>JAJUPC010000071.1:0-600000 GCA_023614405.1 Avena insularis | reverse complement strand
TGATCGAGACCCCTCTCCGATCAATAATCAGCAGCGAGACCTGGAGATCCATACTGACTCCTACACATTCAACGACGACTTCTATGATCGTGAGAACCTTTAACGCTAGTAACTAAATCCTTTTGTCTCACGATATATTACATGTCCAAGATTCGATCATCGGTATCTCCATACCTAGTTTGATCTCGTTACCGACATGCACTCTTTTCTCGTTCCCGTGATATAACATTCTAGTGATCACATCACTTGCTTGCAAGCTATTTCAATGTGATATCACCGAGAGGGCCCAGAGTATATCTATCCGTCATCGGGATGGACAAATCCCACTCTTGATCCATGAGCCTCAACATAACACCTTTGTAGCACTAGACCCACCTGTATAGTCACCCTGTTACGGTGTGATGTTTGATGTTATCAAGATACTCTTCCGGTGTTAGCAATTAACATGATCTCATGGTCTAAGGACTAAGAATACTTCGTATGATGCTACATGATATATTCTTAGTTCTTCCAAAGCTCATAAGAATATCTTTACTATTGTCCAATGATCATCTTATGAATCATTCTGGTATATGCTCATAACATTTAGAGCATAGGACATTCTGGATATATACATATCATGGTATAATCGATCAAAAACTTCATGTGATTTTACTCACCAAGTGTTGAAACACTTGAATTTTGATACAATCCTTTCCATGCAGCAAGAACCTTTCTTGTTGTTTCCATATTGAACCCTTTCAAATATCTCATATATGTATGTTTGGCACAACCATATTAGCACCTTAATCTATCCATATAGATATTGATGCCTAATATTCCGGGTTTGCCCAAGTCTTTCATCGAAATCTTATTTTAATGAAATTCTTAACTTGTGTCAATACAAGATACACCATTTCCAATCAACAATATGTCCTCTACATAATGTATTAGAAATATGTCTCAATGCTCCCACTTAATTTCTTGCAAATGCAAGCATCTTCATCATCTCCGATGAATTTAAACTCTTTTAATAGTTTCATCATGGTGAAGATTCCAACTCCGCTATGCTTACTTCAACTATTGAAGTTTACATGTCCTTTTAGCACCCTTTGAATTAACAAAACCCTTCGTACCATGTCATGTACATGTCCCAGGTTACCGTTCTATTAGAAGAACCTTGTTTTGTTTATTCAACTATCATATATCATATTATATGTAGTGGTTGCTACATTAATCCGTCAAGACTATATATCACTATGAAAGATCAAATCTTGTCATAGTCAACTCCTTGAACATTGTCATAAACTTCTTTCCGACATGTCGACTATTTCATAGATGTTAAACATCCATGTCTTATTTCTTTATAGATCCAAACACGACCGATAGGCTTCACGCCTTTCCGGAGGGTCTTCCAAGTTCAGAAACTTGTTTTCTCGTGTATGGATACTATCACAGATTCTATGACTTCTAGTCATTGTATGGAGTCAGGGCCCATCATCGCTTCTTTGCATGTAGTCGGTTCATCATTGTCAAAACAATAACGACTTGCTTATCAAATCTTACTATTTGATTCTTACCGACCCACACGGTTCTATAGGAACTCTAATCTCCGAGATCACACCTTTTGTAATCACGAGAGCCATGAGCATTGTGGCCTCCACCAAGACACTTTCCGGCGCTGTGCTACTTAGCACATATAGCTAAGGTTCAACAACATTATCAAAGTTCTATTGTCCTCCCACTTAACTTTTCATGAAAAATTCCTTCTCAAGAAACTTGACGTTCCAAGTAACAAACTCTTTTGTCCTTGGTGTTATGGAGAAATTCCCAACAAATTCTTTGGGATAACCTACAAAGGCGTGCTTATCCGACTTTGGTTGTAAACATTTTACTTATGCATAGCATACCAAAATTTAAGAAAAGACAATTCGGGTTTTATCCCAAACCATAACTCATATGGTGTCATTTCAATGGATCATGATGGTGCTCTTTTTAGTGTAAAAGCGGTAGTCTCTAAAGCTTCAATCCTTAAAACATAATGGCAGTTTTATAAATGACACCCTTGATCTTACCATGTCAAACATGGGTTGATTTTATCTCTCGAATATGCCATACTCCTATGGTTTATCGGGAAACACAAATCATGGAACAATTCCTCAAGTCTTAGGTGTTTTTGCTAAACATGTAACTCAAATATCTTCCTTTATGATCGAATCATAAACTCTTTATTTTCTTGTTACAATGATTTTCCACTTCATCTTGAAAGTCTTTGAACAATTTTCAAATGTTTCATACTTCTTCCTTGTTAAGTAAATAATTTTCGGAGAAAGCATATGAAGCAAAAAGATCCATCGCATATGGCTACACATAATGGACTATGCACATCAGCATGCACAATTTCCAATAAGCTAGTCATCCGTTCCTCTCTGGCCTATGGACGGAGTTTCAATTATCTCGAGGAAAGTCTCACATGCGTCAATTGATCAAAATCAAAGACTCCAAAAATCCATCAACATGGAGTTTCTTCATGTTTTCTTTCAAATATAATTTAAACAGCGATGTCACTTCATAAGTGATCTTTCAATCATTTGTGTTGCGACATTTTAGCAATAGTGTTTATGGATGTGATTTCTCCCACTAGACTTGTAAAAGTTCATCCATCCTTTATGGAATACGGTAATTATTTGAACAGCCATTGTTCTCATGATACCGGAACAAAATAACAATTATTTAAACAAATCTTGAAAGCTTGGTTTGATGACAACGAAAAACACAATAACACTTTATTTGTTTTCGATGAACATCATCACTCATTCTCTTGCTGGTTACTTAGGCCATTGTAGTTCATGAATTGCGTTGTCCTGTATGACACTTCATACCAACCAATTCAGTATCCAATACCGGTATCCAATACCTAAGAACCACATTGTTTAACAAGCAAGGAATATAGCCATAACATGTATATCTTCTATATACCTAAGTTGGACATCTCCAACCTTTTATTTTCTGCCAAATATTTTATAGATTCTCTTTCAGCAATTCCTTTTCTTTTAAAAGAATCTATCAACATCAATATTGGTGTCATCAACATGACACATGGTACAAAGCGTATATAGTCAAATACTAATACCTTTGGACTTGCACTTTGAAGCGGATCACCATCATCAAATGTTTGGTGTTCTTCCAAAAATCCATTCTTTAGTAATCTATTAGTGTAGTAAACATTTTACTTACAGCTTCTATTCATCCTTATCATGACAACTTTCATGATCAAGCTACTATAGCTTATAAGGAAGAATCACGAGTATAATATCAATTCCCAAAACCTTTTTGGTAGATTCGGATGCCTAGCATCTCCATCCTTCACAAATTCTCATACAATATGAGAACATGTATTTTGCTAAATTATACTCTATCATAATGCAACCAAAAACATTGTTTCAGATATCACAATATCTTTCACACATGATGGTTTCTGAAACAATTTTTAGCTCCAATATAATCTTGATATTAAAACAACCTTTTGAATATCAATAATCATGGAGGCAAACATGATACTTTAGATACTAACATTGGAATTCTTACTCTTGATTTAATACTACTTATTAAACTTCATGGATTAAATAGAGTTTGCTGAAAGTTTGCAATAGGACTTATAAACTTTAAATTGACATTCAAAACAATATGATACCAGTTCGTAAAGTAAATATCCAGAATTCTATAGTTCTATTATCTCAATTAAAACTAAGCATAAGGTAGTGAACATATGCCAATGACTACAACAAATTATGCAAATTCACTTTGACTTAGTTTATGACAAATTGAGTTCGACTAATCCAAATTAGAAATGAACTCCCACTCAAAAACGACATCCCTCGTGCCTTTTTGGTGATTACATGAACCAAATCCACTACACCAAGTCCGATCATCACGTGAGTCGGTGTAGCTTCAAAGGCGAGCATCAATATGGCCATCATATCAACTATATGACTCATGCTTAACCTTTCGGTCCGTGTTCCGAGGCCATGTCTGTACATGCTAGGCTCGCCAAGTAAGAACCTTAGTACTCGCGTGTGTAAAACTGTCTTACACCCATTTTATGAAAGCGTAGAGTCGAGTACACCCGATCATCACGTGATGTCTCGAAACATGATCCATAGAACGGTGCATACTTAAGGAAGAACACATTTTTATCTTGATATCTAAATGAGGGATCATCTTAAAATGCTACTAAAACGCCAAACTAGCAATATAAGATGCAAACATCTAATGTGTAAAGTGAGATGATATGGTCCATGCATTTGATCTCTATCATTTGCATCGTGGTATGATCTCTATCATTCCTTTGTGTGTAAGGCCAAGGTCTATGGAATTTACACGTTGAATGTGTTGTAAGAGTATCTATCATACATCTACTTACAACAATACCATATCAAGACACTAGCCCAACAACGATCTAAACTACACGCCTCTAATTTATCAATTGCAAGTTTTACGTGGCTTAGGGCTTTCGGAGATAGAACCGTTCTTACCTACGAACATGAGCCACAACAAGGATAACCAAGTTATTAGCAACTCGTTGTAAATCAGATATTGACTATAGTAAGAGAGACAGACACCCGCCAGCCACTTATGCAAAACAAGTTGCATGTTAGTCGTGGAACCGGTCTCATGTACGATGACATGTAAGGTTGGTCCGGGCCGCTTCATCCCACTA
Source organism: Avena insularis (assembly GCA_023614405.1). Taxonomy (NCBI): domain Eukaryota; kingdom Viridiplantae; phylum Streptophyta; class Magnoliopsida; order Poales; family Poaceae; genus Avena; species Avena insularis. The sequence goes on along the minus strand of JAJUPC010000071.1, from coordinate 595,301 downwards.
TGCCACCAATATCCAAAATACATGAAAGAAGCAATAACATGATCATCATCGCCCACATATAAACATATGTGTACTACCCGTGCTAAGCACCTACGCATAGATCAGGCTCTGATACCACTATTGGGTCCGCAGCATAGAAAACAAAAAATTTCCTATGATGAGAACTATACGCCAAGATCTATCTACTAGATACAGAGCAACATGTGGACATACATCCATGGAGAACTTACCCTCGAAGACAACGAGCTTTGTTAACGAGTAGGAACTCGTGGTTGATGTAGTCGTACACTTGCCGATCTCAAGATCGTGATGAAGTCCAGCAGGTCCGGCTCCAGCACCACCAAGTCCAGCACCGCAAAGCAGCGGTGCATCCGTGATCACACACACGTCCGGTAACCCGACAACCTCCGTCCCTCGCTCCAGCAAAGTAGCAGAAGCAGCAACTCCTTTCCAGATAAAGCCACCGGGAACATGTATCTCGCTAATCCGAGACCATGGGGGAATAATACTAGAGGGGGAGAGAGATCCTTCACAAGGAGGTGTGTGTGAGAAGTGAGGAGGGGGTGGCCTTTTATAGGAGGAGGGGGGGTGCCCCTCCTTCATGGCCGGCGCATGGAGGAGGTGACTCTTCACCTCCTCCATGCATGTGGTGGTAACTCCCTCCACATAAATTTGCCCCTTCACATTCTCTTTTAAAGTCTCCACTTTAAATGCATTAAATTTCTCCAAATTCAATGCTCTCTCATTTAATAAAACTATTTTATTATTTTTATTCAGAATTTTGTTAATTACTTTAATTAACAAACATTCACATAAAACCCCCTGCAACATTTCAATATTACATGCAGAACCAATTTCAGCAATTTCACCCGAAACAGTTTTGGTGTCTATTGAAATAATTCCAGCACATTCTTAAATCTTTATCGGAAACATATTTGCTCAAAATGGTGTCGGTATCCCTTAAGTGTGTCACCCTACGGTTCGCGAATAATGCTGACATGATCGAGACCCCTCTCCGATCAATAATCAGCAGCGGGACCTGGAGATCCATACTGACTCCTACACATTCAACGATGACTTCTGTGATCATGAGAACCTTTAACGCTAGTAACTAAATCCTTTTGTCTCACGATATATTACATGTCCAAGATTCGATCATCGGTATATCCATACCTAGTTTGATCTCGTTACCGACATGCACTCTTTTCTTGTTCCCGTGATATAACATTCTAGTGATCACATCACTTGCTTGCAAGCTATTTCAATGTGATATCACCGAGAGGGCCCAGAGTATATCTATCCGTCATCGGGATGGACAAATCCCACTCTTGATCCATGAGCCTCAACATAACACCTTTGTAGCACTGAACCCACCTTTATAGTCACCCTGTTACGGTGTGACGTTTGATGTTATCAAGATACTCTTCCGGTGTTAGCAATTAACATGATCTCATGGTCTAAGGACTAAGATTACTTCGTATGATGTTATAGCAATATAAACATAATGACTCTGATCGTAATGCTATACTTCGGATGAATGTTCATCACATCATTCCACCAATGTTGTGACCTCGTTATTAACAACATCCAATGCCCATGATCAGGAAACCTTGATCATCTTGTTAATCAACGAGCTAGTCTATAAGAGAGGCATGACTAGGAACCTTTTATTTGTTTATTAAACACACATGTATTGACGTTTCCTATCAATACAATTATAGCATGCAAAATAAACATTTATCATAAACAAGGAATAAGATAATAACCACTTTATTATTGCCTCTCGGGCATATTCCCTTCAAGGAGATCATCGCCATCATCATCACCATATCTTCTCCATCGACCATCCATGTTTCCCCATCCATGAGTGAGTAATCCCCCGCTGTAGGCTATGGGGATGGTAGGGATTGGATGAGATTGTTCATGTAATGGCATTAGATTGTTAGGGCATGGTGCCTAGTATCTTTTATTAGTGCTTTATGACTTTGCTGCGACTTGTTGTGCTTAATGCTTGTCACTAGGGCCCGAGTGCCATGATTTCAGATCTGAACATGTTATTGATTCATTATGATAGTATTGTTTTGGGTCTTATCTGCAAGTTGTATACACGTTGTTGCTGGAACCTATGGCCCGAAGTGATGAAATCGGGATAAAGGAAGGAAAGGCTTTGATGTGAGGATCACATGTGTTCACGGAGTGTTAATGCTTTGCTCCGGTGCTCTATTAAAAGGAGCACCTTAATTGCCAGTAGTTCCCTAGAGGCCCCGCTACAAACGGGCTGGCAGGACAAAAGATGTTGTGCAAGTTCTCATTGCGAGCACGTATGACTATATATGGAACACATGCCTAGGATTGTCTAGTACTTGGATGCTTTATCTTATTTATCTGCAATTGCCCTATGTTATGATTGCTATGTGAATTGTCTTGTCCATGCAACGCCCGTCCATCCATCCCTATGCCTACCGCACTCAAATCCTTTGTTTCTGCTTTTGTTACTCTTGTCTTTGCTTTACTCTTATTTTGCTATTCCTACTACTACAAAGCTGTTACTCTTGATAAACTGCTATGAGCAAGATTGTTTCCAGGTGCAGCTGAATTGACAACTTAGTTGTTAAGGCTTATAAATATTCTTTGGCTCCCCTTGTGTCGAATCAATAAATTGGGTTTCACTTCCCTCAAAAATACTGCGATACACCCCCTATACTTGTGGGTCATCAGAATGCCACCAACAAGAAGTCCGGTGACATTGCATTAATAGCACATGAAGAGTTCTCTTCCGATGATGAGGAGGAGGAAGAAGAAGAAACAACGAATGGTGTGGCTGCCATTGCCACTATCTCTACACCCACCTTCTCCCTCTTTGATCCCCCAAATGAGTACACCTCCAACAAGAACATCACTTTCCTTATGGCAAGAGGATCAGAGGTATCATCATATCCTCTCTCCACCCCTAGTATCAATGATGAACTAGATGATTATATTACCCTCAAGGTGAAGGAGGAATTAGTTGCTTTCGATACTTTCATGACTAACTTGAAAGGGGAGCACAAGAAACATTTTGTGAATCTATTGAATCAACTTTCTTACACACAAGAACTTCTTGATGAGATATGCAAACTAGGGAGATAGCATATGCTTGAAATGGATGCTCTTACTAATTCCTTAGAAGAAGAGCAAGAGACTAGGGTGTCTTTTGAAGAAAAACTTGAAGGCCTCGATGAGGCAAATGATCAAATTATTTCTAAACTCATTAAGGAATGTGATCATGCCATTGCTAAGTATAAAAAGGCTAAAAAGGACAAGATTGAGTTTGGTGTGTTTCATGACAAACTTGCCGAGGATTTTGAGAAGCTTAACAATACTCACAAGGTCTTGGAGAGTGAACACTTGACTCTCACAAAGACTCGTGAACATCTTCAAACTCAATTGACTAATGTTGCCTAGTATTTTTATTCCCTATATTAGTACAAACATCCTTGAAGAAAATGCTAGGGTGAAGGGGGAGCTTGCAAAGGCCACATTTCCCCAAGGTAATAAGTCTATTGATGACATTCTGAGTAAGCAAAGGACAAATAATGAGAAAATAGGTCTTGGATATGTTTCCAAAGCCAAGAAGAAGAAGAACAACAAGAAGAAGAAGGCCAAGCCCACTCAACCAAAAAATAAGGCCATTATGGGTAATAATACCCAAAGTCCCAAAACTATGTCACAAGATGACTCTGTAGGAAGTGCTAACCCTCACTATGTCTTAATGCGTAATTCTTATGGTGATGTTTGTGCACAATATGTTGGTCAATTTGATGGTTATATTCCTTGGTCTATTTGGGTTCCAAAGACCCTTGCCACTAATAAAAGAGGACCCATTGAAAAATGGGTACCTAAAATATAGCTTGATCTTTTGTAGAACTATGCTTCCAGAGGGTCAAAGTGGGTGCTTGATAGATGTTGCACAAGTCATATGACAAGAAGCAAAGCAGTAATGACGGAAATAAGGGCAATGAAGATCATATAAGCGTCACTATGCTGATAAGTCAAAATCTCAGGTAATGGGTCTTGGCAAAGTTGTGGTTGCACACGATGTTACTCTCGTGGACGTCATGCTTGTTGAGACTCTTGGTTATAATTTGCTTTCAGTCGATGCCCTAGGAAAGATGGGTTTCGCCGTCTTTATTGATAATGATATTGTGGTCCTCTTGTGGAGCAAGACTCTAAAGGTCGCTTTTGTTGGGTATGTCGAAAATGATTTGTATGTGGTGGACTTTTCAGGGAAAACCACTACAAGTGTGATGTGCTTATTCGGAAAGGCCGATGTCGGTTGGTTATGGCATCGCTGACTAGCCCATGTCAATATGAGAACTTTTCAAAGACTCCACAAGGGTGGTCATATTGTGGGACTAAAGGACAATGTTTGTTTTGCCAAAGATCGTGTTTGTAGGGCTTGTGTTGAAGGAAAGATGCACGATTCTCCCCACAAGCCAAATAACATTATAAAGTCAAATAGGATCTTGGAGCTCCTTCACGTGGATCTTTTTGGTCCTCCATCTCATGCTAGCCTTGGTGATAAGAAATATTGCTTGGTGATTATTGATGACTACTCAAGATATTCATGGGTTTACTTCTTCAAGTTGAAGAGTGAAACCCAACAATATTTCATCAACTTCATCAATATGGTTAAACGTCAATAAAATTTGCTCGTGCTAACAATAAGAAGTGACAATGGCACCGAGTACAAGAACTACACTTTAAATGGTTTTCTTAGTGATGAGGGGATAAAACATCAATATTTCACTGCATTTACCCCTCAACAAAATGGTGTAGCTGAGAGGAAGAACATGACTTTAATGGATATGGCAAGGTCCATGTTGGCTGAGTTTAAGTCTCCATACAATTTTTGGGCGGAGGCAATCTCCACCGCATGCCATGCATCAAACTGGCTCTACCTCCGCATAGAATTGATCAAGACGCCATATGAAATACTTACCGATAACAAGCCCAACTTTCATACTTCTGGGTGTTTGGTTGTAGGTGTTTCTATCTCATAAAAGGTGTTCGTTTGTCCAAATTTGATTCCAAAGCTTTAGAGGGTATTTTTGTTGGCTATGGTCTCGATTCCCACACTTATAGAATCTATGATAAACTCTCCAGAATTGTCATAGAATCTTGTAGTGTGGTTTTCGAAGAGTATGATGCCCCCCAAGCGGGGCATGTTGATGTTTGTTATGTAGATAATGAAATACCTCAAGGTGTCATAAGAAGAAAGGGTGCAGGATTCATCCGCCCCATTGAGGAACGCCTTGTGGCGGATCGAGAAGAGCTATGCTCTACTCAAGTGGAGCCCTCATCTTCACAACTTCAACAAGCTCCTATTATTGAGGGCAATAATTACCCAAGCCAAAGACAAGCTAAGAACCCTCACCATGTTGATCAGGCGGGAAGCGCCATGATGAATTGTCCACTCTCTCGACTCACTGGATTGTCCAGCCCTGTGCAGTTAGTTACACAAGGCAGATTTATTCAGTCAACTACAAGATCATCTCAAAGCCATTCAAGTAACTTTCCTAATCAATACCAAGATCAACCTATACCACATGTTGATGAAGCTAAACCCATTGTTGATCAAGGTCAATTTAATGGTCAAGATGATGACCAGAATGATGAAGAGACTCCTGCTAGGAACAACAAGGATATCGAAACTTGTCGCAAAGCTAGAGTGGATAGAATTCTAGAAAGAAGAGATCACACACTATAGAATGTTATTGGTGATCTAAGAAGTGGAATGTCCACTCAATCTCAGCTGAAGCACTTTGGTGATCATCAAGCTCATATATCCATGGTGGAGCCAAAGAAAGTATGGGAATCTCTTGAAGATTCAGATTGGCTAGAAGCAATGCACAAAGAGCTCAACAACTTCGAGAGAAACAAAGTATGGAAGTTAGTAGAAAATCCCAAAGAGTGCCACAATGTTATTGGCACTAAATGGATATTCAAGAACAAGCAAGATGAACATGGTATTGTTGTAAGGAACAAGGCAAGATTGGTAGCACAAGGGTTCTCTCAAATTGAAGGCATTGATTATGGAGATACTTGTTCTCTCGTGGCTCGCCTTGATTCCATCTGTATCCTTCTTGCATATGCCGCACATCATAATTTTAAATTATAACAAATGGATGTGGAAAGTGCTTTTCTAAATGGTCCATTGCATGAGTTGGTTTATGTTAAGCAACCCCCGAGTTTTGAGGATCCCAACTTCCCAAACCATGTCTACAAACTTGATAAGGCAGTCTATGGACTTAAACAAGGTCCACGTACTTGGTATGAGGACCTTAGCGAGTTGTTGTTAGACCGTGGATTTGAGGTTGGGAAAATTGATACCACTCTTTTTACTAAGAAGGTTAATGGGGAGCTTTTTGTTTGCCAAATATATGTTGATGATATTATCTTTGGCTCATCTAACAAAGCTTTTAATGATGAATTCTCGAAGCTTATGACTGATAGGTTCATGATGTCTATGATGGGGGAGTTGAGGGTATTTCTTGGTTTTGAGATCAAGCAAATAAGAGGAGGAACCTTTTTCAATCAAGCCAAATATACCCAAGACATGCTCAAGAGGTTCAGGATGAAGGAACTAAATGGAACACCTACTCCCATGGCAACCAAGACTCATCTTGAGCTTAACCCAAATGGTAAAGATGTTGATCAAAATGTATATAGATCCATGATTGGTTATTTGCTTTACCTATGTGCATCTAGACCCAATATTGTGTTAAGTGTATGAGTATGTGCAAGATATCAAGAGGCTCCTAAAGAAAGCCACTTGATGGTGGTCAAAAGAATCTTTCGATATTTGGTTCATACCCCAAACTATGGTATATGGTATCCTAGGGGTTCAACATTCTGTCTTTGTGGATACACTGATTCAGATTGGGCTGGTGATAAGGATGATAGAAAATCAACCTCCAAGGCTTACCAATTCCTTGGTAGGTCCTTGGTGTGTTGGTCTTCTAAGAAGCAAACCTGTATATCTCTCTCCACCGCCGAGGCTGAGTATGTGGTTGTAGCTAGTGCTTGCACTCAATTGTTATGGATGAGGCAGACTTTAAAGGAATATGGTGTCTGTTATGACAAAGTGCCTCTTTTATGTGACAATGAAAGTGCTATCAAGATTGCCAACAATCCGGTGGATCATACAAGAACAAAGCATATTGAGATCTGTCATCATTTCATTAGAGATCATGTTGCCCGAGGAGATATTGAGCTATCTTATGTATCAACCAAAGACCAACTTGCAGATATATTCACGAAGCCACTTGATGAAGCAAGATTTTGCTATTTGAGGAATGAGCTCAATATCTTAGATTCAAGGAGTTTGACTGGATCATCTTGCATATTCACCTATATCTTGATCATTGTGTGGTTTAGATGCAGGCATGGACATAGGGGGAGTGCGGTCCTAATCCATTGGGCTATCCCTCCCCCCATAATGCCAAAATTAAGAAAATCAATTCTCTTAATGTCATTTTGTGATATGTGAGCTTCATTGACGAGTAGAGGTTATGAACCCAAGGATAATTCTTCGCGGTTTCATGCCTCACACTCTTACATGGTGGTCCCGACCACCGCCCCCTTCATTGTGAAGGGTTGGTTCTTGGCTCTATTCGATTTGAAGTTTCACTTATTATTTAATTTGGATTTCATTGCCTATTTGGTTCTTCATAGTTTGGAATCTAAACCCAGGCATTACTCTCTCCCCTAAAGACTTTCCATCTCATATATGTCCCGAAACTTGAATCTGGCTGGTTTTGGTCGAAGAGGACTGGAGTTTCTGGTGTGCAAACACCGGAGTCTCCGGTCAAGACCAGAGTCTCCGGTCTAGGTCGGTGTCTGCCTGTGACTTAAGGGAGCGGGTGAAAGAGTCACATAGACTCTATCTTACACCCCCGACTCCCACTCTCACACCCGCCTCCTCCTCCTCCAAAAACGCCGCCCGGAGGTTGTTTTGCTACCAGGATCCGCCGTGCCGCCGGCCAACTCCACCCTTTCCACCCCTGGGACATTCCCCACCGATGGAATCTCCCCAATGGATAGATCTGGTACCTTTCTTCTCACCATGAACCTAGGGTTCATCCCCTTAGTTTATTTTGAGTTTTGTACTGTTTTGCCCACTAGAACAACATGTTTGTGTGCATTCATTCACATTACTCTCATTCCCTTGCCAGATCTGCTAGAATCGAGTCCTCCCGTAGTCTCCCTGTGCAAACCGAATTCTCCAGACTAGAGATTCTGGTCCGTCAGTCCGGAGATTCCGGCCCAGGCCAGAGACTCCGGTCTGTCTGATCAGAAACTCCGGTCTAGGCCGGAGATTCCGGTGTTGCATACCGGAGACTCCAGTGTAGATTGCTTCTAGCATATCCTACAAAGTTCTGAGGGTCTTGTGTTTATCTCTGGGACATATGTGCTTACCCCCATGCTATCCCCCTCACTCTATGTTCACAGGAGGCTCTGGTTCTCGTCGTGGTTGTTGGGTTCACAGCATAGAAAACAAAATTTTCCTACGATGGGAACTATTATACGCGAGGATCTATCAACTAGATACAAACAACTGGTGGATATAAATCCATAGAGAATATACCCTTGAAGAACAACAAAGCTTTGATAATGAAACTGATTTTGTGGTTTATGTAGTCGTACACTTGCCGATATCAAGATCGTGATGAAGTCCAGCAAGTCCAGCAGGTCTAGCACCAGCACGTCCATCGGGTCTAGCACCAGCAAGTCTAGCACCGCAAAGCAGCGGTAAATCCGTGACCGCACACACGTCCAGTACCCCGATAACCTCCGCGTCCTCACTCCAGTGATGTGGTGGAAGCATCAACTCCTTTCTAGATAAATCCATCGGGAACATGTATCTTGCTAATCCGAGACCATGGGGAATAATTTCTAGAGGGGGAGAGAGATCCTTCACGAGGAGGTGTAATGTGAGAGGAGGAGAGGGGTGATACGTTGCAAACGTATCTATAATTTTTGATGTTCCATGCTTGTTTTATATCTACTTTCTTATGTTTTGTCCACACTTTGGAGTATTTTTACACATTTTCTAGAACTAACCTATTAACAAGATGCCACAGTGCCTGCCTATTTTCTGCTGTTTTTGGTTTCAGAAAAGTTAGTAAGGAAATATTCTCGGAATTGGACCGGACAAAAGCCCAAGCCAATATTTCACCAGAAGGAATACGGAGTCCGAAGGGGAGATGAAGAGGGGAGCCAGGGTGGCCACACCCTAGGGTGGTGCGGCCTGCCCTAGCCGTGCCGCCACCTAGTGTGGGCCCCCTGGTACTCCACCGACCTTGCCCCTTCGCCTATATATTGCCTCCGGGACGAAAACCCTAAGTACCCGATAAAAATTCCACGAAAGAGTATGTAGGCGCTGCCATCTCCATCCCTAGACCGGGAGGGATCTGAAGCTCTTCCGGCACCTGGGAGGAGATCACCAGGAGGCCTTCTTCATCACCATGACTGCCTCCGATGTGATGCGTGAGTAGTTCATCCCTGGACTACGGGTCCATGTAGTAGCTAGATGGTTGGTTCTTCTCCTTTGTGCTACCATGTCTAGATCTTGTGAGCTCCGTTCATGATCAAGATCATCTATTTGTAATCTTACATGTTGTGTTTGTGGGGATCTGATGGATATTGAGATGCTATTTCAGATTGATTATTGATTCTATCATGTGTATGTTATTTGTGATCTTGCATGCTTTCCGTTGTTAGTAGCTATCTTGGCCGAGTAGATGCTAGCAACTCCAAGAGGGAGTATTTATGCTCGATAGTGGGTTCATGCCTCTAGGAATCTGGGGAAGTGACAGAAATCTCTAAGGTACTAGATGTGTTGTTTCTACTAGGGAGAAAACAACAATCCTTTGTTCATAAAACAATTGTATTGTTTACTTTACACACTTTGCTTAATGCAATTATCTGTTACTTGCAACTTAATACTGGAGGGGGTTCGGATGATAACCTGAAGGTGGATTATTAGTCATAGATGCAGTTGGATTACGGTCTATGTATAATGTTGTAATGCCCAATCAAATCTCATAGGAATCAAGATGATTAGTATATGCATGTATGCTTTCTCGGTGTTTGTCAATTGCTCTGCTGTAATTTTTTCACCCAACATGTCATCTATCTTAAGGAGAATCACCTCTAGTGAACTATGGACCCCTGTCCATTCTTTTACCATCAATCTACAATCTACTATTTAGTGTTTACTTTCTACAAGCAATTATTATCTTCCACACAATATGTTTAATCCTTTGTTTTCAGAAAAACCGGTGAGATTGACAACCTCACTGTAAGTTGGGGGCAAAGTTCTGTGGTTGTGTTGTGCAGGATGCCAAGTTAGAAACAACACCTTGGAGGTGTTTCCTTGCTCCTACTGGTTCGATAACCTTGGTTTCATAACTGAGGGAAAATTTGCTGCTGTGCTCATCATACCTTCCTCTTGGGGTTCCCCAACGAGCTCGATAGGACATCTTCACAAGGGGAGTCCCTCATAACCAATCTCTTTACTTTGTTTTTTTGTTTTGCTTAGTTTATTTCTATTTTGTTTGCTTGTTTCTTTTATCAAAAACACAAAAAATAGTTATACTAGTTTGCTTATTTATATTAAAAATACAAAAAAATGACTACTCTTGAAAACACTAAGTTGTGTGACTTCACTAGCACAAACAACAATGATTTCATGTGCACACCTATTGCTCCACCTGTTCCTGAAGCTACTTTCTTTGAAATTAAACCTGCTTTACTCAATCTTGTTATGAGAGAACAATTCTCTGGTGTTGGCACTGAAGATGCTGCTGCTCACCTTAATAACTTTGTTGAACTTTGTGAGATGCAAAACCATAGGGATATAGACGGGGATATTATTAAGCTTAAATTGTTTCCTTTCTCTTTGAGAGGAAAAGCTAAAGAATGGTTGGAATCCCTAACTAGAAATAGTATTGATTCTTGGACTAAATGCAAAGATGCTTTCATTGGAAAATACTATCCTCCTGCTAAGATTATATCTATGAGAAGTGAAATAATGAAATTTAAACAATCTAATAATGAACATGTTGCTCAAGCTTGGGAAAGAATGAAATCTTTGGTAAAGAATTGTCCCACTCATGGACTGACTACTTGGATGATTATCCAAACCTTTTATGCAGGACTGAATTATTCTTCAAGAAATCTACTAGATTCTACTGCTGGAGGTACCTTTATGACCATTACTTTGGGTGCTGCAACAAAGCTTCTGGATAATATGATGGTTAACTATTCTAAATGGCACACTGAGAGAGCTCCACAAGGTAAGAAGGTAAATTCTGTTGAAGAGACCTACTCCTTGAGTGATAAAATTGATGTTATTATGTCTATGCTTGTTAATGGGAAAGCTCATATTGTTCCAAATCATGTTCCCTTAGCCTCTTTGGTTGCTCAAGAAGAGCAAGTTGATGTGAACTTTATCAGAAATAATAATTTCAGCAACAATGACTACATGAATAATTTTGGTAATAATAATTATAGGCCATATCCTCCCAATAATGGTAATGCTTATGGAAATTCCTACAACAATAATAGAAGTGCACCCTCTAAACTTGAAGTCATGCTTAAAGTTTTTATTAGTAAACAAACTGCCTTAATAAAACTATAGAGGAAAAACTGTCTAATACTTAAAGAAATATAACATCATTGTCTAAAGCACAATCTATCTTCTTTGAATAAAATGGCTGCTAAACCTGAAACCATTGAAAATCTCTTTACTGCTACTAATGCCATACAAGTTAGAATTGATGAAAATGTTAGACTATTAGCTGAATTGCATGCTAAGTGGGAAAGAGAAGATGAAATTGCTAGAAATATTAGTATTTCTACTATCACTACCACTAATATTGAAGCTAGTAAACCCAATGGAACCTTTTCTAATAAAAATGCTGAAATTCTTTGAAATATGGGAAACAATAGCTCTACTACTTTAGATGATAATTATGATTTTGATCTTGCTGGTTGCAATATCTTTGAAGTAATTATGTTCCTACAAAATCTTGCTAAAAGTCCTAATGCTAGTGCTATGAATATGGCCTTTACAAAACACATTACTGATGCTCTCATAAAAATTAAAGAAGAAAAGATGAAACATAAAGCTTCTATTCCTATGAAATTAGAAGATGGTTGGGAACCCATCATTAATATGAAAGTGAATGATTTTGATCTCGAAACTTTATGTGATCTTGATAGTAGTGTTTCTATTATGCCTAGAAAGATTTATGAAATGCTTGATTTACCACCGTTGGAAGATTATTATTTAAATGTCCAACTTCATGATAATGCTAAAAAGAAACTCATGGGGAGTATTAATGATGTTCTTATTATGGTTAACGATGCCTACATCCCTGTTGATTTCTATGTTTTGTATGTTGAATGCAATGCTTCTTGTCCTATTACTTTGGGAAGACCTTTTCTTAGAACTGTTGGTGGCATTATTGATATGAAAGAAGGCACCATTAAATATAAATTTCCACTCAAGAAAGGTATAGAACACTTCCCTAAGAAGAGGGAGAGGATTCCTTTTGCCTCTCCTATTAAAACAAAATTTGCTCTTAATGCTTCTTCATTTGAGAATACTTGATTCTTTTCTTGCTTCTTATGCCTAGCTCAAAGGCGTTAGGAAAAATACTTATTGGGAGATAACCCAAATTTTGTTAGGAATCTTTTGTTGAGTATTGGAAGTTATTGCTTCAGTAATAACCTCTCCTTATCATTTTTGTGTGGTTTTTGTGCCAAGAGTAACCTCTAATGAGAGAGAAGTAAGATTTGGGAAAGTTGCTGTCGCGAAACAGATTTTTGTGCTTTGCTGTAAAAATTCGTGAAAAATCTCTGTACATCGGAATGAGCTATGAATGTTTGTGCTTCTACCCCAGGTTGTTATCCAAGTTTTGTTAGTTCAACACTTTTCTATTTGAGCAACAGAAGGTCTTCGAAAAAACCGGTTTTTACCTGCTGGTCTGTTTTGACAGATTTCTGCCATTATTTGCATTTGCCTCTTAATCTCTTTCTATTTGAGTTCTCTTTGATCATTTGAACTTTTTAAAGGAAGTGCTACAGTAGCTTTTGTTTTGATGGAAGTTTTACTTGTGTTGAAACTGAACCAAAAGACTTATTATCTTGAGTACACTAATGTTGCTAATGAAGATTGTGTGAAGTTTTGTATGAAGGAGATTTTAAAGTGTAGGGAAGAGTAATGTGATAAGATGAAGTATGGAGAAAGCTCAAGCTTGGGGATGCCACCCGTATCACCCCAAGAAACATTCAAGAAGTACAAGTGTCAAAGCTTGGGGATGCCCAAGGCATCCCCTTCTTCATTAATAAAAATTTCAGGTTTCTTCCAAACACTTCATTTTTATTGTTTCATGCACAATTGTGTTGTTCTTGGAGCATCTTCGTTTTTGTTTTTAGTTTTCATTTGCTTGGTTTGCTTAAATAAAGTTGGTTGGACCCCCTCATTCATACATAGTTTCAAATAGGTTGATTTGGATTGGAAAAGAGTAGGAAAGTCATACTTAAGTGGTACACAAGGAGCTTGTTTTTGACTGTGGCTTAGGCTTTATCATGTCATGATTGATATTGATTTGGCTTTATGCTTAGTGATTATTGCTGTAGCATGACATGTTATAAACAATTGAGATTGCTTAATTTGTCTTGAAAGAATCATGCGTTGTTTTAGCATATTAAAGCATAATATTGTGGTATTCTCCTTTGATGCTTTATTTGGGTTGACTTGGCGCATGCTCACACCATGTTAAGACTATAACAAGTCACCATAGCCTCTATGATCATTTAGTTCTCATCTTGTAATATCACTTTATGCTTTAATTAATAATGTTTTGTCGCTTTGCATGATTATGGCCATTATTGCTCTCTTAGTTGGTCGCTCCCAGTCTTTTGCTAGCCTCCATGCCAAGTATGAGTTCCACTCATGCATCCAACTCCACACAAAACCAAGTTATTCCAAAGAGTTCACCATACCTACCTATTATCATTTGCTATTCCAAGTATATTCATGTTTTTATCTACCTTCCGAATTAAACTTGTTATGTGAAAACTAGTGATTAAAGCTCTCACGAACTTGATGGCACACTTTACTTTTCTTACACTTAATAAACTTGAACCATTGTGCCCATCTATGTTGCGTATATGCTTGCGTTTTGTAAGTTGTGAATTAGCAGAACCATGCTGTCATGGGGAACACTTTCAACATTACACTTTATTTAGTTGATATCATGTTCTTTTGCTTATGGATCCCGACGGTGTGAAATGAAAGGGGAGCTTGTAAGGCTCATGGAGTTCATATATGTGTCAGAGAAACGCCTGAGCGCCTGGTCTAATCCATGCCTAATCATGGTGGAAACCTGCAGCGTAACAATAGTGAGCAATCTATGAAGCATCCTATATAAAAAAAGAGAAGCCTATGCAAATAGGAAAGAAAAAAGAGAAAAAAGAGAAAAAAGGCCTATGCAAATAGGAAATAAAAGGATGTTGAGATGCTCATTGTCTGCTAGCCTTGCCATTTTGATATGGAGATTCTTTCGTATCATCGGGCAAGGGGTACCCCGTTGGCGGTTCTCTATGATACACATGTACTTACAATGACAAGAACGTACTTGTGACTAAACTTGAGTAGCATGAGGAATGGTACTCGTAAGTAAGGGGCATGCGATATTCAGCTTATAACTTGTCAAGCCTATCCTCATATTTGTTCACTTTAACCTTAATCACCTAAAGATGCTTATGATAGGGGCAATGAGAGCTGAAAGCTAATAACTACCATAATTTTCGGAAGCTCTTTATGAGACCTGAATCCCTGCTTCCTTCTATGAAGGCCTTTCTTTTACTTTTATGTTGAGTCTCCATCTTCTATCTTTATGCACCTATTGAGAGAGCATAGTGGCCATTCTTAGTTTAATGTGCATTGTCCCAAGACTTGTTGATTGATTCGTAACTTTGATATTTATTGTTCTTAAACTATTTGTATCTAGTCACCCTTGTGAACTTGAAGGTGTCCTATGCATTTATGTTTTGATACACTATGAGGGACAAGCTGGATACCATTATCGTTATGTTTTCTATAGGTGAAACAAACAAACGTCTTTCAAAGCATTGTTATTCATGAATCTTTTGTTTGTACCTTTTCATGTTACAACATAGTTGCTATGTCTTATTGTTAGAACAATATCTTTCATGCTATGTTAAAGTACTATGATCCTAGCTATCAATGTTTTACAAATACCTTGATCAAGACTATGATGGTGCATGCCACTTCAAAAATTATTCTTTTTTATCACTTACCTACTTGAGGACGAGCAGGAGTTAAGCTTGGGGATGTTGATATGTTGCAAACGTATCTATAATTTTTGATGTTCCATGCTTGTTTTACATCTACTTTCTAATGTTTTGTCCACACTTTGGAGTATTTTTACACATTTTCTGGAACTAACCTATTAACAAGATGCCACAGTGCTAGCTGCCTGTTTTCTGCTGTTTTTGGTTTCAGAAAAGCTAGTAAGAAAATATTCTCGGAATTGGACCGGACAAAATCCCAAGTCAATATTTCACCAGAAGGAATACGGAGTCCGAAGGGGAGAAGAAGAGGGGAGCCAGGGCGGCCACACCCTAGGGTGGCATGGCCAGCCCTAGCTGTGCCACCACCTAGTGTGGCCCCCCTGGTACTCCACCGACCTTGCCCTTTCGCCTATATATTGCCTCTGGGACGAAAACCCTCAGTACCCGACCAAAATTTCACGAAAGAGTCTGTAGCCGCCGCCATCTCCATCCCTAGATCGGGAGGGATCTGAAGCTCTTCCCGGCACCCTGCCGGAGGGGAGGGATCACCCTAGAGGCCTTCTTTATCACCATGACTGCCTCCAGTGGGATGCGTGAGTAGTTCATCCCTGGACTACGGGTCCATGTAGTAGCTAGATGGTTGGTTCTCCTTTGTGCTACGATGTGTAGATCTTGTGAGCTCCGTTCATGATCAAGATCATCTATTTGTAATCTTACATGTTGTGTTTGCGGGGATCCGATGGAAATTGAGATGCTATTTCATATTGATTATTGATTCTATCATGTCTATGTTATTTGTGATCTTGCATGCTTTTCGTTGTTATCTTGGCCGAGTAGATGCTAGCAACTCCAAGAGGGAGTATTTATGCTCGATAGTGGGTTCATTGCCTCTAGGAATCTGGGGAACTGACAAAAATCTCTAAGGTACTAGATGTACTATTGCTACTAGGGAGAAAACAACAATCCTTTGTTCATAGAACAATCGTATTGTTTACTTTACACACTTTGCTTAATGCAATAATCTATTGCTTGCAACTTAATACTGGAGGGGGTTCGGATGATAACCTGAAGGTGGATTATTAGTCATAGATGCAGTTGGATTATGTTCTATGTATAGTGTTGTAATGCCCAATCAAATCTCATAGGAGTCAAGATGATTAGTATATGCATGTATGCTTTCTCGGTGTCTGTCAATTGCCTCGCTGTAATTTGTTCACCCAACATGTCATCTATCTTAAGAAGAATCACCTCTAGTGAACTATGGACCCCGGTCTATTCTTTTACAATCAATCTACAATCTACTATTTACTGTTTTCTGTTACTTTCTGCAAGCAATTATTATCTTCCACACAATACGTTTAATCCTTTGTTTTCAGCAAAGCCGGTGAGATTGACAACCTCGCTGTAAGTTGGGGGCAAAGTTCTGTGGTTGTGTTATGTAGGATTCCAAGTTGGAAACAACACCTTGGAGGTGTTTCCTTGCTCCTACTGGTTCGATAACCTTGGTTTCATAACTGAGGGAAAACTTGCTACTGTGCTCATCATACCTTCCTCTTGGGGTTCCCCAACAAGCTTGATACGTTGAGCCGATCATCAAGGGGGGCCTTTTATAGGGAGAGGGGGGCAGCCAAGGGACATGGCGTGGCAGCCATGGTGGGTGCCCCCACGTCTTCCACATTCATGTGGGTGGAGCTCCCACTCCCATAAAAAGCCTCCACTCAAAATTCCACTCACACATGCATTAATTTTCCACCAAAATTAATGTATCTCTCATTTAATAAAACTATTTTATTTATTTTATTCAGAATTTTGTTAATTAAATTAATTAACAAACAGTCATATAAAACCCCTTGCAACATTTCAATATCACATGCAGAACTAGTTTCTACAATTTCACCCGAAACAATTCCTGTTTCCATCAAAATGATTCCAGTGCTTTATTAAATCTTTATCTGAAACCTATTTGCTCCAAATGGTGTCGGTATCCCTTAAGTGTGTCATCCTACAGTTCACAAATAATGCAGACATGATAGAGACCCCTCTCCAATCAATAATTAGCAGCGGGACCTGGAGATCCGTACTGACTCCCACACATTCAACGATGACTCTTGTGATCGTGTGAACTTTTAACGTCGTAACTAAATCCCTTTGTCTCATGATATATTACATGTCCGAGATCCGATCCTCGGTATATCAATACCTAGTTTGATATCGTTGCCGACATGCACTCTTTTCTCGTTCTCGTGATATAACATTCTAGTGATCACATCACTTGCTTGCAAGCTATTTCAATGTGATATTACCAAGAGGACCTGATACATTGCAAATGTATCTATAATTTTTGATGTTCCATGCTTGGTTTTATCTACTTTCTTTTGTTTTGTCCACACTTTGGAGTACTTTTCATATGATTTCTTGGGCTAACCTATTAACAAGAGCCATAGTGCCAGCTGCCTGTTTTCTGCTATTTTTGGTTCCAGGAAAGTCAAAAAATGAATATTCTCGGAATTGGACGGGACAAAAGCCAAAGTGCCTATTTTCCTAGAAGACTCACGGAGCTAGAAGGAGAGTCGGAGAGGGGCCACAGGGTGGCCACACCCTCCCAGGCGCGGGTACCCCTAGGCCACGCCAGGGCATGGTGTGGGCCCCCTAGCTGGCCACCGACCTTGCCTCCTTCGCCTATATATTCCTCCCGAGGCAAAAACCCTAGATCGTCAAGCCTCCAGCCATGAAAAGTTTCGTAGCGTTGCCACCACCGAAGGGGAGATTCGGGGGATAGAAAGTCTCTGTTCCGGCACCCTGCCAGGACGGGGAGGTGCCCCCGGAGCCATCTCCATCGATCTCCACCACCATCTCCATCACCATTGCTGATTCCCATGATGAGGAGGGAGTAGATCTCTCTCGAGGCTAAGGGTTCTACCGGTAGCTATGTGTTCATCTCTCTCTATGCATGATCATATTGTGATCATGAGCTTGTAATCTATAGATCTACCTTGCTACTCAAGTGCTTTAATAGATCTCTGCTCTCCCCATGTGTGTGAAGTTGACAGTGTGCACACCATGGTGGCACTTAGGCTAGAGATTACAAATACTTGTTATGAGTTATATTTGGAGTTGGATGTTTCTATGAAATTGTGGTGTTTGTTGGAACCATCTAGTACTCAAGGTGATAGTGTGGGGTTATCTAGATGGGAAAAGCAAACTTTGAGGAGTGTTGTTATAGCCCTACCATGGATTAGAGTGTCCAACCAGAGAGTAGTTCAGCGTAGTATCATAAAGAAGAATATATTTATATGAGAGTGTTCACTAGTGAAAGTATGATCCATAGGCCTTGTTTCTAAGCACTGAAACACCACTGGCTATTAGATCTGTTACATGTTTGCTTGCTTCTATCTTTATTTCAGTTTTACTTTAGTCTTTTCCACGCCATCAAGCTATTTTCTATCACCGATACCACTTATAATTATCTATACCACCTGTATTTCACTATCTCTTTGCCGAACTAGTGCAGCTATACACCTGACAAGTGTATTGGGTGTGTCGGGGACACATGAGAGTTCTTGTATCTTGATTGTAGGGTTGCTTCAGGGGGGATACCTTTGACCACTTCCTCCCTGAGTTCAATAAACCTTGGGTGATCCACTTAAGGGAAAACTTGCTGCTGTTCTACAAACCTCTGCACTTGGAGGCCCAACAACTGTCTACAAGAATAGAAGTGCATAGACATCAAGATATTTTCTGGCGCCGTTGCCGGGGAGGTAAGGTAAAAGGTACTCACATCCTCCGGTGTGAGTGCTTGAAGTTAATTCCTTTAGATTCTGCAATTTTGTCTTTTTGTTTCTTGTTTTCACTAGTTAGGCTTAATGTAAAACAACAAAAAAATTAGAGAGCTTTATAGTATCTATCTTGAATTAGGACATGAATTGTCTGAAAATAAAATTAAAAAACCCATGGAACTTTCTTTGCATGCTAATAGTAATGTTATTAGTATGAATCTTTTGAACACCTTTGTTACTAATGCTATGGAAACGTCTAAGCTTGGGGAAGTTAGTTTGTATGAAAATGATCTTTTTAGTTCCCCAGCTTTGGAGAAGAAAATTTGCTTTGATGATACTTTATCTCCCATATGTGGTAATTCCAATGATACTTGTGATATGTTAAATCCACATACTGAAAGCATCCCTTTTAAAATACCTATAAGAATTGTTGAACATGTTATGAATTACTGCTATTTTGGAGATGAAACTGTCCATCCTGGTGATCATTTACTCTTTATACATGAATTATGCGAGTTATTCAAGTGTGCATATATTTCAATGAACCAAGTTAAGAGGAAGCTATTCCCTTTTTCACTTAAGGGCAAAGCAAGGGAGTGGTATGAGCTACTAGATGATCCTCATCATTTGGAGTGGAAGGAACTTGAATCTCTCTTTTACTCTAAATTTTATCATCCTCATGAAATTCATAAATATAGGAGTTATATTTATAATTTTCATCCTCATGATGGAGAAATTATTGCCCAAGCATGGGGGAGATTGAAGTCACTAATGCTCAAATGTCCCATTCATGAGCTCCCTAGTAATATTGTTATTAATAATTTCTATGCAAGGCTTTCAGGACATTACAAGAACTATCTAGATACTTGTTTAGAGGGATCCTTCACAAGTAAGGAGGTCAAAGCTAAGTTGGATCTCCTTGAAACAATTCAAAGCAATACCGAAGATTGGGATAACAACAAAGGTAAAGAACCATGTATAAACTATGAGTATGATTGCATTAAGTCTTTCGCTGAAACTGCTGATTTTCAAGAGCTTAGTGCTAAATATGGTCTTGATCCTCAAATTCTTATTGTTTGTTTTAGATCCTTTGCTTCTCATATTAATGCTCCTAAAGAAAAATGGGACATGTATCATGAGCCTTTTAAAGACACTTGCATGGAAAATGAAATTGTTATTAATGATAGCAATAAACATGCTCAAACCTCTGAAAGTACTATTTATTATAAGCATGTTAATTTTTGTGGAATACATAGAACTTGTGAGAATAATCAAATTGAAGAAGAATATTGTATCACCCACAGGAATGAAAAAACTAGAACGTGGTATAGGGCTCTAAATGATCTTGGTAAAAAAGTTTGTGCCCTCTATCCTTTTATTTGTGAACTTTGCTTTGAAGTGGGTCATTTCAATTTTCAATGCTTAGGCCAAAATAATAGCCCTTCTAATCCAATGAGTACTGCAAGTTTGTATTGTGATGACATGATCACTCCTAATTAGCATGATGAACTTACATTATTTTTGGGGTGTGAAGATTTATCAAGAAAAACTTCTTTGGTAGATATGAGTGCTCTTGGTATGAATAGTGTCATGCATGGTTGTCATATTTATTGTGTTGATAATTGCCACACAAATACTTACATACAAAATATTATAAAAGATGAGATTTTACCAAAATATGACAGGACGAATATGTGTTTTGATCTTATTAATGAAAAGAAAGAATCCTCCAAAGCTTCTTCTATTGTCTCTAACAATAAACCAGAGTATATGGAGAAGCTTCCTTTCAAGCCTCTCCCTCCTAAAGAGAGGAAGAAAAAGAAGAAGATGAGGAGTAAAAGAAGAGAGGAATCAGTATTTTCCCCTAAGCATGTTGCTCCTATTATAGTTTTTGATGAGTCTGAACTCGATGATGTTCCTATGCCTATTACCTATAGTAGTGATCATGACTGGGAAAAGCACACTACCTTTGATATTGAAAATCTCTTCGGTACCAATTCTAAAAATGATGATATTAATAATTGCTATACTATTAGTGCTATCCATGATCCTTCCAATGCTGATATGTTTATAAATGAACACACTTTGGAAGACAACTATTCGATTGCTTATGATGATACTATACCTCCAATATATGATGATTATGATATTTTCAGTCCAGCTACTATTGAGGAGGAAATTAATTATGATTACAATATGCCTCCTATATTTGATGATTATGGTGATGAAAATAATAAGGATAGCTATTTTGTTGAATTTTCTCCCACTACAATCAATAAGAATGACTATGTTTATGTGGGGAGTATTAATTCTTTTATGCATGTGGCTCATGATAACAATGTTTCTTGTGATAGTTATATTGTTACTTTTATTCATGTTGCTACTGAAAGTTATTATGAGAGAGGGAAACATGGTTTTATGTATCTCAACAATATTAAGTTTCCCCTCTTTATGTTGAAATTTTTGAAGTTGCGCTTGTTTTGCTTTCCTATGCTTGTTGCTTTGTGCTTTCATGACTTGTTTCTTTACAAGATTCATATGCATAGGAAGTGGGTTATACTTAAATGTGTTTTGAATTTGCTTGTTGATGCTCTCTTTTACTTCAATTCATATTTCTTATGTGAGCATGTTCTCAAACTATCATGCCTAACTTAAAGGCGTTAAAGAAAAGTACTTATTAGGAGATAACCCAAAAGTTTTAGATGAGTCTTGGAAGTTATTGCTTCAGTAATAACCTCTCCTTATCCTTTTTATTTGCTTTTTGTGCCAAGAGTAACCTCTAATAAGAGAGAAGTAATGATTGGGAAAGTTGCTGTCCCGAAACAGATTTCTGTGCTTCACCGTAAAAATTCGTGTAAAATCTGTGTACGTCCTTTTAGGGCGTGAATTTTTGTGATTCTGCCCCAGGTTGTTATCTAACTTTCGTTAGTTCAACACTTTTCGATTTGAGCAATATAAGGTCTTCGAAAAAATTCGTCTTTACCTGCTGGTCTGGTTTGACAGATTTCTGCCATTATTTGCATTTGCTTATTGTTGGTTCCTTTTTAAGTTCTTTTGGGGAATTGAGCTTTTTGAGGGATGTGCTACAGTAGCTTGTGTTTTAATGGAAGTTTTATTGGTGTTGTAACTGAACCTAACGACCTATTATCTTGAGTGCACTAATGTTGCTAATAAAGATTGTGTGAAGTTTTGTATGAAGGAAAAATTTCAGGTATATGGAAGGAATGAGTAATGAGATGAAGGATAGACTAAAGCTCAAGCTTGGGCATGCCACGCGTGTCACCCCAAGAAATATCCAAGAAGTACAAGCGTCAAAGCTTGGGGATTCCCAAGGTATCCCCTTCTTCATCAATAAAAATCCCAGGTTTCTTCCAAACGCTTTATTTTTATTGTTTCATGCACAGTTGTGTTGTTCTTGGAGCGTCTTCTTTTTTTCGTTTTCATTTTGGTTTTTCGTTTGCTTTGTTTTCTAAGTTTGCTGAATAAATTGGTTGGACCCCCTCTTTCATGCATTGGTTTTCAAATAGTTTGGTTTGGATTGGAAAAGAGTAGGAACAATTCATGCTTAAGTGGTAAAGAGAGCTTGTTTTTTGACTGTGGCCTATGCTTTGTCATGCCATGCTTGATATTGTTTTGGCTTTATGCTTAGTATTCTTTGTTGTAGCATGACTTGTTATAAACAATTGAGATTGCTTAATGTGCCTTTGAAGAATCATGCGTTGTTTTAGCATATTAAAGCATAGTATTATGGTATTCTCCTTTGATGCTTTATTTGGGTTGACTTGGCACATGCTCACACCATGTTATGACTATCCCAAGTCACCATAGCCTTTATTTAGTTTTCAATTTGTAGTATCACTTTATGCTTTGATTAATGATGTTTTGTCGCTCTGCATGATTATGGCCATTATTGCTCTCTTAGTTTGTCGCTCCCCGTCTTTTGCTAGACTCCGCAACCAAGTATGAGTTCCACTCATGCATCCAACTCCTAAAACCAAGTTATTCCAAAGAGTCCACCATACCCACCTACTAGCATATGCTATTCCAAGTATATTCATGTTTTATCTACCTTCCGAATTAAACTTGTTATGAGAAAACTAGTGATTAAAGCTCTCACGAACTTGATGGCACACTTTACTTTTCTTGCCCTTAATAAACTTGAACCATTGTGTCGTCTATGTTGTATATGCTTGCACTTATTTGTTGGGGATTAGCAGAACCATGCTGTCATGGGGAACGCTTTCAACATTGCACTTGTATTTTGTACCTAGTTGATATCATGCTCTTTTGTCTATGGATGTCGCGGTGTGAAATGAAAGGGGAGCTTGTAAGTCCATGGAGTTATGTATATGTGTTAGAGAAACGCCTGAGCTGCTGGTCTAATCCATGCTGACATGGTGGAAACCTGCAATGTAACCATAATGACCTGTCTATGAAGCATTCTTCTTATAAAAAAGGAGTCAGATGTTGAGAAAAAAGACAAAAAGAAAAGAGGAAAAAAGAGATATATGAAAAGAGTAAAGAGAGAAAAAAGCACCATATTCCCATGGTAAATAAGAAGATTGCTGAGATGCTCGTTGTCTGCTTGCCTTGTCATTTTGATATGGGGATTCTTCCGTATCATCGGGCAAGGGGTACCCCGTTGGCGGTTCTCTATGATACACATGTACTTACAATGACAAGAACTTACCGGTGACTAAACTTGAGTAGCATGAGGAGCGGCCCTTGTATTCAAGGGACATGAGATTTCTAAGTTATACTTCGTCAATCATATACTCCATAGTTTGTTCACTTTAACCTTAATCACTTCAAGATGCTTATGATAGGGGCATTGAGAGCTGAAACCTATTAAGTACCATAATTTTTGGAAGCTCTTTATGAGACTTGAATCCCTAGTTCCTTCTATGAAGGTCTTTCTTTTACTTTTATGTTGAGTCTCCACCTTCTATCTTTATGCACCTACTTTGAGAGCATAGTGGCCATTCTTAGTTCTATGTGCATTGTCCCAAGACTTGTTGATTGATGCATAGCTTTGATATTGCTTGTTTTAAACTATTTGTATCTAGTCACTCTTATGAACTTTGAAGGTGTCCTATGCATTTATGTTTGCTACTCTATGAGGGACAAGTTGAATGCCACTATGCTATGTTTTCTTTATGTGAAACAAACAAACGTTTTGCAAAGCATTGTTATTCATGAATCTTTTGTTTGTGCCTTTTCATGTTGCAATATAGTTGCTTTGCCTTATTGTTAGAACTTTGTCTTTCATGTTATGATTGAAGTACTATGATCCCAGCTATCAATGTTTTACAAATACTTTGAACAATTTTATGATGGTGCATGTCACCTCAAAAAATATTCTTTCTTTTTATCACTTACCTACTCGAGGACGAGCAGGAGTTAAGCTTGGGGATGTTGATACATTGCAAATGTATCTATAATTTTTGATGTTCCATGCTTGGTTTTATCTACTTTCTTGTGTTTTGTCCACACTTTGGAGTACTTTCCATATGATTTCTTGGACTAACCTATTAACAAGAGCCACAGTGCCAGTTGCCTGTTTTCTACTGTTTTTGGTTCCAGGAAAGTCGGAAAATGAATATTCTCGGAATTGGACGGGACAAAAGCCAAAGTGCCTATTTTCCCGGAAGACTCACAGAGCCAGAAGGAGAGTCAGAGAGGGCCTGTGGTGGCCACACCCCAGCCGGTACCCCAGTAGCGCCCGAGTGGTGTGGGCCCCCTGGCTGGCCACCGACCTTGCCTCCTTCGCCTATATATTCCTCCCGAGGCAAAAACCCTAGATCATCAAGCCTCCAGCCACGAAAAGTTTCGTAGTGCCGCCTCCACTGAAGGGGAGATTCGAGGGACAGAAAGTCTCTGTTCCGGCACCCTGCCGGGACCGGGAAGTTCCCCCGGAGCCATCTCCATCGATCTCCACCACCATCTCCATCACCATTGCTGATTCCCATGATGAGGAGGGAGTAGATCTCTCTCGAGGCTAAGGGTTCTACCGGTAGCTATGTGTTCATCTCTCTCTCTATGCATGATCATATTGTGATCATGAGCTTGTAATCTATATATCTACCTTGCTACTCAAGTGCTTTAATAGATCTCTGCTCTCCCCATGTGTGTGAAGTTGACAGTGTGCACACCATGGTGGAACTTAGGCTAGAGATTACAAGTACTTGTTATGAGTTATATTTGGAGTTGGATGTTTCTATGAAATTGTGGTGTTTGTTGGAACCATCTAGTACTCAAGGTGATAGTGTGGGGTTATCTAGATGGGAAAAGCGAACTTTGAGGAGTGCTATTATAGCCCTACCATGGATTAGAGTGTCCAACCAGAGAGTAGTTCAGCGTAGTATCATAAAGAAGAATATATTTATATGAGAGTGTTCACTAGTGAAAGTATGATCCCTAGGCCTTGTTTCTAAGCACTGAAACACCGCTTGCTATTAGATCTGTTAGATGTTTGCTTGCTTACATCTTTATTTTAGTTTTACTTTAGTCTTTTCCATGCCATCAAGCTATTTCTATCACTGATACCACTTATAATTATCTATACCACATGTATTTCACTATCTCTTCGCCGAACTAGTGCACCTATACACCTGACAAGTGTATTGGGTGTGTTGGGGACACAAGAGACTTCTTGTATGTTGATTGCAGGGTTGCTTGAGAGGGGATACCTTTGACCACTTCCTCCTTGAGTTCTATAAACCTTGGGTGATCCACTTAAGGGAAAACTTGTTGCTGTTCTACAAACCTCTTCACTTGGAGGCCCAACAACTGTCTACAAGAATAGAAGTGCGTAGACATCAGGGCGTAGAGTATATCTATCCTTCTTCGGGATGGACAAATCACACTCTTGATCCATGAGCATCTACATAACACCTTCATAGCACTGAACCCACCTTTATAGTCACCCTATCACGGTGTGACGTTTGATGTTATCAAGATACTCTTCTAGTGTTAGTGATTGACATGATCTCATGGTCTAAGGACTAGGATTATTTCGTATGATGTTATAGCAATATAAACACAATGACTTTGATTGTAATGCTATACTTCGGATGAATGTTCATCACATCATTCCACCAATCTTGTGCCCTCATTATTAACAACATCCAATGTCCATGATCAGGAAACCTTGATCATCTTGTTAATCAACGAGCAGTTTATATGAGAGGTATTACTAGGAACTTTGTATTTTGTTTATTAAACACACATGTATTAATGTTTCCAATTTATACAATTATAGCATGCAAAATAAACATTTATCATAAACATGGAATAATATAATAACCACTTTCTTATTGCCTCTCGGGCATATTCCCTTCAGTGGTCGAACCAAGGCCAAGTCTAGGAGGGCGGATCCTCGGTTTGATGAAGAAGCTGGTCAGTATGTGATCCCTCCATCCAACCATAGGCAGCATCTCAAAGGTACTTATTACATAAGAAAGAACCATCAACGCATAGAGGAGGCAAACCGTGCCAAGAGGGCCAATCATGACAATTTGCAATCTCTTGCTCACATGACCAAGAAGGAGTTCCATGACCTGCGCAAGTCAAACTTCTATGAGCTGCCAAGGACTTGTGATGATCCTTGTTATTAGAGGAGGGAACATAAAGTGTTCATGACTGATGTCTATAACAAGCTCACCAAGTCCCTTGTTTATCCTCAGAGATATATGGAGCTCGAATACATGCATGCCAACAACTACTCTCCAGATGCTCTGTGGATCACTGAGAAGCTCAGGCTGCATGGGCTCATAGAACTCCGAGAAAATTACAGCATTACTCATGTCCAACAATTCTATGCAACTTTGGTGTTTGGGACTGATCAGGCAAGGACCAAGACTTGGATGACTGGCAATGTCCGCTGCATAGCTACTGATGGCTCCGATTTTTACCATCATCCACTGCATTTAAACGTTGATTTTGGTCAAACAATTGCCAAAGAAACACTCAACTCTTGCCACTAATGACTAATAATTGCAAAGATATGCAAATCCCTTCTTTGATTTATGTTGTGCAGGAAATCACGACTTTTAAAATGAAATAAGGAGTCATAATGAAGGATTTTGAGGAAGTACACACGGCCAAGTAATTGGAGAAGCATTCCAAGGCGCCTGAAGGCTTAACGACCACTAGTACGGGTGCGGTTTGCTCGTATCGCCCGCCCTTACTAGGTGGCGACGGCTTCGTCTCATCAAACCTTACAACTTTTGTGAAGACGCCTATATATTTCAAGGCTCCAGCCGCCGACTAGAGAGCCGCCATTCTTAGATTGCATCATACCACCACCAAAGGAGATCCACACCATTGTTCATCCATTGTTCATCTCTTCCACCATCCATCCATCCATCCACTAGCCATATTCATTACTTTGTACTTTAGATCTCCTTGTGGTTTGGTGACCATTGTAAGAATATTTGATTTCAATCTAAGTATTTGCATGATGTTTTCTATTTCTGATCTATTTGTTATGAGCGAGTAGTCCTCACGAGCTGCGTGTTACGGAGAAACCTCGTAGAAATTATGTGCACCTATATCATGGGAGTATTGTGTTTTGTTTGAATTCGTGATTTGTATCATTTGTTTCTTCGTCTCTTGTCTCGATCTGTGGACTTGTAGGTACCCAAGATCCCATAGATTGATAAAGGCGCGAGGTGAGATACTTGGCTAGCGTCAATCTCATAGGAACCTCAATGACAGAAAGGGTAGTACGATCTTCACTTAACGCCCCATTTTGGATAACCAACAACATCACCACTTAAAGCTTTGATGTGTGTTTTCACTTAATAATCGTTTGTAACCCGTGGCTTCGGTGTACACTCGGTTGGATTAAAAGTCTATTACTATGCCTGCTGCATCATGGGGCTCTAGAATATTAGGATGTGTTGCCCACAAGATATTATCTCAATACAAACATTATACATGACTATGCTTATTATTATTATCTTTTATCACATTTGATGTGCATCTGCATGTGGATCTTCAACCCTGGCCTTTCTCCATCCATTGATTCAAACCCGTTATAAAGTAAACTAGATTGGTCCGATCAACTAAGGTAAAACAAACAAACAAAGTTTTGTAGACGTGTCCTTTTTATTTCCTTTTAGCAGTGCTTTTCGAGGTTCGATTAAACCTAGGTCTTCTAGGGAAAAAGCTATTATACTACATCCATGAATCCGGATCGAAGGTATCAGCCCTTTTTCTGGCGCCATTGCCGGGGAAGCAATTTCACTATCCTTGTGAGGTAATTAGAGACCTTTTATTTTTTGTTTTATTATTAGTTGTAGTTTATTCTTCTTATTAGTTTAATTTCTTGTTATCCATTTGAAAACCCAAAAAAAATTAGTTACTTGTTATTCGTTTTCATTACTTAAATATTACCAAAAAGACAAGAGTCATGGCTCAAAAGAGATTATGGGAGTATACTACTTTGACTGATGATTTATTCATGCACCCATCACTCAACCCGTAGTTGATGCATAAAAATATGAGATAAAACCTAACCTTTTAAGTTTGGTTCAACAAAACCAATTTGGGGGTTCATCTTCTGAGGATTCGGGGTTACACTTAAATATTTTTACTGAAATTTGTGACATGATGCGTATTAAAGATGTAGATCCAAATGTTGTTAAGCTAAGATTATTCCCTTTCTCTCTTAGAGGAAAGGCTAAGGATTGGTTGCTAGCTCTACCAAAGGGCACTAAAATCTTGGGAGGAATGTACTAATTTGTTTATGACTAAATTTCCCCCAGCTAATACTATGCAGCTAAGATCGAACATTACAAGTTTTAGACAAGAAGAACATGAGACACTAGCACTTGCATGGGAAAGGATGAAAGAAGTCGTAATGAATTGTCGTAATCATGGGATGGAAGAGTGGCTTATAATACATTTTATTTTATAATGGTCTTAACCCAATGTATAAATCTATGCTAGATACTGCAGCAGGAGGAACGATCATGGGAAAGCATGTGAGTGTTGCAAAGAAGTTACTTGATGATATGCAAAATAACCATTCCCAATGGCATGTGGAAATAACCTCGAAGAGAGTAAGTTCAGTTACCAAGGTAAACAATGAGGAGCTTACATATAAGGTAGATGAGTTGCTTAGTTTAGTAAAGGGTAAGGAAGATACCCAAGTTAATGCTATCACTACTGATGTTAATGATGTTAATTTTATAGCTCACACTCTTTTTAGTCCTGCATGGAAAAATAATTATGCTTCTAATGTTCAAAATATCATGCTAATCCTATAGGAGCTCCTTATAATAATTATGATAATACTAATGGAGCAAATCATGGCAATCTCCCGTTTAAGAAAACCATTAGAACATTTATACAAGCTCAAACCAAATAAAATAATATTCTTATTAAGATCACGGAGAACCTGAAAGTAGTATAGGAATATTATCTAATCAGGCTCTTCCAGAAAGAACAAAGACCGTGGAGGCTCAGCTGGGTAAGGTAGCCGAGAGCCAAGCTCTCATACTAGCAAAGTTTGCTGGAAAACCTGAGCCAAATCTGATAAAAGACCTCAAGATGATGAGGGTGATAACCAATGATGAAAACCTAAAGACCTGGATTATAGCAACGCGCCAACACCAGAATATACCATGGAAGATCTATTGAAGATGATCACCGTTAAGAATCCAGGTATAGAACAAGGTAATGATGCTATGTACCAACAATTTATACAACACGTAGCATCTAAGGTTCGTGATTTATAGATGGAGTACAAAAGACTAGCTGATAAGCTTCCAGCTAAGCTAGATGATATATTTGAGCCCACTATTAATATTAAGTTGGGAGTTAATGAGATATCCGCACTTTGTGATCTTGGTGCAAGCATCTCAACAATTTCCAAAAGCCTATTAGATAAGTTAAACTTGGGGCCATTTGTTACAACTGAATTAAGACTCCATCTAGCTGATTCAAATTATAAACAAGCTGTCAAGATCAAAGAAAATATAGTTGTTGAAATTAAAGGTAGTCCCGCTCTTATTGATCGTGTTATTATGGACATGCCTGACGATCCCATAACACCTATAAATCTAGGTAGACCATTCCTAAGAACTATTAAAGCTTTGATTAATTTACATGAAGGGAATGTAAGAATAGGGTACCATCTAGAGATCCTTTTGTTGTTCACTTCCCTAGGAAAAATAAGGCCAAGCCTAATTATGATGATGGTGTAATTAATTTGAAAGTAAAATACTTTGGAGTGGGTGTTCCACTTCACAAACCTAAGTGATTGCCATCGAGGTCAAGCTAATTGACCTTAACTAGAAGCGCTTCATGGGAGGCAACCCATGTGAAATAAAATTTCTCTTTATATTTTCTATTATATTTTTATTGTGCCAGCTTTTTTTAATAAAGAGTGTTCAAAAAGACCTACGGAGAGAGTAGAAGAAATAAGGTAATGCTCTATATTTTATTTTACTAACACATGGCCTAAGAAGTATTGCTAGATCATTACTTAGTATTTTTGTTGTTATCTAACCCTTTGATAAGATGTGCAAAGGTGTACGGAGCTACTAATAAAATTTCTTAAGTTTTTGTAGTTCACAGTGTTGATAACGATCACTGGTATAGTCAGAGTGCACCGTACCGTGTTCCCATACCACCTCAAGGAAAAGGAAGATTTTTTTTTGATATTTGCCGAAGGAACATTGTCGATAATGACCACTGGTGCAGCCGGACACGCCTGTACCGCGCGCCCGTACCATACCCCTGAGGAAACATCAGGTTTTAAGCAAAAGATACCGCAACGTTAATGACCACAAGTACGGGCGCGCGTGACCGTACCACGCGCCCGTACCGAGTGCACCGCCTGGGAGCAGCCATCGCCCCCAAGGTAAGGCACCCGGTATGGGTGGGCTCTGGCCGTACCGCCCGCCCATACCACGTACGCGGACACCATATTAACCTCGAGGAGGTAATCTAAAATCCCCAAATCATTTTTTCTCTTTCTTCTTCCTCCAAACTTCAAACCACCTCCATTGGACATTCAAATTTACTCAATCTTTCTTCGGTTCTTTGCATTCACTCGATCTAAGGTATGATTCTCCTCTGATCCCCATCTTATTTGTGCAAAAGCTTTGCTTAATCATTCATCATTGTCAATCTAGAGATAGGTCTTGTTCCTGATTCAATCTTAATACTAAGTATGCTTAGCATTGTTTTTAGAGGAGTTTCTTTTGTAGTTAGTATAGAGAATCACTTATGCTATGTTTCTATTGGAACAAAAAAATTATTAGAAATCTTTATTTACTTTGTCTTATTTTTATTTATTAGATGAACACGAGGAGTCATACACATGAGATGGCTGCGGAACCCTCCGCGCCACTCGTTGATATGTTAACCCCCTGAGTCACTTGGCATCGAGTTCACCGAGGAGTTCCATATGACCCATTTCGATCGTCTCAAGATTCGAGAGATAAAGTCCACCAAGTGGGCATGTCCATATATCCTGAACCAACTTTGCTGATTTCGATTTACTTTGCAACAATGTTGGTTTGTACAATTTTGTCTTTCAGGATGTTGTGACATATTGCCGCTTGACGCTTGAGTTCTTCAGCACCTTGGCACATACAGTGGATCCTTATGGTTGTTCCGAGGAACAAAGGCCCAGAGTTCACTACTAGGAAACAACCTATAGATAGACAAGATGTTCAGTGGCGCATAGGCCAATTTGTGCGCCACATGAAGACATCAGTGGCGCACTGGAAAGAATGCGCCACAGAAGTTTGGAAGTTCTGTGGCGCATTTTCCAGAGCATGCGCCACAGAAGATTGGTGGGACCCGCCGGCGGGGGGGGGGGATGATCCAAGTTCTATGGCGCATTCTGTAATATGCGTCACGGAACATGGAGGAGGGCCCCACCACGAAATCTAATTCACCCAAGTTCTGTGGCGCACGTTGACATATGCGCCACAGAAGTGTTTCACTTCTGTGGCGCATATGTCAACGTCTTAGAACTTGGGGTGGGCCCCAGAGGAATCTTATTCACCCATACGTGGCGCACATGGTAGAAATGCGCAGAAGTTTCAGCATCATGCGCATTTCCATATGTGCCCTAGATGAGGGCGTCCAGATCCATATGTTAAAAAGGTGACATGAGCTAGCTTTCTTATCTATCTATCCCACCACCACCCATTTCACATCTCTACCTCCTCCCAACTCGTCTTCCTCCTCCCTCACACCCCATCTTGCCCATAGTTTCTCCATTTTCTTATATCTAAACCTACTTTAATCCATAGATTGGTAAGTAGAAGCTTCGCTCCAACTTCTAGATCTAAAAGTTCCTTACTTTTCCCTCTCACATCTCTCTATTTGTTTACTAATTTCCTCTCCACCAACTTGCACTGTAGATCTATTTGTCCATACTCTCTCATCGCGCGGTCTCGTCTTGCTATTATTGTGTCTACTATAGCTAGGTGAGTACTTGGCCATCATGAACATGTAGGTGAAGCTTGTCGCGCGGGCGGTGTGTGTGTGCGATCCATGGCGAGACGATGCTTGTGTGTGGTGCATGATTGTTTGCAATGGGAGGAAGTTTTTTGTTGTTTGCTTGTTGTTGTCGGGCCCGGCCGGTGTGGTTGCATCGATGTTTGCCGAAATGTTGATTCATTTCCATTTCGGCAAATTTTTGCACTACCTATATGTCCTAATTTTAGGAAAGGTCATGCCGAATTTTTTCCGGCTAGCATTCAAGCATGTGTGTGTTCATATGGTGTGGTTCTCACCTATATTCTCTGTTTTGTCTGCTCAGGCAACCATGGTCCTCACGATGAGCGAAGGTCGAATTGCTAGGTACAAGAAAGGCGCGAAGGAGGACATGATTCTGAACAACAAGACCATGATAAGATGTCCATGTCGAACATGCAAACTACAACGCTAGATCGACCCTAAATCTGGACAATTGGAGGGTCACCTGCTTAGGCGCGGTTTCATGCGCGACCTCAATGAGGCGCCGGCAGGACATGGTGGTGGTCACGAAGACGTGGGCGAGCGAGAAGACGAAGAGTCTACCGGGCATGATCATCATGACGAAGGAGATCCCAGCGGGCATGATCATCATGACGAAGGAGATGCCGGCGGGCATGATCATCATGGAGAAGGAGATGACGACGGGCATGATCATGAAGAAGGAGAAGACGCGAACACACAGACGCTGCTAACTTCGATCTTGCAGGACCCTCATGTTCAAGAACTGCTCCTCAAGGAGACGAGCAACGACAAAGCTGCAACCAGAGAGAAAGCCAAGCTGTCCCAAATGGAGGTAGACGGGATGACTCCATTGTATCCTGGGTGTCGCCCCGAGGATACACGTTTGAGTGTAACGCTCAAGGCTCTAGAGATGAAGTCCGAACACAAATGGACCGATGTTAGCTTCAACGCGAACATGGAATACTGGCACGACCAACTTCCTAAGGGGAACACATTGCCAACAAGTATCGAGGAGGCCAAGAAAATCGTGTGCCCTCTCGACCTACCACACATTAAATACCACGCATGCATCAATGATTGCGCACTTTATCGGAACGAGTACGCGGATAGAACCACTTGTCCGGTGTGTGGCCAAGGACGGTACAAGAGAGGGAACAAGAAAGTTCCTCGAAAAGTGGTATGGTACTTTCCTATCACCCCTCGTCTGCAACGATATTTCGTAGATCCTAAGGAAGCAAAGCTCATGCAATGGCACACGGAAAGAGAGAAACCCGAAGATGATCCAGAGAAGGGCAAGATCCTGACACACCCTTCAGACGCTAGCTAGTGGAACGCATTAGACATTGAGTTCGAAGAGTTCGGGGGCGATGCAAGGAACGTCAGGCTGGGTATGAGCACCGATGGACTCAATCCTTTTGGAAACCAGAGTAGCACGCATAGCACCTGGCCCGTGTTTGTATGGCCATACAACCTCCCCCCGTGGCTATGCACGAAGCAAAGGTATGTACACATGAGCATTCTTATTCAGGGGCCAAAACAACCAGGTATCGATATGCATCTGTATCTCGGGCTATTGAGAGAGGAGTTAGCCAGCTTGTGGGAGACGCCGTCTCGTACGTGGGACGCCTACACTAAAGAATATTTCCATCTGAGAGCCGCGTTGCTCACGACCGTGCAGGACTATCCTGGTTACGCATATGTATCGGCCCAGGTGAACCACGAACACAATGCATGCGTCAAGTGCATGGATGAGACACCGCATCTCCAGCTACCAAGGGATCCCGGGTCTTTGAAAACCGTGTTCCAAGGTACTCGAAAGTGGCTCCACATGGATCACCCGTGGAGAAAACATGGTGACCTGTTCAATGGTAAGGACGAGCTCGAAAGAGCCCCGCGTCCGAGGAGCGGCGAAGAAATCGAGGAGCTTTTGAATAATTGGGTAGATTGCCCCGCGCCTAGAAAAAAACGACCGAGGACAAAGCCGCTGCTGGGTGTATGGAAAGCAAGGTCTGTTTTCTGGGACCTGTCGTATTGGAAGATCCTTCACACTCCCCATAGCCTCGATGTAATGCACATCACAAAGAACGTTACCGAGAGTCTGCTTGGCACTCTACTGAACATGCCGGAGAGGACCAAGGATGGGCCGAAAGCAAGAAAGGACCTTAAATTGCTTGGCATAAAGAAAGATCTTGATGCCGATAGTGATGATGATGATGATCATCATCATCAGGAAGGGACTCAAGGTTGCCGCAAAAGAGTTAAGAAGAATGAGGTGGTGCTTCGCGCTGCCTGCTTCACTCTGAGTCTGGAGGAGCTCGAGCATTTTTTTAGGTGCCTCTTAGGAGTGAAAGTTCCTCACGGTTACTCGAGGAAGATAAGCAGATATCTGGACGTGGCGAAGAAGAGGTTCAACGGTATGAAGTCTCACGACTGTCATGTGCTGATGACACAGATACTCCCTGTTGTGATCCGTGGGATAATGGACGAGCATGTCCGTGAGATGTTGTTTGGCCTCTGTAACTTTTTTGACGTCATATCTAGGAAGTCGATCAGTGTGAAGCAGCTCGACAGGATACAGGAAGAGATCGTGATGATACTATGCGAGCTTGAGATTTACTTCCCGCCCGCATTCTTCGACATCATGGTGCATATGCTTGTACATGTCATGGACAACATCATCCAGTTCGGGCCGACATTCCTGCACAACATGATGCCATTTGACAGGCTAAACGGTGTCATCAAAGGATTCGTTCGCAACAGGTCTCGTCTAGATGGAAGCATAGCCAAGGGCTTTCTGATCTACGAGTGCATCTCCTTCTTCCAGAATTATCTAACCACCGAGAACGAGGATGTTGGAATACCCACAAAGAAGCACCTCGGCAGGCTCGGTGGATATGGTCACCATGAGGGCTGCCGCTCACAACATGTCGGCATTGATGGTCAACGCACTGATTTTGAAAGGGCACACCGAGTCGCGCTACAACACATTGAAGTGGTCGGCCCTTGGGTCGAAGATCACATAAGCTTAATCGAGCAGGAGTACGTCGACCAGGGCCGGTCGAGGAAGAAGGGAGACATAACCAGAGACCACAACTCCAGCTTCACGGGTTGGTTCAAGAAAAGGCAACTGGACAATCCCCCACAGACGCCTTCTACGGAAGATCAAAAACTCATATTCTCCTTGTCGCAGGGCCCAGGGCACAACCTAAGGACCTATCAGTCATACGACATAAACGGTTACAGATTCTACACCGAGGAAAAGGACAAGAATAGTGAATATCAAAACTTAGGAGTAACTATGTTATCCTTGTCGATGAGACTACTGTGATGGAAAGATTCTACGGAAGGATCGAGGAGATATGGGATCTCGACTACTGTGGAGAGATCGTACCGATGTTCCGTGTTAGATGGGCCAAGAACGTGGAAAAAGAAGGCCACTATTTCACCACAATGGTTATACCAGATGCCAAATCAACAAAGAACGTCTCCGCAAAAAATGAGCCTTGGGTACTCGCTAGCCAAGTTGATCAATGCTTTTTTATTACCGACCCGTCAAATCCCAACCGTGTTGTAGTTAGGAGGGGCAAGAGGAGCATCATCGGAATGGAAGGAGCCGCCAACGAGCAAAACTTCGACAAAAATAGCGACCCGAAGATCGAACAGGAATTCAACAAGTACTTCGACATGCCTACTACTACTACTAAAGTAAGAAGGAAGACCACACTGCCTACTAAAGGTTGTCCATTCACAAGAAGAAATCTCAAAGTGCACGGGCTAAAGTATTCAACCACGGCGAAAAAGGGCAAGAAGATTGTGAAGAGACACTAGCTCGACACATCACATGATTGTATATGTTCGGAGAGAGAGTTTTTTGAATAAATATGAATGTTTGTATATGTTCTTGCTTCATTTTAGACATATATATAATTAAAAACACATTACATGATTGTATATGTTCGGGGAGAGAGTTTTTTGAATAAATATGAATGTTTGTATATGTTCTTGCTTTATTTTAAGCAGATCTATAATTAAAAATATATTTTTAAAAAATAAAAAAGTGTGAGACAGCCAGGATTCGAACCTGGCTGCCTCAGGTTTAGAATGGCACAAGCAAGCAGTAGAGACCACTAAGGCAAGTGTGTGATCTTGTCATACTACCACACGCTCCGCGTTTTGTACTAAGTCCACAGGTTCTATGGCGCATTTCAAAGAGATGCGCCACAAAGTTCAACCTGTGGGCATATTGTCAAATGCCACGTAACCTCGTGACTTAGCGAAATAAACGATTCGGCCTGCTTCACCCCTTCTCCCCATTCTCAGTCACCGTCGCGCGCTAGCCCTAGACGACCGGAGACGTCACACTGATGCGCTAGCCCTTGCTGCCAGAGCCTCCACCGCTGCGCCGCTCGGTGAACTAGTGGAGGAGGAGCCGCCCGACGAACCCGTGGAGGAGGAGCCACCGGAGGAGGAGCCGACCTGCAGCCCGTGGAGGAAGAGCCGCCGGAGGAGGAGCCACCGCGCCGGACCCCGCAACCCTCGTCATCGTCAACCACCACAGCAAGTTCGTCCCCCCACCCCCTACCCCCCATGGTTCGTCCCTCCCCCACCCCGACCCCCTCTGATGCTCTTCCCCTTTCTCTGTCAGTTAAATACAGAGAACAAGCAAATATAGAGAACAAGCTTCAGTTAAAATGAATAATTCATACCGTGTATTTTGAGATATTCAGTGTATATGAGTGTATATTTTGAGATATTCAGTGTATATGAATTCATGTCGTGGCCTTCTTCTTTGTTGTGCAACAAGGTGAACCCTCGAATTGAAGGTGCTTGACTAAGAAGAAGGAAACTAAAACCAGTTTATTTTTACCTTCTATATTTATGTTATGAACTGATGTTCTGCTATGTTATTATGGAGGATGTAATGGTGGTTAGTTTTATTCATTTGTAGAATAAATCGAGACAATGTATCTTCTTAGGAATTACAAGTCATTTGTCTACTTTGAGCAATGATCTGAGAACTCCAATATATGCAAATAAGTATTAGAATAACTTGCAACCCACCCCTGGCTTCTTTTATCATTGACAACTTTGTTCTAGAGTTTGGAGAAAAAGAGCTGTTTCAAAGATCAATCCTTTGGCTTACTATATTGGAATGAGTAGTCTAAGGTTGCAAAGCTGATTGGATGTTTTTTTAGCATATTGATCTGTCCTTCCTGTGCAGTGTGGAAATATTAGTATCTACATCTGTTAGTATCTACAGTTTAACTAATACAAAGTTAGTATCTACATCTGTTAGTGATCACGACATTAGTTACCTTGTAGGCCTAAATAACAAGGGGTTTGGGGAGTTGTTCACCTAGTGCCTGTTAATTAAGTAAGTGGCTATGGAAGCTAAAATATAGTGTTGGTTTATGGAAGAGAATTTTAAGATGTAAGTATATTAAGAATGGTTTAGTTAGTGGTCACTGCATGGTGTCAGTGGCCCTTGTGTGGGCTCATCCTGTTGTGCATATTTAAGTCTGAACAAATGAATGAGAAAAGTATGGGCCCTAGATTTATCATTGTGCTTTGTTTTTGTCATGGTATTGCTAGAGGGAGGTTTTCTTCTCCATACATTCCTCTGTGTTTTACTCCAGTGGTCAATGACACTAGAGAATGATGTGCAACTTAGGGTTTCCAAGAATTCTGTTTATGATCATACTATTCTGTTCTTGCTATTCTCCAAGTGCTTACTGCTGATAGTAACTGTTGGGATTACTGCTGTTTATATGGTGTTGTTTGAAATTCAGTAAACTACTGCTGGGGCTATGGATGGGGGCTGGGGCTATTTTCTTGTTGCTATATGGTGCTGCTATATGGTTATTACTACTGCTGGGGCTATGGATGGGGACTGGGGCTATTTTCTTGCTGCTATATGGTGCTCTTATATGGTGCTGCTATATGGTGTTGTTATATGGTGTTGTCATATATGGGGATGGGGCTGTCAATATGGGGATGGGGTGTTTTGTCTTGAAGGGATTTCATTTGAGTTGCCCATTTCTCCCAAAGTGTCGATTCACTTCCGTTTCGGTTGAGAAATGGGCACTCCTAGGTCAAAAAATTAGCAAAGGTCATGCTGAATTTTTCGGCCGAGATTTGTGCTAACATTTTGCCTCTTTTAAATAGAGTAGTGCAAATATGTTGGGCAACAAGGAGTCTGGCCCTTCTAAGCACATGATCAGCGTCGAAGAACAAGCTAGACAGGCCAACCAGTCATTCTGGCAGGGGTCCCAACAGGAGGAGGAGGAGGAGGCGATGAGGATGACACCACCACCGGAGGAGGAGGCGACCGTCGCCAGAGCTGCTGGGGACAATGAGGGTGGAGATCCTGATTATGAGGGGGACGAAGACGACTATGATGGAACTAGTGAAGGCGGCGGCGAAGAGGATGACACCACCGATGGCGGCGCCCGCACCGATGGCGGTGAGAGGACGGATGGCGGTAGCGGCAACCCGGCTGCTTCTCAAAAGAAGAAGAAGAAGGAACAGAAGGAGCGGAAGGTGCCAGTGCTCGACACTGTCTATGATGAGTTCACTGAGGTCACAGAAAGTGGCCAACTCATTGCGCCAGAGGCGATTGCTAAAGGGTACGGCCTGCAACTTGGGTGCATCGTTCGGTAAAGCATGTCGATCAACACGAAGTACATCAGACATGCTAACCATGTCGCTTTGGTCGATAACCTCCTTAAGAAGCTTCACAAGTGATACAGATTCACAGAGCAGTTTCGAAACCTTGAGAGAAATAAGAACCCGGTGAACAGACTAGCCCTCACGAAGATGAGCAACGCCTTGAGCAACTGGAAAACCCGGGTGAAGAATAGCATTGACAAAGGTGAAAGCTGGGAGGTTATTAGTAAGAAAAATCCGATGCTCGACGAAGAGGAGTTTAGGATATTGAAGGCAGATATAGCTACCGCTGACGCTATAAAATGGACTCAATGGGGAAGGAGTATGCGGGAACAGAACATAGGTAACCACCACCTTGGAAGTGGCGGCTACAGGGGGAAACATGCCATTTGGGACAAGGAGGACGCCGAGCTTGAACGCCTTGGTAAAGACAACCCTTGGCTTAAAATCACGGACTTGCAGCTTAGGCAATTTGTTCGGGCCCGCTACTACCTGGACAAGGAAACAGGGGAGTTCATCACCGACGATCCGGAGGTGAAGGAATTCGAGAAGAATCTGGTAAGGAATTTATCGCTAATCTCAAGTCTATTGCGTTCTAATTAAGATAATGAAGCCAAGAATCTAAATGGGTTCACCTTTACTTGTCTCTGCAGGAGGAGGAACTGAACGCTACTGCCACAGAGTCGTCCCAGGATTCGACGGAGCCGTGGGACACAATTTTCAACAGGGCGACCAATGCTTACAAGAAGAGGGACAAGGGGTTGCCGCCGTCCTCAGCTGGCCGTGTGTCCGGCTTCGGTACGAGCATGAAGTTCAAGGAGTTCTACAAACAGGACGCCAGGAAAAGAAGGGACAGGAAGAACCAGGATAAAGCCGTTGTTGCAGAGCTGAAGATGAAGGTGAAGACACTGGAGGAGAAGGTGGTGGACCAGAAAACGGTGGACAAGTTAGTGGAAGTGAAGCTCCACTCGATGATCCCTCCTGAGTTTTTCGAGGGGCTTACTACTTGGAATGCGGGAGGTCGACAGGGGCCGATACATACGCTTGACTTAAGCGGCGGCAACTCGGCATCAATCTTACCGTGTCGCGGACCTGGTGACCCGCCGGCGCGTCAACGCCGGACGCAACCCTCGTTTTGGTCACACCGACGCACCCTCCGCCAAAGATACCAATAAGGCGCAGCCGACGGCGCGGTAAGCCGTGAGGCACCCGAGCGGAGATTGCAGATGATGATAGGCGGCGCGGCATCCGCCGTGTCTCTACATTAGCCGAGATCCACGCCATCACCAAGGTAACTAATTAGTTAGTGCACGTCATCTCCTTTATGCCTTTGATGCATGACTGTTTCCATCTCATGACGCCCAACAACATGTTTTTGCCTCAGGACACTTCTTGCGTACTCCTGCTTAAAGATGTCGGCGGTGAGTTGAAGGATGTTGCCAAGGGCACTCTTATACAACCGACGAGCCGCACGATGCACAAAAATCCAATGGATGATGACGTGATGAAGGTCAGGTTGGCTCGGGTGTTGCTAGGGTGCGACGACATGGACCCCCCCATTCAACCTCAGGGAGCCGACGAACACAAGACCCTTGGGGAATGCTACAACTGGCCCTTGACATGGCCGAAGACCCAGATTCGTCTTGCGGGGAGCACCTCTCGACCGATCATCGCCCAGCCACCACCTCGGAAGCCAGTAGCCGCCGTTGTCGCCACCACCAGCCGTCACCATCAACTCTTGGCAGCGTGTGCACCGCCACATGGCAAAGACGTTGTGCCGCAACCGCCGTCGCCCCCGCTACCACCACC
This sequence comes from Avena insularis, assembly GCA_023614405.1. Lineage (NCBI taxonomy): Eukaryota > Viridiplantae > Streptophyta > Magnoliopsida > Poales > Poaceae > Avena > Avena insularis. The sequence continues at coordinate 554,211 of JAJUPC010000071.1, read as the reverse complement.
ACATGATGGCACCCATGAAGATGATGATGAATTGGTCAACGTTGACAACTTCATCAACACCGGCGCCGCCAAAGGATTGTATATGCCTTCTGTGGATGAAGAACCCTTCGCAGCTCGCGACGACCATCAAGCTGATTGGCCCAATACATGCACACAGCGCCTGGTCTTCCATGGTCTTTCTCAAGAGACGCCTCCGGCCGCCGATCCACCACAAGAGAAACCGGGATTGGTTTTCAGCCCCAACACACTCCGAAAGGCGACTGATGAGCAGATGGCAGTGGCTGACACTGTTGTGAAGAAGAAGCACTGAGAAGAGGTAATAATAATAATAAGGGTGCGAGCCAGCCTCTTCCGAAGAGGATCCGGGGTCAGGACGCTGTCATCGTACCATCCACACAATTTGGCTTGCCCCGAGTGCATGTAGCTAGTGATCCGATATTGACTCCAGATATGATCCACATTGCGGTTGGAGCCATGTTAACTTTGCACGAGGGTGTCAAGACACTAGAGGCCCTCCTTCTTAAAGAGGACGATCCAAATTACCCGGTTTTCACGGCCAAGGTGCCATTGGACGTGGGCTTTGTCGATGAACCCCCCGCGGATATATTCTTCATAGCGTTCGAGGACATATTCAAGCTGTTTCTCACGAAACGGCTGGACTATAACTTGGTCCGCCTATACGCTCAATCTGGCGCCACGATCAAGAGAAAGTACCCGGAAATCGCGATAGTGGATCCCTACTACATGCGGGACAACCAGGTTGGTTGAAGGATCGAGACACGGACCAAGCGACGGCGTACTTTGAGAAGTTCATGGTGGACAACAAGAGGAAGGGCACACTTCTTTTGCCTTTCTTTCCGGTAAGTACACACACTCGCTCATCGCCACCGTAACTTATGCATTTCTTATAGATTTCTTTCCTTTGCTCTTTTTCCAACATTCCGCTCCAATTGTGTTCGCAGACAAATCTGCGCTCATCGTCCTTGCCCGAGGTATTCGCTAGCCACGTATTTCACTCGGGAGTTTGACAAAGAAGAAAGACTACACTAGAATAAGGGTGTTCTCAATGAGGCTCTCGAGGGCTACACCAAGAAGGGATGCACCTTCGTAGATAGGGGAATGTATCAAGGATGGCAAACACGTGTTCAAGCACGTGCTCGACTTCCCTCGTCAAGCGATCACGCTGGTGCCAAGGAGGCCTTCTGCGTCCTCCATCACCTTAAAGGCTATGTTCGGGATTGCCATAACCTAACGCTACCATCTAGTCTCCGAGGATGGGCCGAAACTTTGGCGAAATCGATGATGCTGATCTTAGAGAAGACTTCCATCGCATTCAGATGAAGTTGTCGCAAATCATCATTGAAGATGTCAACACAAGGGGCGGTGCCCTACAACAAGCCAGAGGGTTGAGTAAGAGGGAGATCGAAGAACGCCTCCGTAAGGTGGTGACACAAGGACGTGGATGACGAAGAGGGCTATCTACCATTCCTGAAGCCGTGCCAGAAGAGGAAGTCTTCATCGTGATCGATGTGTGCCTCTAGCATGATCTAGTGTGTGTATATTCTTGATGGACGCCTGCTGTATTAGTGTGTGTGTGTCATAAACTTTACTATCTCGTGGTCGAAATGGTCATTGTTGTTAGACTTAAACTACCTTGTGGTCGTGCTGTCGTTGAACTTATTGCTTCTATGATGATCTAACTTTTAGGTTTATGGATCCTTTGTTTTATATTCTATGAACATATATATATATATGGATGTGAACCCTTTATTCATTCTTTTCGTTGTATTTTTACTAATATGCCTTGTCGTCTATAGAGATGGCGACGAGGTGGTATGTGGTGTACATGGGTAGGGTTCCAGGAGTCTACGAGGAGTGGGAGGATTGCCACAAACAAGTGAACAAGTTCAGCGGCAACATCTACAAAGGATACACGACTAGAGAGGAGGCAATAGCCAAGTGGAGGAACCACTTGTGGAAAAAGAACCGGATGAAGATATTGGTCGGGCTAATGCTCTTGCTCACCATTATCACAGTTGTATTCTATTTGATCCTAGTGTAGGCGGCGATGGCCACTTCATATTTGTAATGTGAGATGATATGAACTTTGTATTCGGCGCTTGTGTAAAAATTTGGCACTTGACACTATAGATGTATCTCGATCGGGCTCTAAGCGTTTGTATTATATATATGTCGGTTTTCATGCATCTACTACTTGTGCAATGTATTTTATACTCATCTGGATAAATCATGTATAAATCCTGTATAAATACCTGATTATACACCAGGAAAGTATTTTACTTCGAATACATGTTACACAATCAGTGGCGCATATAATTATATAGTTAGTGGCGCATGGCATATCTATGGCACATACACGTAAATGCGCCACATAAGTTCTTCCTGTGGCGCATATGAAGGAATGCGCCACGGTTCTGAACTTCGTGGCGCATATCCATATGCGCCACAGGAAGTAGTTATCAGTGGCGAGGTAACAGTGGCGACAAAGATATGCGCCACAGAAGTCCCCTTTTCATGCGCCACAGATAGGCTGTTTCCTAGTAGTAGTTGACCGAATTAAATTCCGCCTTATGAACTATGAGTATAATTTGACACTCAGCCAATGGGCTCGATGCTTTGGGTTTACCAACAACACCACCGGTGTACGCACAACTACTTTTGTTGTAGATCCTTCCCCTTCAAAATATTTTAATTTGATGAGAATTCGTGGAAACACACCCAAGGGGAACCAAATTGTCATCCTGCTATTCGATATTTATTCTATGTGATTGCTAATACACTGCAGGCATATGGTGAGTTTACTAGAGTTAATGAGGAGGACATGTTGATCCTCACAAAAGCTGCACTTGTCAATTGTAACTTAACACCAAATTTAGGCGCTCTACTTGTGTTTTACCTTAAGTATCAGACTCTTCTATCTCGAGGACCCATATGTGGAGGAGGCGTTGTGACCGTTCTTGGACGCGCACTTTGCATCAACCTAGGTAACATCCAACCGTTGACTGGAAGTAACCGCCTCGGTCTATCTACTCTAAGAGCATGTGGTATGATTTCTAAAAACCATGGTAGATATTTCTTCGATATAACTGGACCAGATCACTTGATCCCGGATCCTTTGCCTAACAGTTTATTCTCTATCGAGGATGGGCATTTGCGTTATGACACATAGGTTGAAGCTAATCTACCCCAACAAGAAATACCAGTGGGAGGAGGAGAAGATGAAGAACTAGAACAAGGAGGACCCGAACAAGACGTGCATCCACCAAACTACTACACCACCTATGAAGACATTTATGCACTTGAAGGAAACATTGAAAACATGAACAACCTCTCCATCAACCTTCGAGATGCTACTACAAGCCTCGCCACCCAGTTCCATGATTGGAATAGCCAATGGAACGTGGGAAATTATCTACCGCCACCACAATGAGCAACAAAAGGTCTTGCAAAAGCCTGATCTTGGGGATGTGTTCCCCCAGCTAATTTATTTGTGTAATAACAAGGTTGTACTCTAGCTCCCCGAGAGCTTTGAAACACTCGTGTTGGCTTGTTCCAACACTTTGCCTTTTCCTTTGATTTTTAATTTTCTTTCGTTTTAGTTTATTTGTTTTCCTTTATTTTGTTTTCTTAAAACCCTTGCATGGTCGCAAGTTCTTTTCTAGTTTTTAATCCCTATCCTCAAAAATACAAAAATATTTTTCCGTTTATCCTTTTTTGTAAACGTGGATTCATACTTTGCCTCTTTGCTTTAATATCATTTCGAGAGTAATCGTGTTTGAGTTTTGAAGGAACACATCCCTATAAGGAAGAGGATCATGAAGTTACTTATGAGAGGTATGTCCTATGTCTCCCACTTATGAAGTTTGAATTTTTTATCGTAGTTGGTTGATTTTCTAAGATGCCATGCTAGTGGGAAGTAATTTAATTTGGTTAGAGTAAGGCTTTTTATTGGTATGCTGATTAGTTGTTGAAGCTCTTGCTCTAGTTCTTTTAGTTAACATGAGTGGCATCCATGTCAATGTATGGGAAAAAGTATTGGTACTCCCAAAGGTTGTGCAAACACTAGCAAAAAGAAACAAATAGCGATCCTAGAAAAATGGAAGAGAAAAAAAAAGATATCTATGAGGATCCACATAACAAGTCCTTGGCATGGTCTCATTACTACTTTACGAATTTTTCTTGAAATACAATGATTGGATTATAAGTGTTTTAGATTGTCTTGATTTATTGATGTGGGTGTAAATAAGACACTTCTTTGTTATACTACTTGGGACATGAAACTCTCTTACTCAATTATGCTATTTAAACATCCTAGTGTTCCTTGGCAAGCTGAGAGTTAATTAGAAGAATTGGATTGATTGCTACACTTCTAGTTATTTATACTTATGTTAAACTTTACTTTAATTATCTTGACTTACCGAAGCTTGTATAGTATTCTTGTCATCTCTCTAACTTTGATAAGCTTCGCAAATGAATGAAGTGTTGAGCACATACGACTACCAACTATAAGTGAACTCTTATTCTCGTTGTTTCAAGTTTAAACGCTTAATTCCTTATAGTTCTTTTGGTTCTTCTTGCTCGAGGACGATCAAGGTTTGAGCTTCAAGGAAGTTGATGGCTCCGATTTTTGCCACCTTCTACTGCTTTTAAATGTTGTTTTTGGTCAAGCAATTGCCAAAGAAACTCTCAACTCTTGCCACTAATGACTAATAATTGCAAAGATATGCAAATCCCTTCTTTGATTTATGTTGTGCAAGAAATCACGACTTTTAAATTGAAATAAGGAGTCATAATGAAGGATTTTGAGGAAGTACACATGGCCAAGTAATTGGAGAGGTGTTCCAAGGCGCTTGAAGGCTTAACAACCACTGGTACGGGCGCGGTTCGCCCGTACCGCCTGCCCGTACCAGGTGGTGACGGCTTCGTCTCGTCAAACCCTACAACTTTCATGAAGACACCTATATATTTTGAGGCTCCAGCCACCGGCCAGAGAGCCGCCATTCTCAAATTGCATCACAACACCACCAAAGGAGATCCACACCATTGTTCATCCATTGTTCATCACTTCTACCATCCATCCATCCACTAGCCATAGCCATTACTTTGTACTTTAGATCTCCTTGTGATTTGGCGACCATTGTAAGAATATTTGATTTCAATCTAAGTATTTGCATGATGTTTTCTATCTCCGATCTATTTGTTATGAGTGAGTAGTGCTCACGTGATGCGGGTTGGGGGGAAATCTCGCAGCAATTATGTGCATCTAGATCATGGGAGAATTGTGTTTTGTTTGAATTCGTGATTTGTATCTTTTGTTTCTTCGTCTCTTGTCTCGATCTGTAGACTTGTAGGTACCCAAGATCCCATAGATTGATAAAGGCTTGAGGTGAGATACTTGGCTAGTGGTGATCTCATAGGAACCCCAGTGACAGAAAGGGATTATGGTCTTTGCTTAGTGCCCCATTTGGGATCAACAACAACATCACCACTTAAAGCTTTGATTTGTGTTTTCACTTAATAATTGTTTATAAGCCGTTGCTTCGGTGCACTCTCGGTTGGATTAAAAGTCTATTGCTATGCCCGCTGCATCACAGGGGATCTAGAATATTAGGATGTGTTGCCCACAAGAGATTATCTCAATACAAACATTATACATGACTATGCTTATTATTATCTTTTATCCCATTTGATGTGTAGCTACAGGTGGATCTTCAACCCTGGCCTATCTCCATCCATTGATTCAAACCTGTTATAAAGTAAACTAGATTGGTCCGGTCAACTAAGGTAAAACAAACAAACAAAGTCTTGTAGACGTGTCCTTTTTTATTACCTTTTAGCAGTGCTTTCCGAGGTTTGATGAAACCTAGGTCTTCTAGGGAAAAATCTATTATACTATATCCGTGAATCCGGATCGAAGGTATCAGCTACCTTGTTTGACTTTCCTAGGGTCATCAATGAGATTTTCCAGGGTGTGTCTGTTCCTGTTGGGCACCGTATGCATGATGCTGCTCTTGGTGAGAGCAAGACCATGTTGGCTCCCCCCTATGGCAAGGATGCAGTCATCGGTGAGTCCAAGGGCCTCAAACCTCTCTACAACTTACTATTGAGGATATTCCGCCACAACATTTCTCCTAGTGCTCGCAATGATGATGCTATTAGATGTGGACTTGTCAACTTGCTTCACCATGCTCACAAGGTATACCTTGCTGGCCTTGATGTTGTAGGATATGCTATTGATGTTATGGATTACATTTTTGAGGAGATGCACCATGCTATTCTCTTCCGGAAGTCTCCTCCATATGCTGCTCTAGTTATGAGTCTGATCAATACTCAACCCCATGGTTCACCACTTTCCCTTCCTCCCAATCTTACAGAGCATCCCCTGGTGTGTCTCCAAAAGAAAGGGAAGATGGTTCCTAGGCAGCCGTTTGAAAGTGAGGATGAGTAGATCTCTGAGGTTGAGTGTGCTCCCACCCCTCCTAGGGGCTCTAGTAGGAAGAATGCCTCCAATGCACCTATGGCTCCTATCACACATGAGTTTGTTCAGGAGAAAATGAAGAAGGCATCCTTCTAGGATAAGACTTTGTGCTACATGAGAGTGGACATCCGTAAGGGACAACATGAGTCCTACAAGAGCAACCGTAGAATTGAGAAGCTCATCAAGGACATCAAGGCTCAAGAAGAGGAAGAAGAGGAAGGAGAGTCAAAATACAACAATGAGCATGGGGCTGAACCGTCTGTAGAGTCAGATCACACACTTTCCTTTGGTGCTTGGAATGCTATGAATGCCATCTTGGTTAATTGGTAGACTTTCTCAGAGGTCACTTCAGGTTTTGCACCTCAGGGCACTTCCCCTTTTTGCCCTCACGGCAAAGGCCCACAGACTTCTGCTGCTGATGATGATTATGATGAGGATAAGGATGAGGATGATGACGACAACAAGGACTCCGACTGACTCCTTTGGGGAGATATCTTGGACTTATCCCTTTTCTGCATTTTGATGCCAAAGGGGGAGAAGGTGTCCATTTGGAACATTGGTTTTTTGCATGGGTAGGGGTGTATGGTCGTCTCTTTATTCGAACATTTGCTTTCATTTGGTTCTTGTGAGACTTATTTGGTTTATGTGAACTATCTATGTGTGTTGACATGTATGTGCCCGTTCCTTATTGTAATAAGTTATCCATTACCTGACTTGCACGTATTACTTGATTATCTTGCTGCACATCGTCAGGGGGAGCATAGATGTGTCTTATTCAAAAATTCCATGCAAAACCTCATGTTATCATCGAACACCAAAAAGGGGGAGATTGAAAGGAGATTTATTGTCCTAATCTTTTTTGGTGTTCGTTAACAACATAAGATTCATTTTACTATGTTTTAATGTCTACAGGTCAATCTATTGAAAAGAGAAAAGGCCATAATAGTGTGGGAAATTCCATGGCCAAAACTAAGCTTTACTAAAAATTCCAGAATGGAGTCTCCGGAGTGCAAACACCAGAGTCTCTGATGTGTTCTGGAGTTTCCCCAAGAGTCTCCGGAGTGGACTCAAGAATCTTCCCAAAGTCATTCTGTGAGGGGGTCCGGAGATGGACCGGAGATTGGCCGGAATCTCCGGTGTGATTTCTAATACCGGAGTTTCCGGTGTGGAAACACCAGAGTCTCCAGTGTCCCTGGTCCGGAGTTTCTACCAGAGTCTCTAGAGTGAGCGTCAAGACACTACCCAAGTCAGTCAGAGAGCAGGTCCCGGGATGGGCCGAAGTTTCTGGTGTAGACTGGAGTCACCGGTCTGCCTGCCCGTAGTCTTCGGTGTGGAAGGTTGCCAACAGTCAGAAAACAGTCTGCAGCTATGAGGTCTATAAATAGGGGACCTCATCTTCTTCCTCAAGTTGCCTGCTCTAGAACAAAAAGTACCCTCCATTAGAGCCAACAAAACTCCAAGATCTCTTCATCCAACCATCCAAAGTCGCTGATGTTTGGGGAATCGGAGGAGGAGACCTTGATCTACAGCTTCACCAAGAGATATCTTCATTTCCCCCTCATTCACTTGAGGGCCCCTTTCTCTAGGGTTTCATTGGAAACCCTAGGCCTTGTTTTGGTTCTTACAATCTTGTCTTTGATTGTTGTGACAACTTGCTTGGATTCGGGAGCCTCCAATTAAGTTGTGGATGTGTGCCTCGAACTTGTTGTAAGGGTGCCGGATACCACCTTGAAGGTTGCCGATATAGTGGAAGCATGAATCGATCCCCTTGGGGTGAGGTTCACCGGAGAACAAGGGAGGCCTCTCATGGCGTTGGTGGTTTGATACCACCCCCTCTCCAAACGTAGATGTACTTCCGCTCAAAAGGAAGGAACTGCGGGAAATAATCCTTGTGTCCCTATGTGCTTCACTTCGGTTACTTCTATCCTTTACCGCACCTTACTTTATCTAGTTCTTGCTTAGTTAGTTGTGCTAGTGTGACACATAGGTAAATTCACTATAGTTGCATATCTAGAGAATTTACTTTTGTGTCAAACCCTAATTTGAAAAATAAGTAAAATTTGAAGTAGCACCTATTCACCCCTCTAGGTGACCATACGATCCTTTCAACATCCCTATAAGGAAGAGGATTATGAAGTCACTTATGAGAGATATGTCCTATGTCTCCCACTTTTGAAGTTTGAGTTATTTACCTTAGTTGGTTGATTTGCTAAGATGCCATTCTAGTGGGAGTAATTTAATATAGTTAGACTAGAGATTTTATTGGTATGATGATTAGTTGTGGAAGCTTTTGCTCTAGTTCTTTTAGCTAACCGAGTCTTGCCTTGGAAATAATATTGCTAAACAAATAAAATAAGAAAAAGTCTGAAATTTATGACTTGTTTGATGAATGATTGTCTTGAGAGTATACCCTTGAAGATACTTAAGCCCATGGAATTTTCAATAGTCTTGACCGCACTCTTGAAAGGAATTGTTTGATTGAAATGAAGTCTAGTGGTAATTGTGATGCATGCCAAAGCTAACCTTGTGGATCAAACCATGGTACTAGCATAAAAAAGAGAGAAAATAGAAAAAAATCTATGTTTCTCATGCACACCTTTGGGATGCCAACAACTCCGCTAGCTTTTGAATGATCTATGGTATAACCCCGGATTTCGTCTATGAGTTGATGACATGAGTGGCATGTGTGTCTATATATGGGCAAAAGTATAGGTAATGTGAAAGGTTATGCAAGAACTTGTAAAAATAAATAACCAATGATCCTTGAAAGAGGAAGAAAAAATAAAAAGAAAAAATTTGTATGAAGATCCGCATAGCAAGTCCTTGGCATGGTCTCGTTACTACTTTATGAATTTTCTTGAAAGACAATGATTGGATTAGAAGTGTTTTTGATAGACTTGATTCATTGATGTGGGCGTAATAAGACACTTAACTGTTATGCTACTTAGGACATGAACTCTCTTACTCAAAAATGTATTAAAACATCTTAGTGTTCCTTGGCAAGCTAAGAGTTATCTAGAAGAATTGGATTGATTGTTACACTTCTAGTTATTTATACTTATATTAAACTTTACTTTGATTGTCTTGACTTTCCGAAGCTTGTATAGTGTTCTTGTCATCTCTCTAACTTTGATAAGCCTTTCAATTGGATGAAGTGTTGAACGATTAAGACTATCGAGCGTAAGTGACTTCTTATTCTCGTTGTTTCAAGTTTAACTGCCGAATTCCTTATAGTTCTTTTGTTTCTTCTTGCTCGAGGGCAATCAAGGTTTGAGCTTTAGGGAGGTTGATGGCTCCAAAATCGCCATCTTCCATCGCATTTAAACATTGTTTTTAGCCAAGCAATTGACAAGAAACTCTCAATCCTTGCCAGTAATTACTAATAATTGCAAAGATATGCAAAACCTTGCTTTGAATTGTGTTGTGCAGGAAATCACGCTTTTAATGCGAAATCAGGAGTCATAATGAAGGTTTTTGAGGAAGACCACACGACTAAGTAATTATGGAGTCAATTCTAGGCGTCAGAAGCCGTAACGACCACTGGTACGGGCAGGGCCCGCCCGTACCAACCGCCCATACCATATGGTGGCGGCTTCGTCTCGTAAAACCCTACCACTTTCGTGAAGACGCCTATATATTTTGAGGCCTCAATCGCCATGAAAAGGGCCACCATTCCCAGATTGCATCACAACACCACCAATGGAGATCCAGGCCATTGTTCATCCATCCCCTCCATTATCCATAGCCATTGCTTTGTACTTTAGATATCCTTGTGATTTGATGACCATTGTAAGAATATTTGATTTCAATCTATGTATTTTGCACAATGTTTTCTATCCTTGATCTTATCGCTATGAGTGAGTAGTCCTCACGGGCTGTGAGTTGGGGAGAAACCTCTCAGTGATTATGTGCATCTAATTCATGGGAGCATTGTGTATTGTTTGAAATAGCAAATTTTTTATCTTTTTTATCTTTGTCTCTTGTGTCGATCTATGGACTTGTAGGTACCCAAGATCCGATAGATTGATAAAGTCTTGAGGTGAGATACTTGGCTAGCGGTGATCTCGTTGGAACCCCAATGACAGAAAGGGTAGTACGGTGTCGCGTATTGCCTACACTGACATCGGGGATCTTGGACACCCCCTATTTGTTTGGTAGTGGGAACGAAGGCATTCTGGCCTCAACGTCGGCGAAGGAACCTGCTGATACGATCATACAACACACACATAACACACAAAGGCATTTTTTACCCAGGTTCGGGCCGCCCTTCGGCTAACAACCCTATGACCTGCTTTGGTGGATTATCTGGGGTGCATCGAGATACAAGAAGATTATCTCTACAGTGCAGGGAGATGCTTTCTCTAGCTTCTACACTCCCCGAGCTTCCTCTTTCTTTCTTTCCTCACTTTCTTGCTCTCTCCCTCTTTCTCTTGTTGTGTTCCTCTAACCTCCCTAGCCTTTTGAGATCTTCGTCCTCCCAAACACCTTTCCCTATGACTCACAGGAACCCTTCCTTTCACTCTCCAAAATCCCCTCCTCAACTCTTGGCCAAGTGCCTCCTTTTATACACGAAGGGGTCACCATAGGGTCGGAGTGGAGCACCATCCGGGGCGTTCCTAGGACTCAATCACGTTGTGCCACGCGGTCTTCAGGCAGATAGGCAGCGCCTATGGCTAATGGACGGCCAGGGGGTGTGCTCAGATGCTCTCGATGGCTGAGTGACAACTCAGGATCCGAGCTGTCACTCCTGTCGGTGGCGTGCTGCAGTGGACTGCAGCTTCATGATGATGTCCAGCAATGCTGAAGCATCGCCAGTTCTCAAGGCTGGGTCTGACACGCCTTGTCAGGCATAGTTGACTCTGGCTCCTGGGCAGCGCCTGGCCTAGGATAGGGTGCTTCCATGATCCTTTTGGGGTTTGGCAGAGGCTGCTCCTCGGCCTCGCTTCCCCCAACAGTGCCCTTGCCCTCCTTCCGGGGCACCCCCGGAAGGAGGGGCAGGACCGCCTTGCGCTCGTCGTTGTCCTTTCCTTCTTGCCCGTGCCCCAGAAGGAGGGGCAGGACCACCTTGCACTCATCATTGTCCTTTCCTTCTTGTCCACACCCGGTTGGCGGGTCGAGGTGCGTCTTGTAGCATTCGTATCACCCATAGGCACCTATAGCATAGCTGATACTTAGTCTTCATAAGCTCATCATGACAGAACCATACCTGTTTGGAGCACACGGTTCTTGTATCCTGGTGATGCCCTTGCCGACCAAGCCATTCATCTATTGAGTAGCTGACCGGTGGGTCCTGGCCCACGCGCTGAGGTGCAATGTGAGAAACCCTCGATCCCATTACGCTGACATACAGTCTTTGCTTAGCGCCCCATTCGGGATCACAACAATATCACGACTTAATACTTTGATCTGTGTTCTATACTTAATAATCGTTTGTAGCCCGTTGCTTCGTGGTGCACTCGGTTGGATTAAAAGACTGTTGCTATGCCCGCTCCATCACGGGGCTCTAGTATATTAGGATGTGTTTCCTAGAAGAGATTATCACTATTAAAAATTTACACATGACTGTGCTTATTATTATCTTTTATCCCATATGATGTGCAGTTGTAGGTGCATCTTCAACCCTGGCCTATCTCCATCCATTGATTCAACCCACTATAAAAGTAAACTAGACTGGTCCGGTAAACAAAGGTAAAATAAAGAAACAAAGTCTTATAGACGTGTGCTTTTTATTTTCTTTTAGCATTGCTTTCCAAGGTTCAATTAAACCTTGGTCTTCTAGAGAAAAAGCTATTATACTACATCCATGAAATCGGATCGAAGGTATCATCACACGTATGTACTACATAGAGCCTCACATAGTTTTCACTCACGCAAGTCAATAATACACCTGGAATCAAAGGATCACATGAACTCATCTATTTCCTCCTTGTCACCAGAAGAGAGAATAATATAATAGATAAAACCACAAAGTATAATATTGCATACTAGATCATACCTCAACCTAGAGAATCAGTTACTCAACATAGATGAATAGAAACATAAACATTAATCCATAGAAATCATCATGTTCGATCTTACAAATACAAGATCTAAAACAAGGGACAAAGAGAGATGGGGATGGAGACGCCGGTGGAGATGATGATGACGGTGGCCGGTGGTTCCTTCCTCTTCTACTTCTCCCTATCCTTATGTTGCTTGGATGGTGTGGAGGTGTTGATGGAGATCAAGATCTGATGGAGTTGTGGTGATGTCAGGGCTTCGCCCTAGATGTGTATGGAGAGGATGGGATCTCCCTAGACTCGTCCCTCCTTTATATAGTCCTAGGAGGACCCGCAACAGTCCCCAGTACATTCCTTATGACCTAAGGAAGGTCTACGAATAAACAGTGAAGAAACACGTCAGTTCTAGTGATTTTCGTCGCCTAGAACCAGCGGTACGGGCGGGTGGTACGACCAGCCACGCCCGTACCGGCGTTCATTAACTTGTGTGATGCTTTTTGTATTCTGGCTGATACTTCTTCATACGAACTCCAGTTTGGGTGTTATTTGGCTTGTTGGATTCATAATGAACGAGATATACAACACCATGGCCTTGGATCTTCATTTAGAGTTGATGGAAAAATCCATTTTTCCACTCCTCGTGTGGCTAAGTTTGGTACTTGTAGCCCTTCCATATTGCCCTGTCTTTTCTCCTTTGCCTTGCTTCATTCATAATCATACAATACCTACACACATGTCAGAGACAATAAAAAAAGTTGTAGAGCTCAGCAATCCGACAGGCCTAGACCCCTAGCGGTATAACCCCACTACAAGGTTATAGCTTCTAGGGTGAGCACGCGCTGACCTGGTAATCGCGCCTCAGCTTATAAAAATGACTATGTACTCCGGCGATATACAAGCCACATATTAGAGCATGCCATGTACAAAGAAAGGAAATATAGGCAACAAGATCCAAATATATAGAGATAGCATGAAGAGGACAAAGGTCCCAACAATACATCATACACCAAGCAAAAAACATGGTATAACATCCGAGTACGGGTAAGACCCAAATTTGCATAAGATGTGGAGAAATAAGGAAGTGAGCTCCATGCCCACATGTCTCAAGATGTCCTGGTAGGAACCCGTCTACTCAAGGCAGATGCCAGAGCGGACTAACTTGTGCACCTTGGATCAACACATACCTGTACCGCGGGAATGAACCCAAAGCAAAATAATAAACAAACAACAAAGGCAAGAGCGTAAGTATGGAGGCGAGAACATGGCGAGACTAGAATCCAGCGGTCCTCACCTACAAGGGATATATGGTGTACTCAGCTGTGGTAAACTTGAAATTGAACTAACTTATAGATACACGCTATAGCATCGGCTACTAGAGCGAGATAAGAGAGCGCTATATGATAGCAATAATATAACTCCAAGCATAACCCGTCTGAGGCTTTTCCAGTCAAAATTCAGTGGAGGAAGTAATCCTAGGAACACACATGTTGCAGTTGCACTTGCTTAGTTGGTAAGACTAATTACTAGTCATATTATTAGAGTAAGGTATTAGTGGCATGGTCTATGATCATGACACTGTACACCTGAGGGTCCATAACCATGGACACACGATTTTTCGAAAAGATTTACCCTGCAAGGGTGCACAACTGTACCCAATCGAATGTTCAACCCTTCAAGCACTAAAACACAAATAGGCGTGCCTTCCAAGTCTCACAACAAGAATTGTCCCATAACTATGCGTGTATCCAGGGGCACCACCTAATGTGTATTATCCACGCAGAAGCTATAGTTGATGCTCCAGGTGGCACATCATTTGTGACCATGCTAGGAGAGACAAAGGCCATAGGTATATCCCGTTTCACCATACCGCAATTTTATGTATGCATGTGGCGGCGATCCACCAAAATATCAGTCAAGTCCAAAGACATATTCAGTAACCATGTCCAAGGACATATATGCATATGAACCAAATGGAAAACCAATTTTTTAGCCCACTGGATAAATGAATAGCACCGGTAGTTGAGGGGGATTCCATAGGCCCCACATTTGGTTAGCGCGATCAACTCAGATCTGGTATCGTAGAACGAATGGTTCCTAGGTCAACTCAAGCAGTTCCCAAAGGTGGTCGCTGTCGGGGCCTTATCATTAGGTACAACCATAACCAACCGCATCAGATTATTATTCATGTCACCAGCGTTATCCAGATATCAAATTCCACCTGTATGAGAGTAGTACTAAGCATGTTTATGACTCGCAAGGGTCAAAGCTAGCTAAACAAACAAGGAAATAGGATAACTAAGGCAATATAGTAGAGAAGGTAATAAAGGGAATGGTACTAAAGCATCGACAATAAGGATAGCAATAGATCAATATAAGGAAGTAAATACTATAAATGCAAAATAGGTAGAAGGGGGTAAGATGCTCGCCTGACTGAGATGGATTCAGTACAAACTCGAGAGAGTACTAGTAAGACTGCACAAACTATTGCTGGTACTCGTTCTACCGAAAAGAACCAAATACCATACATAAGGGAAATAACGCAATCAACACATGATCGATTCAATGTAAACAATAATGTAGCATGGCCATATATGACGTGATATGTTTAATGAGTCAAGATTAAGTGGTCAAGGCATAAGAGCATATCGGTGAAAGTAAATTGACAACATGTTACTTAGGGATTCGAGTGCAAATTCAGTTAAGGTTCGATGATGCATGATGCAAAAGAACAAACGGATATCACGGTTGAGTTCGTGTTGTCGATTTGATCGATTTAAACATACCATTTGTCAAATTTGGATTAACAGGTCAAAAGTTATTACATTGCATTTTTTAGGGCCAAGAGGGCAAAAATGTCAATGTTGTAATAGTTAGGGGTGTTTCTACATTATGCTATTTTATTCACCTCAGAAAATCATTTACTTTTCATGTTGAAAGTATTTGCAAATTCGAAATCGTTCAAAAGTTATTTGGATTTGAATTAATTGAAGTAGTAAAAAACAGACAAAGGAAAAAAAGGAGATAGACCGCCTTGGGGAACTGGGCCAACACAAGCTGCTAGGCGCTGCACAAGCGCGGTGCGGAGGGAACTGGGCGGACCCAATTAGGTCCTGATAGGAAGGACCGCAGGTTGAGGAAGAAAATCGGCCAGGGGCCTTTTTTATGAAAGCGTCAAGATCTGTTTGTTAACCGAATCTCAGATCTAGGAATTTTTCAGTGAAATCGGTCTGTCTTCCATCGATGATAGCGACTAACTGGAGCAGAATTTGGAGATTCCGTAAAAACAGAAGTTGTAAATATCGCCAAGATCTACAACTTTGTAGAGGGGGTCTTTTCAAAGGAATAACGTACGCGCCGAAAAAGGCTTGGAACAGAGAATATTCAGACAAGTTCAGAAAAACAGAATTTTTCCTCGACTTCGACTGACTAATTCTTCGTGCTCAGATCTCCAAATCAAGCGACGTTTGTTCCTGGAGATAGCTGGTAGATAGGGCTTCAGGTTTTGTCTAGGAAGATTTTGCATAGGAGAAATACACACGCTGATAAAAATTCTGGAAGTGGGGGCCTAGGAGTAGACGTGCTGCAGCGGACCTTGCTGATTTGTTCCAGGACAGGGTGGTGACTGCGGCGCCCGACGTCGTGTGTCGTGGATGTAACACATGAGAGGGAAAAAGGGAAGGCCAGAGGGAGGAAGGAGAAGTGGCTGCTTATAGTGGGGTGCTGGAGAAGGTGGACGAGACGGGGACGGCGAGGCGGCGGTGAGCGGCGTGCGCTGTGATGGTGACAGTGATGGTGGCGAGCGACCACCTAGGCGCATCCCTGCTCCTCCTCGCTTCTGCTCTAGTAGGCGACGGCGACGGAGAGGGTGAGGGCGACAGCTAGTTAGATAAGCGACGGGACGACCATGGCGTGGCAGTGGCCTGCTAGCTTTCTTGGAGAGAAAGAACATGAGGGGGAGAGAGATGAGGGCGTGGCGCGGCGTCTGCGGCTCTAGAGCATCTCCACTCGGGTTCCCAACACGCCGTTCCTAGGGCGTATTTTTGGTCCTGACACCAAAATTTGGCCCAGTCGCGTTCCTAGGACCCCGGTTTCGTTCAGATTTGCCCCAAACTACGTCCAGCCTTCCCAGGCCATTTCCGGGGTTACGGGAACGTACTGGGAACGCCGGACGAAGCGAATTCGGCTGGAAAAGAGGCATTCGCCGAGTGGACCCGTCCAGTCAGTGGCAGGAGCCGAGTCGTCCTCATCCTCCCGCATCGAAACACCGCGAAGGACCGCCAGGCATTAACCACCGATCTTGTCGGCCACGCGTCGCCATAATGGCGCCACTGTCGCCTCGGCTCCCGCGACGGACCGACGGGCATTAACTTCCTGCCGCTTCCCCTTTTCCCGCTCTCGTCGCTACACCCCTCCCGCCTTCGCCGCACCACCACGAACTCCGGCGAAAGAAACAATCGGCGAAGTGGAAGATGGCGAATAGGTTCCCAGGCGATCCCGTGGCGGCGAACGGCTTCGGCCTGCGAACGCTCCAGCTGTGGGAGGTGAGGATGTTCCACGATGCCGGGTATATGGCGTTGCCAGACTTCCGCTGCCCCCCCAGGTGGAGGCTTAGCACCGGCGGCATACCGGTGCCGCCGTAACCGGCGGACCACGAGATGGTGGAGGAGATCTAGGCCACCATCACGGCGATGCCGGATCCGGAGCTCGTCGAGGACCCCGGCAACCTCGCGTACTGGGAGCACTTCTTTGAGGAGCGCCGCCTCGCCGAGCTGGCCGCGCACCCGGGTCCTCCAGGCTCGCCGCCGAAGCGAAACAACACGGCGAGCCGCCGCCGATGGTGGAGCACGCAGGGGCGCACACTCGAGGCCATCCTCGAGCACATCCATGCCGGCAATAACCCCTGGCTGGGGTTCCCGCGTTCGCCAGCGCCGCCCCCTCGCCACGGGTGCCAACCTCCGGCGAGCTGGGTGCCTAGGAGAATGGCCAGCCTCTCTGCCTCCTCCTCCGCGTCGCGCTCCTCGGCATCAGCTCATGCCCAGTCGCCGCACAACAGCGGTGAGTTCTTTCGGCCTCCTAAGCGCGAGGCCGACACGCGGAGGACCTCGCTGCGGAGGACACGCGCGCGCGACATCGTCATCAACGAGCCCCGCGCGGTGACGCCACCGACCGGGCGGATTCCCCTTCGCCAGCCGAAACATGAGCCCGCGGACTGGGGCATTGCCATCGACGAGGACTCCTTCGCCATGAAAATGGCGATCGAGCATTTTCTGCGCGAGGTCGCGTCGTCGTCGCCGTCTACGGAGCCGAACATCCTCACCTAGTCTAGGGCGGACTGGGAGGAGGAGGCACGGCGCGTGCAGCGCCTGCAGGAGAAGGCCGAGCATCGCGCCAGAGAGCACCGCGACCCTGCCCCGGCCAGAGAGCGCCCTGAGCCCGCCTACCTGGGTGCGCCCCTCGTCGTCCTCGACAATGACGATGACGCCGGCCCTTCCTACCAGTCATGGAGGTACGGCGACCTAGGCCAGGGCAGCTCGCGCCCCCCCGCAGACGCCGGGCGACGACGGCGATGATGATGGCAACGACGACGACACGGCGGATCCCGACTACACCAACTTCTACCGCCACTTCGGCATGTGAGGCGACATCGGCATCGGCATCATCGTTTTATTTTACTGTTTTAGTTTTTCGTTTATCCTATTTGACCAAAATTCGGGTACATGTCCATATTTGGCCAACTATTGTACGAACTCGCCGTTTAATTAAAATCGCCTATGTCCAAATTTCACCGTGTTTGATTAAATTTCGGTCAAACGTGGGGACTCCACCTGGGAATGCGAGTGGGAAAAAGACCGTTCCCAGACTGAAAGTTACATCCGTTCGGCGCAAAATAGCGCCGGATTTTGGCCTGGAAACGGCCAACGAGTGGAGATGCTCTTATTTGTAGAGAGAGGGGGGCACATGATGCACGTGAGGGGTCGGCTGCTGGCTGCTGCTGAGCATGTGAGGGCGAGAGAGCACGGGTGCAGCATGCGTGATGGGGATATGCCGAAGGGGGTATGCCCAGCAGGACGTTCCGATTGGGCCAAAGGGCATGCGAAAAGGCGACAAAGACGGACTCGAAGGAAGGAAAGGCCCAGACTAGCGGCTGGAAGCCCAGGGCGCTTGAGCCAGTCGGACTAGGTTAAAGCCTCCGGATCCTTATCTTGTTCGGTGATAACTTGTAAACCCTAGCGAGGTGCCTTGTATATAAACCTCCCTAGGGTATCCTAGAGACTTACGTTCCAGCATACACCCCCTCAAGCGACTCGCTGCCTAGCCGCCGAGCTCGCCACCCTTGTAACTCGCTCTCCAATAATCTAATCTAGGAGGAGTAGGTATTTACCCTCCGGGGGGGCCGAACCTGGGCAAACCCATGTGCAACCGCCCTCATCTCGCACCGCAGATGGCCGCCAACTCTTCCTCACGAAACACTCAATCGCTGCCAATGGTAGCGACTGCCGTGGCCATTTCCACGATAGTGGCGCCCACCGTGGGGCATAGCAGGACTGGCCTGAGTTCTGTGGCGAGACCCTACTCGCCGATCGATCGGCCGCTCGCCACCGGTCGCATGATCGCCATTGGCAGGATCTTACAGATCCTGCCCAGCAGCTACATCACGGCGTCACGTCCGGTCACTCATGGCGCGGTGATGCCGGTCGGCTCCATCAACCTCTTCGTCGGCTTCACCGGCGCGATCAACCTAGCTGCGACGGTGATCGTCGGCGAGTCGCCGCCACAACGCGATCTGCTTTTAGAGGAGCAGGTCCGCTCCATCAGGAGCCTCATCACCGAGTACGACTCGGCCGCCAGCGATGCGGTCGAGGCTAACGCCGCCACTAATGACGACACCCTAAACGACGACGCCGACTCCGCGACCCCTGCATCGGTCGACGTATCCATCACCGCTGCATCATGGGAGGACTCCATCACGCGAGTCTCCAACCCCGAGGACTTCGAGGACCCCTCCATCCTAGGGATCTTCGACTCCAATTCCAGCTCGGAGTCCCCCGAGGATTTTCGCGCCAGATCCAATCGCTTCAACGCGATCTACATGGCGGGCAGCACGGCCGCCCTGCCAGATCTGTTCACCACGCCGATCCCGCCGACTGTGACAGCCACGGAGGTGGAGCAAGCCCGCCTGTGGCTCGCAGAGGCGCAACGCAACGAACTCGCCGAGCGTGAGAAATACCGCCTCGAACGAGAGACGGCGCGGGAGCTGTGGCTCTATCACCAGCGCCGCATCAGGACCCGCCTAAACCCCAACGTCCAGGGCCGCGTCCTGAACTTCAACGACGAAAGCGACCCCGCGCATGCCGCTGAGCGCGAATACTGCGAGAACGCGCCACCAGGTGGGAGCAACCCCGCGAGACCACCGCCTGGCGCACCGGCAACCGGGGCCCCTGCACCACCCATGAGCCGCACGCCCCCGCCGGACCAACCGCGGATCATCATCTCGCCTCAAGCCCGTGACGCCAACGGGCTACCATTATACTCCACCCCGATGGACAACGTCGTCGCGGCCGACGCCGCGATCGCCAACCTCGACGTCCAAGGCGACGGCGTGCTACAGATCCATTACGCCAAGGCCCTACTCGTCAGGGACGTCGAGCAACAAGCCGCGGGAGTCGACCCGTGGGGGCGGATGTACTCCCGCTCATCAGCAAGCAGGGCGGCATCAAGCGGCCACCCCACCATGGCCAACACCACCCACATCACCGCCGATTACCACGCTCTCAAAGAGATTGAGAAGGCGAGACGAGCAAGGGAGGACCCCAACAACAACCCACCTCGGGACAACGGAGCGGCGGCGCCGGCACGCCGTCCGCTACTACATACCTTCACCGGACTCGGCACCAAGCGCGAGAAGAAGGTGCTCGCCCGCGCGGTCGCCGTCAATGCGGTGACACAAGTCAACATCCCAGGATGCTGGGTCGACGAGCTCCCCTCTGTGATATGGGGGATTCGCACCTCCGTCAACCGCTCAACCGGGTTCACGCCCTTCTTCATGGTGTATGGCGCCGAGGCCGTAATGCCAACCGACCTGGAGCATGACTCACCTCGAGTCGCCAACTACATCGAGGCGGCCAACGAGGTTGCCCGCCAAGACAACATCGATCAACTCGACGAGGCATGCACAAACTCTCCCCCCATGGGAGGGGCCGTTCGCCATAGGCCGAGTCCTTGGCAATGATGCCTACTACCTCATCGACATACGAGGTGACGGCCAACTGGAGGTCGGGAGGCCATGGAATGTAAACCTCCTCAAAAAGTTCTACACTTAGAACCTCACATTGTACTCCATCGGAATATATAATGAAATTCATCTAGATCGCACAAATTGTGTCCACTCGCCATATTCTTGTGCCACTCGCACTCGTACATACTAGCAATATGCTACTCACGGAAGTCAACCTCTGGTCGAGCGACCGGCACGGCTAAGTAGTGCGGCACAAGGGCACCAGAAATATTCGGGCCTTGGGTCGTCCACGAAAAACGCAAACCCGGAGCCGCCATTGGAGTCGCCTAGCCCGACTGGCCCACCGGGCCAAGACAACCGGTACACGCTTCTCACATCGACCTGTCCCTCCCACCCTCGTGCAAAGCGACTCGAACGTTTAAGTACCACGCACGGGGACTCTGCAAAACGAGAACCCCCATGCGGCTCGAGAACACACCAAGTAAGAGAGCTGCCTAGGGCTCTGCAAGCGACTGGCTCTCCGGGCCAGGGGAGGAGACGCATTACAAACAACGAACTCACAACCTGCAACAGGAGCATGGCCAATATGGTCGGGCACCACGCTCGGGGACTAGCTTATAAATCAGTCCTACTCGCGCTCGGGGACTCACCACTTAGAAGACACGAGGGACAAAAACAATGCATAAACAAAAGAATACACAAAGTCTACAATCGAGTTAAACCCCATCAAAGGGCGGACGCGCTCGGGGACTCGCTCAATCAAAACGATGCATAAACAAAACACACCACACATTCCTAGTCGCAAAACGAGTCGATCGACTCCCCTGGGCATATATTGCAAAAATATCTTACAGCATTCGCCACTTGGCATACATCACAACTTGGACAATTACATTGTTTACTCCACATGCCCTGATGAAGAAGCAGCACCACCCCCCTTGACGTGAACAAAAGGCTGCCACGGGTTCATCGGGTACGTCGTCAGCGACTTCGACAATGACGACCGGAAGGGCTGCTCCGACTTCATGTCGCGATGCTCCGGCTCAGGGTCGCCAGGCGCCAACACCGTCTCCTGGTACGGCAGCAGATCCCCCATCGCCAAGACACGATCGGCGTAAGGGGCGGCCTTCACGGTCAGCTTCAGCACCTCTGCCATCTCCACAGTGCCGGTCGCTGATGGATAGCCACTCGTCACATCGTCAAGGTCGAAGTCGTCGGGGAAATGGGCGAGACCCAAGCTCAATGCTGTGGCGGCCCCGCGCCTGAACGCTGAGCGCGTCATCCACTCCACAACGATGGGCACCTCTTCCAGATAGCGCCACACCTCCGTAAGCCCCCCAGGAATAACTTCGTGGGGGACACGCCCTGAAGAGCCGCTTGGACGCACAACGCCGAGGCCGTGGCCGCATTCACCATGGCAGTCATGCACTGTGAGGCGTTGTAAGTTTGCACCATCGGGTCGCTTTGGCGTACCACAGCTGCAAAGTCAGGTGTCAGTGAAACTACGAAACCTCCAAAACGGGGACTCGACAGACGGGTCAGGCAAAGACAGAGACTCACCAAGGAGTTTGCGACAGTTCTCCTTAACGTGCTTCTCCAAGGCGGTTTGCTTGTTGTGCAGCCCCACGATGATGGAATACGTGGCTTTGCGTTCTTCCTCAGCCGCAGCGACGGCAGCCTTCACTCGCTCTTCCGAAGAAATTGAGGCTGCTTTCGCCTCCTCCAAGTCCTTGACCAGGGAGGCTATTCGTCCATTCGCCGCGTCCAGCTCGGCGACCGGAACATACCCCTCACGGGCCTTGGATATCTCAGCCGGGAAACCATCTGCAAGAAGCAATCAGCGTACTGTACACGACTAGCTCACACCCGAAAGAGGAGAATAAAAACAAACAGATACTCACCAATAGTTTCCTGAAGCCGCTGGTTCACCTCTTGTGCTTCGTGCAAGTGACGCTCCAAGCGCTCTCTCGCGGCCTGCCGATCGATCGACTCCCTTTGCAATCCCTGCAAACAAACAACTCGCCTCAGCATTTGGCAAAACAACAGCCAGTTCCCAGCCGCTGAAATTCAGCGACCAAGAACTCGGGGACTGGAGAAGGAGAAAGAAAATCAAATTCCTAGCCGCCGAAATTCAGCGACTAGGAATTCGGGGACTGGAGAGGAGCAAGAGGTCCAGTTCCTAGACGCTGAAATTCAGCGACCAGGAACTCGGGGACTGGACATACCTGAATAGCAGTGCCGAGCATCTTGTCAAGTTCTCCGGCGTCAGTCGACGGGATCGTGAAGGAAGTGCGCCCGCGACGGGACCCAATGTCCGCATCCACGATTTCTGGACTCTGCGGAGACTGCGTGTCCGCCACACCTGGAAACCCCCTCGCCATGAAACGCGGGAACGTTGCCGACGCTCTGGTGGGGGTGCTGGTTGTCGGGACCGGCGCTTCCGGCACGGACGCAGCCAAGGTAGGTTCTGATCGCGTCGCCACCACCTCTTCAGCGACTGGCGCAGCAGCTGACTCCGGGGCGCTGCCCTTGGTCGCAGCATCATCGGCGCCCCCTTCTGCTTCTTCGCGACTTCGACGGTCGCCACATCTCTGGTGGCCTTTCTCTTCTTGGGGAGGTCGCCCTCTCCCATGTCGGTGGCTGGTGGAATCTTAGCCACCGAAGGACGGCCAATCTTCTTGGCCCCCGACCTGCACGAGTCCCCACAATCAATATAACGACAACACAAAAGAGCAAGGCGAATCGGGATGAAGGAGCAGTACTTACTTAGCGACTGGGAGGATGCGAAGCCCGGTGCTGATGTGGGCGGGCTTGTCCAACTCAGGACCCAACTTACGGGTGAGCCCCCTCTCGAAGACGTCTGAAGCCCATGAAACCGCGGGCTTCCTTGACGATGAAGCTGCAGTCGCCGGGATCTCTGGCTCCGACGCAGCCGCCCTCGACGGCTGTGGCAACTTGGACGCCATCGCCTCAGCCCCTTCTTAATTTGGAACCCCCGAGGTCGTCGGCGCAATCGCCGCCAGGGGAACCTCTACCACTACCTCCGTGTCCTCGCCCTCCATCCCCTTTGTCGGGACTGCATCCTTTGGGGCCTTGTGCGAGACCTCGGGAGAACCTTCATCATCGGAATCGTCATCCGACTCAAACACCACCGCCGACTTGGACGACGACGTGGGCCTTTTCACTAGCAACTTGGGCCTGCGCGCGGGCTTCGACGGCATGGCAGTACGCCTGGACGTGTGCTCTTGTGCGACCTCGTCGCCTCCGTCATGCTCGTCCAGGCTGCGGCTCGCCTCAACTTCACGTTGTTTCTGCATGCGGGTCTTGCGAGCCACGGGCGCCGGGGGAGGAACCTCCTCCTCCTCCCCATCGCTATCGGAAGGGTCCCCCTTGGAGTCTTCCTCCAGTTCCTGGGGAACCTCTTCATCGAGCGGAGGGAGCCAGCCCTCCAACACCTGAAAAAGCTGAGAACCACCACGAGTAAAACACCAAACGAGGAGACTGAAAACTGAAACACGGACGTAGCGATTGGAAAGAGAACTTACTGTGGGGGCTTCATTCTTCACAGGAGTGTACGGGGCGACCCCGACCGCCACACTGGTAAACTCTGCGTCGGTGATCTTCCTCAGGGCGGCCTTGTAGTCCTCGGCCTCCCATGACTCCTTGCTGGTTCGGGATGGGTCACGCTTCCCGCTGTACTCATACATCCAGTGCGGCCGAGACGCCAGCGGAACCAGGCGCCGCCCGAGCCAACAGTTGTAGAGGTTGATCAGAATCAACCCCTAGACCTTCAGCTTCTGGATCTGGTCCATCATCTCCGCGATGGCCATCCGCTGGTCTTTGGGAAGCTTCTTCGGCGCCAACCGACGAGGCTCGCTCCTCTCGGCGACGAACTCGGGAAGAGCCACCTCGCCGGAGGGAGTGGCTTCTTTGACGTAGAACCAACTCTTCTTCCACTCGCTGGAAGCCTTCTTCGGCAGGAGGAGCTTGACGAAATTGGCCTTCGGCTTCAGTTGAAACATGACTCCACCTACGGCCAGCATCAAGCCGCCGGACGCCTCGCGCCCAATGCGTCCGTGGAAGATCTCCAGCCATAGCGGGAAATACGGCCTGCAGCCGAGGTAACATTCGCAGAAGGCGACAAAGATCGCCAGCTGCTCGATGCTATGCGGGCCAAGATCCGATGGCTTGATCGCGTAATACGTGTAGAAGCGGCGGAAAAAGAGTGAGGTGGGGAATCCCAGACCCCTCTCAAGATGACCGGGGAAGCAAATGAACTCGCCGGGTCGCGGCTTCGGCTCGGTCTCAGAGGAGGGGGGAACCCGCCAATTCCCCTTGCGGAGCACTCCGACGTCCTCGAAAGATCTAAGCTGGGTCGTGGTACACTTGGATTTCCCCCATGAGCCTTTGGGAGGCGCCATCGGGTAGGATGTGGAATCGCACGATGCGGGAAGGACAAGTCGGAAGGACGTAGGCAGGAAGATTGGAGGCAGGAAAAACGAATGAGGAGGAATGAAGAATGTGAAGAAGGTCTGCGGAGCTGAACCATCACTCCCCTTATATGGGAAACGCCACCCGCAAAAATCGGGGTAGCCGTTACTCGCGGTAATTGCGCCGAAGTTACCGTTGGAAATTCTAACGGATAGTTTGACCAGACTGACGGTCCAACTCTTTTATTTCACCCGCCACCCGCCAGTCTTTCCATTCGCCAAGACGACGACTTGGTGGCAGTAACATTCATTGAGACGACGAGTGGAAACATGGGAAAATTTTCCTTGGTTCTAAGGGAGTCCATCGCCGACTCGACTGGACGTCCAAATTGGGTTCGCCTACTCCGAACGCCAAAAGGACGCCTGCGCCTGCATCAACGATGGCCTCGGGGACTACTGATGAGGATATGCCGAAGGGGGTATGCCCAGCAGGACGTTCCGATTGGGCCAAAGGGCCTGCGAGTGCGTCCGAAAGACGACGACTGGACTACGAAGGAAAGAAAGGTCCAGCGACTGACGACTGAAAGCCCAGGAGCGTAACAGAAGCCTAGTCGGACTAGGTCAAAGCCTCCGGATCCTTATCTTGTTCGGTGATAACTTGTAAACCCTAGCGAGGTGCCTTGTATATAAACCTCAGTAGGGTATCTTAGAGACTTACGTTCCATTATACACCCCCTCAAGCGACTCGCTGCCTAGCCGCCGAGCTTGCCACCCTTGTAACTCGCCCTCCAATAATTTAATCTAGTAGGAGTAGGTCTTTACCCTCCGGGGGGCCGAACCTGGATAAACCCATGTGCATCCGCCCCCATCTCGCACGGCAGATGGCCGCCAACTCTTTCTCACGAAACACTCAATCGCTGCCAATAATAGCGACTGCCGTGGTCATTTCCACGACAGTGCGTGCTGGTCCTGGCTGGGTGTAGCGATGCGTGTGTGTGCTAGCTGCGCGTGCTGCTTGTGCGTGCGTGCTGCGCTACTGGCTTGCTATTGATCAGGTGAGCTGCTGCTAGCTCGGATGCTACGTGCAAGCGCGGGTGTGTTTCATATATAGGGAAAGCTAGGATGCGATGCTGGATTGAGTGCGTGTGTGTATTAGCTTTGTAGAATAGGTGTAGGTCTGTAGTTTACGTATTTAGGCTTTTAGACGGGCTTTAGAATTATATGTAGGAGAGGAATTAAAACGAGGTTTTAAGGAGATTAAAAAGGATAGAGTTTAAATAGAAGATAAAAATGAGATCATATGTGCATATGTGTATACATACACATAAGAAAGAGAAAGAAAAAGACGATCAAGGAGTAGCAGGGATCAATCAAATAGAAAGCATTCAAAAGCCAAATGCAAATAAGAGAGATGTATGAATCATGTGTGGAGGTAGACATGGGCAAGAATTAAAATGCAACTAATCCAACAAGAAGCCCAAATATATAAGATAGAATAAAAGGACATGATGATGGTATTGTTAATAGGTTACAGATAGGAAAGAAATAAAGAGAGATAACCTCAACTCCACTTGAGCATTATATCAAGTTTAACAAAGCCAAATACAATTATATCAAGAATCAAATCAAATGACAACAACCAAATATGATGCATGTATGATGAAGACAAGAAATGCACAAATCATAACAAAGGGTGGGGATTGGAACATTGGGATGTCACAAAAGTTATAAAATCCTAATAAAAACTAATAGCTATGCAACCCTCGTACGAAAATGAACAGGAACTTGTAATCATGCATAAAAGACATAGTTGTAGCTCGATGGAGCATGAGATGAGTGGCAATATGAAAATTTTGTATGATTAAATATGCGTCATAATTTCACTCATCAACGAGCGCAACGATGATACCAATGGGTCCTAGGGCGAGTCGGAGTGAATGCTGGCTTCTAGCACCGACCATGACTCCCTGGGACCTAACGTCCTTCTCACGGTCGCGTAGGTGCGTCTGGTCAGGTGAACACTGCCCCGCAAGCTCACCGCCTTCTCGCTCCTATGTTCCCGTGGTGCGTGTGCGCCTTTTTGAGTGTTGTTCGGTGACGGGTGAGTGTTCTGGCAACGCGACTCCCATAGGAACGGCGACCCGATGAGGGTTGGATGTCTGGTTTCTCCTCCTGGCGTTGATGCTCCGCCCTCTGTCAACGGTGCTAGCGCGGGTGGTGGCCCCGGTCATGACCCGGGTGGCTCCTCCTAATCTCCTAAGCATGGCTGTTGGGGTCGAAGGTGAAGATGCTAATGCAGGTCACCGTGAATGCTCCCTCTGTCTGGTGTGCCAGATGTCGTGTCTTGGATTTCGACACCAGGGATGGAGATCATCCTTTTTAGTTCATCCAGGGGTGCAACATCCGGCAAACTCGGTCCACGAGGTAGAAGAACACACAATCATAGAGAGACGCAGGGTTTTTTCCCAGGTTCAGGCCATAATATGCGGATCCCAACATCCTCCAACTATCAACTATATGGTGGATAATCACACGACTACAAAATCTGTTCCCAACATAATCTGTTCCCAAGGAAGAACTCAGCTAGTTCTTCCCTTCTCAGTCTCCCCTCTTACTCGATCGATTTTGGCCACATCTTATAGTTACAAGGGGACACCAAAAGGGTCGGTCACCACGCGGAGACACTAAGACACCATGCGTCAGGGAGAGACCTGCATGGCCTCGACGTGGTGTGGTTGTCCTGCTGTCCACCAGCGTGTGCTAGCGTGCGTGTGCGAGCAAGGGTAGCATGGAGCCTTGTTCAGGAATCATTCGCCACCTATATCTTTTGTCCCTGGTCTCTCCACATGGGGCATCGGGTACATCCTGATCTTGCTTCTCCGCAAAATGACTCTCGGGCACCCTTGGTTGTAGGGGCATCTGGGCTACTGAAAGGGTCCTTGTGGGCTTTGTCTACTCAGGATGAGCTTGCACAGGGCCAGTCTTCTCGGGCGTGTGGGCGAGCTCGCTGGTAGGCTTCCCCGTGAGGATCCCCTTTCTCCACGGGACCGACACCCAAAACAATGATTTCCTCAATTAATCTGCCTCGCCCAAAATAGTTTTCTAACAACACCGCTCCACCTGGAGAATTTGTCCTGGCCCCATGATACGTTGCAAACGTATCTATAACTTTTGATGTCCCATGTTTGTTTTATATTTACTTTCTTATGTTTTGTCCACACTTTGGAGTATTTTTACACATTTTCTGGAACTAACCTATTAAGATGCCATAGTGCCAGTTGCGTGTTTTCTGCTGTTTTTGGTTTCAGAAAAGTTAGTAAGGAAATATTCTCGGAATTGGACCGGACAAAAGCCCAAGTCAATATTTCACCAGAAGAAATACGGAGTCTAAAGGGGAGACGAAGAGGGGAGCCAGGGCGGCCACACCCTAGGGTGGTGCGGCCAGCCCTAGCCGTGCCGCCACCTGGTGTGGGCCCCCTGGTACTCCACCGACCTTGCCCCTTCCCCTATATATTGCCTCTGGGACGAAAACCCTAAGTACCTGATCAAAATTCCATGAAATAGTCTGTAGCCGCTGCCATCTCCATCCCTAGATCGGGAGGGATCTGAAGCTCTTCCCGGCACCCTGCCGGAGGGGAGAGATCACCCTAGAGGCCTTCTTCATCACCATGACTGCCTCCCGTGTGATGCGTGACTAGTTCATCTGTAACATCCCAAAACTTTAATCCAAGCTTATCAAGATCAAATCATCCAAAAATAGGGTTAACAAAAACTTTTCCCAATAAAAAAATGAAAGCATTCATATGTGTGTGCATTTAAAATAGGAGTTGATTTGAAGTGCCTTGTTTAAGTGATCCAATGCTTGTAAAATGTTTCTTAGGCGATTTAAACATCATCTACATCATTCCCAAACTTTTCCCAAAGAAAATCAAATAAAAAACAATTAAAAAGGAGGAATGGTCATTTTGGCCATTTTAATCAACTACACTACTTTGAGTATTCCTAGCACTCATTTCTTAACAGAAACAATTCATGATCTTTGCACCCCTTGCTAGTACACATAATGAGGTACCAATGCCCACCTTGTGATCTGCAAAAATCTTTCAAATGCTAATTTTAAATGATAGTTCAAAATTGAATCTAGTTCATATGGGAAGATCCCACTTTTTCAAAAACCATTCAAACAAGCTCCACTTTCAAAACCCTTGCAACCATAGACTACCTAGCACTAGTGGAGAACACCCAAAAATTTTGAAATCAAAATTCAAAAGTTTTTCTCTTTCGGCCATTTTGTCAAACACCTTGCTAGCAAGATCAAAGTGGCCTAACTATTACTGTTTTGGGGTTGATCTTGTCTAGCAAATTGAAGTGCTTTGATCATCTTTGTCTCCCACACATCCCCTACCTCCTAGCTGCACTGCATTGCCATGCCGAGCCACTCCTCGCCGGCCGACCGTGCACTCGCAGCAGCAGACCTCTCCAGCCTCTCTCGCCATGTCTAGCACGTCGCCAGTGGTCCACCTCCACCGTCCAACCAGCCCCAGGCCAGAGACAGAGAGTAGAGTGGCCAGGAACCTCCGCGCCCGGAGCTGGTCGACCATGCCGACGCCGCCCGCAGAGCATGCTCTGTCCCCGCGTGCACCGACCGCCCCTTGGCCGCAGCCCGCGCCCACCACTCCACCATGACCTAGGGAACACCCCAGACACCCCCGCTGGCCGCCCAACTCACCCCAACCACCGCTCGCCATGGACACCGCCGCCTTTGCCGCTCAGAGCGCCAGCTCGCCCAGACCGCATGCCACCGCCCCTACGCCCGCATTCACTTCGTAGAGCACCGCCAGGAGACCACCTATCGATCGCCGTCCTCCGCCATGCCGCTAGCCGCTCGTAGCCGTGTCGCCGGAGTCGCCTGCCCATACCCTTCGGTCTCACCGTCGGGCCTATATAAACCGGCCTCTCCCGCACCATTTCTCCACATCCACTCACTCCCCACCTCTCACTGATCCTTTCACCCCTCTCGCCGGAGCCAAGCAAGCTCTGCCTCGCCGGAATTGGAGCCGGAGCAGCTGCAGCAGGAGGAGAAGGGCGCCTGCGATTTAGGGCACCCTAAGCTCCACCGCAACCGCGCCTCGCCTCGCCGTCGTCTTCCAGTTCGGTTGCCCGCCTCGCCTACCCCGCTGGAGCACTGGTACGTCCCCAGCAGACCCCCACCGAGCCACTAGGGTTCGAGCTACTTGGCGACACATTGTTAGATTGACGACGACCCTCAGCCGTAGATCCTCTTGCTAATCCTACGACCCACAGCGCGCGTACCGTTTCAAGTATTAAGACCCACTGACAAGCGGGACCCCCCTGTCAGCTGAGCCCCGCGCCGCGGAGCTCCACTGGGCCGGCCCAAGTTCTTTCCCGTGCTAGCCCAACCGTTCAAATCTAGATTTTTTTTTAAGTTGAATCTAGTTTCTGTCCACTAGTTTAAAAATAAATTCTAGGAGTTTTATAAATCCAAATTGCATGAAACCAATTTTGTCTGAAAGGTATTGAAATGATCTATGCAAGCCCGTTGGATTTAATTCAATTAGAGTTATAGATCTCTCCTAATAAAAATAACAAAACAGAAGTATTTGCACCTTACAACATTTTTATAAAATCAACCAAGTTAGCTTTTGAGTTGATTCCAACTCTCAAAAATCGCATTTCATCATATCTATCTAAATATGTAATAATATTAAGGTTTACATGCAGTGACTTTGGACTAGTACCAAATTAATGCTATATAGGCATTTCTAGTCACTTTAAATCATTAAATAATGAACTTAAACCAAAGTGATTATGATCCAACCGTTTAAATCTCATTCCCACATATTAGAGTATGTGGTGATGACATGTGTCAACATGATCCCATATTTTAAGTGGTGAATATTAAATCTTAGTTAAAGTTTTCAATGAGTAGAAATTACTTTTATAAAATAAAAAGAATGAAACTATTGAATTAAACTTGTGATGCTTGTGATGATAATAGATCATCAATTGTGTGTCTTAGAATGCTATCTAGCCTAGTTAAGTATTGTTTGGTGATTGTGTACTCCGTATATATTTATAGAAGATAGTACCGACCAAGCTTACGAGGAGGACGAGTGCTATCAAGATGAAGACGAAGAAAACTTCAACCACTGCACCAACCAAGGCAAGCCACCATTAACAGTGCAAGCTAACACTTGCAAGTTTAGTGCTTAGCAAGCTAGGATCAAAATAGATGGTTTAGCAAAGATGCCTTAAGCATGCTTTGATCACACCCCTTTTTAACTAATAGTTACCTCAAGTCTTTGTTTACAAGTTTTTACCTCCCTTAGTTTACACCAAGTTCTTTACTTGTTCTGAAGGTAGCATAAAAAGTATAAAACTTGACCTATTTAGAAACCTTTAGATGTCATTCTATGGCATGATATTGAACCCATCACTTCCACCTTAGTGAACACTCTTAACTTAGTAATTTAGAGTAGATCAAAAACTTGAATCAGTTTAGATGAGAACACTTGGTGAAAATGAATTATGAAAACCTTGGAATGATGAGTCATTCTATTGAGATGTTTTGACATGTGTTGAGAAACACAAATGGATGATGATGATGAAAATGTTGAGGCATGAGCCTTAACCCTTTTATAAAACTGATTGTTGGATTCGGATGCGATACCATTCCAAATTTACCGTACAACCACATTACCTGAATTGGGTAAGACTTAGCTAGAAATTTATGTGCATTAGTATTAGTTCCCTCGCGGGAGAGGTTTGAGCTGAGGCTACCTCTCAATGATGTCCACCTATGCAGTGCCCAGGATGACTGATGGTCATGGTTGGGAGGCCATGCTCATAGGAGAGGTGCTTATACTAGGGTGTGTAAATGGAAGGATATGTTTGATTATCTGGATACTAAGTATGATGATTCAGGGTTATCCCTGACAGATGTATCGAATCTTGTGGTGAAAGTGTACCACCTCTACAGAGTGTCAAACTATTCGAATAGCCACGTCCACGGTTATAGATAGTTGGAATGGCCATACTGTTTCGTTGTTAGATGTTTTCCAAATAACTTGAAATGAATGATGAATCTTGACTTGACCACAATAGGGTTGTGTTTATGACAATAGCTTCCCAACTTAAGTGATTCTAGAACTTTACTTTATCTTTCTTTGCTTCTGAACTAAGCTTAGGTTTCAAACTTAACTTTAGAGTTAAACTTTGATTTAGCACTTAAACTTAGAACTATAGTACTTGTTAATAGTAGTTTGCGAGTACTTAAAGAGTACTCATGGCTTTTGTCCCTGGCTATTCTCATGGCCAGACTATGAAGGAGACTATCAAGATGATGGCCAGCAGGACGGCTATGATAACTAGGACTATCTTCCTTCGTCAGCATTGCCTGTGCCCCTGAAGATGGACCCCACCTCTACGCTTATCTTTTATTTCTGCTGCTTGTTGTATTCAGACTGGATCATGAGATCCTTATTTGTGTAAGACCTTATTCAGACTGGATGATGTACCGTGATATCCAATCCGTTATGTCTCGCAAAAATGGTAATCCTGGGATTGCGAGGTATGGCATAACGGGCATCTGGGATTAAAAATCCGGGTGTTGACAAGTTGGTATCAGAGCCATCCTGACCATAGGAGACCCTAGTTAGAATGAACGTCCAAACCAAAAACTTAGCTTCAAAACCAAAGTGAGTATTTATGAAAAACTATTTCCTCTCTTACCCTTGTGAACTCATTCTTTCTCAAAAATTCATGTTCCTCAAAATTCTTACATTTCTACTTAAAACTTGACACACTTGATCACTTCAGTAATTTCCTCATCCTTAATTCTTGTAGATGGAGACTCAGTTCAGCAAGTTTTACCAGTTGGGAAACGGAGGTTAGCTGATCTTCAAGAGGGATCTGGATTCACTATCGGAATTACTCGGACGCCCACATCCAGAGTTTCTTGGAGCTCAACTTCCAGGACCCCCAGGAGGAGACCTACAGTGGCTAGTCACCGCAGATCTTAGAGGAAGCATCGAAGCACCAACTTCTGGGAGAATTCAGTTCTCCGTGAGAGAGAACAACTGGCTAGATGGATTAGCCAGGGCAATGCATGAAGCTCTCGCACGTCTATGTGCCCTCAGCGTCAACAAGATCCAAGGAACCCGTTTTGCCCACTATGCAAGACGTGACTTCATGGGAATGCCGATGGAGATGCCAAGTCACCCAGAGTTGAGGCGTAAAGTGGAGAATCTTGACTTCTTCTTTGCACGACGGCGAGGCTGGACAATGCCGGGAGTTAGCCACGAACCGTGCCATTCTTGACGGAAGGCCCAGACTTTCGCACTACTCGTCCAAGATCGCCAGTCTCTTTGCTGCCAGTGTGCAAAGAAGGATCGCACCATCGCCCGTCTTCGCAAGAAGGTGGCTGACCTCGAGAAGACCGTCAAGGAGCAGGAAGCTCAGCTTGCCGCCAAGGAAGAAGAAGATGAGGGTGAAGACATCCAGGGAGACATGGATTCTTACCTCAACAATGATGAGGACTTTCTGGAGGAGGATGCTGTTGACTTCTACACTGATGATGAGGACTCCGACTTCATCAATGATGAGTAGATGCGGGAGAGCACTGTCGTAGCATGAGTTGTATCGGTCCCACTGTATCGTAGCTTGCAGAATGGTTCTTCAAACCATCTGCTTCCCTTTGTTGTTGTGGTGTGTGTTGTATCATGTGCTTGCTTGCATAAATGAAAATGAAGTTAGTTGAAAAACCTGAGTCTAACTCAAAGTTTTAGCTTTGAAAACCCAAAACCATGAACCTTAGAATTTCCCTCTTACCCCTATATCTATCTCAATCTTCAGATGACTCGTGGAAACCAAGGAGGGAGCAGCTCGTCACAGGACCCAATGCTGCAGATCTTGTAGAATCTCATCGCAGACCGTGAAGCAAGCAGGGCTGAGCGCCAAGCCAACTTAGCAACATTGCAGCAGATCGCCCAGATGGCTCTCAACAACCAAGGACATGGAAATCAGGATCACCATGGATCCAAACTAATTTTTTTTCAGAATACCAATCCCCCAATCTTCAACCAATCTGAAAACCCATTAGATGCTGATGACTGGTTATAGACGATGGAAAACAACCTTGAAGTTGCAGGAGTTGATGAAAATGAGAAAGTCCTCTTTGCCACCCACTATCTGGCGGGAGATGCAAGAGCTTGGTGGAATAGCATCCGCAATATGAACCATGGCCAAGTTATGACATGGGAAGCATTCAAAGTCAAGTTCAGCGCACCCACGTGCACTTGGTCTAAATCAGCAAGGATGAGAGATGAATTCCGCGAATTGAAGCAAGGAAGAATGACTGTGGTGGAGTACCGTGACAGATTCCTGTCACTTGCCAGATATGCACCTGATGAGATCAACACAGAGGCCAAGAATAAGGAGAGATTCTTGAACGGACTGCATGATGAGATGCAGACTGTCCTCGTCAATATCCGCTTCCAAGATCTCGAAGAACTAGTCGACTCTGCCATTCAGATGGAAGGGAAGATTAACCAGGCAAACGACAACCGCAAGCGTCGTATGATGCAGCGTGATCTGGATCGATAGTCACCAGAAGTACCGTCCCAACCCTTCACCGGGATATGCACCAAGGAACAACCGACCCCCAACGTCTCGCCCACGCTACCCCAACCGTAGCGGAGGCAATGTGAAGTCCGGAGGAAACAATCACAACTCCGGCAATGCCAACCATTTCAACCGTGCCTCCAAGAGCAACAACAACAACCGCACCCAGGCGGCAGCAATCTTGTACTGTTGCAGTCAAGGACAAGTCCCAGATCACTTGTTTTGAGTGTGGAGTGAAGGGTCACTACTCTAATGAGTGTCCCAAGAAGACTGCCGCCAATGCCCCTGTGAATGCCCTAGCTCAGCAACAACGTCATGTTCAACCAGGATAGAGATTTGCCCCAGGGAACCCTCACAACCGCAACGGTCGTCTCTTCCACATGAACGCAGAAGAAGCCCATGAAGCGCCAGATGTAATGCTGGGTATGTTTTCTGTCAACTCAGTTTTAGCAAGAGTATTGTTTGATTCTGGAGCATCGCATTCATTTGTCACCGAAGAATTTGCATGCACTAGTAAGATTCACCCAACCAACCTGAAGCATGTCATGATAGTTCAAATCCCCGGTTCAACTACAAAAGCTAGAAAAATTTGCAAAGCTGTACCTATCAGAATACATGTGATAGATTTTTATGCCAACCTAATTGTACTTGGAACCAAAGGATTGGAAGTAGTACTATGTATGGACTGGATGTCAAGGCATAAAGGATTGATAGACTGTTCTAAGAAAGCCATCACCATGACCAGTAGTTCTGGAGTAACAGTAGAACATATCTCTGAAACCTTACCCCGTCAATTCAAGTAAAACAAGAGTGTAGCCCTGCCCACCATAGACCAAGTCAGAGTAGTCTATGAATACCCCGACGTATTCCCAGATGAATTGCCAGGTATGCCCCCGGATAGGGATATTGAGTTCATTATCGAACTAATCCCCGGAACCGGACCCATAGCCCAGAGACCCTATAGCATGAACCCCTCAGAGTTAGTGGAACTAGAGAAGCGGTTGGATGCCATGTTAGCAACAAGCTTGATTTAGCCAAGCGCATCGCCCTGGAGATCACCAGTGTTATTTGTTGACAAGAAAGATGGAGGCAACCGTCTGTGTACAGATTACAGAAAGTTGAATGACGTCACCATCAAGAACAAGTACCCTTTGCCAAAGATAGAGGATCTATTTGATCAGTTGACCGGAGCTCAGCTATTCTCAAAGATTGATCTTAGGACTAGATATCACCAACTTAAGATTCGTGCAACGGATATTCCGAAGACCGCCTTTACTACTCGCTATGGTTTATACGAGTATACGGTTATGTCTTTTGGATTAACCAATGTCCCTTCTTATTTCATGAATCTCATGAATACGATCTTTATGAATTTCGTAGATAAGTTTGTAGTTGTGTTTATCGACGACATCATAATCTACTCCAAGTCAGAAGAAGAGCATGAGCAACATCTGAGAGTTATCCTAGAAACCCTAAGAAAGCATCAGTTATATTCCAAGTTCAGCAAGTGTGAATTTTGGCTAAAGGAAGTAGGATTCCTAGGACATATTGTGTCTACCGGAGGAGTCTCTGTTGATCCCGCCAAGATCAAAGATGTCGAAGAATGGGAAGCCCCAACCACTCAAACCCAAGTCCGTGCATTTCTCGGATTAGCGGGATATTACCGCAAGTTCGTAGAAGGATTCTCGAGGATAGCCCGACCAATGACCCAATTGTTGAAGAAGGACAAGAAGTTTGAATGGACAGACAAGTGTGAAGCCAGTTTCCAAGAGCTGAAGAAGAGATTGATATCAACCCCAATATTGGTCATGCCAGACATCAAGAAGCCGTTTGATGTGTATTGTGACGCATCCAAGATTGGTCTAGGATGTGTATTGATGCAGGAAGGCAAAGTTATCGCGTATCTGTCTCGACAACTGAAGCAGCATGAGCAGAGCTATCCGACCCATGATCTTGAGCTAGCAGTTGTGGTTCTAGCATTGAAGACATGGCTTCATTATTTGATGGGTAATCGCTGTGAGATTTACTCGGATCACAAGAGCTTGAAGTATATTTTCACTCAGAAAGAGCAAAATATGAGACAAAGGAGATGGATAGAGTTAATCAAGGATTATGACCTTGACCTTCACTATCACCCCGGCAAAGCCAACGTGGTAGCTGATGCTCTTAGCAGATTGCCGTGTAGGCTTAACACCATGATCAAGGAGAAGCAACCAAGTTTGTATGAGGAATTGGAGCAGTTCAAGACTGAATTAGTTAGCAAAAGATTCCCTGCTAGAATTGAACTTCAACCCACTTTGATTAGCCAAATCAAGGAAGCCCAGAAGGGGAATGAAAGTATCGACGGAATCAAACGTCGTATTGGTACAGGAAAGGTACCTGGATTCACCGAAGACGAAGGAGTACTATGGTACAAAGGACGTATCTATGTGCCAGCAGATTCGGAACTGAAGGAAATTATCATGAAGGAAGCTCATGATACTCTTTATTCTATCCACCCCGGAGGAACAAAGATGTATCAGGATTTGAAAGAGCAATTTTGGTGGCACAAGATGAAGAGAGAGATCGGAAGCTACATCGCCAAATGTGACATATGTCAAAGAGTCAAAGACGAGCATCAGAGACCTGCAGGACTATTGTAACCATTGCAGATTCTGGAATGGAAATGGGATTCCATCGGAATGGACTTTATCACCGGCTTACCTACTTCTAGTAGGGGAAATGACTCAATCTAGGTCATCATTGATAGACTGTCCAAGGTAGCCCACTTCATACCTGTCAAGAGAAACTACCAGAGTGCAAAGTTAGTAGAACTATACATTGCTAGGATTGTTAGTCTGCATGGGACCGCCAAGACCATCACATCAGATTGAGGTACCCAGTTTACTTCAAGATTTGGGCAGAAAGTTCAGGAAGGATTAGGAACCAAGTTGAACTTCAGTACCGCTTATCACCCGCAAACAGATGGACAGACTGAGAGAGTCAACCAGATCCTTGAGGATATGCTTAGAGCTTGTGTGTTCGAATACAGATCAAAATGGGAAGACTGCCTACCTTTCGCAGAATTCTCATATAACAACAGTTATCAAGCTAGTTTGCAGATGGCACCATTTGAATTCCTATACGCAAGAAAGTGTCGTACCCCTTTGAATTGGTCGCAAGTAGGAGAGAGTCAGATCTTCGGACCCGACATTCTCCGAGAAGCAGGAGATAAATTTCACAAAGTTCGTGAGCACCTCAAGACCGCCCAATCCAGACAGAAGAGTTATGCTGACAAAAGAAGGAGAGACCTGACTTTCAATGTCGGAGATTTTGTATATCTCAAAGTTTCACCATTGAAGGGAACTCAACGCTTTAGTCTGAAGGGAAAGTTAGCCCCCCAGATATATCGGACCTTTCAAGATTTTGAACCGCCGAGGAGGAGTATCGTATCAACTAGAACTGCCGGAAGAGATGTTAGCCATCCACAATGTGTTCCATATCTCGTTACTTCGCAAATGCTTGGAAGTGCCTGAGCAGACTGAAGTTTTCAAGAACATCGATCACAGAGTTGTGGAAATCAACAATGACCTGACCTATCGGTAAGTGCCCATCCGTATCTTAGAAGAAGCCTACAGAACCACCAGGACCAGGAGCATCAAGTTTCTCAAGATCCCGTGGAGCAACCATACCGAGGAGGAAGCTACTTGGGAGCGAGAAGATTACATTAGGGCAGAGTTCCTAGATCTCTTTAGTTCCTAGTTTTCTTTGTAAATCTCGGGACGAGATTTTGTTTAAGGGGGGAAGGTTTGTAACATCCCAAAACTTTAATCCAAGCTTATCAAGATCAAATCATCCAAAAATAGGGTTAACAAAAACTTTTCCCAATAAAAAAATGAAAGCATTCATATGTGTGTGCATTTAAAATAGGAGTTGATTTGAAGTGCCCTGTTTAAGTGATCCAATGCTTGTAAAATGTTTCTTAGGTGATTTAAACATCATCTACATCATTCCCAAACTTTTCCCAAAGAAAATCAAATAAAAAACAATTAAAAAGGAGGAATGGTTATTTTGGCCATTTTAATCAACTACACTACTTTGAGTATTCCTAGCACTCATTTCTTAACAGAAACAATTCATGATCTTTGCACCCCTTGCTAGTACACATAATGAGGTACCAAGGCCCACCTTGTGATCTGCAAAAATCTTTCAAATGCTAATTTTAAAAGATAGTTAAAAATTGAATCTAGTTCATATGGGAAGATCCCACTTTTTCAAAAACCATTCAAACAAGCTCCACTTTCAAAACCCTTGCAACCAGAGACTACCTAGCACTAGTGGAGAACACCCAAAAATTTTGAAATCAAAATTCAAAATTTTTCTCTTTCGGCCATTTTGTCAAACACCTTGCTGGCAAGATCAAAATGGCCTACCTATTACTGTTTTGGGGTTGATCTTGTCTAGCAAATTGAAGTGCTTTGATCATATTTGTCTCTCTCAAGCCCAACCAGACCCACACCAGCACATCCCCTACCTCCTAGTTGCACTGCATTGCCATGCCGAGCCACTCCTCGCCGGCCGACCGTGCACTCGCAGCAGCAGACCTCTCCAGCCTCTCTCGCCATGTCTAGCACATCGCCAGTGGTCCACCTCCATCATCCAACCAGCCCCAGGCCAGAGACAGAGAGTAGAGTGGCCAGGAACCGCCGCGCCCGGAGCTGGTCGACCATGCCGACGCCGCCCGCAGAGCACGCTCTGTCCCCACGTGCACAGACCGCCCCTTGGCCGCAGCCTGCGCCCACCGCTCTGCCATGACCTGGGGAACACCCAAGACACCCCCGCTGGCCACCCAACTCACCCCAGCCACCGCTCACCATGGATACCGCCGCCTCTGCCGCTCAGAGCGCCAGCTCACCCAGACCGCATGCCACCGCCCCTACGCCCGCATTCACTTCCTAGAGCACCGCCAGGAGACCACGTATCGATCGCCATCCTCCGCCATGCCGCTAGCCGCCCATAGCCATGTCGCTGGAGTCGCCTGCCCATACCCTTCGGTCTCACCGTCGGGCCTATATAAACTGGCCTCCCCCGCACCATTTCTCCATATCCACTCACTCCCCACCTCTCACTGATCCTTTCACCCCTCTCGCCGGAATTGGAGCCGGAGCAGCCATAGCAGGAGGAGAAGGGCGCCTGCGATTTAGGGCACCCTAAGCTCCGCCGCAACCGCGCCTCGCCTCGCCGTCGTCTTCTAGTTCGGTTGCCCACCTCGCCTACCTAACTGGAGCCCTGGTACGTCCCCAGCAGACCCCCACCGAGCCGCTAGGGTTCGAGCTCACCGGCGACCTGTTCGTCGTCGACAACGACCCTCAGCCGTAGACCCCCTTTCTAATCCTATTACAGTAGCGTAAAATTTTAGCATATTAAGACCTACTGAAAAGCAGGACCCCTGTCAATGCCCAATGAGCCTTGCATCTGGGCTTCAAGGCTTTCAGCCCAACCGTTCAAATCTAGATTTTTCTTTTTAAGTTGAATCTAGTTTCTGTCCACTAGTTTAAAAATCAATTCTGGGAGTTTTATAAATCCAAATTGCATGAAACAAATTTTGTCTGAAAGGTAATGAAATGATCTATCCAAGCATGTTGGATTTAATTCAATTAGAGTTATAGATCTCTTTTAATAAAAATAAAAACAGATGCATTTGCACCTTACAACACTTTTATAAAATCAACCAAGTTAGCTTTTGAGTTGATTCCAACTCTCAAAAATCACATTTCATCATATCTATCTAAATATGTAATAATATTAAGGTTTACATGCAGTGATTTTGGACTAGTACAAAATTAATGCTATATAGGCGTTTCTAGTCACTTTAAATCATTAAATAATGAACTTAAACCAAAGTGATTATGATCCAACCTTTAAATCTCATTCCCACATAT
Organism: Avena insularis; assembly: GCA_023614405.1. NCBI lineage: Eukaryota > Viridiplantae > Streptophyta > Magnoliopsida > Poales > Poaceae > Avena > Avena insularis. Next base: position 513,484 of record JAJUPC010000071.1, on the reverse strand, counting down.
TAGAGTATGTGGTGATGACATGTGTCAACATGATGCCATATTTTAAGTGGTGAATATTAAATCTTAGTTAAAGTTTTCAATGAGTAGAAATTACTTTTCTAAAATAAAAAGAATGAAACTATTGAATTAAACTTGTGATGCTTGTGATGACAATAGATCATCAATTGTGTGTCTTAGAATTCTATTTAGCCTAGTTAAGTATTGTTTGGTGATTGTGTACTCCGTATATATTTATAGAAGATAGTACCGACCAAGCTTACGAGGAGGAGGAGTGCTATCAAGACGAAGACAAAGAAAACTTCAACCACTGCACCAACCAAGGCAAGCCACCATTAACAGTGCAAGCTAACACTTGCAAGTTTAGTTCTTAGCAAGCTAGGATCAAAATAGATGGTTTAGCAAAGATGCCTTAAGCATGCTTTGATCACACCCCTTTTTAACTAGTAGTTACCTCAAGTCTTTGTTTACAATTTTTTACCTCCCTTAGTTTACACCAAGTTCTTTACTTGTTCTGAAGGTAGCATAAAAAGTATAAAACTTGACCTATTTAGAAACCTTTAGATGTCATTCTATGGCATGAGATTGAACCCATCACTTCCACCTTAGTGAACACTCTTAACTTAGTAATTTAGAGTAGATCAAAAACTTGAATCACTTTAGATGGGAACACTTGGTGAAAATGAATTATGAAAACCTTGGAATGATGAGTCATTCTATTGAGATGTTTTGACATGTGTTGAGAAACACAAATGGATGATGATGATGAAAATGTTGAGGCATGAGCCTTAACCCTTTTATAAAACTGATTGTTGGATTCGGATGCGATACCATTCCAAATTTACCGTACAACCACATTACCTGAATTGGGTAAGGCTTAGCTGGAAATTTATGTGCATTAGTATTAGTTCCCTCGCGGGAGAGGTTTGAGCTGAGGCTACCTCTCAATGATGTCCACCTATGCAGTTCCCAAGATGACTGATGGTCATGGTTGGGAGGCCATGCTCATAGGAGAGGTGCTTATACTAGGGTGTGTAAAGGGAAGGTTATGTTTGATTATCTGCATACTAAGTATGATGATTCAGGGTTATCACAGCGGATGTATCGAATCTTGTGGTGAAAGTGTACCACCTCTGCAGTGTCAAACTATTGAATAGCTGCGTCATGATTATGGACAGTTGGAATGGCCATACTGTTTTGTTGTCAGATGTTTTCCAAATAACTTGAAATGAATGATGAATCTTGACTTGACCACAACAGGGTTGTGTTTATGACAATAGCTTCCCAACTTAAGTGATTCTAGAACTTTACTTTATCTTTCTTTGCTTCTGAACTCAGCTTAGGTTTCAAACTTAACTTTAGAGTTAATGTTGGGGGGATAACCCCGGGTAGGGTCACTCCGGGGTATAAGGGCCGAGTTAGCCGAGGTTCGGCAATGTCAAAGCGGATGCTGGCCGAGTCACCTCAAGGCAGGCCGGATCACGGAGTAACCCGGACCAGGGGGGTCTCCTAACATTGTCTCGTTCGACTCAAGGAGTAAGTCGGAAATGCTTGTCTAACCTATATGCTGGAACAGGTATGGCCGGATCTACTGTGATCCGGATCCTCACTTGGCTTCTAGGAGAAGGAAGGAATCTCTCTGGTCAAAAAAGAAGGTCCGGTGCGTACTGGATGAGCGAATAAAGCAAGGGAAGGACCATCGGATCGTGGCCGACAAGGGTGACGACACTCACGTCGGCTGACGCGAGCGCCGCAGAGGCTACGTCGCTAAAGCAAGTGTGATGCGGGGGAAAAGCACCCCTGTCGGGTTACTACTTTGGGAGGGGGCATATTCTTAGGAATATGCCTCCACGTATGCCCTAGGCCAGGACAGAACCACCTCTATATAAGGGGGGGTTGGGGTTCTGGCAAGGAGGTTGGGTCTTTTCAGATACATAGAAAGGAGAACACTAGTGGATCTAGGGTTCTTGGGGCTAGTTTGTAGGCAAGAGTAAGAGAGTTTCTTCTTCCTCCTCTTGTCAATACAGCTCGAGGAGCACTTGTAATCTTGGAGATTGAACATCAATACAAAGCTTCTGTGTAGAGAATCACTCTACTATCCCTCCCTGGATTCCCCTAGCGCATACTAGTCCCCACCATTAGCCTATCCATGGCATCTGCCGTGACACCACCACGACAGTTGGCGCCCACCGTGGGGCTAGCGGCGCTAGCAGGGGTGAAGATCCGGACGGTAAACTTCATCGGCACCGACGAACGCATCGTCTCCGGGCTCGTTCAGCGCTTTGGAGCGCTGGACTACGTCAGCGACAACGCTGGTTGCTTCGGCACGCGCCCCCTTCCGCGCAACGGCATCTTCGTCAGGCTCGGTGCGCACAAGGTCTACGTTGCTGTGGACGTGTCTTGCGTTCATCCGCGTCGCATCATCGATGCGGGAGAACCACCCCTCACTGTGGCTCATGGGCGCGACGCCGCTCCCCGGACCATGCTGAGGTGATGATGACTGCGCCAGGCGCGGGCATGAGCAAGGATCCAGCGCCAGACCCGGAGGTAACGCCCAAAGCACCGAGGAAAGCTAGGGGTCCTCCGCTAGAGAGGCCCGAGAACATGCTGAGGGAAGCTATGGATAGCTTGGCTAACCTAGTGGCAGCAGTGGTAGATCCGGCTCAGGCACAGGCCGAGCTAGAGGAGACCCGCGAAGATACTGGAGGGCAAAAGAAAATAGCAGCGACTCAGCAATCGTTGAACATGACGCGCATGAGTACGAAGGCAAACAAGGTTGATGCGAAGGGTCAAAGGAAAAATCTCATAAGTGAGATGAGCAGAGAAGGTGATGATGTTCCGAAGGGTCGGAAAACTATCTGTCTGGGGTTGCAAGTATAGTACCGGCGAAGAACTCGAGCAGCAGAGCCGCCATGGCCCGAAGCTAGAGGGTCTGACGGGTGAAGCCCGTCAAAGACAACAAGACCGGGTTAACGAGCTGGTTCGGATCGTGAACAGGCAGAACGAGGAGCTGCTGAGAGGTTACCTGGAAAGAGTTGGAGTTTCTAAGATCGTCCATTCGGTGATGGGTAACCTAGAGAAATCCGCTGGAGCCGCATCATCGCCTCATGGAGGCCCTAGAAGAGAAGAGGTGGTAACCTCGGCCAGACGGAACAAGCAGATCGTTTCGTACGACCCAACGCGTGCGGGAAAAGAAAAAGAGATGAGGAAAAACGATGATCGACGAAGTATGAGCCAAGGTGAAGATGGCCGAGGTAACCACGACCAAGGCAATGTCGGTCAAGGGAATGCTGCCAACGGCAATGCCGGACAACGAAACTCGGCAGGAGCGGGTCAACCGCAGCAGCGGAATGCACCAAGGCAAGAGCAAAGTGCCGGCCGAGGTATGCAACAGAGAGGAGCACAACGAGAGCAAGACCGATACAATGATGGAGACTCGGAGATGATGAATGCGGGATACGCAAGACCAGACTATCATGTGATAGGGTCGAGATTGGGAAGCAGAGATTTGATGCCGGATGACGCCAGTTAATGGATCGCTGTATAGGTCGGAACAGATCGAATGTCAAGGTCCTCCGGGTCCAGCGTGCTTTGGACCCCGGATCATGAAGGAACCGCCAGTGCCTAATTTCCAATTACCCAGGGGCACAAAGACGTATGACGGCAGTACAAAGCCGGAGGATTGGCTGATAAATTACACAACAACTGTGAAAATTGCGACTGGCAACTTGAGATGGGCTGTACGATATGTACCCCAAATGTTGGAAGGTCCGGCTAGGGTGTGGCTGAACAATTTGCCACCCGGAAGCATCAATTGCTGGATAGATTTTGAAGAAATGTTTATCAGCAACTTCTCAAGTACATATCAGAGACCGAATAGACCGCAGACCATGGCAATGTGCAAGCAGAGATCTAACAAAACGGACCGTGAATTCTTGACCCGGTGGTGTACCGTGAGAAACTCGTGTGAGGGAGTCATAGAGTCACAGGCTATAGCATGGTTCGCACAAGGGTGCAGATATGGCAGCGAGTTGTGGATGAAATTGCAAAGGAAAATGCCAGTCACGTTGGCAGAGATGATCCGGATCGCGGATTCTTATGCTCTAGGTGATCCGACTCAACCTAGGATCGCATCGAACGAGTCAAATGAGGACTACTATCCGAGAGACGGAGCCGGGTCATCCCGGAGGAACAATTACAGGGGAAAAAGGAGAGAATACAGACCGGACCATCAGTATGGTTCGCAACAAGTTGTAGCCGTGAATCAAGATCAGCCCGGAGTAGGGAGCAATCAACGCCAGAAAACGGGAGGGCAATGGACTCCTCGAAACGATGGCAAGAAAACATGGACTCCGGAGCAGAAGAAGCAATGGCAAGAAAAGAAAGATCGTCTGAGGTATACCTATGAGTCAATGTTGGACCAGCCGTGTAAATTCCACACGCCAAATCCGAACAGTCCGGCGAGTCATACAACGAGGCAATGTGAGTGGATGCGTAAGATAGAACAAGGTGGTTCGGGGAATGCTCAGGCACCTCGGAATGATCAACCTCGGCAGGAGTTACCCCGGCAGCAACTGCTTTCCGGAGCAAACACACAGCAATTGATGTTGCCTCCCCCTCCGCCGAGGTATGACAACAGTGCAAGAAGGGATGCAGTGCATCAGGTGGAAAACCAGCAACAACCGGATCAGAGGTACCCCGGAAACGAGGGAAGGAATGAGTACAGGGAGCATCATCAGAGATATTGTGTGTTCATGACAGAGGAAACAGATAGGAAGAGCTTGCAGCACCGACATATGGAGGTTAACACGGTTATGCCTGCAGTGACGAGGTACATGTCTTGGTCGGACCAGGAAATTACCTGGAGCGTCAAAGATCACCCCAAGCTTATGCCAAGTCCGGGCTCGTATGCATTGGTGTTAGATCTGACGCTCATTGGACCAAACATTAATGTGAGGTTCTCCAAGGTACTGATCGACAATGGCAGTAGCATTAACATCATGTATGCGGATACGATGCGCAAATTGGACATCTCGGAGAATATGCTCCAGGCTACAAGAACAACTTTCCATGGTATCATACCAGGCATATCCTGTGAGCCCACAGGCAAAGTTCGGGTCGACGTGCTATTCGATACGAGGGATAACTGCCGAACTGAAAATCTGGAGTTTGAGATGGTAAACTTGGAGAGCACGTATCATGCATTACTCGGGAGACCAGCACTGAGCAAATTCATGGCAAGTTGCCACGTTGGTTATCTGAAGATGAAGTTGCCCGGGCCAAATGGAGCAATTACTACCGCTGGGGATTTCCGACGTTCTACAGAGTGTGCCTCAGCCGGGTCTAACCTAGCCGAGTCACTCGTAATTTCCCAAGAGAAAAGAAAAATCCAAGAGGTGGCGGCGTTAGCTCAGTCCACGCAGCAGTATATGCCGGTGTTAAGTAACCCGCATGGAAGCGTTTCATTTCAAGCCGCGAAGGACACCAAGAAGATCCCGGTGGATAACATGTTTCCGGAGCGTACCGTGACAATTGGGGCCGGGTTAACTGACAAATAGGAAAGCGAGCTCGTCAACTTCCTCCGTGAGAATCGGGATATTTTTGCTTGGTCCACACATGACTTGCAAGGTGTTCCGAGGGAGTTGGCCGAGCACTCTTTGAATGTAAGACCCGGAGCAAGGCCGGTGAAGCAGCCTCTCCGAAGCTTCGCCGAGGATAGGAGAAAGGTCATTGGTGACGAGATAGCTCGGTTGCTAGCAGCAGGATTTATCATGGAAGTGCTGTATCCGGATTGGCTCTATAATCCGGTGCTGGTAGAAAAGAAGAAGGATGATCCGAACGTGGCAGTGGTTTGGCGTATGTGTATCGATTACACGAACCTGAACAAGGCGTGCCCAAAAGATCCATTTCCACTGCCGAGGATAGATCAGGTCATCGACTCTACCGCGGGATGTGAACTGTTGTCGTTTATTGACGCTTATTCTGGTTTCCACCAGATACCTCTGAACCCGGATGATCAAATAAAAACTGCCTTTATTACCCCGTACGGGGCTTATTGCTATCGCACTATGCCGTTTGGTTTACGAAATGCAGGAGCAACGTACCAAAGATGTATGCAAAAATGTTTGCATGATCAAATAGGTCAAAATGTGCAAGTATACGTGGATGATGTGGTTATCAAGACCAAGGAAAGCGCAACGCTCCTTGAGGACATAAGGCAAACATTCGCGAACTTGAGAAGATTCTGGATGAAGCTTAACCCGGAAAAATGTACCTTCGGTGTCCCGACTGGGAAATTACTCGGTTTTCTCGTCTCCAGCCGAGGTATCAAGGTTAATCCAACTAAGATCCGAGCCATTGAACGAATGGAGCTGCCGAAGTGTCTCAACGACGTCCAGAAGTTCACTGGATGCCTGGCGTCGTTGAGTCGGTTTGTATGTCGGTTAGGGGAAAAGGCACTGCCTCTCTACCAACTCATGAAAAAATCAAATAAATTCATTTGGACGCCGCAGGCCGATGAAGCTTTTGCTCACTTGAAAAAGATGTTGGCCACTGCACCAGTGTTAGCTTCTCCACTGTCAAAGGAGCCAATGTTGCTCTACATAGCCGCAACCAACCGAGTTGTAAGTGCAGTGATTGTAGTGGAGCGAGATGAAGAGGGTAAGTCGGTGCAGAGGCCAGTGTATTACTTGAGCGAGGTATTGTCTGCCTCAAAACAGAACTACCCGCATTTTCAAAAGGTGGCATACGGAGTTTATATGGCGGCAAAGAAGTTAAAGCACTACTTCGAGGATTATCCCATCAAGGTGATATGCGAAGCCCCCATATCCGAGATAATGGGTAACAAAGATGCGAACGGCAGAATTGCGAAGTGGGCAATTGAGCTAGCACCATACGCACCCCAGTATGATAGGAGAGAAGCGATCAAGTCCCAGGCTGTGGTGGACTTTTTCGTGGATTGGGCCGAGGTACAATACGAACCACCGCCACCGGATCCGAACTACTGGAGGATGCACTTTGACGGATCGAAAACCAAAACCGGGTTAGGTGCCGGGGTTGTGCTTACCTCGCCAAAGAAGGATCAGCTCAAGTACGTATTGCAGATCTATTTCGCGGCATCGAACAATGTAGCTGACTACGAGGCTCTTGTGCATGGTCTCAAAGTGGCAAAGGAGATTGGCATACGTCGGATAATCTGCTTTGGCGACTCGGATCTAGTAATACAGCAAGTGTCCGGAGTGTGGGACGCCCTGGATCCAAACATGGCACTATACAGATTTCATGTGCAGAAAATCTCGGGTTATTTTGAGGGATGCGAATTTCATCATGTACCTCGCGTGGAAAACGAAGCTGCCGACATGTTGTCGAAGCTCGGATTGACCCGACAGGCAATTCCACCGGGCGTAGCATTGGAGCACCTCAGAAAACCATCTATCAGGCCGTCCCCAGGAACCGATTCAATCTATGTCCCGGAAAACGCGGAATCCGGAGTTGAGCCCATGGACATTGACACGGGAGGTAGTACGCCGAACCCAGGGACTACCTCGGAAAACCCGGGGACTACCTCGGCAAACCTGGGGACTACCTCGCTAGACCCGTGGATTGTTCAGCATGATCTGACCGAAGTTATGCCTGTGGATCGGATGGAAATTGATGAGGAGATGTTCCTTGTGCGAGCAGTACCAGCTTGGGCACTGCCTATATACCAGTTCTTGAAAGATGGAACGTTACCCACTGAGGAAGTGCTAGCCAGGCAAACTCAGAGGAGAGCCAAAGCTTACATAATCATCAATTCCGAGCTGTACAAACGGAGTGTAACCAATGTCCTCTAGTGGTGTGTTGATCCGGAGGAAGGACTTGACATCCTCCGAGATATACACCAAGGAGAATGCGGGCATCACGCCTCATCCCGAGCCTTAGTGGCAAAGGCATTTCGGCATGGATTTTATTGGCCAAGCGCCTTGGAGCAAGCAGAAGATCTGGTGAGAAAATGCAATGGTTGCCAAAGATACGCCACCAAGACACATATGCCTATGTCGGAACTTAAAACCATACCAATTACATGGCCATTTGCTGTGTGGTGTTTGGATATGGTTGGCCCATTCAAACCGGCAAGAGGAAACATGACACACATTCTGGTCATGGTGGACAAGTTTACAAAATGGATCGAAGTGAAACCTATAAGAAAATGTGATGGAGCTATGGCCGTAACATTTCTCAAAGACATCATCTTGAGATATGGTTATCCTCATAGTATTATAACAGATAACGGCACAAATTTTGCTGAAGGAGCATTTGCACGATTCTGCCGAGATAAGAAAATCCGACTCGACGTAGCCTCGGTTGCCCACCCCGCATCGAACGGACAAGTGGAAAGATCCAACGGATTAGTGCTATCCAGGATAAAACCCCGGCTCATTGAGCCGCTGCAAAGATCAGCGGGGTGCTGGATAGAAGAACTACCAGCGGTATTGTGGAGTTTAAGAACAACTCTAAATCGATCAATAGGCTACACGCCGTTCTTTCTGGTATATGGGGCAGAAGTTGTATTACCAGCCGACATAGAGCATGATTCTCCTAGGGTCACCCAATACACAGAAGCCGAAGTGCAAGAAGCCCGGCAAAATGATGTTGATCTGCTGGAAGAAGCGAGAGAACTGGCACTCTCCAGATCCGCCATATATCAGCAAAATCTCCAACGCTATCATAGCCAGAAAGTGTGCCCCCGAGTCTTCCGGGAAGCGATCTGGTGCTCCGATTGGTATAGCGTACCACTGGCATGCATAAATTATCCCCCCCATGGGAAGGACCATTTATCGTGAGCAAAGCATTGCACAATGACTCTTATTATCTCATAGATGCAAAGCCACAGAAAAAGAACAAGGCAGACAGGTCCGGAGAAGAATCCAAGCGACCGTGGAATGTAGCACTACTTTGTCCCTTCTACACTTAGCTAAAAAGTGTATGTATCCGAGTCATCCTCATATGTCGGTATGTATGTCGGCAATGAGCTTATCAATGAAATAGCGGAGCCCCGAGCAGTAACTCGGGGACTGCCTTAATAAATGATTGTTGTTACTTTTTATGCGTTAGCTGGAATGACTCGTCTCGCTTAACCCGGATTAGTAATGTGTGAGCACCAAAAACCCAACCCTTCGACTTGCTGCTGTCCAACAAGAATTGGCTTCATGGCGAGCAAGGGAACAAGTTTGGAATTGCGTAGCACATGAAAAACTACTAAGGAAACGATCCTATTCTAGCTAACGTTTGTTTTTTCGGACTAACCCCGTATTTACTTTCAAGCTATTATGTTGAATTATTTTGAGCCAATCCTCAAAGTTTCTTAGTATTGTTAACATGATTCTTGAGGCTCGGATTCGTAAGTCGTAAAACTGAATCAAGGTAGACACGGATCGAGCCGGAGAATTGGACGAACAAGAAAATGAAACTCGGGGGCTACGCCCAAGTTAATCCGGCATACAAGCATAGTAGCAAAATATTGAGTATTCAGCATTCAATTGCACCCGACATACCGGGGATCTGATAAATTTTCAAGTTTTTTCAACTAAGGAGCGGCAGGAGGAGGAAGTTCAGCATCATCATCACTGTCTTCAATATCTGAAGCAACATCTTCTCCATCATTGCCCGACCCATCCTCCACATTCTCCATATGCTCCTCCTCACCGGATTCCAGAAAGCTCGGTCCCTCAACCCAGTCATGGACGGGAGAATATTCGACGAGGCTGTAGGCGCAAGCCTGGCGCCGAGCTACCCACTCCGGATCATTGGTCCATTTGGATCCGGTGCGCCGACGGGTGAGGAGGCTCAGTTCGATTTTCTCGTACCATGAAAGGATATGATGGAGAAGGGTATCTGTTGCGGCACGCCCGGCAGATTCCCTCCAGAGGTCAAGTTGAGTCTCAATCTCCATCAGTTTGTCGGCAAGGAGCGTAATCCTTTCTGGAGCGTCCTCGCTTGGCCAGAATGTGTTGAAGATCCGGACCGCAACGTCGAGGAGATATTTCCCATAGTTCTTAATAGTTTCCACCCGAGCTGACACACTAACCAACAGGTCCTCCATGTCTAAGGGGATGCTCTCACCATCAAGAGCGATGGGAGTACCCCTCTCTTGGCGGAATTTGGCAACGGCAGCACTGACGATGGCAGTACCCTCCGGAAAGTTATCTGAAAATAAGGAAAGGGAGGATGCTGAAGCAAAGACATATGAGCTAACCCAGAAAACTAGGTCGGACAAGGGGAAGAAACTTACATGAGATGTGGCGATGGATCCGGGTCAACTCCTTGATACAACTGTCGCGTCTCTGGCGAAGTTGTTCAAGCTCAGCGAGCACCGACCCAAGCCGGACCTCGGATTCCTTGAGCAGGTCCTGATCCTTGGAGATCTGGAGGGTAAAGCGCTCACGCTCTTCGGTGAAGTTCTGGCCAACTCTCTGATGCTCGGTTTTATGTTGGGCCTTCATCTTCTCCATCTCGGCCTTGAGTTTAGCTATTTCTTCGTTCTTGGTCCGGAGGAGGGCGAGCTCATCATCTTTTTTCTTCAGCTCAGCTTGATGCTGTCCTGCTTGTTCGAGAAAATCCAGCATCATATCAGGCACGGGCACACTATCCTCAAGCGATGCTGAAATAGTGTGTTGACCCAGCAAAGCCAAGGAGAAGAAAGAATGGAAAACACAACGACGTTGGCCGAAAGAGGACATACCTTGGATTTCCTCCAAGTTCTTCCGCATAATCTTGTTTTTAGCCTCCACCCCAGCTGCAAAAAACCGAATAAGGAGGTTAGTCCGGCAGAAACAAACGAAACGGTGAGGTGTTAAGAGAGGAAATTACCCCTCTTTTCATGCTCCGCGCCAAGTGCAACGTGTTTTGCACGCAAGATCTTGTGGGTATCAAGCAGGCGCTGAAACTCGGCGCTCCGACGATTGGTGGTTACCTGACAAAGGCACAGGCGTGTAAAGTTAGTTCGGTGCATATTCGAAGTGTACAAGATCCGGGCCAAGCGGAACTTAACCCGGCTCTATGTGTGTGCATATTCGAAGTGTACAAGATCCGGGCCAAGCGGAACTTAACCCGGCTCTAGGTGTGTGCATATTCGAAGTGTACAAGATCCGGGCCAAGCGGAACTTAACCCGGCTCTAGGTGTGTGCATATTCGAAGTGTACAAGATCCGGGCCAAGCGGAACTTAACCTGGCTCTAGGTGTGTGCATATTCGAAGTGTACAAGATCCAGGCCAAGCGGAACTTACCCCGGCTCTAGGTGTGTGCATATTCGAAGTGTACAAGATCCGGGCCAAGCGGAACTTAACCCGGCCCTAGGTGTGTGCATATTTGAAGTTTACATGCAGCTACGTTGATCTTCTAAGGAGCATCCGGCCGAGTAACAAGTTACTCCGCCGGAGGCTCGGGGAATAATGGTTATTATCTACAGCATGTAAAGAAGAAACGACGTACCTCCATCATATGCCCAGCAAGGTTGATCGCCTTGGCGGCGGTATTCATCTGAGCGGAAAATTCAGCTAGGCCGAACTTTTCCGGGAGATTGTCATTGTAGACGAACTCCGCCTTGTTCCAGTTCATGACGAACTCGATGAGACTCGGAGGGTACCGTTCGCCAGTGGGCATGTGGGGCGCCACCAAGCCCTTTGCATGAGCCTCTTTCCTTTCGATCAGGGCAAGAGCTGGGCTAGTGTGAAGAACCATCTGCTGCGATTCGGCTGGCTCGACAGGAGGATCCGTCGCTGCTGGTGATTTCTTTGGAAGCATTGACGACAAAGTTCGCTGCCCAGCCTCGACGGAGGTGGACTTGCCTTTGACTTGCTGGGAGGAACTGACCACAGTGGATTTGCCCTTGGAAGCCGCTGGAGTGGGTCCTCGCCGAGCTTGAGATGACTCGGATGAGGAAGATGAACTTGGCACAGGAGCTTTGGTGCCTAGCGCTGGAGCTGCGTTGCTTTCTTCGGAGCCAGGACAGGCGCTGGTTCGGTGGCTGGTGCTGGAGCTGTTGCTGGTGCTGGAGTTGTGGTAGACTTGGTAGTTGCTGGTTGCGGCAATGCTGAAGTGCCGGATGCCGTTACCTCGGCCGCTCCGACCCCTCCTGATCCGAGGTCGCGTCCCTCTGAAGGAGGTACTGCGGAACCCGGAGCGGCCGCAGAGCCCTCCGGAATAGGGCTCAGCGAGCGTGACTCATCGTCACAGGGAGGGGAAGGACTAGACCGAAGAGGAGAGGAGATGCTCGATCCGCTCTGAGGGACCTCCACAGGAGCCCTGCAAGATAAAATAATGTCAGGAGTGAAATTACCCCGAAGCAGGGAGAAGTGTGTTGCGCAGTGAAAAAAATTGACTTACGCATCCGAGGTCTCGGCCTCCTTAGGTTTCCGGGCCCTCCGTGCCGGGGCTTTACCTGCCCGTTTGGAGGCAGTCTTGTCTCCGGCCTTCTTTTGCCTTTTGGAAGGCTGAGAAGGTTCGGAACAAGAACTTGACGCGGATCCGTGCTTCTTCTTCGATGCCACCGAAACAGGCTCGCCCGTGGCAAGTGGAGAATCCTCGTGGATGTGCCCACCAGGGTTAGCTGATGCCGGGAAGGCAAAAGAAAGAGGGACAGCCTCAACGGGTTCAATCACATCGATATCCGAGTCATCCTCATCGTCGGGCCAATCTCTAAGAGAAGAGAATTTACAGCTGGGTCGTTTGGTGGCATCGGGTGTGGGGAGGAACATCTCCTGGTCCAGCTCCTCCTCATCCGGGATTTCTCGATCCGGGGCCCACTTAAGGGTCGGATCCGGGCCATCCTCAAGGGTTTGCTGGAGAAAGAGCTGAGAAAAAAGCACAAGGAGCAAAGTCAAAAATATGATAAGAACCGACATGAAATTGATCCGAAATAAGTTTACCCCGCGATGCTTACCGCGGGAGGGAGCCTGTCACGGCAGTAATGCTCGATTCCCCACGTCCATTCGACGGAGAAGTCCTTATGGGTGGTGAAAAGAGCCTTGACCCGGCGGAAGATCTCCGTATTACGCAACTCGAACGAGGAGGTTCGGTTGGGGTCGCGACTGAAGCTCATATGGCACAACTTGTGAGTGCGCCGCTGAAGGGGAGAGATTCGGTTGCGCACGAATGTGATCATGGCATCCTCGTTGCGCAATCCGAGCTTCTTCAGCTCCGCAAACCTTTTGTTCACTTGGTTGGCCAGAGCCGTAGGTTTCTTGGCAACCTCCTCCCAGAAATCCGTGTCAGGGGGACCCAGAGCGTAGGGAAGCAACCAGATCAAATCTTCCGTGCCTTCATTCCAGACGTAGAAGAAGGTTCGGGCCCATCCTTTGCAGGAGTCAAGCCCGGTGACCCGGGGAAAGATTGAATACCTCCGGGGCGAGATCGAGGCAGCTCCGAACTGAATTAGCTGCTTGTCCTCTGACTCGACGTGGATGTTGGGGACGACGTTGCGGCGGAGGCCGAAGAACCAGATCCACCGCTCCTTCGTAGGCCATAGCCCGGTGTAGCCCTCGATCGAAGAAACGAAAGCGGACAGAGAGGTGATGGCGTTCGCCGGGAGATGATGTGGTTGCAGGTGATAGGTCCGGACCCAGTCCCGGAAGAAATCACTCACCGGAAGCCCAAATCCCCGTTGGAAATGGGATAGGAAAACAACGAACTCACCCGGATTGGGTGAGGGGGCCAACTCCGAGGAGGGGAGACGAGCGGCGACGCCGGCGGGAATGCGCCAGGTCCGGTAGAGCCAGTCGATGTCGTCCTCGCAGACCCACGACCCGGCCCACGTGCCGCGGTCCGCCGCGCCGGCGTCCTCCTCCATCTCCTGCTCAACGACGATGAGCTCCTCCTCCGTCATCTCGATTCCACTGTCCTCGCTGGAGTTGGCGGCGGCGGGGCTCTATGGTCTAGACTGACGAGGATCCGTGGCTAAACAGTGGTGCAGCAGTAACTGCGATGTGGAGGCACGGAGAAGGTGCGGCGGCAGCGCTGCTGCAACGGGCACTGGCGGCGGCGCGGTCGCGAGGAAGAAGAGGAACGAGCGAGGGGGTGCGGAGACGGAAAAGTGCTAAGGAGCGTGCCCCTCCCCTATTTAACCGCCCCCAGTCATCAATGAGTGGGATCGTGCTGTGCTGGAAAACCACACGGTGTGGCCGTGTATCACCAGCATCGACCAATCAGAGAGAAGCCACACCGGGGGCCGCAGAGTAAATGTGATCCCATGACACGACGTGCAGTTGCGGTAAACGAGGAGACAGACGTGACGTAACCCCCGCACAGTAATCACTGACATTTACTGCGGCGGTTACTGCGCAGGCCCTTAAAATAAGGCAACGTAATGATTAACCTTTACGTGGGTTGGCGTACGAGAGAAGGAAGCAAGGCCTGGATCCAAGCCACGATGGTAACCCGGCCGACAAGTGAAAACTTGAAATGTGCACAGAGAAAGTAAAACCATAGGATCCGAGCCAAAGTGGTGACCCGGCCGGCAAGTGAAAACTTGGAGCGTGCAAAGGGAACGTAAATCCATATAATCCGAGACAAAAAGTTAACCCGGAACTAAACGTCCGAAGCTTAGATACGAATGAACCTGATGTGGCCTTAGCGACCAAGGCCGCTAAGGCCGCACCAGCTTCGGGGACTAATGTTGGGGGGATAACCCCGGGTAGGGTCACTCCGGGGTATAAGGGCCGAGTTAGCCGAGGTTCGGCAAGGTCAAAGCGGATGCTGGCCGAGTCACCTCAAGGCAGGCCGGATCACGGAGTAACCCGGACCAGGGGGTCGCCTAACATTGTCTCGTCCGACTCAAGGAGTAAGTCGGAAATGCTTGTCTAACCTATATGCAGGAACAGGTATGGCCGGATCTACTGTGATCCGGATCCTCACTTGGCTTCTAGGAGAAGGAAGGAATCTCTCTGGTCAAAAAAGAAGGTCCGGTGCATACTGGATGAGCGAATAAAGCAAGGGCAGGACCACCTGATCATGGCTGACAAGGGTGACGACGCTCACGTCGGCTGACGCGGGCGCCGTAGAGGCTACGTCGCTAAAGCAAGTGTGACGCGGGGGAAAAGCACCCCTGTCGGGTTACTACTTTGGGAGGGGGCATATTCTTAGGAATATGCCTCCACGTATGCCCTAGGCCAGGACCGAACCACCTCTATATAAGGGGGGGGGGGTTGGGGTTCTGGTAAGGAGGTTGGGTCTTTTCAGATACATAGCAAGGAGAACACTAGTGGATCTAGGGTTCTTGGGGCTAGTTTGTAGGCAAGAGTAAGAGAGTTTCTTCTTCCTCCTCTTGTCAATACAGCTCGAGGTGCACTTGTAATCTTGGAGATTGAACATCAATACAAAGCTTTTGTGTAGAGAATCACTCTACTATCCCTCCCTGGATTCCCCTAGCGCATATTAGTCCCCACCATTAGCCTATCCATGGCATCTACCGTGACACCACCACGACAGTTAAACTTAGATTTAGCACTTTAACTTAGAACTATAGTACTTGTTAATAGTAGTTTGCGAGTACTTAAAGAGTACTCATGGCTTTTGTCCCTGGCTATTATAATGGCCAGACTATGAAGGAGACTATCAAGATGATGGCCAGCAGGACGGCTATGATAACTAGGACTATCTCGCCACAAGACATTGCCTGTGCCCCTGAAGATGGACCCCACCGCTACGCTTATCTTTTATTTCCGCTGCTTGTTGTATTCAGACTGGATCATGAGATCCTTATTTGTGTAAGACCTTATGTATGGTTTGTAATGGATGATGTACTATGATATCCAATCCGTTATGTCTCGCAAAAATGGTAATCCTAGGATTGCGAGGTATGGCATAACGGGCATCTAGGATTAAAAATCCGGGTGTTGACATCATCCCTGGACTACGGGTCCATGTAGTAGCTAGATGGTTGGTTCTTCTCCTTTGTGCTACCATGTCTAGATCTTGTGAGCTCCGTTCATGATCAAGATCATCTATTTGTAATCCTACATGTTGTGTTTGCGGGGATCCGATGGATATTGAGATGCTATTTCAGATTGATTATTGATTCTATCATGTCTTTGTTATTTGTGATCTTGCATGCTTTCCGTTGTTAGTAGCTATCTTGGCCAAGTAGATTCTAGCAACTCCAACAGGGAGTATTTATGCTCGATAGTGGGTTCATGCCTCTAGTAATCTGGGGAAGTGACAGAAATCTCTAAGGTACTAGACGTGTTGTTGCTACTAGGGAGAAAACAACAATCCTTTGTTCATAGAACAATTTTTTTGTTTACTTTACAAACTTTGCTTAATGCAATTATCTGTTGCTTGCAACTTAATACTGGAGGGGGTTCAGATGATAACCTGAAGGTGGATTATTAGTCATAGATGCAGTTGGATTATGGTATATGTATAATGTTGTAATGCCGAATCAAATCTCATAGGAGTCAAGATGATTAGTATATGCATGTATGCTTTCTCGATGCTTGTCAATTGCCCCGCTGTAATTTGTTCACCCAACATGTCTTCTATCTTAAGGAGAATCACCTCTAGTGAACTATGGACCCCGGTCCATTCTTTTATCATCAGTATACAATTTGCTATTTACTGTTTTCTGTTTACTTTCTGCAAGCTATTACTATCTTCCCCACAATACGTTTAATCCTTTGTTTTCAGCAAAATCGGTGAGATTGACAACCTCACTGTAAATTGTGGGCAAAGTTTCGTGGTTGTGTTGTGCAGGATTCCAAGTTGGAAACAACACCTTGGAGGTGTTTCCTTGCTCCTACTGGTTCGATAACCTTGGTTTCATAACTGAGGGAAAACTTGCTGTTGTGCTCATCATACCTTCCTCTTGGGGTTCTCCAACAAGCTCGAATATATTTTGAGCCATCAAGCTCTTTTTCTGGCGCCATTGCCGGGGAGTCAAGGACATCTTCATAAGGGGAGTCCCTCATAACCATTCTCTTTACTTTGTTGTTTTTGTTTTGCTTAGTTTATTTATGCTCTGTTTGCTTATTTCTTTATCAAAAACACACAAAAAATAGTTGTACTAGTTTGCTTTCTTTATTAAAAAAACACAAAAAATGACTACTCTTGAAAACACTAAGTTGTGTGACTTCACTAGCACCAACAAAAATGATTTCATGTGCACACCTATTGCTCCACCTGTTCCTGAAGCTACTTTCTTTGAAATTAAACCTGCTTTACTCAATCTTGTTATGAGAGAACAATTTTCTGGTATTGGTACTAAAGATGCTGCTGCTCATCTTAATAACTTTGTTGAACTTTGTGAGATGCAAAAACATAGGGATATAGATGGGGATATTATTAAGCTTAAATTATTTCCTTTCTCTTTGAGAGGAAAAGCTAAAGAATGGTTGCAATCCCTAACTAGAAATAGTATTGATTCTTGGAATAAATGCAAAGATGCTTTCATTGGAAAATACTTTCCTCCTGCTAAGATTACATCTATGATAAGTGAAATGATGAAATTTAAACAATTTGATAATGAACATGTTCCTCAAGCTTGGGAAAGAATGAAATCTTTGGTAAAGAATTGTCCCACTCATGTACTGACTGCTTGGATGATTATCCAAACCTTTTATGCAGGACTGGATTATTCTTCAAGAAATCTACTGGATTTTGCTGCTGGAGGTACCTTTATGACCATTACTTTGGGTGCTGCAACAAAGCTTCTGGATAATATGATGGTTAACTATTCTGAATGGCACACTAAGAGAGCTCCACAAGGTAAGAAGGTAAATTCTATTGAGGAAACCTCCTCCTTGAGTGATAAAATTGATGTTATTTTGTCTATGCTTGTTAATGGGAAAGCCCATATTGATCCAAATCATGTTCCCTTAGCCTCTTTGGTTGCTCAAGAAGATCAAGTTGATGTGAACTTTATTAGAAATAATAATTTTGGCAATAATGCTTATGCTAATAACAATTATAGGCCTTGCCCTCCTAATAATACTTATGGTTATCATGGTAAACCTGGAATACCTAGTGAAGAGAGAATTTTAGAAGTTGAAAGAGCCACTAAAAACTTTATGCAAATGCAATATGAGCAGAATAAATTATTTACTAAAAACATGGAGGAACAATCTACTATTTTGAAAAATATTAGTCATCAACTTGAGAGTTTAAATAGGGAAATTCCTAGTTTGCAATTAAAACTTTCTAATGCTGAAAGAAATATATCATGTTTGTCTGAAGCACAATCCTCTTTGATTAATAAAATGGCTGCTAAACCTGAAACTATTGAAAATCCCTTTGCTGCTACTAATTCCATACAAGTTAGAATTGATGAAAATGTTAGACTATTAGCTGAATTGCATGCTAAGTGGGAAAGACAAGATGAAATTGCTAGAAATATTAGTATTTCTACTATCACTACCACTAATGTTGAAGCTAGTAAAACCAATGGAACCTTTTCTAATAAAAATGCTAAAATTCTTTGAAATATGGGAAACAATAGCTCTACTAATTTAGATGATAATTATGATTTTGATCTTGATGGTTGTAATATCTCTGAATTAATTATGTTCCTACCAAAGCTTGCTAAAAGTCCTAATGCTAGTGCTATGAATATGGCCTTTACAAAACACATTACTGTTGCTTTCATAAAAATTAAAGAAGAAAAGATAAAACATAAAGCTTCTATTCCTATGAAACTAGAAGATGGTTGGGAACCCATCATTAATATGAAAGTGAATGATTTTGATCTCAAAGATTTATGTGATCTTGATAGTAGTGTTTCTATTATGCCTAGAAAGATTTATGAAATGCTTGATTTGCCACCATTAGAAGATTGTTATTTAAATGTCCCACTTGATGATAATGCTAAAAAGAAACTCATGGGGAGTATTAATGATGTTCTTATTATTGTTAAAAATGCCTACGTCCCCGTTGATTTCTATGTTTGGGATGTTGAATGCAATGCTTCTTGTCCTATTATTTTGGGAAGCCCTTTTCTTAGAACTGTTGGTGCCATTATTGATATGAAAGAAGGCACCATTAAATATCAATTTCCACTAAAGAAAGGTATAGAACACTTCCCTAAGAAGAGAGAGAAGATTCCTTTTGCCTCTCCTACTAAAACAAAATTTGCTCTTAATGCTTCTTCATTTGAGAATACTTGATTCTTTTCTTGCTTCTTATGCCCAGCTCAAAGGCGTTAAAGAAAAGCACTTATTGGGAGATAACCCAAAACTTTTAGTTGAGTCTTGGAAGTTATTGCTTCAGTAATAACCTCTCCTTATCATTTTTGTGTAGTTTTTGTGCCAAGAGTAACCTTTCATGAGAGAGAAGTAATGTTTGGGAAAGTTGCTGTCCTGAAACAGATTTTTGTGCTTCGCTGTAAAAATTCATGAAAATCTCTGTACATTGGTTTGAGCTGTAATTATTTTTGCTTCTGCCCCAAGTTGTTATCCAACTTCCGTTAGTTCAACACTTTTCGATTTGAGCAGCAGAAGGTCTTCGAAAAAATTGGTTTTTACCTGCTGGTCTGTTTTGACAGATTTCTGCCATTATTTGCATTTGCCTCTTAATCTCTTTCTCTTTGAGTTCTCTTTGATCATTTGAACTTTTTAAAGGAAGTTCTACAGTAGCTTGTGTTTTAATGGAAGTTTTACTTCTTTTGAAATGGAACCAAAAGACTTATTATCTTGAGTACACTAATGTTGCTAATGAAGATTGTGTGAAGTTTTGTATGAAGGAAATTTTGAAGTGTAGGGAAGAGTAATGTGATAATATGAAGTATGGACAAAAGCTCAAGCTTGGGGATGCCACCCGTGTCACCCCAAGAAATATCCAAGAAGTACAAGCGTCAAAGCTTGGGGATGCCCAAGGCATCCCCTTCTTCATCAATAAAAATCTCAGGTTTCTTCCAAACAATTCATTTTTATTGTTTCATGCACAGATATGTTGTTCTTGGAGCGTCTTTGTTTTGTTTTTAGTTTTAGTTTGCTTAGTTTGCTTGAATAAGTTGGTTGGACTCGCACATTCATACATTAGTTTTCAAATAAGTTGGTTTGGATTGGAAAAGAGTAGGAAAAGTTCATGCTTAAGTGGTAAAAAGGAGCTTGTTTTTGACTGTGGCCTATGCTTTGTCATGTCATGCTTAATATTGTTTTGGCTTTATGCTTAGTGATTTTTGTTGTAGCATGACATGTTATAAACAATTGAGATTGCTTAATGTGCCTTGAAAGAATCATGCATTGTTTTAGCATATTAAAGCATAGTATTGTGGTATTCTCCTTTGATGCTTTATTTGGGTTGACTTGGCGCATGCTCAGACCATGTTAAGACTATCCCAAGTCACCATAGCCTCTATGATCATTTAGTTTTCGTCTTGTAATATCACTTTATGCTTTAATTAATGATGTTTTGTCGCTTTGCATGATTATGACCATTATTGCTCTCTTAGTTGGTCGCTCCCAGTCTTTTGCTAGCCTCCATACCAAGTATGAGTTCCACTCATGCATCCAACTCCAAATAAAACCAACTTATTCCAAAGAGTCCACCATACCTACCTATTAGCATTTTCTATTCCAAGTATATTCATGTTTTTATCTACCTTCCGAATTAAACTTGTTATGTGAAAATTAGTGATTAAAGCTCTGACGAACTTGATGGCACACTTTACTTTTTTGCACTTAATAAACTTGAACCATTGTGCCCATCTATGTTGCGTATATGCTTGCATTTTGTAAGTTGTGAATTAGCAGAACCATGCTATCATGGGGACCGCTTTCAACATTGCACTTGTACATTGTACCTAGTTGATACCATGCTCTTTTGTTTATGGATGTCATCAGTGTGAAATGAAAGGGGAGCTTGTCAGTCCATGGAGTTAGGTATGTGTGTTAGATAAACGCCTGGGCGTCTGGTCTAATCCATGCCTAATCATGGTGGAAACCTGCAGCGTAACCATAATGAGAAATCTATGAAGCATTCTTCTTATAAAAAAAGATATAGAGATTGAGAAAAAAAAGAAAAAAAGAGATGAGAAAAGAGGAAAGAGAGAAAAAAGCACCATTTTCCCATGGTAAATAAGAAGATACTGAGATGCTTATTGTCTGCTTGCCTTGTCATTTTGATATGGGGATTCTTTCGTATCATCGGGCAAGGGGTACCCCTTTGGCGGTTCTCAATGATACACATGTACTTAGTATGACAAGAACTTACCGCTAACTAAACTTGAGTAGCATGATGAGCAGCCCTCGTATTCAAGGGACATGAGATTGCCAACTTATACTTTGTCAAGCATATACTCCATAGTTTGTTCAGTTTAACCTTAATCACTTCAAGATGCTTATGATAGGGGCAATGAGAGCTGAAAGCTAATAAGTACCATAATGTTTGGAAGCTCTTTATGAGACTTGAATCCCTACTTCCTTCTATGAAGGCCTTTCTTTTACTTTTATGTTGAGTCTCCATCTTCTATATTTATGCACCTATTAAGAGAGCATAGTGGCCATTCTTAGTTTAATGTGCATTGTCCCAAGACTTGTTGATTGATTCATAACTTTGATATTGCTTGTTCTTAAATTATTTGTATCTAGTCACCCTTATGGACTTTTAAGGTGTCCTATGCATTTATGTTTTGCTACACTATGAGGGACAAGCTGAATACCATTCTCATTATGTTTTCTATATGTGAAACAAACAAACATCTTGCAAAGCATTGTTATTCATGAATCTTTTGTTTGTACCTTTTGATATTACAACATAGTTGTTATGTCTTCTTGTTAGAACTATATCTTTCATGCGATGTTAGAGTACTATGATCCCAGCTATCAATGTTCTACAAATACTTTGATCAAGATTATGATGGTAAATGTCACCTCAAAAAGTATTCTTTTCTTTTTATCACTCACCTACACGAGGACGAGCAAGATTTAAGCTTCGGGATGTTGATACGTTGCAAACGTATCTATAATTTTTGATGTTCCATGCTTGTTTTATATCTACTTTCTTATGTTTTGTCCACACTTTGGAGTATTTTTACACATTTTCTAGAACTAACCTATTAAGAAGATGCCACAGTGCCAATTGCCTGTTTTCTGCTGTTTTTGGTTTCAGAAAAGCTAGTAAGGAAATATTCTCGGAATTGGACCGGACAAAAGCCCAAGTCAATATTTCACCAGAAGGAACACAGAGTCCGGAGGAGAGACGAAGAGGAGAGCCAGGCCGGCCACACCTGGTGGTGGCGAGGCCAGCCCTAGCCGCGCCACCAGGTGGTGTGGGCCCCTAGCACTCCACCGACCTTGCCCCTTCGCCTATATATTGCCTCCGGGACGAAAATACTAAGTACCCGATCAAAATTCCACAAAAGAGTATGTAGCCACCGCCATCTCCAACCCTAGATCGGGAGGGATCTGAAGCTCTTCCCGGCACCCTGCCGGAGGGGAGAGATCACCCTGGAGGCCTTCTTCATCACCATGACTGCCTCCGGTGTGATGCGTGAGTAGTTCATCCCTAGACTACGGGTCCATGTAGTATCTAGATGGTTGGTTCTTCTCCTTTGTGCTACCATGTCTAGATCTTGTGAGCTCCGTTCATGATCAAGATCATCTATTTGTAATCCTACATGTTGTGTTTGCGGGGATCCGATGGATATTGAGATACTATTTCAGATTGATTATCGATTCTATCATGTCTTTGTTATTTTTGATCTTGCATGCTTTCCGTTGTTAGTAGCTATCTTGGCCAAGTAGATGCTAGCAACTCGAAGAGGGAGTATTTATGCTCGATAGTGGGTTCATGCCTCTAGTAATCTGGGGAAGTGACAGAAATCTCTAAGATACTAGATGTGTTGTTGCTACTAGGGAGAAAACAACAATCGAATTGTTTACTTTACACACTTTGCTTAATGCAATTACCTGTTGCTTGCAACTTAATTCTGGAGGGGGTTCGTATAGCTGAAGGTGGATTATTAGTCATAGATGAAGTTGGATTACGGTCTATGTATAATGTTGTAATGCCCAATCAAATCTCATAGGAGTCAAGATGATTAGTATATGCATGTATTCTTTCTCGATGTTTGTCAATTGCCCCGCTGCAATTTGTTCACCCAACATGTCTTCTATCTGAAGGAGAATCACCTCTAGTGAACTATGGACCCCAGTCCATTCTTTTACCATCAATCTACAATATGCTATTTACTATTTTCTGTTTACTTTCTGCAAGCTATTACTATCTTCCACATAATACGTTTAATCCTTTATTTTTAGCAAAACCAGTGAGATTGACAACCTCACTATAAGTTGGGGGCAAAGTTCTGTGGTTGTGTTGTGCAGGATTCCAAGTTGGAAACAACACCTTGGAGATGTTTCCTTGCTCCTACTGGTTCGATAACCTTGGTTTCATAACTAGGGAAAGCTTGCTACTGTGCTCATCATACCTTCCGCTTGGGGTTCCCCAACAAGCTCGAATATATTTTGAGCCATCACCCCACAGGTCAAACCCGTGGATTCTTGGGAAAGCTTGGCAGTTGCTACTTGTTGCTGCTCACCGCCTCACCAGGCAGGGAGGAAGCCGCTAGTTGTCTGGTCCGGTGAGGAAGATGACAACACTTGAGAGCGACCAATGCTGGCTAACCAAGTTGATGTTGGCTAGCTAGATGACCACCATAGAGGTGACGATGGTGTAGAGCGCCCATCAATAGAATGAGGGAAGAATAAGTGAACGATGCTAGCTATGCCAATGCCTGATGTAAGTAGTGTTAACAACCGACAATGGAAGTGAAACCCAAGGAGCCTGATCATGGGGAATGAGATTTCTTTTGTTTCAGGGATCATCGATTTTTTCCATAGCGATACGAGGTCACTGCCTCATTTGTGGGAACTAGACTAGCTCAGGTTGACCCCATGGAAGCGGTTTCAACCTATACCACACCACCCCAACCCGCAATAAAGGCCTAACCACACCAATCCAATGCAATTGATTAGTGAAGCCGTTTGAAACAATCCATGCAGATCCAAGCCAAAACCCACCCCGTTAGACCCAAATAAATCCACACCATTCTTAAGATTATATTGACTAAAGTAAATTTTTTTCCTATGATGTTAGTATATATTTAGTTTATGAGGTCCTGATAAGACTATATTTATTAACAAGATCCGTTATGTTCTTCTTACTGAATTAATAGTGAGAGCTTTTAATGGATGCTAATAAAACGTCCATCATTTTTTATGTGTTCTAAAATGCACGCGGTTGTGACCTGGGGCGGAGACGAGGGGTAAGCACGGTTGCACGGGTTAGACACCCGAAGCATTCTACCCCCAGCCTTGTTTGGTACTAGATTATTTGTGGGGATTTGGAGGGATAATCCCCACCAAACCCTAGATCCTCACCTATGGTTAGAATCATGATCGGTTCTAATATATTGGGCTAGTTTAATTCCCGCTTATCCCCACTTTTTCGCAAGTTCTAGCGTATTGTTTTCAATGTTTTGTGGGGATTAGAGGGGTTTGAGTGAAGGTGGGGTTTTGGCGAAATCCTTTGGGGATTATCCTCGCTAATCCTTACAAAAACACTAGTACCAAACAAGGCCTCAAGGAAATACAATAGAATAAATACTAGTATATTTACGTGTGTTGTACTAATGACAATAGATAATAGTGTAACTAGTAGTATTTAAGCTAAATTATGCGCAAATCGAAGTCCAACGAGCAAGAGAAAACCCATCTACTATGTTTGCACATGTATATGGCATGAATCATGAACGCATGATCATTCATCTGCCATCGCCTCTCTGCCGGCAGGTGCCTGCCGCCGTTCTCAAGTCTAGCTATTTTTTAAAAAATACATTTTTATTCATTTCGAAATATAATATGCGATCCTAAGATTTATCTAATCTAGCACATGGATGGTGTTGGCGACACCGATTGAGCCACTAGGCCACCCCGTGTGGCTGTTGGTGGCAGCGCCCACCAGCCGACAGGCCCACAACGGTTGGCACACAGACATGCAAACGATGTTGGCCACCCCGTCTGGCTGAGTCGTAGTGGGCCACCCTATCTGGTACAAATGGTGTCAGCCACCCCATCTGGCCCTTGAATAAAGGTAGGCGCACGATACTCCATGCCGCTGGCACTACACTCGTTCTTCCTCCTCTGTTTCCTCTTCCCTCCCGCAACTCTCTCCCTCTCTAGCTCCAATTTCTTCCGTTTTACTTAGTTTCTCTCAAGACATTCAGCCAATACTTAGCACAACTTGAATTTAAGCTCTGATCTACTGATTGGCTAGCTTGGGCGGCGATTTGGTGGTGTACTGTTGTGGTGGTGGTGGTGGCGAGGAGGAGGAGTTGACTGAGCTACATGGTGGTGCCAACCTAGTGGCTGAAGACCAAGGGCTTCGCACGCTTCAAGGGTAAACCCCAATATCTTGCTAATTAAAGTTTTTTACTTGTTAGCTGGTGTGAATATTGGTCCGGGTAGAGTAGTAATGGTCTTAGATTATTATTTATTTAGCTAGTTGCAGAGTATTTTATTAGACTGTATTATGTGCTGTTGTTTAGTTCTTGATGAGTATTAGTATATTTTTAGATCTGCAGATATGTCAGATGTAGTGAAGTTTATTTTTTACTAGGGTCCTGGTCAAGTTAGAAAAAATCATTACAGAGTTGATCTCAGTGAGTTTTAGTATAGTCAGTTGGAACTGACGGCCCCTCTAACATGGACAGTTGGTCAATTGAATGACTTGGTGACATCATGTTTAGGGTTTCCTGATACATACACCATTGGTATGCATGCATTGTGGACAAATTCAAGGTCAAATATTTCATTTTATTTGAGACCGATAGATGAGAACTCTAAGTCGATGGGATGGTTAAAAGGTTCTCGGACTAGACAAGTTAACCATGTTGCCTTAGTGCTTCCCGTGATGAAGGAGGTCACTTCGACTGTAGCCCAAGGTGGATATGATCATGGCCAGACACAAACTGGAGGTGGTGGTTACAAATCAGGGGAGAGTAGCCATGCACACATTGTAGGCGGTGGTTATGAATTAGAGCATAATAGTCATGTAATAGGAGATAATATTTTTAGTGGGGAGGCAGATTCAGACGAGAGAGATGGTCATTTGCAAGAGCAGATGGAATATCAGATATAGACAATGATATTGATATTTCAGCAGATTATGATGAGTCAGATGAATAAGAGGAAGTACCGATTCTTGCATCATGGAATCAGGACTTCTCATCAGCAATGAATGTGAATGATGGACATGATTCTGCCTGGCAGTATCACTAGAACACCATCATCCTGGGTGTCTTGCATCCGAGTAAGAAACATCTACAGGAAGAAATCATAACATGTGCAATCTCCACTCAAAGGGTTTTCAAAACTACGATGTCATCGCAAAAATATGACACAAATTGGAAGGTGAGTGAGTTTGTGCCGCACACATGTATAATTCCCAGTATCCTTTAGGATCATCGAAACCCGACATCTACGCTTGTGGATCGATTTTTATACACAGATATTGTGGAAAGCGAATCAATGGAAGTTAAAGCTATCATGAATAAAGTCATGGTCAGATTTAACTACAGATTCTCCTATGGCAAGGCTTGGAGGGCTAAGCACAAGGCACTAGAGGAAATATCTGGCTCATTTCTAGATGGATACGGCTGCGTTGTTCGGCTCCTCCACACCCTACAGGAGAGGAATCTAGGAACCTATGTCAACATACAACACTTCATGTTGCGATAGTACCCATTTGTGAGGGTGTTGCATTAGGTGTTCTTCTTGTTTGCTATATCCATCCAAGCCTTCAGTCACTGTCGACCAGTTATCTCCATACATGGGACATTTCTCACTGGAAAGTACTGGGGTCAGATCCTAACCTCCATTGGTCAAGATGGAAACAATCAAATCGTGCCTCTCGCATTTTCTTTCGTGGAGAGCAAGAACACTAAGAGTTGGAAATGGTTCTTCATGCAGCTAAACATAGTAGTTGTTCAGGATAAGCCGAATGTGTGTATCCTTCATGATAGGCATGCATGTATACTCAACGCGATTATGGCACTAACACATCCTGGGCCTAATGAACCTACCCATGGATGGACTTGCAGAGCTGGTGGTGCTTGCGCCATCTTGGGGCCAATTTGACTTGCAGTTGAATAAGGCTCTCATGAATCTTTTCAATAAACTCTTCAAGAAGAACAAACATTGTAAGTATCACAAGTGTCGTCAATATCTTGACAAGTTCACTAGAAAACAAGTGTGTGAGAGGAAAGCGGCGCAAGACGCAATAGTGGAAGCTCATGTACTAGAGGTCGCTCCGCATACAACTTCAAGAGTAGCACCAAAGGAAGAAGAACCTATTGCTCTTTGTGACTTGTTAGGATTTGACCCACCGGGTACTAGGAAAAGGGCAGGGAGACAGATTAAAAAAATTGAACGATGGATACATCATGGTCCTGTAGAGAGATGGTCTTTGTTACATGACACACATGGAGCTAGGTTTGGCGTAATGACTACTAACCTCACTGATACATATAACTTTGTCCTTAGAGGAAATAGGGCATTTCCTCTTACAGCCATTGTGGAGGGTATTTTCCAAGGAACTCTAGATTATTTTAGAGAGAGACGCACAAGGGCTAAGATGCATATCCTGAACAATCCAAACACACGGTACTGTGAAAATATTACGAAGTACATGCATGACAAGATGGAAAAAGCTCGACCATTCTCAGTTTTTGCCACTGGTAATCAGAAAGGAGGTTCGAGGTGCGTTTACCAACAGACAAGTTTGGACCGAAAATATGATAAGGACGCAAGAGGGGATGGACCTGCAACAAACCAAAGTTGCTTCACCTACCGTGCTCGCATGTACTTACTGCTTGCGGATAACAGGGGATGGACGTAATCTCGTTCATATCTTAAAGAATCCGTGGTCAATATATGGACAGATGAGATGTTGGGATTCCGAGCGATTGGAAATTTCAACACCGTGAACCAAGGTATAAGGATGTACATCCTTTACCCTGAGCCAATGCGGACAAGAAGAGGCAGACGACAGTGTAGACGCATCCAGAATGATATGGATGAATCTGAAGCCGGAGGCCCAACTAGGCAATGTTTCCCATGCAATCAATTTGGGCATAGGGACACTTATTGTCCCATCTATGGTACTGGAGGAGCTCGTTAGCATGGATGGCGATCATGAGGACAAAGAGGTCGAGGAAGAAACTATTAGTATGTGTGTAACTATGTCTTAAATTTATAATATGTGTGGAACTATGCGATAAATTTGTAATATGTGTGGAACTATGTCTTAAATTTGTAATATGTGCGGAACTATGTCTTAAATTTGTAATATGTGCGGAACTATGTCTTAAATTTGTAATATGTGCAGAACTATGTCTTAAATTTGTAATATGTGCGGAACTAGGTCTTAAATTTATAATATGTGCAGATGTAGGGAGAAAAATCATTGCTTAATAATCCTGAAATTGATAAGAAGCATCGTTCGGTGAAATTAGAGAATGAACTAGGAAGTCTCAAGCCGCTTATCACTCCGACTCCTAAAGAGAACTGGATGATACAACATAGTTGGGAGCAGAGGTACAAGTTTTATTAATACATTTCCTTGCTTGTATATGTACTAGAAACGCTAATTACTCTGTGTTATTAATAAATCTGTGTTTTATTAATACCTCCATGCAGGTTGAAGTGGGTTGGGCTTTTACCATTCGCACGTCTGGTTGAGGCAACTCGTGTGGAATTGGTAGATGGCGATCAAGATGGCTTCACCACTACTTGGCTGAACTATGATCACTCATTGCTTACATGCTTGGTGGATCGATGGACACACACGTTTCACTTTCGATGGAGAGAGATTGTGCCTAATCTGCATGATGTATCTTACTTGTTGGGACTACTGTTGGCTAGTGAGCACATCGGCCTGTTGCAGTCACCGGAGAATTGGGCTGAGGGCATGGCCCAACGTTTCTAGGGCATTCGTGACGGATCTAAGCCCTTTAGTTGCGATGACCACGACCCAAAATTGGATTGGTTGCTTGATTTCTAGGTTAGTTCGTATCTTCTATGATTATCTCCGGTTATAACATGCATCGTATCATTATACTTACACATTTTCCTTTGATCGATGTAGATCCAAAAGTTCGGGTATCCAGCAATCGAGTTGGGCGAGCCACAGATCACACGAAGCCTTGAGGCATTCATTATGTGGGTTCTCGGGAAGGTTATGTTCACTGAGAACCATGGTTCCATGATTAACGCATGCTACATAGCATTGCTATGGAGATCGCGAATGCAACATGCATCCAAGACATCACCCAAAGGAGTTGTGGTTCAACTATCTTAGCGACTACGTACCGAGGTATGTGCAATGGTTGCTGCTGACCTCTGCTAGGTCATCCCTGCTAGGATTCCCATTGTTCTGGAAGCTCTAGTCGTGGGAGAGGTTCCCTATTGGATGCCCGAACATATCGCCTAACAATATTGGACAAGTGATCCTCACTTCTGATGGGCTGGTTGATGCTGACCTCATAGACAAGCCTACTTTCGGTACTTACTGGGCGCATCATAAGATATGCAAAATTCTTTAAATTAACGCACTACACTCGGAACTTCATGGATCAAATTAACTGTTTGTACATATGCTATTTTTAATGGTATTACATTTTTTTGATTTTCTGTCTACCTCACATCGGATACTGTTTTACAAGGAAGGGAACTACCAAGTCGGTGATGGCATGGAGTTTTACAAGGAAGGGAAGTACCAAGTCAGCGATGGCATGGTTACAACGAGTTCATACTTATGTCATAGAGTGGCATAATGCGACTACACATGTCTGGCCAGGGGATTACCTGTTTGACCAAGCCCTCTTCGTTGCATACTTGCATAGGTACATGACAATGACAGGACAATGAGAGGTACCTGAGCTAGTATACTATGGGATCAAGAGAGTACGTGGTAAATACTAGCTCTTTCTCTGATTGTAACATCCCAAAACTCTAATCCAAGGTTAATCAAGATCAAATCTACCCAATTTAGGGTTAACAAAAACTTTTCCATTTAAAATGATTAAGCATTCATATGTGTGTGCATTTAATTTAGGAGTTGATTTGAATTGCCATGTTTAAGTGATCCCTTGATTGTAAAATGATTCTAAGGTGAATTAAACATCATCTAGATCATTCCCAAACAAATCCCAAAGAAAAACAAATCAAAATGAATAAAAGAAGCAAATGGTCATTTGTGCCATTTTAATCACCATACCTACTTTGGTATTCCTAGAACTCAAATCTTAACAAAAACAAATGTGGATCTTTGCACCCCTTGCTAGTACAAGTAGTGATGTACCAAGGCCCACTTTGTGATCTTCCAAAAACTTTCAAACACTAATTTTAAATGTCATTTGAAAATTGAATCTAGTGTAGGTATCAAGATCACACTTATTCAAAAACCACTCAAATAAACTCCATTTTCAAATCCCAAGCAACCACAGATGTTTAAGCATGTGACAAACAACTCCACGAAAAATCATCTCAAAATTCAAAACTTGAATTCTTTCGGCCATTTTGTCAAACACCTTGTGTGCAAAAATCTGGAAAAAATCACAAACACTATTGTGAGCAGTGTTTGGACCAATGTGGTCTCCCATTTTGCAACCAGAGCCACCCCAGTGCACCTCCTACCCTTTGCTAGCCCGGCCAAGCCCTGTGCACACGACAAAATGGTCATGGCCATTAAGGCCAAGCACCTTCAGCACCCCCACCGGAGACAGCGCGCCACAGCAGCCGCCAGCCTCGCCCACCATGTCCAGCACATCGCCCGTGGTCCACCTCCACCGCCAGGCCAGCCCTAGCCCAAAGACAGAGAAAGGAGAAGCCAGGAACCGCCACGCCCGGAGCCTGTCTGCCATGCCGACACCGCCTAGCCAAAGCGCCACCGTCCTAGGAAGCTAACGGACATGCCCGCTTCGATCGTGCCCATAGTCGCCGACCATCAAAGTTCGCCGTCGGCAGAGACATCGTAGCGCCGCCACTCACCTCTCCCGACCAAGCAACCATCGCACGCCGCCGCCTAACGACCGCCAGGGAACCGCCCATCGTCCTAGTCCACCGCCCACACCTCTAGCTCGCTGTACCGTCGTCACCGGCGAGCCCCGCCCATGCGCCTCTGTCGCCTCGCCGAGCCTATAAATAGAGGCCTCCCCAACACTGTTTCCTCACACCACTCTCATCCCCTCCCTCTCAGAACACTCCCAGAGCCCCACCGGAGCAAGCCGCCGTCCGCAGCGCCGAAATTTCGCCGGAGTCTGCCGCGGAAGGAGGAGAAGGGCGTCATTGATCCAAGCCATGGTAAGCCTCCCCAGACCCCCACAAAGCCGCTAGGGTTATACCTCGTCGGCGACCTGTCGGTCGTCGATGACAAGCCCCAGCCGTAGATCTTCTTTTTAATCCAACGTTCCACGTCACCCCGTACCGCTTCGCGTGTAATGAGCCAATGATATGTGGACCCCCTGTCAGCTGTTCTCTGCACCACAGAGTGAGACTGGGCTGGCCCATTTCCTTTCCCGCCTTAGCCCGTAGATTCAAATTTAGATTTTTCCTTTTTAACTAAAACTAGATTTTGTCCCTTAGTTCAAAATTCAATTCAGGAAGATTTACTGAACCAAATTGAGTGATTCCAATTTTGTTGGAAAGATTCTGAAAAGATCTATCCAACACCATTGGATTTAATTCATTTAGAGTTAGATATCTCTCCTAGTAAAAATAACAAGATAGAAGCATTTGCACATCCAAACATTTTTATAAAATTAACCCTAATAGCTTTTGAGTTGATTCCAACTCTCAAAAATCACATTTAACCATACCTATCTGAATATGTAATAATATTAAGGTTTACATACAGTGACTTTGGACTAGTACCAAAATAATGCTATATAGGCATTTCTAGTCACCTTAAATCATTAACTTTTAAACATAAACTTATCAAAATATGATCCAACCCTTAAATCACATTCCCATATGTTAGAATATGTGGTGATGACATGTGTCCACATGATCCCATATTTTAATTGGAGAATATTAAATCTTAGTTATTTTTCAATGAATAGAAATTACTTTTCTCAAATAAAATAAATAAAACTAGTTCATTAAACCTTGTGATGTTTGTGATGATAATAGATCATCAAATGTGTGCCTTATAGTGCTAAGTAGACTAGTTAAGTATTGTTTGGTGATTGTGTACTCCGTGTGTATTTATAGACGATAGTACCGACCAAGCTTACGAGGAGGAGGAGTTCTACCAAGAGGAGAAGGAAGAAAACTTCAACCACTGCACTGCACAAGGCAAGCCATCATTAATAATGCAAGCTAACCCTTGCAAGCTAGATAACCTAAGCAAAGGCATTAGGCATGCTTTGGTGATACTATTTTGGATTTATACCTATTCCAAGATTTAATTCCAAGCTTTACTTTTCTTTACTTTATCAAAGTCCTTTACTTGTGTTGAAGGTAGCATAAAGAGTATAAAACTTGACCTATCTAGTTAGGCTTAGATGTCATTCTATGGCATGAGATTGAGATTAGCATCCCACCTTAGTGAACACCCATAAGTTAGTAGTTTAGAGCTAAATCAAAACTTGAGTTACTTTAGATGGGAACACTTGGTGAAAATGAATTATGGAAACCTTGGAATGATAAGTCATTCTATTGAGATGTTTTGACATGTGTTGAGAAACACAAATGGTTTATGGTGATGAAAATGTTGAGGCATGAGCCTTAGACCTCTTACAAAAAAACTGATGGTTGGATTCGGATGCGATACCATTCCAATTTTACCGTACAACCACAATACCTGAATTGGGTAAGGCTTAGCCGGAAGTTTATATGCATTAGTATTAGTTCCCTCGCAGGAGAGGTTTGAGCTGAGGCTACGTCTCAATGTTGTCCACCTATGCAGTGCCCAAGATGACGGATGGTCATGGTTTGGAGGCCATGCTCATAGGAGAGGTGCTTATACTAGGGTGTGTAAAGGAAAGGTTATGTTTGATTATCTGCATACTAAGTATGATGATTCAAGGTTATCCCCGATAGATGTATCGAATCTTGTGGTGAAAGTGTACCACCTCTGCAGAGTGTCAAACTATTCGAATAGCCACGTCCGCGGTTATGGACAGTTGGAGTGGCCATACTGTTTCGTTGTTAGATGTTTTCAAAACGACTTATGAAATGAATGATGAATCTTGACTTGAGCACAACAGGGTTGTGACTATGACACTAGCCTCCCAACTTAAGTGATTCTAGAACTTTATTTTATATTCCTTTGTTTCTGAACTCAACTTAGGTTTCAAACATAACTTTACAAATAAACATAGAGTTAGCATTTACCACTAGAATTATCTTAGTTGTTAGTGGTAGTTTGCGAGTACTTAAAGAGTACTCATGGCTTTTGTCCCTGGCTATTCTCATGGCCAGACTATGAAGGAGACTACCAAGATGAAGGATAGCAGGACGACTATGATAACTAGGACTATCTTCCATCGTTAGCATTGCCTGTGACTCTGAAGATGGACCCCACTGTTATGCTTATTATCTATTCCGCTGCTTGTTGTATTAAGACTAGATCATGAGATCCTTTATTCGTGTAAGACCTTATTATGGTTTGTAATGGATGATGTACTGTGATATCCAATCTATTATGTCTCACAAAAATGGTAATCCTAGGATTGCGATGTATGACATAATAGGCATCTGGGATTAAAAATCCAGGTGTTGACAAGTTGGTATCAGAGCCATCCGGACCATAGGAGACCCTAATTAGAATGGACGTCCGAACAAAAACTTAATTTCAAAACCAAAGTGAGTATTTCTGAAAACTATTTCCTCTCTTACCCTTGGGAATTATTTCTCTCAAAAAAATTCATGTTCCTCCAATTCTTACATTACTACCTAAAATTTGACACACTTGATCACTTCACTAACTTCCTCATCCTTAATTTTTGTAGATGGAGACTCAGTTCAACAAGTTCTACCAGTTGGGCAATGGAGGCCAACTGATCTTCGAGAGGGATCTAGATTCACTGACTGAGTTATTGGGACGCCCACATCCAGAGTTTCTTGGAGCTCAACTTCCTAGACCCCCAGGAGGAGATTTACAGTGGCTGGTCACCGCTGATCTTCGAGGAAGCATAGAAGCACCAACGTCCGGGAGAATTCAGTTCTCCGTAATAGAGAACAACTGGCTGGATGGATTAGCCAGGGCAATGCATGAAGCTCTCGCATGTCTATGTGCCCTCAGTGTCAACCAAATCCAAGGAACCCGCTTTGCGCACTATGCAAGGCATGACTTTCATGGGAATGCCAATGGAGATGCCAGGTCACCCGGAGTTTAAGCGTCAAGTGGAGAACCTTGACTTCCTGTTGTACGATCGCCAGAAGGAATTGGACAATGCTAGGGAGTTTGCCAACCACAACCGTGCCATTGCCACCCAGAAGGCCCAGACTTTCTCACTGCTTGTCAAGGACCGTCAGTCTCTTCGCCTCCAGCGTGAAAAGGAGGATCACACCATCGCCCGTCTTCGCAAGAAGGTGGCCGACCTCGAGAAGACCATCAAGGAGCAAGAAGCTCAACTTGCAGCAAAGGAAGAAGAAGAGGAAGGTGAAGACATCCAGGGAGTTATGGATTCTTACCTCAGCAATGGTGATGACTTTTTGGAGGAGGATGCCGTGGAATTCTACACCGACGATGAGGACTCCGACTTCATCGATGATGAATAGATGCACTAGAGCACTGTCGTAGCATGAGGAGTATCGGTCCCACTGTATCGTAGCTTGCAGAATGGTTCTTAAAACCATCTATTTTCCTTGATGTTGTGGTGTGTGTTTATATCATGTGCTTGTTTGAATGAAGGAAAAGAAGTTAGTTGCAAAACCTAAGTCAAACTCAAAGTTTTAACTTTGAAATCAAAACCATGAACCTTAGAACTTTCCCTCTTACCCCTTTATCTACCTCAATCTTCAGATGACTCGTGGAAACCAAGGAGGGAGCAGCTCATCGCAAGACCCAATGCTCCAGATCCTGCAGAATCTCATCGTAGACAGAGAAGCAAGCATGGCAGAGCACCAAGCTAATCTAGCAACACTGCAACAGATCGCCCAGATGGCTCTCAACAACCAGAACCATGGAAATCAGGATCATCAAGGATCCAAGCTGAAAAACTTCCAGAATACCAATCCCCCAATCTTTAGCACTTCGGAGAACCCATTAGATGCAGATGACTGGTTGCAGACGATGGAGAACAACCTAGAAGTAGCCAGAGTTGATGACAATGAGAAAGTTCTCTTTGCCACCCACTACTTGGCAGGAGATGCAAGAGCATGGTGGAACAACATCCGCCTGGTGAACCATGGTCAAGTGATGACATGGGAAGCCTTCAAAATCAAGTTCAGTCGCACCCATGTGCCGCAGGGCTTAGTCACCAGAATGAGGGATGAATTCAGAGAGTTGAAGCAAGGCAGAATGACTGTGGTGGAGTACCATGACAAATTCCTATCGCTTGCAAGGTACGCACCTGATGAGATCAACACGGAGGCCAAGAAGAAGGAGAGATTCCTGAATGGACTGCATGACGAGATGCAGACTGTCCTCGTCAACATCCATTTCTAGGATCTTGAAGAGCTAGTCGACTCCACAATTCAGATAGAAGGAAAGATTAACCAGGCAAACGACAACCGCAAACATCGTATGATGCAACAATCTGGATCTAGCAGTCACCAGACATACCGTCCCAACCCCTCACTAGGATATGCACCAAGGAACAACCGACCCCCAATGTCTCGCCCAAGCTACCCCAACCGTAGCGGAGGCAATGTGAAGTCTGGAGGAAACAACAACAACTCTGGCAACCCCAGCAATTTCAACCGTGCCCCTCCCAAGAGCAACAACAACAACAACACTGCACCCAGAACTGGAAGCAATGCTGTGCCCGTCGCAGCTAAAGACAAGTCCCAGATAACTTGTTTCAAGTGTGGAGTGAAGGGTCACTATTCAAATGAGTGCCTGATGTCTACGCACTTCTATTCTTGTAGACAGTTGTTGGGCCTCCAAGTGCAGAGGTTTGTAGAATAGCAGCAAGTTTTCCCTTAAGTGGATCACCCAAGGTTTATCGAACTCAGGGAGGAAGTGGTCAAAGGTATCCCTCTCAAGCAACCCTGCAATCAAGATACAAGAAGTCTCTTGTGTCCCCAACACACCCAATACACTTGTCAGGTGTATAGGTGCACTAGTTCGGCGAAGATATAGTAAAATACAAGTGGTATGGACATAAGACAACGATGCTAGAAAATAGCTTGATGGCGTGGAAGAGACTAAAGGCAAACTGAAATAAAGATGGAAGCAAGCAAACATGTAACATATCTAGTTGAAAACGGTGTTTCAATGCTTAGAAACAAGGCCTAGGGATCATACTTTCACTAGTGAACACTCTCATATAAATATATTCTTCTTTATGATACTACACTAAACTACTCTCCGGTTGAACACTCTAATCGATGGTAGGGCTATAACAACACACCTCAAAGTTCATCTTTCCCATCTAGAAAACCCCACACTGTCACCTTGAGTACTAGATGAGTCCAACAAACACCACAATTTCATAAAGACATTCAACTCCAAATATAACTCATAACAAGTATTTGTAATCTCTAGCGTAAGTGCCACCATGGTGTGCACACTGTCAACTTCACACACATGGGGAGAGCAGAGATCTATTAAAGCACTTGTGTAGCAAGGTAGATCTACTTGATTACAAAGCTCATGATCACAATATGATCATGCATAGAGAGAGAGATGAACACATAGCTACCGGTAGAACCCTTAGCCTCGAGAGATAACTACTCCCTCCTCATCATGGGAATCAGCAACGGTGATGGAGATGGTGGTGGAGATCGATGGAGATGGCTCCGGGGGCACTTCCCCGTCCCTGCAGGGTGCCGGAACAGAGACTTTCTGTCCCCCGAATCTCCCCTTCGGTGGGGGCGGTGCTTCGGAACTTTTCGTGGCTGGAGGCTTGATGATTTAGGGTTTATGCATCAGGAGGCTTCTTATAGGCGAAGAGGCAAGGTCGGTGGGCGGCTTGGGGGCCCACACCACCTGGTGGCGCGGCCAGGGCTAGCCCGCGCCACCACATGGTGTGGCCACCCTGTGGCCCCTCTCCGTCTCCTCTTCTCGCTTCGTGAGTCTTCTAGTAAAATATCGACTTTGACTTTTGTCCGGTCCAATTCCGAGAATATTGGTTTTCTGACTTTCTGGAACCAAAAACAGCAGAAAACAGGCAACTGGCATTGTGGCTCTTAGTAATAGGTTAGTCCAAGAAATCATATGAAAAGTACTCCAAAGTGTGGACAAAACACAAGAAAGTAGATAAAACCAAGCATGGAACATCAAAAATTATAGATACATTTGCAATGTATCAACATCCCCAAGCTTAACTCCTGCTCGTCCTCAAGTAGGTAAGTGACAAAAAGAAAGAATAATTTTTGAGGTGACATGCACCATCATAAACTTGATCAAAGTATTTGTAAAACATTCGAAGCTGGGATCATAGTACTTCAATCATAACATGAAAGACAAAGTTCTAGCAATAATACAAAGAAACTATGATGTAGCATGAAAAGGCACAAACAAAAGATTCATGAATAACAATGCTTTACAAGACGTTTGTTTGTTTCAAATAAAGAAAACATAGCATAGTGGCATTCAGCTTGTCCCTCATAGAGTAGCAAATATAAATGCATAGGACACCTTCGAAGTTCACTAGATACAAATAGTTTAAAACAAGCAATATCAAAGTTATGCATCAATCAACAAGTCTTGGGACAATGCACATAGAACTAAGAATGGCCACTATGCTCTCAAAGTAGGTGCATAAAGGTAGAAGGTGGAGACTCAATATGATGGTGGAAGAAAGTCCTTCATAGAAGGAAGCAGGGATTCAAGTCTCATAAAGAGCTTCCAAAAATTGTGGTACTTAATAGCTTTCATCTCTCATTGCCCCTATCATAAGCACCTTGAAGGTGATTAAGGTTAAAGTGAACAAACTATGGTGTACATGCTTGACGAAGTATAAGTTAGAAATCTCATGTCCATTGAATACGAGGGTCGCTCCTCATGCTACTCAAGTTTAGTCACCGGTAAGTTCTTGTCATCGTAAGTACATGTGTATCATAGAGAACCGCCAACGGGTACCCCTTGCCCGATGATACGGAAGAATCCCCATATCAAAATGACAAGGCAAGCAGACAACGCGCATCTCAGCAATCTTCTTATTTACCATGGGAATATGGTGCTTTTTTCTCTCTTTCCTTCATAATTTTTTTTCTTTTTTCTCAATAGGACTCTTTTTTTATAAGAAGAATGCTTCATAGACAGTTCAATATGGTTACGCTGCAGGTTTCCACCATGTCAGCATGGATTAGACCAGCGGCCCAGGCATTTCTCTAACACATATACATAACTCCATGGACTTACAAGCTCCCCTTTCATTTCACACCGACGACATCCATATACAAAAGAGCATGATATCAACTAGGTACAAGTACCAAGTGCAATGTTGAAAGCGTTCCCCATGAAAGCATGGTTCTGCTAATCCCCAACAAATAAGTGCAAGCATATACAACATAGACGACACAATGGTTCAAGTTTATTAAGGGTAAGACAATTAAAGTGTGCCATCAAGTTCGTGAGAGCTTTAATCACTAGTTTTCTCATAACAAGTTTAATTTGGAAGGTAAACAAAAGCATGAATATACTTGGAATAGCATAAGCTAGTGGGTAGGTATGGTGGACTCTTTGGAATAACTTGGTTTAGGGAGTTGGATGCATGAGTGGAACTCATACTTGGTTGTGGAGGCTAGCAAAAGACTGGGAGCGACAAACTAAGAGAGCAATAATGGCCATAATCATGCAGAGCGACAAAACATCATTGATCAAAGAATAAAGTGATACTACAAGTTGAAAACTAAAGGATCATAAAGTCTTAGATGACTTGAGATAGTCATAACATGGTGTGAGCATGCGCCAAGTCAACCCAAATAAAGCATCAAAGGAGAATACCACTATACTATGCTTTAATATGGTAAAATAACGCATGATTCATCCAAGGCACATTAAGCAATCTCAATTGTTTATAACAAGTCATGATACATCAAAGAATACTAAGCATAAAGCCAAAACAATATCAAGAATGGCATGACAAAGCATAGGCCACAGTCAAAAACAAGCTCCTTTTACCACTTAAGCATGAACTTTCCTACTCTCTTCCAATCCAATTCAAACTATTTAAACCAATGCATGAAAGAGGGGGTCCAACCAATTTATTCAGCAAACTAAGAAAAACCAAGAAAACAAAAACGAAAAATAAGACGCTCCAAGAACAACACAACTGTGCATGAAACAATAAAAATGAAGTGTTTAGAAGAAACCTGGGATTTTTATTGATGAAGAAGGGGATGCCTTGGGAATCCCCAAGCTTTGATGCTTGTACTTCTTGGATATTTCTTGGGGTGACACGAGTGGCATCCCCAAGCTTGAGCTTTAGTCCATCCTTCATCTCATTACTCATTCCTTCCATACACCTGAAAATTTTCCTTCATACAAAACTTCGCACAATCTTTATTAGCAACATTAGTGCACTCAACATAATAGGTCTTAAGGTTCAGTTCTAACACCAATAAACTTCCATTAGAACACTAGATACTATAGCACTTCCCTCAAAAAGCTCAATACCCCAAAAGAACTCAAAAAGGAACCAAGAAGAAGCAAATGCAGAAAATGGCAGAAATCTGTCAAAACAGACCAGCAGGTAAATACGATTTTTTTTAGAAGACCTCTTGTTGCTCAAATCAAAAAGTGTTGAACTAACGAAAGTTAGATAACAACCTGGGGCAGAAGCACAAAAATTCACGCCTCAAAATGACGTACATATATTTTACACGAATTTTTACGGTGAAGCACAGAAATCTGTTTCGGGACAACAACTTTCCCAATTATTACTGCTCTCTCATTAGAGGTTACTCTTGGCACAAAAAGCAAATAAAAAGGATAAGGAGCGGTTATTACAGATGTAATAACTTCCAAGCCTCATCTAAAACTTTTGGGTTATCTCCCAATAAGTACTTTTCTTTCACGCCTTTAAGTTAGGCATGATAGTTTGAGAAGATGCTCACATAAGAAATACGAATTGAAGTAAAAGAGAGCATCAAGAAGCAAATTCAAAACACATTTAAGTCTAACCCACTTACTATGCATAGGAATCTTGTAAAGAAACAAGTCATGAAAGCACAAAGCAACAAGTATAGGAAAGCAAAAAAAGTTCAACTTCAAGACTTTCAACATAAAGAGGGGAAACTTAATATTATTAAGATGCGTAAAACCATGTTTCCCTCTCTCATATTAACTTTCAGTAGCATCATGAATAAAATTAACAACATAACTATCATATGAAACATTCTTATCATGAGCCACATCCATAAAAGAGTTAATACTCTCCACATAAGCATAGTCATTCTTATTAATTGTAGTGGGAGCAAATTCAACAAAATAGCTATCATTATTATTCTCATCACCATAGTCATCAAATATAGGAGGCATATTGTAATCATAATGAATTTTCTCTTCAATAGTAGGTGGACTGGAAATATCATATTCATCATTGTAATCATCATATATTGGAGGTTTTGTATCATCATAAGCAATAGAATAGCTATCTTCTAAAGCTGGGGAACTAAAAAGATCATTTTCATT
The DNA here is from genome assembly GCA_023614405.1 of Avena insularis. Lineage (NCBI taxonomy): Eukaryota > Viridiplantae > Streptophyta > Magnoliopsida > Poales > Poaceae > Avena > Avena insularis. Next base: position 472,711 of record JAJUPC010000071.1, on the reverse strand, counting down.
AAAACTAGCTTCCCCAAGCTTAGACTTTTCCATAGCATTAGCAATAATGGTGTGCAAAGAATTCATACTAAGAACATTGCTATTAGCATGCAAATAAAGTTCCATAGGTTTTTTAATTTTCTCTTCAAACACTTCATGTCCTAACTCAATATAAATACTATAAAGCTCTCTAATTTTGTTGTTGTTTTCCATTAAGCCTAACTAGTGAAAACAAGAGACAAAAAGACAAAATTGCAGAAGCTAAAGGAAATAACTTCGAGCACTCACACCGGAGGAATTGAGTACCTTTTACCTTACCTCCCCGGCAACGGCACCAGAAAATAGGCATTTGCCGTGGGAGGCTTTTCTTCTTTAATCCTCCGGTGTGAATACCTTTTACCTTAGCTCCCCGACAATGGCGCCAGAAAATAGCTTGATGTCTACGCACTTCTATTTGTTGGGCCTCCAAGTGCAGAGGTTTGTAGAAGAGCAGTAAGTTTTCCCTTAAGTGGATCACCCAAGGTTTATCGAACTCAGGGAGGAAATGGTCAAAGGTATCCCTCTCAAGCAACCCTGCAATCAAGATACAAGAAGTCTCTTGTGTCCCCAACACACCCAATACACTTGTCAGGTGTATAGGTGCACTAGTTCGGCGAAGAGATAGTAAAATACAAGTGGTATGGATATAAGACAACGATGCTAGAAAATAGCTTGATGGCATGGAAGAGACTAAAGGCAAACTGAAATAAAGATGGAAGCAAGCAAACATGTAACATATCTAGTTGCAAACGGTGTTTCAATGCTTAGAAACAAGGCCTAGGGATCATACTTTCACTAGTGAACACTCTCATATAAATATATTCTTCTTTATGATACTACGCTGAACTACTCTCCGGTTGAACACTCTAATCGATGGTAGGGCACACTGTCATCTTTCCCATCTAGAAAACCCCACACTGTCACCTTGACTACTAGATGAGTCCAACAAACACCACAATTTCACAAAGACATTCAACTCCAAATATAACTCATAACAAGTATTTGTAATCTCTAGCCTAAGTGCCAGCATGGTGTGCACACTGTCAACTTCACACACATGGGGAGAGCAGAGATCTATTAAAGCACTTGAGTAGCAAGGTAGATCTACTTGATTACAAAGCTCATGATCACAATATGATCATGCATAGAGAGAGAGATGAACACATAGCTACCGGTAGAACCCTTAGCCTCGAGAGAGAACTACTCCCTCCTCATCATGGGAATCATCAACGGTGATGGAGATGGTGGTGGAGATCGATGGAGATGGCTCCGGGGGCACTTCCCCGTCCCTGTAGGGTGCCGGAACAGAGACTTTCTGTCCCCCGAATCTCCCCTTCGGTGGCGGCTGTGCTGCAGAACTTTTCGTGGCTGGAGGCTTGATGATTTAGGGTTTATGCATCGGGAGGCTTCTTATAGGCGAAGAGGAAAGGTCGGTGGGCGGCTAGGGGGACCACACCACCTGGTGGCGTGGCCAGGGCTAGCCCGCGCCACCACATGGTGTGTCCACCCTGTGGCCCCTCTCCGTCTCCTCTTCTGGCTCCGTGAGTATTCCGGTAAAATATCAACTTTAGCTTTTGTCCGGTCCAATTCTGAGAATATTGATTTTCTGACTTTTTGGAACCAAAAACAGCAGAAAACAGGCAAGTGGCATTGTGGCTCTTGTTAATAGGTTAGTCCAAGAAATCATATGAAAACTACTCCAACGTGTGGAGAAAACACACGAAAGTAGATAAAACCAAGCATGGAACATAAAAAATTATAGATACATTTGCAATGTATCAGTGCCCCAAGAAGACTGCCGCCACTGCCAATGTGAATGCCCCAGCTCAACAACAGCGTCGTGTTCAACCAGAGAGAAGATTTGCCCCAGGGAACCCTCACAACCGCAACGGTCGTCTCTTCCACATGAACGCCGAAGAAGCCCAAGAAGCACCAGATGTAGTGTTGGGTATGTTTTCTGTCAACTCAGTTTTAGCAAGAGTGTTGTTTGATTCGGGAGCATCGCATTCATTTGTCACCGAAGAATTTGCATGCACTAGTAAGATCCACCCAACCAACTTGAAGCATGTCATGATAGTTCAAATCCCCGGTTCAACTACAAAAGCTAGAAAAATTTGCAAAGCTGTGCCTATCAGAATACATGGGATAGATTTTTATGCCAACCTAATAGTACTTGGAACCAAAGGATTGGAAGTAGTACTAGGTATGGACTGGATGTCAAGGCATAAAGGACTGATAGACTGTGCTAAGAAAGCCATCACCATGACTAGTAGCTCTGGAGTCTTAGTAGAGCATATATATGAAACCTTACCCCGTCAATTAGTGTAACAATAGTCTAGCCCTGCCCACCATTGACCAAGTCAGAGTAGTCTGTGAATACCCCGACGTATTACCAGATGAATTGCCAGGTATGCCCTCGGATAGGGATATTGAGTTTATTATCGAACTAATCCCCGGAACCAGACCTATAGCCCAGAGACCCTATAGCATGAACCCCTCAGAGTTAGTGGAACTGCAGAAGCAGTTGGATGCTATGTTGGCAACAGGCTTGATTCAACCAAGCGCATCGCCATGGAGATCACTAGTGTTATTCGTCAAGAAGAAATATGGAGGCAACCGATTGTGCACAGATTACAGAAAGCTAAATGACGTCACCATAAAAAACAAGTACCCTTTGCCAAAGATAGAGGATCTATTTGATCAGTTGACTGGTGCACAAGTATTCTCAAAGATTGATCTTAGGACTGGTTATCACCAACTTAATATTCATGCAACGGATATTCCGAAGACTGCCTTTACTATTCGCTATGGGTTATATGATTCTATGGTCATGTCTTTCGGATTAACCAATGCCCCTTCTTATTTCATGAATCTCATGAATAAGATCTTTAGGAATTTCCTTGATAAGTTTGTCGTTGTGTTTATCGACGATATCCTTATCTACTCTAAGTCAGAAGAAGAGCATGAGCAACATATGAGAATCATCCTAGAAACCCTGAGAGAGCATCGACTATATGCCAAGTTTAGCAAATGTGAGTTTTGGCTGAAAGAAGTAGGATTCCTAGTACATATTGTGTCTGCCGGAGGAGTCTCTGTTGATCCCACCAAGATCAGAGATGTCGAAGCATGGGAAGCCCCAACCACCCAAACCCAAGTCCGTGCATTTCTCGGATTGGCGGGATATTACCGCAAGTTCGTAGAAGGATTCTCGAGCATCGCCAGAACAATGACCCAATTGTTGAAGAAGGACAAGAAGTTTGAATGTACCAACAAATGTGAAGCCAGTTTCCAAGAGCTGAAGAAGAGATCAATTTCAGCCCCAATATTGATCATGCCAGATATCAAGAAGCCGTTTGATGTGTATTGTGATGCATCCAAGATTGGTCTCGGATGTGTATTGATGCAAGAAGGCAAAGTCATCGCTTATCTGTTTCGACAACTGAAGCAGCATGAGCAGAACTATCCGACCCATGATCTGGAGTTAGCAGCCGTAGTTTTGGCATTGAAGACATGGCGTCATTATCTGATGGGTAATCGCTGTGAGATTTACTCAGATCACAAAAGCTTGAAGTATATTTTCACTTAGAAGGAGCTGAATATGAAGAAAAGAATATGGATAGAGTTAATCAAGGATTATGACCTTGACATTCACTATCACCCCGGCAAAGCCAATGTGGTAGCAGATGCTCTTAGTAGATTGCCGTGTAGGCTAAACACTATGATCAAGGAGAAGTAGCCAAGTTTGTATGAGGAGTTGGAGCAGTTCAGAACTGAGCTAGTTGGCAAAGGATTTTTAGCTAGCATTGAACTTCAACCCACTTTGATTAGCCAAATCAAGGAAGCCCAGAAGGGAAATGAAATTATCGACAGAATCAAACGTCGTATTGGTACAGGAAAGGTACCGGGATTCACTGAAGATGAAGAAGGAGTTCTATGGTACAAAGGCCGTATCTGTGTGCCAGCAAATTCGGAGCTGAAGCAAGTTATCATGCAGGAAGCTCATGATACTCTTTATTCTATCCACCCCGGAGGAACAAAGATGTATCAAGATTTGAAAGAGCAATTTTGGTGGCACAAGATGAAGAGAGAAATCGGGAGCTACATCGCCAAGTGTGAAATCTGTCAAAGAGTCAAAGCGGAGCATCAGAGACCCGCAGGACTATTGCAACCATTGCAGATTCCGGAAGGGAAATGGGATTCCGTCGGAATGGACTTTATCACCAGATTACCTACTTCGAGTAGGGGAAATGACTCAATCTGGGTCATCGTTGCTAGACTGTCCAAAGTAGCTCACTTTATACCTGTCAAGACAACCTATCAGAGTTCGAAGCTAGTAGAGATGTATATTGCTAGGATTGTCAGTCTGCATGGAACCCCCAAGACCATAGTATCAGATCGAGGAACCCAATTCACCTCGAGATTTTGGCAGAAAGTTCAGGAAGGATTAGGAACCAAGTTGAATTTCAGCACCGCTTATCACCTGCAAACTGATGGACAGACTGAAAGAGTCAACCAAATATTAGAAGATATGTTAAGATCTTGTGTGCTAGAGTACGGATCAAATTGGGAAGACTACCTACCTTTTGCAAAATTCTCATATAACAACAGTTATCAAGCTAGTTTGCAAATGGAACCATTTGAGTTCCTATACGGAAGAAAGTGTCGCACCCCTTTGAATTGGTCGCAATTAGGAGAGACTCAGATCTTTGGACCTGACATTCTCCGAGAAGCTGAAGAGAAGGTTCACAAGGTCTGTGAGCACCTCAAGACCGCCCAATCAAGACAGAAGAGTTATGCTGACAAGAGAAGGAGAGACCTGACTTTCAATGTCGGAGATTTTGTATATCTCAAGGTTTCACCATTGAAAGGAACCCAATGTTTTAGTCTGAAAGGAAAGCTAGCCCCTAGATATATCGGGCCTTTCAAGATTCTGAACCGTTGAGGAGAAGTATCGTATCAACTGGAACTACCAGAGGAGATGTCTACCATCCGCAATGTGTTCCATATCTCGTTACTTCGCAAATGCCTAGAAGTGCCGGAGAAGACTGAAGTTTTCAAAAACATCGATCACCCAGCTATTGATATCAGGAGGACCTGATATCTTGAAGTGCCCATCCGTATCCTAGAGGAAGCCTACAGAACCACCAGGACCAGGAGTATCAAGTTTCTCAAGATTCAATGGAGCAACCATACCGAAGAAGAAGCCACTTGGGAGCGAGAAGATTACATTAGGACAGAGTTCCCAAATCTCTTTAGTTCCTAGTTTTCTTTCGTAAATCTCGAGACGAGATTTTGTTTAAGGAGGAAGGTTTGTAACATCCCAAAACTCTAATCCAAGGTTAATCAAGATCAAATCTACCCAATTTAGGGTTAACAAAAACTTTTCCATTTAAAATGATTAAGCATTCATATGTGTGTGCATTTAATTTAGGAGTTGATTTGAATTGCCATGTTTGAGTGATCCCTTGATTGTAAAATGATTCTAAGGTGAATTAAACATCATCTAGATCATTCCCAAACAAATCCCAAAGAAAAACAAATCAAAATGAATAAAAGAAGCAAATGGTCATTTGTGCCATTTTAATCACCATGCCTACTTTGGCTATTCCTATAACTCAAATCTTAATAGAAACAAATGTGGATCTTTGCACCCCTTGCTAGTACAAGTAGTGATGTACCAAGGCCCACTTTGTGATCTTCCAAAAACTTTTGAACACTAATTTTAAATGGCATTTGAAAATTGAGTCTAGTGTAGGTATCAAGATCACACTTATTCAAAAACCACTCAAATGAACTCCATTTTCAAATCCCAAGCAACCACATATGTTTAAGCATGTGAAAAACAACTCCACCAAAAATCATCTCAAAATTCAAAACTTGAATTCTTTCGGCCATTTTGTCAAACACCGTGTTTGCAAAAATCTGGAAAAAATCACAAACACTATTGTGAGCAGTGTTTGGACCAATGTGGTCTCCCATTTTGCAACCAGAGCCACCCCAGTGCACCCCCTACCCTTTGCTAGCCCGGCCAAGCCCTGTGCACACGACCAAATGGTCATGGCCATTAAGGCCGAGCACCTTGAGCACCCCCACTAGTGACAACGCGCCACAGCAGCCGCTAGCCTCGCCCACCATGTCCAGCACGTCGCCCGTGGTCCACCTCCACCGCCAGGCCAGCCCTAGCCCAAAGGCAGAGCGAGGAGAAGCCAGGAACCGCCGCGCCCGGAGCCTGTCTGCCATGCCGACGCCGCCCGTAGAGCACGCTCGGTCCCCGCTCAGCCAGACCCTGCCTAGCTCTCGCCGTCCACCTATATGATCGCCACCGTCCTAGGAAGCTAACGGACATGCCCGTTTCCCCGACCGTGCCCCATAGTCGCCGACCACCGCAAAGTTCGCCGTCGGCAGAGACATCGTGTGCGCCGCGCCACTCACCTCTCCCGACCGCAAACCACTGCACGCGCACCGCCCTGACGACCGCCAGGGAACCGCCCACCGTCCTAGTCCACCGCCCACACCTCTAGCTCGCTGTACCGTCGTCACCGGCGAGCCCCGCCCATGCACCTCTGCCGCCTCGCCGAGGCTATAAATAGAGGCCTCCCCAGCACCGTTTCCTCACACCACTCTCATTCCCTCCCTCTCAGAACACTCCCAGAGCCCCACCGGAGCAAGCCGCCGTCCGCAGCGCTGAAATTTCGCCGGAGTCTGCCGCGGAAGGAGTAGAAGGGCGCAGTTGATCCAAGCCATCCCCAGGGACACCGCCAGTACCAGGAGAACCGCCCACCATCCTAGTCCACCACCAACACCTCTATCTCGCTGTACCATCGTCACCAGCGAGCACCGCCCATGCGCCTCTGCCGCCTCGCCGAGCCTATAAATAGAGGCCTCCCCGGCACCGTTTCCTCACACCACTCTCATCCCTCCCTCTCAGAACACTCCTAGAGCCCCACTGGAGCAAGACACCGTCCGCAGCGCCAGAATTTCGCTGGAGTCTGCCGCGGAAGGAGGAGAAGGGTGCTGTTGATCCAAGCGATCCCCAGGGACGCCGCCAGTACTAGGAGAACCTCCGTCCTCGACTTGTTCATTTGCCCGCCTCGCCGACCCTCGTCAGAGCCCTGGTAAGACGTCCTAGACCCCCACCGAGCCGCTAGGGTTACACCTCGCCGACGACATGTCCATCATCGACGACAAGCCCCAGCCGTAGATCTTCTTTTTAATCCAACGGTCCACGTTGCCCCGTACCACTTCGCGTGTAATGAGCCAATGACATGTGGACCCCCTGCCAGCTGTTCTTCAACATGAGTGAGTGAGGCCGCCCATTTCCTTTCCCGCCTTAGCCCGTAGATTCAAATTTAGATTTTTCCTTTTTAACTAAAACTAGATTCTGTCCCTTAGTTCAAAATTCAATTAAGGAAGATTTACTAAACCAAATTGAATGATTCCAATTTTGTTGGAAAGCTTCTGAAAAGATCTATCCAAGCCCGTTGGATTTAATTCATTTAGAGTTAGAGATCTCTCCTAGTAAAAATAACAAGACAGAAGCATTTGCACATCCAGACATTTTTATAAAATCAACACTAATAGCTTTTGAGTTGATTCCAACTCTCAAAAATCACATTTAACCATACCTATCTGAATATGTAATAATATTAAGGTTTACATGCAGTGACTTTGGACTAGTACCAAAATAATGCTATATAGGCATTTCTAGTCACTTTAAATCACTAAATTTTAAACTTAAACTTATCAAAATATGATCCAACCCTTAAATAACATTCCCATATGTTAGAATATGTGGTGATGACATGTGTCCATATGATCCCATATTTTAATTGGAGAATATTAAATCTTAGTTATTTTTCAATGAGTAGAAATTACTTTTCTCAAATAAAATAAATAAAACTAGTTCATTAAACCTTGTGATGTTTGTGATGATAATAGATCATCAAATGTGTGCCTTAGAGTGCTAAGTAGACTAGTTAAGTATTTTTTGGTGATTGTGTACTCCGTATGTATTTATAGACGATAGTACCGACCAAGCTTACGAGGAGGAGGAGTTCTACCAAGAGGAGGAGGAAGAAAACTTCAACCACTGCACTGCACAAGGCAAGCCATCATTAACAATGCAAGCTAACCATTGCAAGCTAGATAACCTAAGCAAAGGCATTAGGCATGCTTTGGTGCTACCGTTTTGGATTTATACCTATTTCAAGATTTAATTCCAAGCTTTATTTTTCTTCACTTTATCAAAGTCCTTTACTTGTGTTGAAGGTAGCATAAAGACTATAAAACTTGACCTATCTAGTTAGGCTTAGATGTCATTCTATGTCATGAGAGTGAGATTAGCATCCCACCTTAGTGAACACTCTTAACTTGTGGTTAGAGCTAAACCAAAACTTGAGTCACTTTAGATGGGAATACTTGGTGAAAATTCTTATGAAAACCTTGGAATGATGAGTCATTCTATTGAGATGTTTTGACATGTGTTGAGAAACACAAATGGTTTATGATGATGAAAATGTTGAGGCATGAGCCTTACCCCTTTATAAAAACTGATAGTTGGGTTCGGATGCCATACCATTCCAAATTTACCGTACAACCACAATACCTGAATTGGGTAGGGCTTAGCCGGAAGATTATATGCATTAGTATGGGTTCCCTCATGGGAGAGGTTTGAGCTGAGGCTACCTCTTGATGTTGTCCACCTATGCAGTGCCCAGGATGGCAGATGGCCATGGCTGGAAGGCCAAGATCATAGGAGATGTGCTTATACTAGAGTGTGTAAAGGAAAGGTTATGTTTGATTATCCGCATACTAAGTATGATGATTCAGGGTTATCCCTGATGGATGTATCGAATCTTGTGGTGAAAGTGTACCACCTCTGCAGAGTGTCAAACTATCCGAATAGCCGCGTCCACGGTCATGGACAGTTGGAGTGGCCATACTGTTCCGTCGTCAGATGTTTTAAAAATGACTTAGGAAATGATTTGTGACATGACTTGACCACAACATGGTTGTGACTATGAAAACTAAGTTCCCACTTAGGTGATGTAGAACTTTATTTTATCTTTCTTTGTTTCTGAACTTAGATTAGGTTTCAAACTTAACTTTGCAAATAAACTTAGAACTTAGCATTGCCTACTAGAACTACCTTACTTGTTAGTGATAGTTTGCGAGTACTTAAAGAGTACTCATGGCTTTGTCCCTGGCTATTCCCGTGGCCAGACTATGAGGAGGACTATCCGGAAGAAGGACAGCAGGATGGCTACGACAACTAGGATCATCTCCCATCGTCAGCATTGCCTGTGACACTAAAGATGGAGCCCATCGCTATGCTATTTATTCTGCTACTTGTTTGTACTAAGACTGGATCATGAGATCCTTTATTTGTGTAAGACCTTATTATGGTTTGTAATGGATGATGTACTGTGATATCCAATCTGTTATGTCTCACAAAAATGGTAATTGTGGGATTGCGATGTATGGCATAACAGGCATCTGGGATTAAAAATTCGGGTGTTGACAAGTTGGTATCAGAGCCATCCTGACCATATGAGACCCTAGTTAGAATGGACGTCCGAACAAAAACTTTGTTTCAAAACCAAAGTGAGTATTTATGAAAACCTATTTCCCCTCTTCACCTTGGGATTCTTTCAAAAAGATTCATGTTCCTAAAAAATTCTTACATTACTACATAAAATTTGACACACTTGATCACCTTAGTAACTTACTCATCCTAAACTCTTATAGATGGAAGTTCAGTACTGCAAGTTCTACCAGTTGGACAACGGAGGCCAACTGATCTTCGAGAGGGATCTTGATGCACTGTCTAAGTACCTTGAGCGCCCGCATCAAGAATTCTTCGGAGCCCAACTCAAGGATTTTCCAGGAGGAGATTTACAATGGCTAATAGTTGCTGATCTTTGAGGAAAGATGGAGCCACCCCTTTCCGAGAAGATTCAATTCACCGTGAGAGAGAACAACTGGCTAGATGGTTTAGCCAGGGCTATGCATGAAGCTCTCGCCCGTCTTTGCGGACAAAATGTCAACTTGATCCAGGGAACTCGCTTTGCTCACTATGCAAGGCATGATTCTATGGGAATGCCACTAGATATGCCAAGTCACCCGGAGTTGAAGCGCCAAGTGGAGAACCTTGACTTCCTACTGTATGATAGACAGAAGGAATTAGACAATGCTCGAGCCTACGCCAACCACAACCTTGCCATTGCCGCCCAGAAGGCCCAGACTTTCTCACTGCTCGTCAAGGATCATCAATCACTTTGCCGGCAATGCGAGAAGAAGGATCGCACCATCGCTCGTCTTTGCAAGAATGTGGCCGACCTCGAGAAGACCATCCACGAGCAAGAAGCTCAGCTTGTAGCAAAAGAAGAAGAAGGTGAAGACATCTAGGGGGATATTCACTCATTCCTCAGTGATGACAATGACTATTTGGAGGATGATGCCATGGACTTCTACACCGATGATGATGACTCCAACTTCATGGATGATGAGTAGATGCACTAGAGCACTATCGTAGGAGTGAGAAGTATCGGTCCCATGTATCTTAGCTCACATAATTGTTCTTAAAACCATCTGTTTTTCCTTTCATGTTGTGGTGTGTGTGTTTGTATCGTGTGCCTTGATTGAATGAATGAATGAGAAGAAGTTAGTTTGCAAAACCTAAGTCAAACTCAAAGTTTTAGCTTTGAAAGCAAAACCATGAACCTTAGAACTTTCCCTCTTACCCCATTATCTATCTCAATCTTCAGATGACTCGTGGAAACCAAGGAGGGAGCAGCTCATCGTAGGACCCAATGCTGCAACTTCTGTAGATGCTAGTTTCGGACCGTGAAGCTAGTAGAGTAGAGCGCCAAGCCAATCTAGCCACCCTGCAATAGATCGCCCAGATGGCCCACAATAATCAAGGCCATGGAAATCAGGATCATTGTTGGGGGGATATCCCCGGGTAAGGTCACTCCAGGGTATAAGGGCCGAGTTAGCCGAGGTTTGGCAGGGTCAAAGCGGATGCTGGCCGGGTCACCTCAAGGCAGGCCGGATCACGGAGTAACCCGGCCAGGGGGGGTCGCCTAACATTGTCTCAGCCGACTTAAGGAGTAAGTCAGAAGTGCTTGTCTAACTTATATGCAGGAACAGGTGTGGCCGGATCTACTATGATCCGGGTCCCTGCTTAGCTTCTGGGAGAAGGAAGGAATCTCTCTGGTCAAAAAGAAGGTCCGGTACGCACAGCATGAGCGAAGCAAGCAAGGGCAGGACCACCAGGTCGTGGCCGACAAGGGTGACGATGCCCATGTCGGCTGACGCAGGCGCCGCAGAGGCTTACGTAGCTAAAGCATGTATGACGTGGGGGAAAAGCACCCCAGTAGGGTTACCACTTTGAGAGGAGGCATATTCTTAGGAATATGCCTCCACGTATGCCCTAGGCAGGGACCGAGGCTCCTCTATATAAGGGGGGCTAGGGTTCCAGTAGAAGGGGTTGAGCGCTAGTTGGGTTTATGATTCCATAAGTGACTAGTTGAGATGAGGTTCTAGGGAAAAACTGTGGGCAAGAGTAAGAGAGCCCCTTCTTCCTCCTCTCGCCAATACAGTTCTAGGAGCACTTGTAATCTTCAAAGGAAATCAATACGAACTCCTGTGTGGAGAATCACTCCACTATCCCTCCCTGGATTCCCCTAGCGCGTATTAGTCCCCACCTTTAGCCTATCGATGGCATCTGCCGTGACACCACCACGATAGTTGGCGCCCACCGTGGGGCTAGCGGCGCTAGCAGGGGTGAAGATCCGGACGGGAAACCTCGTCGGCACCGGCGAACACATCGTCTCCGGGCTCGTTCAGCGCTTTGGAGTGCTAGACTTTGTCAGCGACAACGCTGGCTGCTTCGGCACGCGCCAACTTCCGTGCAATAGCCTCTTCGTCAAGCTCGGTGCGCACAAGGTCTACGTTGCTGTGGACGTATCATGCGTTCATCCGCGCCGCGTCATCGATGTGGGGGAACCACCCCTCACTGTGGCTCACGGGGCGTGTATCACTCGCTCCCCTGACCGTGCTGAAGTGATGATGACTGCGCCGGGGGCGGGCACAAGCAAGGACCCTGCACTGGACTCGGAGGTAACACCTAAGGCACCGATGAAAGGTAGAGGACCTCCACTAGAGAGGCCTGAGAACGTACCGAGAGAAGCTATGGATAGCTTGGCTAACCCGGTAGAAGCAGTGGTAGATCCGGCTCAGGCATAGGCCAAGCTAGAGGAAACTAGGCAAAAGATACTAGAGGGTGCAAAGAAAATAGCCGCGGCTCAGCAGTCGTTGAACATGACACTGCGTGAGTATGCAAAGGCAAACAAAGTTGATACGGTAAAAGTAAAAGGGAGAAATCTCATAAGCGAGATGAACAGAGAAGGTGATGATGGGGCCGAGGGGTCGGAAAACTATTTGTCTGTGGGGTTACCGAAGTATAGTACCCCGACGAAGAACCTCAGAGCAGCAGATGCGGCAGCATCCGAGTTAGAGTGTCTTGACGGGTGAGGCCCGTCAAAGACAGCAAGATAGGGTTACCGAGCTAGTTCGGATCGCGAACAGACAGAATGAAGAGCTATTGAGAGCTAACCCGGAGAGAGCTGGAGCTTCCAAAGTTGTCCATTCGGCGATGGGTAACCCGGAGAAATCTGCTGGAGCCGCATCGTCACCTCATGGTGGTCCAAGGAGAGAAGAGGTAGTAACCTCGGCCAGACAGAACAAACAGATCGTCCCGTACGACCCGACACGTGCGGGAAAAGAAAAAGAAACGCGGAAAAATGATGATCGACGGAGTGTGAGCCGAGGTGAAGTTGGCCGAGGTAACCATGACCAAGGCAATGCCGGTCAAGGGAACGCTGCCAACGGCAATGCCGAACAGCGAAACTCCGCAGGAGCAGGACAACCGCAGCAGCGGAATATACCAATGCAAGAGCAAAGCGCCGACCGAGGTATGCAATAGAAAGGTATGCCCCAAGTGCAAAACCGATACAATGATGGTGATTCGGAAATGGTGAACACGGGCTACCCGAGACCGGACTATCATCTGATAGGGTCAAGATTGGGAAGCAGGGATTTAATGCCGGATGACGCCAGGTTGAAACTAGATCGCCTGTATAGGTCGAAACAGATCGAATGTCAAGGTCCCCCGGGTCCAGCATGCTTTGGACCCCGGATCATGAAGGAGCCACCGGTACCGAACTTCCAGTTGCCCAGAGGCACGAAGACGTATGATGGCAGTACCAAGCCGGAAGATTGGCTGATAAACTATGCTACGGCTGTGAAAATTGCCACTGGCAACTTGAGATGGGCTGTACGATACGTACCCCAGATGTTGGAAGGTCCGGCCAGAGTATGGCTGAATAATTTACCACCCAGAAGCATCAACTGCTGGATAGATTTTGAAGAAATGTTTATCAGCAACTTCTCAAGTACATATCAGAGGCCGAATAGGCCGCAGACCCTAGCAATGTGCAAGCAAAGACCTAATGAGACAGATCGTGAATTCTTGACCCGGTGGTGTACCGTGAGAAACTCGTGTGAGGGTGTCATAGAGTCACAGGCCATAGCATGGTTTGCACAAGGGTGCAGATATGGCAGCGAATTATGGATGAAGTTGCAAAGGAAAATGCCAATTACGTTGGCAGAGATGATCTGGATTGTTTATTCATATGCCTTGGGTGATCCGAATCAACCTAGGATCGCGTCAAGTGAGTCAAACGAGGAATACTATCAGAGGGATGGATCCGGGTCATCTCGGAGGAACGATTACAGAGGAAAAAAGAAGAGATGATAGACCAGATCATCGCTACGGTTCGCAACAAGTTGCAGCTGTGAATCAAGATCAACCCGGAGCAGGGAGCAACCAACGCCAGAGAACGGGAGGGCAATGGACTCCAAGAAATGATGGCAAGAAAACATGGACTCCGGAGCAAAAGAAACAGTGGCAGGAAAAGAAAGACTGTCCAAGGTATACCTATGAGTCGATGTTGGACCAGCCGTGTAAGTTTCACACGCCAAATCCGAATAGCCCGGCTGTTCACACAACGAGGCAATGTGAGTGGATGCGTAAGATAGAACAAGGTGGTTCGGGGAATGCTCAGGCACCCCGGAATGATCAACCTCGACAGGAGTTACCCCGACAGCAATTGCTCTCCGGAGCGAACACGCAACAGCTAATGTTGCCTCCCCCTCCGCCGAGGTATGACAACAATGAGAGAAGGGATGCAGTGCATCAGGTGGAAAATCAGCAGCAGCCGGATCAGAGGTACCCCGGAAACGAGGGAAGGAATGAGTACAGAGAACATCACTAGAGCTATTGTGTGTTCACAACTGAGGAAACATATAGGAAAAGCTTGCATCGCCAACATATGGAGGTCAATGCAGTAATGCCAGCAGTGACGAGGTACATGCCTTGGTCTGACCAGGAAATCACCTGGAACATCAAAGATCATCCTAAGCTTATGCCGAGTCTAGGTTCATATGCGCTAGTGCTAGATCTGACATTCATTGGACCAAACATCAATGTGAGGTTCTCCAAGGTACTAATTGACAATGGCAGTAGCATTAACATCATGTATGCGGATACAATGCGCAAGTTGGGCATCTCGGAGAACATGCTCCAGGTTACGAGAACAACTTTCCATGGCATTGTACCAGGCATTTCTTGCGAGCCCATAGGCAAAGTCCGGGTCGACGTGCTATTCGGCACAAGGGATAACTGCCGAAATGAAAATATGGAGTTTGAGGTGGTGAACTTGGAAAGTGCATATCATGCGTTACTCGGAAGACCAGTATTGAACAAATTCATGGCAAGCTGCCACATCAGTTATCTGAAGATGAAGTTGCCCGGGCCAAATGGAGTGATTACCATTGCTAGAGATTTCCGACGTTCCATTGAGTGTGCTTCAGCCGGGTCTAACCTAGCCGAGTCACTCGTGATTGCGCAAGAGAAAAGAAAAATCCAAGAGGTGGCGGCATTAGCTCAGTCCGCACAGCAGTATATGTCGGTGTTGAGTAACCTGCATGGCAGCGTTTCATTCCAAGCCGCAAAGGACACCAAGAAGGTTCCAGTTGATGACATGTTCCCGGAGCGCACCGTAACATATGGTGCCGGGTTAACTGACAAATAGAAAAGCGAGCTCGTCAACTTCCTCCATGAGAATCGGGATATTTTTGCTTGGTCTACACAGGACTTGCAAGGTGTTCCGAGGGAGTTGGCCGAGCACTCTTTAAACATAAGGCCCGGAGCAAGGCCGGTGAAGCAACCTCTCCGCCGCTTCGCCGAGGATAGGAGAAAAGTCATTGGAGACGAGATAGCTCGATTGCTAGCAGCAGGATTTATCATGGAAGTACTATATCCGGATTGGCTCTCTAATCCGGTGCTGGTAGAAAAGAAGAAGGATGATCTGAACGTAGCAGTGGTTTGGCGTATGTGTATCGATTACACGAACCTGAACAAGGCGTGTCCAAAAGATCCATTTCCACTACCGAGGATAGATCAGGTCATAGACTCAACCGCGGGATGTGAACTGTTGTCATTCATTGATGCATATTCTAGTTTCCACCAGATACCTCTGAACCCGGATGATCAAATAAAGACTGCGTTTATTACCCCGTACGGGGCTTATTGCTATCGCACTATGCCGTTTGGTTTGCGTAATGCAGGTGCAACGTACTAAAGATGTATGCAAAAATGTTTGCACGACCAAATAGGTCAAAACGTACAAGTATACGTGGATGATGTGGTAATCAAGACCAAGGAAAGCAAAACTCTCCTTGACGACATCAGGCAGACATTTGTGAACTTGAGAAGGTTCCAGATGAAGCTTAACCCGGAAAAATGTACCTTCGGTGTCCCGGTTGGAAAATTACTCAAATTTCTTGTCTCCAGCCGAGGTATCGAGGTTAATCCAACTAAGATTCGGGCCATTAAACGAATGGAGCTGCCGAAGTGTCTTAACGATGTCCAGAAGTTCACTGGGTGCCTGGCATCATTGATTCGGTTTGTATGTCAGTTGGGAGAAAAGGCACTGCCTCTTTACCAACTCATGAAAAAGTCAGATAAGTTCATTTGGAGACCACAGGCCGATGAAGCCTTTGCCCACTTAAAAAAGATGTTGGCCACTGCGCCAGTGTTAGCCTCTCCACTATCAAAGGAGCCAATGTTGCTCTACATAGCCGCAACCAACCGAGTTGTAAGTGCAGTGATTGTAGTGGAGCGCAATGAAGAGGGTAAGTCGGTGCAGAGACCAGTATATTACTTGAGCGAGGTATTGTCTGCCTCAAAACAGAACTACCCGCACTTTCAAAAGGTGGCATATGGTGTCTATATGGCAGCAAAGAAGTTAAATCATTACCTTGAGGAGCACCCCATCAAAGTAATATGTGAAGCTCCCATATCTGAGATAATGGGTAACAAGGATGTGAGTGGCAGAATTGCAAAATGGGCAATTGAGTTAGCCCCTTATGCCTAATCTGACGAGAAGAAGCGATCAAGTCCCAGGCTGTGCAGACTTTTTTGTGGATTGGGCCGAGGTACAATACAAACCACCGCCACCAGATCCGAACTACTGGAGAATGCACTTTGACGGGTCGAAAACCAAAACCGGGTTAGGCGCCGGACTTGTGCTTACCTCGCCAAAGAAGGACCAGCTAAAATACGTATTACAGATCCATTTTGCGGCAACAAACAATGTCGCTGAGTACGAGGCTCTCGTGCATGGGCTCAAAGTGGCAAAAGAGATTGGCATACGTCAGATAATATGCTTTGGCGACTCGGATCTGGTGGTGCAGCAAGTGTCCAGAGTGTGGGACGCCCTGGATCCAAACATGGCACTATACAAATTTCACGTGCAGAAGATATCTGGTTACTTCGAGGGGTGTGAATTTCACCATGTACCCCGAGTGGAAAACGAGGCTGCCGACATGCTGTCAAAGCTCGGATCGACCCGACAAGCAATTCCACCGGGTGTAGCATTGGAACACCTTAGAAAACCATCTATCAGGCCGTCCCCAGGAACCGACTCAATCTATGTCCCAGAAAATACGGAATCCGGAGCTGAGCCCATGGACATTGACACGGGAGGTAGTACGCAAAACCCGGGATCAGATCAGAAACCCGGGACCTCGCCAAACCTGGGACACCGGCAAACCCGGGGACTACCTCGTTTGACCCGGGGACTACCTCGTTCGACCCGGGGATTTCTCAGCATGTTCCGGTTGAGGTTATGCCGGTAGATCAGATGGAAATTGATGAGGACGTATTCCCTCCACGAGCGATACCAGCTTGGGCACTGCCTATATTCCAATTCCTAAAAGACGGAACGTTACCCGCTGAGGAGGTGTTAGCCAGGCAAACTCAGAGGAGATCAAAAGCATACACGATTATCAATTCCGAGCTGTACAAACGGAGTGTAACCAACGTCCTCTAGTGATGCATTGACCCGGAAGAAGGACTTGACATCCTCCGAGATATACACCAAGGAGAATGTGGGCATCATGCCTCATCCAGAGCCTTGGTGGCAAAGGCGTTCCGGCATGGATTCTACTGGCCAAGTGCCTTAGAACAAGCAGAAGATCTGGTGAGAAAATGCAATGGTTGTCAAAGGTACGCCACCAAGACACATATGCCTATGTCGGAAGTCAAGACCATACTAATTACGTGGCCATTTGCTGTATGGTGCTTGGATATGGTTGGCCCGTTCAAACCAGCAAGAGGAAACATGACACACATTTTGGTCATGGTGGACAAGTTTACGAAATGGATTGAAGTGAAACCTATAAGAAAATGTGATGGAGCTACGGCCGTGACATTTCTCAAAGACATCATCTTGAGATACGGTTATCCACACAGTATTATAACTGATAATGGAACAAATTTTGCGGAAGGAGCATTTGCGCGCTTTTGCCGAGACAAGAAGATCCGACTCGATGTAGCCTCGGTAGCCCACCCCGCATCGAACGGACAAGTGGAAAGATCGAACGGATTAGTATTATCCGGGATAAAACCCCGGCTCATTAAGCCGCTGCAAAGACCAGCGGGGTGCTGGATAGAAGAACTACCAGTGGTACTATGGAGTTTAAGAACAACTCCGAATCGATCAACAGGCTATACGCCATTTTTTCTGGTATATGGGGCAGAAGCTGTATTACCAGCTGACATAGAGCATGATTCGCCTAGGGTCACCCAATACACGTCAAGTGCAAGAAGCCCGGAAAATGATGTTGATCTGCTGGAAGAAGTGAGAGAAGCACCGCCCAGATCCGCCATATATCAGCAAAATCTCCGACGCTACCATAGCCGGAAAGTGTGCCCCCGAGTCTTTCGGGAAGGCGATCTGGTGCTCCGGTTGGTACAACGTACTACTGGCATGCATAAATTATCCCCCCCATGGGAAGGGCCGTTCATTGTGAGCAAAACATTGCACAATGATTCTTACTATCTTATAGATGCAAAGCCACAGGAAAAGAACAAGGCGGACAGGTCCGGAGAGGAATCTAAGCGACAGTGGAATGTAGCACTACTTCATCCCTTCTAAACTTAGCTAAGAAGTGTATGTATCCGAGTCGTCTCATATGTCGGTATGTATGTCGTCAATGAACTTATCAATGAAATAGCAGCGCCTCGAGCAGTAACTCGGGGACTGCCTTAATAATGTTTGTTGTTATTTCTTATGCGGTAGCTGGAATAAGTCATTCTACTTAACCCGGATTAGTAATGTGTGAGCACCAAAAACCCGACTCTTCGACTTGCTGCTGTCCAACAAGAATTGGCTTCATGGCAAGCAAGAGAACAAGTTTGGAATTGCGTAGCACATGAAAAACGACTAAGGAAACAAATTTATTCAAGCTAACGTTTGTTTTTCGGACTAACCCTGTATTTATTTTCAAGTTATTATGCTGAATTATTTTGAGCTAAGGCTAAAAGTTTCTAAGTATTGTTAAAACAATTTTTGAAGCTCGGATTCATAAGTCGTAAAACCGAATCAATGTAGACACGGACCGAGCCAGAGGATTAGACGAACAAGAAAATGAAACTCGGGGACTACGCCCAAGTTAATCCGGCATAGACACGTAGTAGCAAAATATCACATATACAGCATATAGTTGCACCCGGCATAACGGGGATCTGATAAATTTTCAAGTTTTTTGAACTAAGGAGCAGCAGGAGGAGGAAGTTCGGCGTCATCGTCGCTGTCTTCAATATCTAAAGCATCATCTTCTCCACCCTCATCCGACCCATCTTCAACGTTCTCAACGTCCTCGTCCCCAGCGGATTCCAAGAAGCTCGGTCCTTCAACCCAGTCATGAATAGGAGAATATTTGACGAGGCTGTAGGCGCAAGCCTGGCGCCGAGCTACCCACTCCGGATCATCAGTCCATCTGGATCTGGTGCGCCGACGTGTAAGGAGGCTGAGGTCGATCTTCTCGTACCATGTGAGAATATGGTGAAGGATAGTATCAGCTGCGGCATGCCCAGCGGATTCTCTCTAGAGATCGAGCTGGGTCTCAGTCTCCATTAACTTCTCGACGAGAATCGCGGTGGTCTCCGGGCTACTCTCTCCGGGCCAGAACGTGTTGAAAATGCGAACGGCAACGTCGAGGATATCCTTGCCGTAATTCTTGATGATCTCCACGCGAGATGACAAGCTGACCAACAGGTCCTCCATGTCATAAGGAACCTCCTCACCAGCAGGAGCGGCAGGAGTACCCCTCGCTTGGCGAAAATCCGCAACTACTGCGCTTGCAATAGTGATGATCTCAGGAAATTTGCCTGGAAGCCAGATAAGGGAAGAAGGTAACGAAAAGACATATGAAGCAACCTAGAAAAGTAGGTCGGAAGGAACTTACGTGATATGTGGCTAAGGATCCGGGTTAACTCCCTGATGCAGTCATCGCGTCTCTTGCGAAGTTGCTCAAGCTCAGCGTTTGCCGACCCAAGCTGGATGTCGGATTCTTTAAGTAGGTCCTGGTCCTTGGAGATCTGGAGAGTAAGGCGCTCACGCTCTTCGGTGAAGTTCTGGCCAATCTTTTGGAGCTCGGTTTGGTGCTGGGCCTTCATCTTCTCCATCTCAGCCTTGAGCTTGGCAATCTCGTTGTCCTTAGTCCGGAGGAGAGCGAGCTCATCATCCTTTTTCTTCAGCTCGGCTTGATGCTGTCCTGCTTGTTCGAGAAAATGCAGCATCATATCAGGCATGGGCACACTATCCTCAAGCGATGCTGGAATAGTATGTTGACCCGGCAGAGACGAGGAGTGAATGTTTGCCGAGCCAAGGAGAAGAGGAAATGGAAAACACTACGAAGTCGGACAAAAGAGGACATACCCCGGATTTCCTCCAAGTTCTTCTGCATGATCTTGTTCTCAGCCTCCACCCTAGCTGCAGAAACCGAATGAGGAGATTAGTTCGGTAGAAGAAGGTGAAGAAAAACAGAGACGTGCCGAGGGAGAAAATTACCCCTTTTTTCATGTTCTCCAACAAGTGCAACATGTTTTGCACGTAGCATCTTGTGGGTATCTAGCAGGCGTTGGATTCAGCGCTCCGGTGATTGGTGGTTACCTGAAAAAAGTACAGAAGTGTAAAATTAGCTTGGTACATATTCGAAGTGTACAAGGTTCGGGCCAAGTGGAACTTAACCCGGCTCTAGGTGTGTGCATATTCGAAGTGTACAAGATCCAGGCCAAGTGGAACTTAACCCGGCTCTAGGTGTGTGCATATTCGAAGTGTACAAGACCCGGGCCAAGTGGAACTTAACCCGGCTCTAGGTGTGTGCATATTCGAAGTGTACAAGATCCGGGCCAAGTGGAACTTAACCCGACTCTAGGTGTGTGCATATTCGAAGTGTACAAGATCCGGGCCAAGTTAACCCGGCTCTAGGTGTGTGCATATTCGAAGTGTACAAGATCCAGGCCAAGTGGAACTTAACCCGGCTCTAGGTGTGTGCATATTCGAAGTGTACAAGATCCGGGCCAAGTGGAACTTAACCTGGCTCTAGGTGTGTGCATATTCGAAGTTTACATGGAGCTACGTTAGTTTTCTAATGAGCATCCGGCCGAGTAACAAGCTACTCCACCGGTGGCTCGGGGACTAATGGTTATTATCTACAGCATGTAAAGGAGAAACAACATACATCCATCATTCGCCCCGCGAGGTTAATTGCCTTAGCGGCGGTATTCATCTGGGCGGAAAATTCTGCGGGGCTGAACTTTTCCAGCAGATCGTCATTGTGGACGAACTTCGCCTTATTCCAGTTCATGACGAACTCAATAAGACTCAGAGGGTACCGCTCACCGCTGGGCATATGGGGTGCCACCAAGCCCTTCGTGTGAGCTTCTTTCCTCTCAACCAGGGCAAGAGCTGGGCTGGTATGCAGAACCATCTGCTGTGCATCAGTTGGCTCGGCAGGAACATCCTTCGCTGCTGGAGCTTTCTTAGGAAGCATCGATGCTAGGGTTCGCTGCCCAGCCTCGACAGATGCAGACTTGGTGGCATCCGGAGCCTTTTTGCCCTTAGCTTGCTGGGAAGAAGTAACTGCGGTGGATTTCCACTTAGAAGCTGGTGGAGTAGTTCCTCGGCGAGGTTGAGACGACTCGGACGAGGCGGAAGAACTTGGCACTGGAGCTCTTGTAGCTAGACTTGGAGCTGTTGTTGGTTTTCTTGGGGCCGGAGCAGGTGATGGAGCTGGTTCGGTCACTGGTACTGGCACTACTGCTGGTGCTGGTGTTGAGATAGACTCGGTGGCTGCTGGTTGCGGCGATGCTGAGGTGGTGGACGCCGTCGCCTCGGCTGGACCGACCCCTCCTGCTCCAAGGTCGCGTTCCTCTCGACGAGGTAGTGCGGAACCTGGAGCAGCCGCAGAACCCTCCGGAATAGGGCTCAGCGGACGTGACTCGTCGTCACGGGGAGGAGAAGGGCCAGATCGAAGTGGTGAAGAGATGCTTGATCCGCTCTGAGGGACCTCCACCGGAGCCCTGAAGAAGAGAATAATGTGAGAAGAAAAATTACCACGATGCAAGGAAAAGTGAGTTACGCAACAAAAAATGACTTACGCATCCGAGGTTTCGGCCTCCTTGGGTTTCCGAGCCCTTCGTGTCGGGGCTTTGCCTGCCCGCTTGGAGGCAGTCTTGTCTCCGGCCTTATTTTGCCTTTTTGTGGGCTGAGAAGGTTCGGAGGAAGAACTTGATGCGGCTCCGCTCTTTTTCTTCGACGCCACCGGAACCGGCTCGCCCGTAGCAAGTGGAGGATCCTCGTGGATATGCCCACCGGGGTTAGCTGATGCCAGAAAGGCATAAGAAAGAGGGACAGCCTCAACAGGTTCAATCACGTCGACATCCGAGTCATCCTCATCATCGGGCCAATCTCTAAGGGAAGAGAATTTACCGCTGGGTCGTTTGGTAGCGTCGGTCATAGGGAGAAACATCTCCTGGTCCAGCTCCCCCTCATCCAGGATTTCTCGGTCTGGCGCCCACTTAAGGGTCGGATCCGTACCATCCTCGAGAGTTTGCTGAAAGAACAGCTGAGAAAAAGCATGAAGAACAGAGTCAAAAATACAACAAAAACCGATGCATATTTGATCCGAAATAAGTTTGCCCCGCGAAGCTTACCGCGGGAGGGAGCCTGTCACGACAGTAGTGCTCAATTCCCCACGTCCATTCGGTGGAGAAATCCCCGTGGGTGGTGAAAAGAGCCTTAACCCGGCGAAAAATCTCCGTGTTGCTCAACTCGAAGGAGGAGGTCCGGTTGGGGTCGCGGCCGAAACTCATGTGGCACAACATGTGGGTGTGCTTATGGAGGGGAGAGATTCGGTTGCGTACGAACGTGATCATAGCATCCTCTTTGCGCAATCCGAGTTTCTTCAGTTCCGTGAACCTCTTGTTAACTTGATTGGCCAGAGCCGTGGGCATCTTGGAGACCTCCTCCCAGAATTCTTGATCAGGTGGACCTGGAGCGTAGGGCAACAACAGAATCAAATCTTCAGTGCCCGCATTCCGGACATAGAAGAAGGTCCGGGCCCATCCTTTGTAGGAGTCAAGCCTGGTGACCCGGGGGAATACAGAAAGTCTCCGGGGTGAGATGGAGGCAGCTCCGAATTGGGTGAGCTGCTTATCCTCCGACTCTACTTGGATGTTGGGGATGACGTTGCGACGAAGGCCGAAAAACCAGATCCACAGCTCCTTTGTGGGCCATAGTCCGGTGTAGCCTTCGATCATAGAAGCAAAGGCAGAGAGAGAGGTGATAGCATTGGCTGGGAGATGGGGCGGCTGCAAGTGGTAGGTGCTAAGCCAGTCCCAGAAGAAATCGCTCACCGGCAGACCAAATCCCCGTTGGAAGTGAGACAGGAACACTACGAACTGACCCGGATTGGGTGAGGGGGCCAGTTCGGCGGAGGGGAGACGAGTGGCGACGCTGGCAGGAATGCATCTGGTCCGGTAGAGCCAGTCAAGGTCATCTTGACAGACCCATGATTCGGCCCACGCGCCGCGGTCCGCCGCGGCGGCGTCCTCCTCCATTTCCTGCTCGGCGACGACGAGCTCCTCCTCCGTCATCTCGTATTCACTACCCTCGCTGGCGCTAGCAGCGGAGGGGATCTGAGGCCTGGATTGGCGAGGACCCATGGCAGGGAAGTCATGCAGCGGTGGCTGCGACACAGAGGCACGGGTAAAAGCACGGCGGCGGAGCTGCTGCTAGAAGCACTGGCGGCAGCGCGGTCGCTAGGAAGACGAAGGGGAAGAGCAATGATCAAAGGGGCGCGGAAGTGGGAAAAATGCTAAGGGGTGCGCCCCTCCGCTACTTAACCACCCCCTGTGGCGGTTACTGTGCAGGCCCTTAAAATAAGACAACGTGATGATTAACCCCCATGTGGGTTGGCGTATGAGAGAAGGAAGCAAGGCCCGGATCAAACAAGGGTAACCCGGACCGCAAGTAAAAACTTAGAATGTGCAGAGGGAAAGTAAAACCATGAGATCCAAGTCACAGCGGTAACCTGGCCGGCAAGTGAAAACTTGGAACGTGCGAAGGGAACGTAAATCCGTATAATCCAAGATAAAGAGCTAACTCGGAAATAACATCCAAGGCTCGAACATAAATGAACCTGATGTGGCCTTAGCGGCCAAGGCAGCTAAGACCGCACCAGCTTCGGGGACTAATGTTGGGGGGATACCCCCGGGTAGGGTCACTCCAGGGTATAAGGGCCGAGTTAGCCGAGGTTCGGCAGGGTTAAAGCGGATGCTGGCCGGGTCACCTCAAGGCAGGCCGGATCACGGAGTAACCCGGACCAGGGGGGGTGGTCGCCTAACATTGTCTCAGCCGACTTAAGGAGTAAGTCGGAAGTGCTTATCTAACTTATATGCAGGAATAGGTGTGGCCAGATCTACTATGATCCGGGTCCCCGCTTAGCTTCTGGGAGAAGGAAGGAATCTCTCTGGTCAAAAAGAAGGTCCGGTACGCACAACATGAGCAAAGCAAGCAAGGGAAGGACCACTGGGTCGTGGCCGACAAGGGTGACGACACCCATGTCGGCTGACGCAGGCGCCGCAGAGGCTTACGTAGCTAAAGCATGTATTACGCAGGGGAAAAGCACCCCGGTCGGGTTACCACTTTGAGAGGAATATGCCTCCACGTATGCCCTAGGCAGGGACCGAGCCTCCTCTATATAAGGGGGGCTAGGGTTCCAGTAGAAGGGGTTGAGCGCTAGTTGGGTTTATGATTCCATAAGTGACTAGTTGAGCTGAGGTTCTAGGGAAAAACTGTGGGCAAGAGTAAGAGAGCTCCTTCTTCCTCCTCTCGCCAATACAGCTCTAGGAGCACTTGTAATCTTCAAAGGAAATCAATACGAACTCCTGTGTGGAGAATCACTCCACTATCCCTCCCTGGATTCCCCTAGCGCGTATTAGTCCCCACCTTTAGCCTATCCATGGCATCTGCTGTGACACCACCACGACAATCATCATGGATCCAAACTCAAAAACTTCCAGAATACCAATCCCCCTATCTTTAGCAAGTCTGAAGACCCGCTAGATGCTGATGATTGGTTGCAGACCATGGAGAATAACTTAGAAGTCGCAGGAGTGGATGCCAACGAGAAAGTTCTGTTTGCCACCCACTATCTGGCAGGAGATGCAAGAGCATGGTGGAATAACACCCGCACGATGAACCACGGTCAAGTGATGACGTGGGAAGCTTTCAAGGTCATGTTCAGCCACACCCATGATCTTGAATTAGTAGCTATAGTTTTAGCCTTGAAGACATGGCGTCATTACCTTATGGGTAATCGCTGTGAGATTTATTCAGATCACAAGAGCTTGAAGTATATTTTCACTCAGAAGGAGCTGAATATGAGGCAAAGGAGATGGATAGAGTTAATCAAGGATTGTGACCTTGACATTCACTATCACCCCGGCAAAGCCAATGTGGTAGCGGATGCTCTTAGGAGATTGTCGTGTAGGTTAAACACCATGATCAAAGAGAACCAGCCAATTTTGCATGGAGAGTTGGAGGATTTTAGAACTGAACTAGTTAGCAAAGGATTTTTAGCTAGCAATGAACTTCAACCCACTTTGATCAGTAAAATCAAGGAAGCCCAGAAGGGAAATGCAAGTATCGACGGAATCAAGCGTCGTATTGGTACATGAAAGGTGCCTGGATTCACCGAAGACGAAGAAGGAGTTCTGTGGTACAAAGGATGTATCTGTGTGCCAGAAGATTCGGAGCTGAAGCAAGTTATCATCCAAGAAGCTCATGATACTCTTTATTCTATCCACCCCAGAGGAACGAAGATGTATCAAGTTTGAAGGAGTAATTTTGGTGGCACAAGATGAAGAGAGAAATCGGAAGGTACATCGCCAAGTGTGATATCTGTCAAAGAGTCAAAGCGGAACATCAGAGACCCACAGGACTGTTGCAACCATTGCAGATTCCGGAATGGAAATGGGATTCCGTCGGAATGGACTTTATCACCGGTTTGCCTACTTCTAGTAGGGGCCATGACTCAATCTGGGTCATCATTGATAGACTGTCCAAGGTAGCCCATTTTATACCTGTCATGACAACCTACCAGAGTTTGAAGCTAGTAGAGCTGTACATTGCTAGAATTGTCAGTCTACATGGAACCCCCAAGACCATAGTACCGGATCGAGGAACCCAATTTACCTCGAGATTTTGGCAGAAAGTCCAAGAAGGATTAGGAACCAAGTTGAATTTCAGCACAGCTTATCACCCGCAGACCAACGGACAGACTTAAAGAGTCAACCAAATCTTAGAAGATATGTTGAGAGCTTGTGTGTTAGAGTATGGATCAAAATGGGAAGATTGTCTGCCTTTCGTAGAATTCTCCTACAACAACAGTTATCAAGCCAGTTTGCAAATGGCCCCATTTGAGTTCTTATATGGAAGAAAGTGTCGAACCCCTTTAAATTGGTCGCAAGTAGGAGAGAGTCAAATTTTCGGACCCGACATCCTACGAGAAGCCGAAGAGAAGGTTCACAAAGTCCATGAGCACCTCAAGACTGCCCAATCCAGACAGAAGAGTTATGCCGACAAGAGACGTAGAGACCTGGCTTTCAATGTCGGAGATTTTGTGTATCTCAAGGTTTCGCCGTTGAAGGGAACGCAACGTTTTAGTCTGAAAGGAAAGTTAGCCCCTAGATATATCAGACCCTTCAAGATTCTGAATCGTCGAGGAGAAGTATCGTATCAACTGGAACTTCCAGAAGAGATGCCCGCCATCCATAATGTGTTCCATATCTCGTTACTTCGCAAATGCTTGGAAGTGCCGATGACATGGGTATACCCTACCGGTACTCGAGTTTAGTATATACGGTCCAGATATGGTGGAAGCCCACGGCGTTGCCACGGCCCAATGAAGAACTCGAGTAACCTATGGACTCTCGATTGCTTGCAGAACAAAAAGAAGCTAAAGATAGAAAGTTTAAAGGGAAAACCCTAATCTGTAACCGACTCGACCTGCTACCTTAGACCTAGCATATCTATATAAAGGCTAGGAGAGGGCGGCGAGGAGAACGCACGCAACCCTAGTTTCCACAACCCTCGCCAGATTGCATTTGCGCACCATTCTACTCTTCGATTCCTCTGTTAATTCCACGAGCAGACAAGCAGGAGTCTGGACCTCTACGAGGCCTAAACCTGGGTAAACCTTGCGTCCCTGTGTGCTTGTTTGCTAGCCGATTGATGCTTCTAGCGCTCCCTCCTTCTCCAAAACCCAAGTCCATAACAATGGGCATTGATGAGTTAAACCCTCGTCAATTGGCGCCGTCTGTGGGAATTGGGAGTGCTGATGTTGCGGCTTCTTCGGCCCCATCAACTGCGATCTACAACTCCGCAACAGCGGAGATTCACTAGCTCTTCGGCGCGTTCGACTTCACCGTCCACACGCCGGCCACTCGCCCGAATTTCGAGTCCGTGGGCGATAGAATTAGCCTGGCAATCGGGTGCTTCCGCTTCCAAGTTGGTCAGATGGGCACGCTTCGCATGCCTAACCAGCCAACAACACCATCGATTGCTCCAGCATCGTGGTTCCCTCCACTGATCGGCACCCTCAGTGAGCTCCATGCCTTGACAACAGTCGAGAATACAGCCAGCAATAGCAGTCGTGAATCCGATCTGGGCGATCTAGCAACTGAAGATGGAGCCTATGGATCCGGATTTGAAAGTTGTGGGAGGAATAGCTTCCCCGACCACTTCATGTGCGCCGTCATCAACGCGGGCGACTCCTCTGCAAATCGCGACAACACAGGCAACGGTGGCAATGGAACCGACCCGCCAAACACTGGCATACCTAATGGTGGACCACCCAACAGTGGCCCTAATAACGGCGCCCTCGTTAACAACGGAGGGGCAGTCGAACCTCCAGCCATGGTGAATGAGCAGACTGGTGAGCGTGTCATGATTAGGCTCAGTGATCTTGAGTGGGCCCGCTGCCGAGAAGCCCTACGAGGCAACCCTCTACCCTTCGGCTCCCCGCAAGAACTGCTGATGCGCTACCATTGGCACCTGAAGGAGGAACACAAACACCAACTGCACACACTCGTGCAACTCGAAGCACGTAAAAAGGCGGCAGACAAGTCGAGCCTCCGGCGAGCTGGGCTCTCCTCCCACAGAGGATCCTCCTCCAAGTGCAACGAGTACATCGCTAACAAGAGGCGATCTCGACTGGCCCACCTCACCGAACAAGAGCGTGTAGAAGCCGCAAAGGTCCTCGACTTTGGCTCCATGACGGTGGATACGCGTGGTAATGTGCTCCCAAAAACGTCGCAACCTACGGTAACGGCGGCCAACATGTACCTCCTCAATAACCAACCGCCAGCTGGAGACCCTCGAGCTGCCATGCACCGATCTACGATCGCAGGCTTGGGGCTAATCGAGGCCGCCTTCGACAAAGAGCCAACGTCGGAGCCAAAGAAAAACAAGGCTCTAGCTAAGCGCTATTCCTCACCCTCGTCCAGCGACGACAGTCACGATCTGTCTTGACATTGCTGCTCACGGTGACACGACCACGACTACGACGCACGTGATGACATCACACAGCGCAAGATCGACAAGTCAAGGGCACGACGCGCCCGATCGACTAATTCAGAAGACGAAGATGTGGAGCTCTGTGGCGCTAGATGCTTCAGTAGGGCCATCAAGCAAAAGAGAATGCCCAAGGGGTTCAGGCTCCCATCGGAGAACCCATAGTTTGACGGCCTGCAGGACCCGAAAATCTGGCTGGAAGACCACATATCCTCCATCAGACTCCATGGTGGGAGTCGAAGCACAGCCATGCAATGCCTACAGCTACAGCTGCAGGGCGCCGCCCGAGCTTGGCTCAATAACCTCCCGCGCGGATCCATTCACAGCTGGGACGAACTGGTCTACAGCTTTGTGCACAACTTCAAGGGCACCTACAAAAGGCCCACATCAATCGAAGAGCTGGGATGTTGCTAGCAAAGGTCGGGCGAATTGTTACGCTCGTACATCCAGAGGTGGTCCATCATCAAGAACTCCGCGGAAATATCTCGGAGGACCGGGAAATTGACACATTCAATGGTGGCGTTCGTCGCATAGAGCTGACGGAGGAGCTAGGCCGCTCGAAGCCCAAAACCATTGACCACCTGATGGAAATCAGGAATCGGTGGGCAGATGGAGAAGATTTGGTGAAAAATCGCGTTCACTCCAACGATGAAGCAGAATTTGAGGGCAGACGCGATCGCCGAAGCAAACATCGAATGCGCATCTACGATGACCGCGACGACGTCAACATGGTCACAGCCGGCTATGCCGACAGACACGACGACAACCGTAACAGCGGCTACCACAGCGGTGGACACCGCGTGACATGGGTATGCCCAATAGGCACTCAACTACAGCGTACCTGGTGTGGCTCGACGGAAGGCCCACTCGAAGTACTGCCAAGGTCCATGACGCCTATGACGGTTCAACTGATACGAAGCCTACAAGGACATAGACTCCTGGCGTAACAAGGCAAGGAAAGTACAAGACTAGACTAGATACGAACTCTAACTTGTAAACCAATTCATATTGGTACCTGAGACCCAGCCTCCCCATATATAAAGGCTAGGAGGGTCCAACGAGAAGGTATCCTCACCTCCAATCTCTCAATCGCAACACGCTATGCCACAATAGATCTAGACATCGTGACTCCCTCAATAGATAGATCTACGATCTCCCATACGCCAGATCCAATCTGTGCATCCACCGCCATAGGAGACATTGTAATCCTTCGGATCGTCATCAATCAAGAGCAGACAAGCAGGAGTAGGGTCCTCTACGAGGCCTGAACCTAGGTAAACCTTGCGTCCCTGTGTGCTTGTTTGCTAGCCATACCGAGATCTCCAGCGCTCCTCAATTCCTTTACCTAAGTCCATAACAATGGGCATTGATGAGTTAAACCCTCGTCAATTGGCGCCGTCTGTGGGAATTGGAAGTGCTGATATTGCGATTTTGACGGCTCCATCAACCCAAAGATCTAAAAATCACCGATCTTAGGCGTGCAGCCGAGCCGATCGGATCAATGTATTGGCGACGGCTATCCTATTCACGCCCATGGAGATTAATTTCCAAGTCCGATCAGCACCACGAGTCGTCACCTGATTACTGCACGTACGAGTCCAGATGAGAGGCACTTGGAAAAGAAAGTGAATAAGAAACGATAATGGAGAAATTTGCCTCTCTCAATCTTTGGAAGAGAACACGGGACCAATTCCAAGAATTGCATGTGCCTGACAGATGCATCGCATGAGGAATCAAGTCTCGATGGCCAGGTTGAAGGGCACATCAACGGATTATGGTCTCGTCGATCGACAAGTCCATGTTTGCACGGCCCGACGATCACCTTGCTACTGGTTCCACACTTGGAAACTGTCTCCGGACATGACGACCATGCAGGCTATCGTTTGCATTCAGTCTGACGACAAGCACGTCACCGTGACTTGCCGCCACAACGAATCCGTTCGCTGCGCGACCCATCGACTACACCCGGGGGCTACGCCGACTCCGCCGCGTGGCCCACTGCAGTCTTCGAATGCGACGAACTACCACCGCCATCGGCTCTGGTCACTCGATGATCACGTCGACTCCCTCCGATTCGGAGATTTGCCGCGGTGTTCGACTCCGATGACCCGCTATGGCCTTTGGCTGCGGCGACCCACTAAAATCTTCGGCTGTGACAACATGCTACCGCCATTGTTTTCGGCGATCCGCTGCCGCGTCGACTCCGGTCCGCCACATCGGCTCCCGAATGCTGTCTCGACTCCATCAACCACCTCGATGCTACACTCGAGGACTCCTTCGACTCCACCATACGACCCTCTTCGGTCCTCGACTCCAGCGACTCGGAAGGCTCCCTCGGCGCTGGTGACCCGCTGTGGTCTTCGATTCCATCGACCCGCTGTGGTCTTCTACTACAGTGACCGCCATGGTCTTCACAGTCGCAAGTTGCATCGACTCCAGTACGCCGCATCGACCCCGTCGACATCGCTGATTCCACACTCGGGGGCTCCGTCGACTCCGCCGCGAGGCTGCTACGCTTCGCCACGGTGACTCACTATGGTCTCCGAATCCGCCCATCTACTGAGTCTTCGACTCCATCACGCGACTCACTACGGTCTTCATCTGCGGTCTTCGGGTGAGGTGACCCGATACGGTCTTCGACTGCTGTGGCCCGTTACAGTCTTCATATATGGCAATTCGTCATCACCACGCGACTCCGACCCGCCGCGTCGACTACGTCCGCCGCGTGACTCGCTCCCACGTCAACTCTAGTCTTCGACTCTGGTGATTCGCTACAGTATTCGACTCGGGGGCTCCCTCGAATCCTGCGATCACGAGCCGCTACAATCTTCGACTCCCGCGACCCGCCGATCGCATCAGATCTTGCGACTTGTTCGTCACGGCAACTATCAATAAAGCTAAGTTCTATACTTAAAGTTGATTTCTTTCTTACTTTAGTCACACTCGAAACACTCGGGGGCTACGCCCTCTTCGAGTAACCTAATATGTCATCGACTCCACGCACTCGAGCACCTCATACATGACAGCCCAAGTAGCTGATTCTGCCTGATCGTCGAATCCTTGAACTCCGAGCACCTCGGCAAGGTACTAAGACTAAGGGTAATCAGGCTAACAAAAAGGCCTAGCATACAGTGCAAAAGTGTCGACTCGATTGGCACCATAATTTTACTTTGCAAACCGACATGCAAATATTGTTTACAAGATACAAATACTTCACAATTCTTAATGTTTTATGCAGCTTATAAGGATGTCAAGTGCATCGAGCTATTCTATCGGGTCCTCCAACAGGAGTCGACAAAACAACTGGCTATGACATACACTCATGACCCGAGTCGAGTCCCTCCTCGGATGGTTGCATCGCTTGATGCTACACACATGCGACGTTGGCCACGCACCCGACAAAAGTGACTGCATCGACTCCATCTGCATCGTCGACTCACCCATGTTTTCTTCTCGCATGATTGGCGACTACATCTACAACGATACAAGACTCGAGTCTCTGCCCGAGTCTGCGACTCCGCCAGACACTCGGGGGCTACTCCAAGATGGAGCACTGGTCGCGCATATACAAGATCCTCGAGTGAAATGCTCTGACTCCTCACTCGAATCCACGATTCGACTAAGGACTCAGGGGCTACTCCCATAGGGAGCGCTGGCCGCGCACCCGAAGATATTTATGAAGATATCCAAGCATTATGAATACCCTTCACTCGAATCTACGATTCGATTGTGGGCTTCGGGTTACTCCCATTGGGAGCACTGAAAGCAAATTCGACTGAAACCAGCAAACAAAAAGACGACAGCAGTCGCAAAAGTTCTTGAGTCCCTGCCTGAGTCTTCGACTCAACCAGGCACTCGGGGGCTACTCCCATAGGGAGCGCTGGTCGCGCACCCTATGATTATTTTTCCTTGTACATCGTACTGTTTGTCGATAACATCCACACTCGAAGGCTATGTTGACTCCGCCTCATATTTTCCCTACAAAGAGATTACGTCTCCTGGGCCACCCGAATCATCTCCGCGATGACAAAAAATTCGGATGCCGCGCTTACAGCGTGAAGATAAGACCTGAATAAGGCCTGGCAACACATCTGCTGCGCACTACCAGAGATACATCTGTGCCTGCAGGTACGATGAATATGCCTTGACGGATGCGTCGAGTGCTCACACTTATACACTGGGATTCGAACTCTATAAGACCTCCGCGGCATGAGTCGAATTACGCCACCAATTTCCGAATTCGAGTCCGGGGACTCGAGTTTGAGTAGGTAGCATTGTTTTTTCCCCCGAGCAATTAACTGGTCCCGATCCATCAACGCACCAGTCACGTTTACCATCATCCCTATGAACTACTACAAATTCGACTGACCCGATGAACTTCCGGGAGAAGTGCTACGCACTCAACACAATTGTCGACTCCGACAACCTAATGCAAAGATCAAGACTTCTGAGTCTCCATCCGAATCTACGATTCACATGGACACTCGGGGGCTACTGACATGGGTATTCCCAATAGGCACTCAACTACAGCGTACCTGGTGCGGCTCGATGGAAGGCCCACTCGAAGAACTGCCAAGGTCCATGACGCCTATGACGGTTCGACTGATACGAAGCCTACAAGGACACAGACTCCTGGCATAACAAGGCAAGGAAAGTACAAGACTAGACTAGATACGAACTCTAACGTGTAAACCAATTCGTATTGGTACCTGAGACCTAGCCTCCCCATATATAAAGGCTAGGAGGGTGCAACGAGAAGGTATTCTCACCTCCAATCTCTCAATCGCAACACGCTATGCCACAATAGATCTAGACACCGCGACTCCCTCAATAGATAGATCTACAATCTCCCATATGCCAGATCCAATCTGTGCATCCACCGCCATCGGCGACATTGTAATCCTTCGGATCATCATCAATCAAGAGCAGACAAGCAGGAGTAGGGTCCTCTACAAGGCCTGAACCTGGGTAAACCTTGCGTCCCTGTGTGCTTGCTTGCTAGCCATACCGAGATCTCCAGCGGTCCTCAATTCCTGAACCTAAGTCCATAACAATGGGCATTGATGAGTTAAACCCTCGTCAATTGGCGCCGTCTGTGGGAATTGGAAGTGCTGATGTTGCGATTTTGACGGCTCCATCAACCCGAAGATCTACAAATCGTCGATCTTAGGCGTGCGGCCGAGCCGATCGGATCAACGTATTGGCGACGGCTGTCCTATTCACGGCCGTGGAGATTAATTTCCAAGTTCGATCAGCACCACGAGTCGTCACCTGATTACTGCATGTACGTGTCCAGATGAGAGGCACTTGGAAAAGAAAGTGAATAAGAAACGACAATGGAGAAATTTGCCTCTGTCAATCTTTGGAAGAGAACATGGGACCAATTCCAAGAATTGCATGTGCCTGACAGATGCATCGCATGAGGAATCAAGTCTCGATGGCCAGGTTGAAGGGAACATCAATGGATTATGGTCTCGTCGATCGACAAGTCCACGTTAGCACGGCCCGACGATCACCTTACTACTAGTTCCACACTTGGAAACTATCTCTGGACTTGACGACCATGCAGGCTATCGTCTGCAATCAGTCTGACGACAAGCACGTCACCGTGACTTGCCTCAACAACGAATCCGTTCGCTGCGCGACCCATCGACTACACCCGGGGGCTACGCCGACTCCGTCGTGTGGCCCACTACAGACTTCGGATGCGACGAACTACCACCGCAATCGGCTCTGGTCACTCGATGATCACGTCGACTCCCTCCGATTCGGAGATTTGCCGCGGTGTTCGACTCCGATGACCCGCTATGGCCTTTGGCTGCGGCGACCCACTAAAATCTTCGGCTGTGACAACATGCTACCGCCATTGTTTTCGGCGATCCGCTGCCGCGTCGACTCCGGTCCGCCACATCGGCTCCCGAATGCTGTCTCGACTCCATCAACCACCTCGATGCTACACTCGAGGACTCCTTCGACTCCACCATACGACCCTCTTCGGTCCTCGACTCCAGCGACTCGGAAGGCTCCCTCGGCGCTGGTGACCCGCTGTGGTCTTCGATTCCATCGACCCGCTGCGGTCTTCTACTACAGTGACCGCCATGGTCTTCACAGTCGCAAGTTGCATCGACTCCAGTACGCCGCATCGACCCCGTCGACATCGCTGATTCCACACTCGGGGGCTCCGTCGACTCCGCTTGCATCGCTTCGGCTACGGTGACTCACTACGGTTTTCGACTCCGCCCATCTACTGAGTCTTCGACTCCATCACGCGACTCACTACGGTCTTCAGCTGCGGTCTTCGGGTGAGGTGACCCGATACGGTCTTCGACTGCTGTGGCCCGTTACAGTCTTCATATATGGCAATTCGTCATCACCACGCGACTCCGATCCGCCGCGTCGACTACGTCCACCGCGTGATTCGCTCCCACGTCAACTCTAGTCTTCGACTCTAGTGATTCGCTACGGTATTCGACTCGGGGGCTCCCTCGAATCCTGCGATCACGAGCCGCTACAATCTTCGACTCCCGCGACCCACCGATCGCATCAGATCTTGCGACTTGTTCGTCACGGCAACTATCAATAAAGCTAAGTTCTATACTTAAAGTTGATTTCTTTCTTACTTTAGTCACACTCGAAACACTCGGGGGCTACGCCCTCTTCGAGTAACCTAATATGTCATCGACTCCACGCACTCGAGCACCTCATACGCGACAGCCCAATTAGCTGATTCTGCCTGATCGTCGAATCCTTGAACTCCGAGCACCTCGGCAAGGTACTGAGACTAAGGGTAGTCAGGCTAACGAAAAGGCCTAGCATACAGTGCAAAAGTGTCGACTCGATTGGCACCATAATTTTACTTTCCAAACCGACATGCAAATATTGTTTACAAGATACAAATACTTCACAATTCTTAATGTTTTATGCAGCTTATAAGGATGTCAAGTGCATCGAGCTATTCTATCGGGTCCTCCAACAGGAGTCGACAAAACAACTGGCTATGACATACACTCATGACCCGAGTCGAGTCCCTCCTCGGATGGTTGCATCGCTTGATGCTACACACACGCGTTATTACCTTCCGACAAAAGTGACTGCATCGACTCCATCAGCATCGTCGACTCACCCATGTTTTATTCTCGCATGATTGGCGACTACATCTACAACGATACAAGACTCGAGTCTCTGCCCGAGTCTGCGACTCCGCCAGACACTCGGGGGCTACTCCAAGATGGAGCACTGGTCGCGCATATACAAGATCCTTGAGTGACACGCTCTGACTCCTCACTCGAATCCACGATTCGACTAAGGACTCGGGGGCTACTCCCATAGGGAGCGCTGGTCGCGCACCCGAAGATATTTATGAAGATATCCAAGCATTATGAAAACCCTTCACTCGAATCTACGATTCGATTGTGGGCTTCGGGTTACTCCCATAGGGAGCACTGAAAGCAAATTCGACTGAAACTAGCAAACAAAAAGACGACAGCAGTCGCAAAAGTTCTTGAGTCCCTGCCTGAGTCTTCGACTCAACCAGGCACTCGGGGGCTACTCCCATAGGGAGCGCTGGTCGCACACCCTATGATTATTTTTCCTTGTACATCGTACTGTGTGTCGATAACATCCACACTCGAAGGCTATGGCGACTCCGCCTCATATTTTCCCTACAAAGAGATTACGTCTCCTGGGCCACCCGAATCATCTCCGCAATGACAAAAAATTCGGAAGCCGCGCTTACAGCATGAAGATACGACCTGAATAACGCCTGACAACGCATCTGCTGCGCACTACCAGAGATATATCCGTGCCTGCAGGTACGATGAATATGCCTTGATGGACGCGTCGAGTGCTCACACTTATACACTGTGATTCAAACTCTATAAGACCTCCGCGGCATGAGTCGAATTACGCCAGCAATTTCCGAATTCGAGTCCGGGGACTCGAGTTTGAGTAGGTAGCGTTGTTTTTGCCCTCGAGCAATTAACTGGTCCCGATCCATCGAGCGCACCAGGCACGTTTACCATCATCCCTATGAACTACTACAAATTCGACTGACCCGATGAACTTCCGGGAGAAGTGCTACGCACTCGACACAATTGTCGACTCCGACATCCTAATGCAAAGATCAAGACTTCTGAGTCTCCATCCGAATCTATGATTCACATGGACACTCGGAGGCTACTGACATGGGTATGCCGAATAGGAACTCAACTACAGCGTACCTGGTGCGGCTCGACGGAAGGCCCACTCGAAGAACTACCAAAGTCCATGACACCTATGACGGTTCGACTGATACGAAGCCTACAAGGACACAGACTCCTGGCATAACAAGGCAAGGAAAGTACAAGACTAGACTAGATACGAACTCTAACTTGTAAACCAATTCGTATTGGTACCTGAGACCTAGCCTCCCCATATATAAAGGCTAGGAGGGTCCAACGAGAAGGTATCCTCACCTCCAATCTCTCAATCGCAACACGCTATGCCACAATAGATCTAGACATTGCGACTCCCTCAATAGATAGATCTACGGTCTCCCATTCGCCAGATCCAATCTGTGCATCTACCGCCATCGGCAACATTGTAATCCTTCGGATCATCATCAATCAAGAGCAGACAAGCAGGAGTAGGGTCCTCTACGAGGCCTGAACTTAGGTAAACCTTGCGTCCCTGTGTGCTTGTTTGCTAGCCGTACCGAGATCTCCAGCGCTCCTCAATTCCTGAACCTAAGTCCATAACAATGGGCATTGATGAGTTAAACCCTCATCACCGCGACTCCAGGAAAACCACGCAAGTATTGTAACAACCTCGGACCCTACGCTCTAAGTTCAAGCCTGGATGAACTGGAAATGGTTAAAATAGTACAGCGGGGGCCCAGGGGCCACCCATGTGTAGACCCGTCGGCCGTCCTAACCACTTACAAGACATCAGGACAAGAGCGAGCGGTGTAGGCAACAAGCAAAGAGATCAAATACATACACAAGTGAGTATGTATGCAAGCTACCTTACAACAGTTTTCAGAGCCATACCATCTAAAAGAAATAGAAATATTGCAACCCCATACGGCAAGATCCAAATATCCTAGATAGAGATAATAGTGTAGGATAGCTCCTCATTCATCAAACATCAGAGTATCAAGCGGAGGCGGGAAACAAGATCCGAGTACGGATAAGAAGCAAATCGGCATAAGATGCCACATAAGTAAGCACATCCCGCCCACAGATCTCGCGGATCCCCATCCCCGGAATCTCTACACC
Organism: Avena insularis; assembly: GCA_023614405.1. Lineage (NCBI taxonomy): Eukaryota > Viridiplantae > Streptophyta > Magnoliopsida > Poales > Poaceae > Avena > Avena insularis. The sequence goes on along the minus strand of JAJUPC010000071.1, from coordinate 434,886 downwards.
GAGTGATCGTCGCCAACATCATCTATCTCCTCCACCCAGTATCCATCTTGCGAATACACCTGTTCATCTGAATCAAACAATTTATCGTGTGAGACCCTAGGGGTACTCAGCAAGTCTTTATGCCTCTAAAGGGGACATAACCTGGGGTGACGCAATTGCAGCAAAATATAATACTAACAAGTCTATAGATACTCGCTAACCATCCGCCTAACCAATGATAGACGGATGTCCGTTAATTAGAAACAACAGTTATAATAGTATGAAGTAACAGATCCATCCTCCTTCTCGCTTACCAACGAGAAAGCGGACGAACAACCCATCCGTTGGCAGTTTTATTAACCATTCCATGAGTATTTCTCTATTTACTAGTCGGGTATTTAGTCAAATTAAAAGCGGTACTTTAGTTATACTTGTCTATGATCGAGAAACTGTGCCCCAAGTCGTCCATAACCGCGGACACGGCTTTCATAAAGATTTACCCTGCAGGGGTGCACAAATAGCAACACACACTCGATAAACCTCGAAAAAACCAACTCAAAACCCAACGAGGCATTCACGACAAAGCGATCATAGGATTCATAAAATATTTCAGGGGTCCACCCCAGTAAGCTACCCGCAACAAAGTTGGCCGGCTCCGGAATGGACCCAGGGGTTGTGTGGAGGGCAGTAAACGACTGGGAACCCGAAAGTGTGACTGGGAACCCGAAAGGAGCGACGCTGGGTGCAGGCAAACGCCAGGGACGGTTCAGCAAGGGCGAGGAGCTGCTGCGGTGCTGCTGTTTGCACTAGACCAGGAGGGCGCCGGGCTGGGGAGGGTTTTCCTTTCTCTCCTTGTGGTCCTGACAAATAGAGAGAGGAAAAGATAGGGGGATCAGGTGATTAGCTTAGGATGTAACTAGGTTGGACAAAGAGAGATAGACTAGGTGTTTGCACTAGTTAGCTAGGGTTTAAGAGAGAGAGAGGGTTAGGCTAGAGATTAGAGAAAAAGTGCTCATGATTCCATGTGAGGAAGGGGACGTTTTATTATTCCATGCTTAGAGAGAACTTGTTAAAGTATGTGGAAAATACACATGTTTGTGGGGTGTTGAGGGTGGTGGCAAGTAAGGTTAGGGTGTAAGATGAAAGGGAGGATCTAGGGTAGATGCTTCATTGATAAAAGCACAAGCTTGCAAGAGAGTTCAAGAAAAGCTACACCATCATAAATTCAAATAAAGAGAAAAAGAAGTAAATGGGAAGGAGGTGTTGCATGGGCCATGCAAAGCAAGGAAATGCCACAATTACTAGATGTGAGAACAACTAGATAGCCTATGGGCATTTATTCTCACATGCCTCAAAATATGGAATTAAGGCCAAGCAAAAAGAAAGGAGTTGTGTCCTAAGTGGAATAGATTCATATGCTCATATTTGAATATAATGTGGGCATGCTAGTGTGTATGTTCCACTAGGTAAGTAGATAGCCATAATTATATTCATACATGATCAAATACTCCAAACCAAACCATATGGAAGCTAGACAAGGAAAATACTCACATAACATGCAAAGGTGGCCATGTGGCTCTCCACATATCAACATTGTGAAAACAACATGATGCATATATGGAAGCATGTGGAAGTATAAGTGGAAGCACGGATTAACAAAATCTTCCAAGAATATCAAGATCAAGAGGCGGGAGAACGAACAATGCTCAAAACACTTTCTGAGCTCAACGCTCAAAACAGATATATATCAGTGGCGCACTAGAAACAATGTGCCACAGAAGTTTGGCACTTCAGTGGCGCACGAAACCAATATGCACCACAGAAGTCCATATTTCGTATGATATTTTCGCACGCCATCTGAGTGTCAAACTTCGTGGATATATAGACGATGCGCCATGTAAGGTTGATGGGACCAAGCAGCAAAAAAAGAGGGAGAAACTTCTATGGTGCATATGTCCATATGCGCCACAGAAAGTGATGTTTCTGTGGCGCATATAGGTGTATGCGCCACAGAACAAGCATATAGGGGGGAAAAACAGATCATACCCCCCCTCCCCCCCCATGGATCGCCTTTTCAGTTTTGTAAAAAATAATCAAAAATGATAGAAACTTCAAAAAAATAATTCCTTTAAGTTGTAGTTAGACTTTAGGGTATAGATCTAGACAAAATTGAAAAACATGAATTTCGATGTATTTTGCAAAAATAGGTCATGGCACGGTAAAACGGCTCTAACTTTTGCATACGATGTCGAAAAAAATCTTTAACCTATCAAAATCATCGTCTCGAAATTTTCTACTCGATTGAAGATTTTGAAGATTCCCCAAACTCCAAAAGAGTAAAAAGTTATGGCAGACAGAAGATTTTTTCCTGTAAAAAAATAAAAAAGAGGGAGAAACTTCTGTGGCGCATTTCCACCATATGCGCCACAGAAGTCTTGGGCGGGATTCTGAATCCCGCCAGCGCCCCTTCTCCTTATATTCCTCCACTTCTTCTCCTTCTTCGCCCTTCTTCTCCTTCTTCTCCCCTTCTCCTCCACTTCTACTCCCCTCCATAATTATCTCTCCACTTCTCCTCCCCTTCATACTTCTCCCCTTCTCCTCCACTTCTCCCTCCACTATTCCTCCCCTCCACACTTCTCCCTCCACTCTCCGGCGACATCCACCTCCGGCCATGGCTACCTCGGTGAACTCCTCCACCTAGATGACCTCCTCCTCCGGCGACCTCCAACACCACCGGCGACCTCCTCCACCACCACCATCTCCGGCGATCTCCTCCAACCATCTCCGTCGGCCTCCTCCAACCATCTCCGGCGATCCCTTCCTCCACCTCCGGCGGCCTCCTCCTACTACTACTCTGACCACCTCCGATGGCCTCCTTCTCCTCCGGCCATCACATCTGATCCACCTCCAGTGACCCCCAGCTCCGGCCAGATCTGGGCCAGTTTTTTTTTTTTGAAATTTGAAAAAAACTTCTATGGCGCATATTGGCCATATGCGCCATAGAAGTTTTAGATCTGGCCCACCTTTTTTTTGAATTTTGGAAAACAACTTCTGTGGTGCGTATTGGTCATATGCGCCACTGAAGTTTGAGACTTCTGTGGCGCATTTTGAAATGCGCCACTTAAGTTAGTTATTAGTGGCGACTAGGAAATGCGCGACAGAAGTTGAAAAAAGGTGCGCCACAGAAGAGATGTTTCCTAGTAGTGAACCTCATGTTCGCAAGTACCTTGCGATCAATGAGGATCCCTCTGACCTCCCTAGAGGCCTCGGACACAGCATTCCACGGCATCGTCCCAGGCAAGGGTGTATACCCCCTTGGCAAAATCAACCTTGACATCATCTTCGGCACGCCAAAAAACTTTCGACGTGGACGCATTGACTTCGAAGTCATCGACTGGCCCTCATAGTACCACTGCATCCTCAGACGTGTCGCGTTCGCCAGATTCATTACAGTGCCACACTACGCCTATCTGCAGATGAAAATGTCAGGCCCCAACAGCGTCATCACAATCAACAGGAGCTTCGAGAGGTCCGATAGTTCTGATAGGGAATTCAACAGAATTTCCCAATCCTTCGGCGTGCAGGAAGAATTCGCAAGATTGAAGGAGTCGACAGACAACAGTCTGCCTCCCGTGAGCCGTCCAAGTTCACCCGACCAATCCTTCGACTCGTCGGTGCATACGAAGAAAGTTTAGGTCCACCCATCGGACCCCGCCAAGACGGCCCTCAGTGCCAACAACTTGAGTCCCTCATAGGAACTCGCGCTTGTCGAATCCCTCCGTGAGCACTGGGAAATCTTTGCCTGATGTCCAGCGGACATGCCAGGAGTCCCCAGGGAATTCGCCGAGCACGCACTCGATGTCAACCTAGACGCAAGGCCAGTCAAACAAACAATTCGGTGACTGTCTGAGCCAAGAGCAAAAGCGGTCGGAATGGAGATCAACAGACTCCTTGATGCCAAATTCATATGCGAGATCAAGGAAAGCACTTGGTTCACCAACACGGTGCTAGTACCAAAAAAGGACACGGATATCCTATGGATGTGCGTGGATTTTACCTCTCTGAATAAGCACTGCCCAAAGGATCACTTCGCGCTGCCGCGAATCGACCAGATCATCGACTCCACCGTGGGATGTGCATGCCTCTGGTTCCTCCACGCCTACTTAGGCTACAATCATATTCGAATGAAGGAAGAGGATCAAGAAAAACAGCGTTTACAACGCCTTTTGGTGTGTTCTGCTATAACACAATGCCCTTCGGGCTAAAAAACGGAGCAACTTATTAGCGGTGCATGCAGGCTTGCCTCAAGAACCAACTTGGTAGCAACATCCAAGTCTATGTTGACGACATCGTAATCAAGACCAAAGAGGAAGCTTCACTAATCGGCGATTTACGCGAAACCTTCGCCAACCTCGACCGCTACCGGATCAAGCTCAATCCGTACAGCCTATGCGTACTATCTGAAGCAACTACTCGGGTATCTCATCTCCGCGAGAGGGATCGAGGCGAACCCGAAGAAAATAAAAGCCATACTGGCATTGGAGAATCCGAAGAACATAAGAGGTGTCTAGCAGCTGGCTGGGCGAATTGTGGTGCTCAGTCGATTCATCAGCCAAATGGGTGAAAAAGCACTGCCCTTCTACCAACTTCTCCGCAAAACTGACAAGTTCGAGTGGACCAACGAGGCATAGGAAGCATTCGAAGATCTCAAGCGTTTGCTGTCCACCTCACCAGTACTGGTGACCCCACGCGAAAGGGAACCACTGCTGTTGTACATCTCCGCCACCAACCAGGTGGTTAGCACGGTGCTCGTGGTAGAACAAGCCGAAGAGAACAAGGTCCACGGGGTACAACGCCCAGTCTACTACCTCAGCGAGGTACTCACGCCAACAAAGCAGTGGTACCCGCACTAACAGAAGTTGGCATATGGTGTCTTCATGACAGCCAGGCGACTGCGCCACTACTTCCAGGAACACCCAATCATGGTGGTCAACGACGCCCCGCTTCGACACATCCTCAACAACCCCGATGCCACCGGACGAGTCGCACTTTGGGGAATCGAGTTGTCTCCACGAGACATTACATATGAAAAACGCGACGCGATCAAGTCGCAAGTTCTCCCTGACTTCCTCGTGCACTGGATGGAGAATCAGCTCCCTAAAAAACCAGATATGTCCTATCTCTGTAAAATGCACTTCGATGGATCCAAGCGAAAGAATGGAGCTGGCGCAGGTGTCATACTAACATCGCCCCAGGGAGACAAGCTGAAATATATTCGGCAACTGCAGTTCACCGCCTCCAACAACGAAGCTGAATACGAGGCCCTGCTACACGGAACGAGGATGGCAAAAGCTTGCGGCTCCAAGAGGCTCATAATACTGATCGAAAATATGATCGCCTACCATGACCTCTACGACACACTCAAAGGGGACTTCGATGGTTGCGAGCTGCGGCACATAGGCCATGAAAGCAATGAAGAGGCAGACGCACTCGCCAACATTGGCTCTACCTATGCCCCCATACCACCTGAGGTATTTGTGAACGCTCCATCAAGCCAAAGGCCACAGAGAAGAAAACATGTGCAACAACAAACTCGGGGGCTGCGCCGCCCAATGAGACAATGGCACTCGACGACCTGGAGCTTGACACAGGACTCGAAGGACCGATGAGTGTCATGATGATTGAGCCATCTTAGACTCAACCGTACATCACATACCTTCTCGGCAAGAGGCTACCGGACAACCCAACTGACGCGCGACAAATCACATGACGATCCAAGGCATTCGCTGTCATCAACGGCGAACTATACAAACACAGCATCACATGAGTACTCCAATGGTGCATCTCAAATGCTGATGGAAGAGCCGTTCTCCTCGAGATCCATGAGGGGACTTGCGGACACCACGCCGGCAGTCGCGCCCTTGTCGCCAAGGCTCTATGAGCTGGATTCTACTGGCCCACGGCCATGCGTGACGCCAAGGACATCATCCAAAAATGCAACGCTTGCCAGCGATTTGCAGACAAACCTCACGCACCTAGCACGGAGCTCCGGCCAATTCCATTGGCCTGGCCCTTCGCACAATGGGGACTCGACATGGTCGGCAAGCTCCCAAAGTCCTCGTGAGGAGGCTACGTCTACCTCTTGGTCGCAGTCGACAAATTCACCAAATGGATAGAGGCCATGCCGGTGACTAACCAGTCAGGAGCCAGCGCAGTCAAGTTCTTCGAGTCCATCGTCTATCGCTTCGGAGTGCCACATAGCATCATCATGGACAACGGGATGAACTTCACCTCCAAGGAGTTCCAAGAATTCTGCGAGAACCTGGGAATAAACATAAGCTATGCCTCCGTAGCTCATCCACAGACCAACGGTCAGGTCGAAAAGGCCAACGGGCTCGTCTACGGTGGAATCAAGAAGCGACTCCTTAGGCCACTCGAACAAGCCGCAGGATGCTGGCCAGACGAGCTGCAATCGGTACTCTGGAGCCTACGCACAACCCCAAACAGTGCCACGGGGTACACCCCGTTATTCATGGTGCACGGTGCTGAACGGGTGCTACCCGCAGAGGTACGTGATACGTCCATTTTGCATCCCTATTCTATGTCATAATTCACTCTTATTCATTGGTATATTTCATATTAAGAGGTGATACTTATGTTATTTCATCTGTTTTGCATGGTTGATGACTTTTGGAGCATGGACCGCTGCAGTCAGGATTCTGATGGAAAAGGTGCTGTTTGGAGGCAAAATTCATGAAGATCAGAAAATCTAGGAAAATATACGGAAAATCCTTTTTTTCTAGAAGACGAAGGAAGCCAGAAGGGGGCTAGAGATGGGCCACAGGGGGCCCACACCACCCCCTGGCGCGGGTAGCCCTAGGCCATGCCAGCAGGTGGTGTGGCCGCCCTAGCCCACTCTAGGCTCTCCCCTCTGGCGTATATCATCCTCCCGAAACCCTAAGACTCAGGGAGCAACCACAGAAAGATTCCGCCGCCTCTGCGGGGCGGAAAACACCGAGAGAGAAAGATCTCTCCGCATGTGATTCTGTCAGGGGAATTCCTTCCCGGAGAGGGGAGATCGTCGCCATCAACACCACCATCAAGCTGGACTTCATCGGTATCATCATCATCATCATCACCACCATCATCACCATCTCCATATTGCTATAATAATTGCGTTGAATCTTGCATAGTTCATAGGGGAAACTTTCCTGGTGTTGATTACTCTTTGTAGTTGATGCTATTGAGTGAACTGTTGAATTATTGTTTATGTTCAGCTTGTTATACATCAATATTTCATGTTTGATCATGATCCATATGATGTCTTGTGAGTAGTTCGTTTTGTTCTTGAGGACATGGGAGAAGTCATGTTGTTAGTAGTGGAGTTGTGTTGAGAGAGATTCAATAGTTTGATATTTAAGTTGTGGTGTACTTCTTCTAGTGGTGTCATGTGAACTTCGACTACATGACACTTCACCTATATGGGCCTAGGGGATTGCATTGTGTATTTGGATACTAATCGTAGGGGTTGCCGGAGTGACAGAAACCTGAACCCCTGTTAGGAAACCATTACACAAGGGACGTAAGGGTCTTAGAGTTTAAAGCTGTGGTTAGGTTTCTACCTTAATTCGCCGAGTTTCTTATTTGGTAATGCTACAACCACTGCTAAGGTAGTAGATAAGCCACCACCTGCTGAGAATGATGTTTTTAAAATACCTACAAGAATTATTGATCATGTTATGGATAACTACTATGTTGGGGATGGAACTGTCCATCCCAATGATCATTTGCTCTTTATACACGAATTATGCGGGTTGTTCAAGTGTGCAGGTATTACTACAGATCGAGTTAAGAAGAAGTTATTCTCATTATCACTGAAAGGAAGAGCTGAGGAATGGTATAAGCTGTTGAAGAATGGTCAAGCTCTGGAATGGGAGGAAATAGTGCCTCTCTTTTATTCAAAGTTTTATCCTCCTAGTGAGATTCATAAAGATCGGAATCAAATATACAACTTTTGGCCTCTTGATGGAGAGAGTACAACTCAAGCTTGGGGGAGATTGAAGTTACTAATGCTCAAATGTCCCATTCATGAGCTCCCCAACAATATTATTATCAATAACTTTTATGTAAGGCTCCCTCTACATGATAAGGATTTATTGGATGCTTCTTGTGCTGGATCATTCACTCGCATGGAAGAAGAAGCTAAATGGGATCTTCTGGACCGTATTCAAGACAATGCTGAAGCTTGGGAGAATGACAAAGGTAGAAAGTCAGGTATAAATTATGATTATGAATGCATTGAATCTTTTATGGGAAATGATGACTTTCAAAATATTAGTAATGCTTATGGTCTTGATTTGCAAGTTATTACTAATTGCTTTAGAGCTTTTGCTTCTTATATTGAAATTCCAAAAAGGGGATGGAACAAGTACCATGCACCTTATAAAGATATTGTTGACTGTGTTCCTGTTGGGAGCACTGAGTGTTGTATTATTGATAACATCTTAACTGAGCCTTATATCGAGAAGATTCCCTTCCCAGATAAGGTAAAGGATCATCCTATGATAACTGTAAAACCTGATGAACAAATAAATGTTGAACCTATGGTAGCAATTGTGAAAGACCTTGTCACTAAAAGCATAGAAGATGGACACATAGTCTTTTGTGAGGATGCTTCTAATATTGTTTCACAACCTAATAGAACTAAAAAAGCTAGTGTTCCTGTGCTTTCTAATAGAATTGGTGATCATTGCTATTATGGTTTATGTGATATTGGTGCGAGGTCCAGTGCTATTCCTTATGAGCTTTACAGAGAAATTTTGCATGAAATCACTCCCTGCGAATTGGAAGAGATTGATGTGGTTATTCACCTTGCTAATAGAGAGACCATCTCTCCAATTGGTATTGTACGAAACGTGGAAGTTCTTTGTGGTAAGATTAAGTATCCTGCTGATTTTCTAGTACTTGGTTCAGCTGCTAGTTCAACTTATCCTATCATTTTTGGTAGACCTTTCTTGAGTACTTGTGGAGCTATTATTGATTGCAAGAGGGAGAAAATCTTGACTAAGTTTGATGGGGAATCTTATGAGTTTAATTTTTCGAAATTTACTAAAGAACCTTGCGAAGAGGAAACCCATAATGAGGATTTTAGAGTTGAACAACTTGCTTCTATCTCTTTTGCTCCTAACAATGTTTTGCAGCAATTTATGGAAGATCACGAAAGTGAGATCTTCATGGAAGAAAGGAATGAGATTGACGAGATCCTCCGTCGTCAACCCAAGATGCTAAAGCATGACTTGCCTGTAGAAGACTTGGGCACCACGTTGCCACCTAAAAAGGATCCGGTTTTCGATCTAAAACCTCTCCCCGATGATCTTAAATATGCTTATATTGATGATAAAAAGATATATCCTGTTATTATTAGCGCTCAACTTTCAGGAAAGGAAGAAGAAAGGTTATTGGAGGTTTTGAGGAAACACCGAGGAGCTATGGGCTATACTCTGGATGATTTAAAAGGGATTTCACCTACTATATGTCACCATTCTATCAACATAGAACCAGATGCAAAGCCAGTGGTAGAGCACCAACGATGTTTAAATCCTAGGATGAAGGAAGTGGTAAGGAATGAGGTATTGAAACTCCTTGATGCTGGTATTATTTACCCTATTGCTGACAGTGAATGGGTTAGTCTTGTTCATTGTGTTCCTAAAAAACGAGGTATTACCGTTGTTCCTAATGATAATGATGAGCTTATTCCTCAAAGAATAGTAGTACGCTATAGGATGTGCATTGATTTTAGAAAAGTCAATAAAGTTACTAAGAAAGATCACTACCCACTTCCTTTTATTGATCAAATGTTGGAAAGGTTGTCTAAAAAGACCCATTTTTGTTTTCTTGATGGTTATTTTGGTTTCTCTCAAATTGATGTTAAACAACAAGATCAAGAAAAAACTACTTTTACTTGTCCTTACGGAACTTATGCTTATAGACGTATGCCTTTTGGTTTATGTAATGCTCCTGCTACTTTTCAAAGGTGCATGTCTTTCTATCTTTCATGGTTTTTGTGAGGAAATTGTAGAAGTGTTCATGGATGACTTTTCCGTCTATGGAACTTCTTTTGATAATTGTCTACACAACCTTGATAAAGTTTTGCAGAGATGTGAAGAAACTAAGCTTGTTCTTAATTGGGAGAAATGCCACTTCATGGTTAATGAAGGGATTGTCCTCGGGCATAAAGTTTCTGAAAGAGGCATAGAAGTTGATAGAGCTAAGGTTGAGGCAATTGAGAAGATGCCATGTCCAAGAGACATCAAAGGTATTCGTAGTATCCTTGGCCATGCTGGTTTCTATAGAAGGTTTATTAAAGACTTTTCTAGGATATCAAAACCCCTCACTAATCTTCTTCAAAAAGATGTACCCTTCGTTTTTGATAATGATTGTAAGGAAGCGTTTGAAACTCTGAAGAAGGCTTTAATTACAGCCCCTATTGTTCAACCAGCTGATTGGAGTTTACCCTTTGAAATAATGTGGGATGCTAGTGGTTTTGCTGTAGGTGCTGTCCTTGGGCAACGTATTGATAAGGAGTTAAACGTTATCCATTATGCTAGTAAGACTCTAGACGCTGCTCAAAGGAATTATGCTACTACTGAAAAGGAATTTCTAGCTGTCGTTTTTGCTTGTGATAAGTTTAGGCCCTATATTGTAGACTCAAAAGTCACCATTCATACTGATCATGCTGCTATTAAATACCTTATGACAAAGAAGGACGCTAAGCCTAGGCTTATTAGATGGGTGCTCCTTTTACAAGAGTTTGATCTACATATAGTAGATAGGAAGGGTGCTGAAAACCCTATAGCTGATAATTTATCTCGATTGGAACACATCTCTTTCGACCCTATGCCTGTTAATGATAGTTTCCCAAATGAGCAGTTAGCCGCAGTAGGGGTAAGCTCACGAGGGAGCCCTGGGTATGCTGATTATGCTAACTTTATTGTCTCGAAGTATTGCCTCCAACTTTTATAGCTCAACAAAGGAGGAAGTTCTTCTATGATTTGAGGCATTATTTTTGGGATGACCCACACTTATACAAAGAAGGAGTGGATGGTATTATGCGAAGATGTGTTCCAGAATATGAACAAAAGGAGATATTGCGTAAATGTCATCGTAGTGCTTATGGAGGACATCATGCAAGAGATAGAACTGCACAAAAGGTGCTACAATCAGGTTTCTACTGGCATACCCTTTTTGAAGATGTAAGAAATTTTTTTTTATCTTGTGATGAATGTCAGTGTGTTGGTAATATTTCTAGACGCAATGAAATACCTATGAACTACTCTCTAGTTATTGAACCTTTTGATTGCTGGGGATTCGACTTTATGGGTCCTTTCCCTCCTTCGAAAGGTTACACTCATATTCTTGTTGCCGTTGATTATGTTACTAAGTGGGTAGAACCCATTCCTACAAAGAGTGCTAATGGGGAGACTTCTCTAAAAATGCTTAAGGATGTTATCTTTCCTAGGTTTGGAGTGCCTAGGTATCTCATGACTGATGGGGGTTCTCATTTCATCCATTATGGTTTTAGAAAGACCCTTTCTAAATATGATGTTAATCATAGAATTGCTTCAGCTTATCACCCCCAAACTAGTGGGCAAATAGAGTTATCAAATAGAGAAATTAAATCCATCTTGCAAAAGACTGTTAATAGATCTAGAAAAAACTGGGCTAAAAAGTTGAATGATGCTTTATAGGCTTATAGAACTGCTTACAAAAACCCTATGGGGATGTCTCCTTATAAAATGGTTTATGGGAAGGCTTGCCACCCACCCTGAGAATTAGAACACAAAGCTTACTGGGCAATTAAATAACTAAATAGAGATTGTAAGCTAGCTGGTGAGAAAAGATTATTTAACTTAAGTTCTTTATATGAATGGAGGAGTGAGGCCTATGAAAATGCTAGGCTCTTTAAGGAAAAAGTTAAAGATGGCATGACAAGCGAATACTTAAGAGAGAATTTCATGTTGGTGAGAAAGTTCTATTGTATAGGTCTCGTCTTAGATTTTTTGCAGGAAAGCTACTATCAAAATGGGAAGGACCTTTCATTATTGAATACGTATATCGTTCAGGAGCAATAACAAATTCTTCTTTAAAAGATAATACTACACAAGTAGTGAATGGGCAGCGACTCAAGCACTATATTGCTGGAGATTCTTACAATGAAGATGTTGATGCCTTTCAAGTTATAACTCCAGAGAAATTCATCAAGGACAAAATTTAGAGACGTGCAGAGTTTGCTTTCAAATAGGTAACAGTTCTGGTAAGAAAAGTTCCACGAAAATACTATCCAACTATATTTTTGCAGTTTTCAGTCAATAAGGAAAGTTACGAAGTGAAAAAGGGACGGAAACGGAGCCAGGGTGGCCCACACCACCCTATGGCGCGGGCCCACCCCTGGCCGCGCCACCAGGTGGTGAGGCCACCCCATACTCCGCCTCCGACCCGTTTTCACCTAGTACCTTCCTCTTGTTATGAAACTTCATAATATATAACCCCCCGTATCTTCCGAGGTTCGTATATCGTGTTTTCGTCGTGTTTTTGTTTCGATCTGTTTCTGCCAGGTAGAATCCTAGATTTGGAGCCACAATGTCTTCCATTGGATCACCCGAGGGATATTCCTTAGAAGATATCATCAACCCATACATGAGAGAGTTGAAGATTCATCCCAAGGAGTTGTTGCTCGAAGATGGGGAGGTCCGGATTAAAGAGGTTCAAGGCCCTAAAGGTTAAGGAAGTGTGGAGGACAGGATGGAAGCACTAGAGCAAGGAGTCTTTAGGTACAAGAAGATGGCGGAGCGCGAAATGGATATCATCCATAAGATTTGTTCCGAACTCAGCACCGAGCACCAAAAGGAGACTGCTGAACTCAAAGACGAAGTCCTCTCACTCTGCCAAACAACCAACGAACTGCAAGCACAGTTCTATGACGTTCAAAATCAAAACTGTGAGTATGAGGCTAGGTTTAAACGGATAAGTGCTGCTGCAAGTTTCAGGATGTTGGAAACCACGATGTCCTTTGTTGATGGGAAGCCCTTACCCTGGAAGATGGACGAAGATGAGAGGATACCACCACCACCGAAGGAGTAATTCGTCCTCAGGTTTGGCATCCCCTTGGTTTGTTCTAAGATTGGGGGAGTGCCGCGGTATCACATCACTATCTTCTATCTTTTTACCTTTTTAGTAGAGTCATATCATGAATACAGGAGTTATTATGTAGTATGGTTTGCAGTATGGAAGTGTCCCCTCTCTCGTTAGATATGTATCCCTTGGTGTGAGTTGCCGTTATGGATTATTAATGAGAAGTTCTATCATTAACTCTTTTGCATATCTTATATTAGTTTTCAATTCGTGGTTATATGATTGATCTTGTTGTTAGTATCGGTATCACTTTGGGATCATTGAGTTAATTTAGTTGGTTTTGGCAAACCTGGCTCGGTCAGTAGCAACACTATTTTTGAGAGTTGAGTGAAAAAGATAGAAGTACTCTAAAGAAAAATAATTTCATCATCTTTCTTTCTTGATTTGCTCATAAGTCTAGTATTCTCTAGTTAAGAACTTTTGTGCTTCCAAGGAAGATTGCATGTTTTTTTATCACTTGTATGTTTGTTTGTTTCCTTCAATCCTTATACTTTCTACCCAGCCTTGCTAACCAAAAACCTGTACTGAGAGGGAATTCTTCTCGCGCATCCACTCCTTTAACCCAAAACCTTTGCCAATTGTGTCCACCATACCTACCTAGTAGCATTATTGCTATTCCAAGTAAATTCTTGTTTTATCTACCTCACAAATTAATCTTGTTATGTGAAAATTAGTGATTAAAGCTCTCACGAACTTGATGGCACACTTTACTTTCTTGCATTTCATAAACTTGAACCATTGGGTCCTTCTTTGTTGCGTATATGCTTGCGCTTTATGAGTTGAAGTTACCAGAACCATGTATCATGGGGACCGCTTTCAACACTGCCATGGTACTTTGTACCTAGTTGATATCATGATTCTTTTGCCTATGGATCCTGGCGGTGTGAAATAAAAGGGGAACTTGTAAGATCATGGAGTTCATATGTGTGTTAGAGAAACGCCTGGGCCGCTAGCCTAAGCCATGCATAATCATGGTGGAAACTTGCAGCATAACTATAGTGAGCATTCTATGAAGCATCCTCCATAAAAACCAATGCAAATAGCAAATAAAAAAGATCGCTGAGATGCTCATTGTCTGCTTGCCTTGTCATTTTGATTATGGGATAGCTCCTGTAGCTTGTGCAAGGGATACCCCGGTGGCGGTTCTCAATGATACACATGTATTTACAATGACAAGAGCTTACTTGTGACTGAAGTTGAGTAGCATGAGGTTCGGTACTCGTAAGTAAGGGGCATGAGATTTCAACTTATAACTTGTCAAGCATATCCTCTTAGTTGTGTCACTTTAACCTTAATCACCTAAAGATGCCTATGATAGGGGCAATGAGAGCTGAAAGCTAATAAGTATCATAATTTTTGGGAGCTCTTTTTGAAACTTGAAATCCCTGCTTCCCTCTGCGAAGGGACTTTCTTTTACTTTATTAGTTGAGTCAGTAAACCTACTCCCTTCTATCTCAGCAAGTATTTTGAGTTGTTGTGTTTCATTCATTCATATGATGATTTATTCAATCATGTTTCTTATGTTCCTTGTTTTGCACTTTGCTCTTATCTTGATGTTTACTACTTTGAAAGCTATCATTGAAAGCCAGTTATTTGTGAACTCCAGCAAATTATCAACTATTCTTCGACCAAGAGCTAAGTTTACCATTACCAATTATGATTCACTTTATGTATCTTTATTGTGTTTCCTTTACTCATTGCAAGTTGAGTTATATAATAGTGAGTTGTCTTCTATTATGATCTATGTATTTGATGAATGTGATGCTTCTTGTCCGTATTCTTTTATCGACTCTTCACTCCATAAACCTGAGGCCATGTTTATTGAGCTCAGTTTTGCTTGGGGACAAGCGAAGTCTAAGCTTGGGGGGAGTTGATACGTCCATTTTGCATCACTATTCTATGTCATAATTCACTGTTATTCATTGGTATATTTCATATTAAGAGGTGATACTTATGCTATTTCATCTGTTTTTGCATGGTTGATGACTTTTGGAGCATGGACCGCTGCAGTCAGGATTCTGATGGAAAAGGTGCTGTTTGGAGGCAAAATTCGTGAAGATCAGAAAATCTGGGAAAATATACGGAAAATCCTATTTTTCTAGAAGACGAAGGAAAATATACCGTTGAATTATTGTTTATGTTCAGATTGTTATACATCATTATTTCATCTCTGATCATGATCCATATGATGTCTTGTGAGTAGTTCGTTTTATTCTTGAGGACATGGGAGAAGTCATGTTGTTAGTAGTGGAGTTGTGTTCAGAGAGATTCAATAGTTTGATATTTAAGTTGTGGTGTACTTCTTCTAGTGGTGTCATGTGAACGTCGATTACATGACACTTCACCTATATGGGCCTAGGGGAATGCATTGTGTATTTGGCTACAAATTATAGGGGTTGCCGGAGTGACAGAAACCTGAACCCCCGTTAGGAAACCATTGCACAAGGGACGTAAGGGTCTTAGAGTTTAAAGCTGTGGTTAGGTTTCTACCTTAATTACTTTCTTGTACTTACGAATGTTTGCAAGGGGTATAACCACAAGTATGTATTAGTCCTAGGAAGGTCGGTATATTAGCACAGGTTCACCCACACAACACTTAGCAAGCTAAAGAAGATTAATCAACTATATGAAGCGAAATCACTTGATAGTCTTCCCATGTGTCCTCGAGAACGTTTGGTTATCTTAAGTAATACAACTGGCTTGTCCTTTGCTGCATAAAGGATTGGGCCACTTGCTGCATTTATTCCTACTGTCTTTTATTTACTCGTACTTTGTTAACTTGCTTTATCAAAAACCCCTAAAAATCCGTTTGCTAAGTATTTGCAGAGAATTCCTGATCCATACCACTAGCCAGCACCTTCTGCTCCTCGTTGGGTTCGACACTCTTACTTATCGAAAATACTGTGATACACCCCCTATACTTGTGGGTCATCGGTACGATACAAAGCACCGCGAGTGGTTGCTTACAGCAAGCAGGAATCAACTCTTGCACTCAAAGACTCCGTCGACCTCCTTGATGAGGCACGGGAAATCGCCGCGGAAATATCAACGATCTACCAGCAGAACCTAAGCAACTACCACAGTAGAAGGCTACGCCCTAGGTCCTTCGTTCAAGGAGACCTGGTCCTGCAACTAAAACAACAAGGGCATCTCAAGCTCGAGTCCCCAAAGATTTCAAGACAAGAGTCGCGTACTCCAACCCCTGGAACGTCTCATAGCTGCAGCGGTTCTACCCTTAGTCGTTTTTTATTTTTTACATTGCAAATAAGGCTATTCAGCCAAGGCTACTTAGCCACACATTGTACTTCATACTATCCTACGAATAAATAAAGCTAAGTGCCCCAAGCTCTGCATTCTTTTATTTATTTTTTGCAATTTATCCACTCGGGGGCTATGCCACCCTATACACATCTATTCTCCGAACCAACGCGATATCCTGAGTAGCTGACGCACTAATCGAATCCTTGACAAACACCAACCCAGTTGCAACGCACCTGACAGGTTGGCAAGGTGCTGAGATAAACACAAGTCAGGCTAACGAAAAGGAATCACACAAGGTAACGACTTTCATAAAACATACGAGCTAACAAGCTCTTTATATACAGCAATGTCAATCAATTATACACAACATATATATATATGAACTTTACAACACTAGTGCAACTATGTGCAGGATACAAACTAAACTATTATTGCAACAGAAGAATGTTTGTCTGCTCCTCGAAGAAGTCGACAATTTTCTCCGCTGGGCGATCCACCACCTGGTAGTGAGGAACCAGGTTCCAAGTCGAACCTGCTGGCAGCGCTGGCGGTCTAGCAGCAATCGCTGCAACATCCACATCAGGCGTATGCAGTCACACCAGGGACAGAGCAGCCTTGGCACCAGCCACTAACTGATGCTGTACACACTCACGGACTGCACTCAAGTCTTGAAATTTTGCAAGAAGGGCCAACAAGCTCGATGGAACGACATCCAGCGGAAACATCGTCTGATAGATATTCCTTAAGCATGATTGCGATTTCTTTAGGAAATGAAGCACTCGTGAGGCACATCCTGCAGGGTCGCTAGTGCGATTGCGCGATCATGATCCTCCCAGAAATACCCACTCACCTGAAGCTGCTCTTGGGTCAGGTCATTCATGCGAATGGCAATCCTGTCCTTCTCATCTTGTGGTTGGCGTGCACTGACAACTATACCAAGCAAAGGAAAAAGTATGAAGACAACGAACTACCACGAGTGGCTACAAGAAAAGATAAGGAAGCAAAAAGGTAACACTTGAATTGGTCGCCCAGCTGCGTCACCTCGCCCAGCAGATATTGCTCTCGGGTAGTGGCCTTCTCTACCCTTGAATTCCATACATCCGCATTACCACAGAGAACGGGCAGTTCGTGCTCCAACTGCTTAACGCGGTCACGGAGTCGCGAGAGCAGAGACAGCTCATCCACCCTTGAGCGCGACTGTGCTAAGGTATCATCAGTGGATGGCATATTCTGAGATTCACTCAAAGGACCACTCGATGTGCCCTATCACAAGTCAAGCAAGAGATAATAAGAAGACCAAGCAATACATGGGCAAACACTCAAAGTACATTCAAGCATAACCAAATGTCAACAGATACACCTGCCAACGGCATGTTCAAGACAAAAGGGGTCAAGCTATTAACTAATACAAATATGACTACTGAGGAGCAACTGGCTTCTTTGACTTAGACTTCGGTTTCGGGGGCCTCATTGAGTCTGGGGCAGTATCAGACGCCACAGACTTCCCGCCAGCCCCTGACGCTGCAGCCTTCGCCGCCTTCTTGGCTCGCTGCAGCTCCTCAGAGTACTTCGCGACTGTGTTGATTAGCTGCGGCCCGTACTTGCCACAGGCAGTTGCAAAAGGAGCAAAAACTACCTGTTGGCCATCCGAGCTGACATGCATTCCCTTGGAGACCGCAACAGGATCAATTTTGACTCCATGGGCTTGAACCATTGCGAGTGACATAGAAGCTCCAGCCGCACGGAGTGAGTTCTTGAAGCCTACAGGAATGCCTCTAGCAAGGGACTCCACCAGATCATCTACATTTTCAATTAACTCAGCTTTGGGCGCTAGCTCCTCACGGAGGCGACTGAGTACGCCCTTGGACTTGATCAGCGTCCCCTGGATGGAAGCGCTACGATCTTTGACTGCCGTGATGGAACCTTCCAAGGCATCATCATGACGGAGAGCCTGGGCGTCGAAGCTTAGACCACCGGCATCTACACAAGAGCACAGTGTTGGCACAAAAAGTCAGCACAATAACAAATTCGAAAGAAGGGACACGACAAAAATCCAGACAAAGGAATACCTGAAAGGGCCTTGGCAATCGAGAAGAGTTGTTCTTCGAACAACTTCTCCCTAGCCACGATGGAGGCGCGCAAATCCTCTTCGCGTTTCCACGATTCGTCAAGCGCTGCGACTGCCTCATCGCGACCCTTCACCGCCGCGGTGAGCGTCTTTTCGAGGGAAGCGACATCGTGAAGTAGTGCGTTATGCTCGGCTGTGAAACAAATAAAGACAGCCCGTCAGTCGAGTATATCACAAGGATGAAGAAGAAGAAGCAAAAAACACTCACTTTCAACCACGCGATGGCGATTGTCCAGCATTGCATGCTGGTGACCCATTGCAAGTACCTGCTCCGCCAGGCGAGCAGCTTCCTTCACAATAAGCTACGACAGGAGAAACATCAAAGGATCAGCAGATCGTATTGATGATAAATTCGACTGCAAAAATCAGAAGAAGCAACATTACACATACGTGATCCTCCAGTGACTCCGAAGTCGATTGACGCGCAGTCGTCCGGATAACCATCTGATGCTCCACATCGTGTGGAGAACTTGATGAATTGTGCCCGGAGTGGGCCGCCAATGGAGGAGAAGGAGTTCGCTCAGCCACTTTCTTGGCCTTGGAGGCCGTGACTCCAAATTCTTTCAAAAACTAGACGTCGCCAGAAGACGATGACGCCGGTTGACTGCAGCACAAAACCAAACTCAGGACAATGCAACTCCAAAAAAAGAACCAAGAGAAGAATTGTGTACTTACCAATCAAACTTGTCAAAAGCGAAGGTTTGGCCCTCCGAATCCGACGACGACTCCTTCGGCAGCCTCATCTTCTTGCGGGAGGATGGCGCCATAGCACTCACGGGAACGGCAGGTATCGGCAACTCCGCACCAATAGCTGGGCCTTCCGGAGTCGAAGGAGATGACGCATCCGAATCCTCGCTGCGCAACCGCCTGCGAGTGTCCGGACCGCTGGAATCGAGGGCTTCCTCCTCCTCTTCAAATGGGACAGTCGACTCTGACTCGTCCTCCTCATCTACTTCGCGAGGAATAACCACCTCAGGAAGAGGGGGCATACTGGGAGATACCTTCCAATCTTGCATACAGACAACAGGTCAGCACAAGTCAAGGAAAAAGAAGCACTCGACAAACAAAGCTACTTCATAGCACAACTGTACCTCAGGAGGAGGATTAGCAGCACTGAATGGAGGTACGACTGGTTCACTAGGGAGCACATCCTTGGAGGTGTACTTGGTGAGCAGTCGCACCCTCTTATCTACTTCACTCGCGGAAATGCCATCGGCAGATACGTGAGTGACATCGTCTGCGCTAGCCCACTGGAACATAGTGTGAACTCTGGCCTATAGGGGCTGGACGCGACGGCGCAACCACGTGCGAATGAGGGCGTAGCCTCCCTCTTCTTTACCCATGCGACTCTCAAGGTTGCAAACGCGCTCATACAGCACATCTGTCTCCTCGGAATCGCCGGGCATCACCACGTTCTTCCAGGAGCGCCTCCTCCTGCACGGTGCCGTGGGATCGAAAGGTGCGAGTCCAAAGTGGTCTCCATCGGCCTTCTGGTCACGGATGTAGAACCACTTGTCCCTCCACCCTTGGACGGACGGCATGAGCTTGATGTCAAAATACATGAGGGAGGAGTCGACGTGGATACCGCAACCTCCTACATCATAGACTACGGAGCCATACGCCGGCTGGCGCTTCAGCTTGAAGAGATGATTGAAGAGACCAAAGTGCGGCTCGATTCCGAGCCAGCACTCGCAAAGCGTAATGTAGCAGGCAATATGGAGGATAGAATTGGGGGACAGCTGATGGAGCTGGAGCCCATAGAAACAAAGGAGGCCCCTGAAGAAAGGATGCAGGGGCAGAGAAAGACCATGGATGATGAACGCTAGGAACATCACCTCGAAACTAGCCGGAGGACAAGGAGTTACCTCACCACCTGGGACTCGCGATTCACCGGCCGCAGAAGAAAGAACTCCGTCTTGGCGCAGGAGACGGAGCTCAGATGACTTGATGATGGACGCATGCCACGCGCCATTGGTGACGCGAGTGCCCGAGCCCTTCTTCTTCCCGATGACAACGATGCTGGTGCCCGCAGCGGCGAAGCCGCCCTTCTTCTTGGTAGCAGCAATGGCAGTGGCGGATTCAGCCTTGGCACCTCCTTTCTTCTTCCTCATCTTGCGGTGGTGATGCGACCGGAGGAAGTAACTAGGGAATGCGTGGAGCTGGTCCAATGCTGCGAAGAAGACGAACTCTAGGGAACAGAGGAGCAGCAGCAATGGCGTTGAAGGCAAAGGCAGAGAAAAGAGCAGATGGGAAAAATTACCGCCGTAGCACTGCTACTTAACCCCCTAGAAGATGTAATGCAACGGCTAGCAGAAACCCTATCAGACGCGTGGCACCCATCATGATCGACACGTGGAGGACCTGAAGCACGAACCGTCCCCCACTACCCCCATTACGCGTGGAAATTGAGGAGGCGCAGTTAAAACAAAGATTACGCACGCCCGGTCAAGTCAGGGTCAAAAAATGGGACCCATCGCTCGTCACGTCCCGTCAAACCCGCTCATGCGGGCAACTGAGATCATCACATCGTCAGCACTGATGTCATCAAAAATTGAGCAGCAGAAGACTTCGACTACTTTAGTCGTTGCTCGAGTCTTCGACTCCACCAAGCACTCGGGGCTACTCCCATAGGGAGCGCTGGTCGCGCACCCTACGATTTTTCTTTTTCTCTTCTGTAGGAATATGGACATTCAAAGCATACCCAATCACTCGAATCCGCGATTCGACTATGGACATGGGTTACTCCCATAGGGAGCACCGAAAATAAAATCGACTGAAACAAGCAAACAAAAGATGACAGCAGTCGCAAAAATTCTCTAGTCCCTACCTGAGTCTTCGACTCAACCAGGCACTCGGGGGATACTCCCATAGGGAGCGCTGGTCGCGCACCCTATGATTATTTGTACATCGTACTGTGTGTCGAAGTTTATGGTGACACCGCCTCATAATTTTTTCCCTACAAAGAGACTGCGTCTCCTGGGTCACCCGAATCATCTCCGCGATGACAAAATTTGGATGCCGCACTTGCAGCGTGAAGATAAGACCTGAATAAGGCCTGGAAACGCATTTTGCTGCGCACCACCAGAAATATATCCGTGCCTACAGGTACGATGAAGATGCCTTGATGGACGTGTCGAGTTCTCACACCCATATACTGGAATTCGACTCCTGTAAGACCTCCGCGGCTTGAGTCGAATTACACCAACACTTTTCCGAATTCGAGTCCGGGGACTCGAGTTCGAGTAGATTGCGTTGTTTTACCCTAAGGTAGTTAACTGATACCGATACATCGGTTAAATCAGGCACGCACATCAACAATCCCTATGACACAAACAGAGCACTCGAAAATACTCAGTCATGCACTCGAAAGGCTTCATAAAGTCCCCAGTCGAATCTGTGATTCCACTGGACACTCGGGGGCTACTGACATGGGTATACCCTACCGGTACTCGATTTTAGTATAAACGGTCCAGATATGGTGGAAGCCCACAGTGTTGCCATGGCCCAATGAAGAACTCAAGTAACCTATGGACTCTCGATTGCTTGCGGAACAAGAAGAAGCTAAAGATATAAAGTTTAAAGGGCAGACCCTAATCTGTAACCGACTCGACCTGCTACCTGAGACCTGTCCTATCTATATAAAGGCCAGGAGGGGGCAGCGAAGAGAATGCACACAACCCTAGTTTCCACAACCCTCGCCAGATTGCATCTGCGCACCATTGTAATCTTTGATTCCTCTATTAATTCCACAAGCAGACAAGCAGGAGTAGGGACCTCTACGAGGCCTGAACCTAGGTAAACCTTGCGTCCCTGTGTGCTTGTTTGCTAGCCGATTGATGCTTCCAGTGCTCCCTCCTTCTCCAAAACCCAAGTCCATAACAATGGGCATTGATGAGTTAAACCCTCATCAGCCGGAGAAGACCGAAGTGTTCAAGAACATCGATCACCGAGCCATTGATATCATCAAGGATCTGACGTATCGTGAAGTGCCCATTCTTATCTTGGAAGAAGCCTTCAGAACCACCTGGACCCAGAGTATCAAATTTCTCAAGATCCAATGGAGCAACCACACCGAAGAAGAAGCCATCTGGGAGCGAGAAGATTACATTAGGACTGAGTTTCCAGATCTCTTTAGTTCCAAGTTTTTCTTAAATCTCGGGCCAGATTTTGTTTAAGGGGGGAAGGTTTGTAACATCCCAAATCTTTAATCAAGGTTATCAAGATCCAAATCACCCAATTTAGGGTTAACAAAAACTTTTATTATTAGAAACAATTATGAATGCATGTGTGTTTGCATTAATATAGAATTGTTTGAAATTGCCATGTTTGATTATTCTAATGGTTGTAAAATGATTAAAAGGTGAATGCCACATCATCTAGATCATTCAAAAACAAAATCCAAAGAAAAAGAAATCAAATAAGAATAAAATGACCAAATGGCCACTTTGACCATTTTAACCCACTAGGTCACTTTAGGTGTTCCTAGAAGTCAATTTCAAACAGAAACATTCTCAACTCTTTGTACCCCTTGCTAGTACAAGTAAATATCTACCAAGGCCCACTTTACAATTTTTAAAAAACCCTTAGCCACTAATTTAAAATGGCATTTGAAAATGGATCCATTTCATATGCATAGATCCCACTTTTTCAAAAACCACTCAAATGAGTTCACCTTGACAACCCAAAGCAACCACAGATGACCAAGCATAAGATCAACACACTCACCAAAAATCTTCTCAAAATTCATATAAAACTTTCTTGCGGCCAATTGACCGAACACCTTGCAGATACAGAATAAACTCTAGCCTAATTCTACTGTTTTGAGCAGTGATCCTTCAATGCATTGCCCTCTTTACGCTTCTCTGTCCCCTCTAATCCAACCCAGCCCAGACCAACATCCCCCTTCGCCATGGAGTACAGTGGCGCGCCGCCCGAATATGGTTGTCGCCGACCGACCGTGCCCGACGCACCAGAGACCACGCTGCACCTACCCAGCATGTCCCCTAGCTCCGCCGCACCCTACCGCGACCCCTGTCCACCCCATGGACGCAGCCAAGCACTGGACCACCTCAGAGAAGCCGTGCACCGAGCCTCTACATCGTGTCCAGAGCGCGCCAGTGCGCCGCGCCCGACAAGGCAGCACACGCCGCCCCTCGACCATAGCCCGCACACACCGCTCCCGATCAGAGCGCCAGCCACGCCCGACCAAACGTCACCGCCCCTAGCCGTGCCATTACGCCGTAGATGACCACCAGGAGGCAGAGCACCATCCGCCTACCTCGCCCATGCCATTAGCCCCTGTACCATCGTCACCGATGAGCTCACCGTCGCACCGGACAGTCCCCTCGCCGAGCTATAAAAGGAGACCTCCCCAACCCCATTTCTCCACACTCCAACACTCACCACCTTCCACTGATACCCTCGCACCATCCTCGGAGCCGCTCGAGCCCTCAGTCACGGGAATTGTACCGGAGCTCGAGGAGAAAGGGAGCCGTCGATTGCGACCACCCAAAGGGACGCCGTGACCACGCCTGAGTCTGCCGTCATCCACCAGTTCGATTGCCCCCATCGCCACGTTAGCTAGAGCCCTGGTAAGCCCCCAATCGACCCCCACCGAGCCGCTAGGGTTAGTTCTCGGGGCTCTCTAGTTCTCGCTGGCGACCAGTTCATCATCGACGATGAACTCTGGCCGTTAGATTAGAATTTGATTGAACGGTCTAGATTAGCAGATACCGCTTCGCGTTAGATGTCTCGTTGACGTGTGGACCCCCCCTGTCAGTTGCCCTCTGCGTTGCGGAGCGCCACTGGGCCGGCGCAGTTAGTTTCCCGCCTTAGCTCGTAGATTCAAATAAAGATTTTTCTAATTAAGTTTAAACTAGGTTCTGTCCACTAGTTTAAAAATCAATTCAGAGAGTTCTACCAAACCAAAATGAATGATTAAATTCTTTTTAGAAAGATAATTAAAATATCTATCCAAGCCCATTCGATTTAAATCAATTGGAGTTTTAGTTCACATATAGTAAAAATAACAAAACAGAGACTTTTCTTCATTCAATTTTTTTAAAACATCAACCATAATAGCTATTGAGTTGATTCCAACTCTCAAAAATCACATTTGACAACCTATCTGAATATGTAATAATATTTAGGTTTGCATGAAGTGACTTTGGACTAGTACGAAAATAATGCTATATAGGAATTTCGAGTCACTTTAAATCATTTAAATATTAATCTTAGACTTTATTAAAGGTGTTCCAACATTTAAATCACATTCCCATGTATTAGAATATGTGGTGATGACATGTGTCCACATGATGCCATAATTTAATTGGAGAATATTAAATCTTAATTAATTTCAATGAGTAGAAATTACTTTCTCAAATAAAATAAATGAAACTAGTTCATTAAATTTTGTGATGGTTGTGATGATACTAGATCATCAAGTATGTGCCTTAGTGTGCTAAATAGACTAGTTAAGTATTGTTTGGTGATTGTGTATCCCGTATGTATTTATAGACGATAGTACCGACCAAGTCTACACGGAGGAGGAGTTCTACCCCGAAGAAGACGAGGAGAATTTCTACCACTGCACCAATCAAGGCAAGCTAGAATTATACAAGATAACCTAAGCAAGATGCATTAGGAATGCTTTGGTTATACCTTTTGATTTATACTCATCCCAAGTTTTACTTACAAGTTTTACTTTATCAAAGTTTCTTTACTTCTAGTAATGCTTTGTGAGATTTTAGAAAGTAGTTTAGGTAGCATAAAGAGTATAAAACTTGACCTATACTAGATGTCATTCTATGGCATAAGATTGAGATTAGCATCCCACCTTAGTGAACACTCTTAACTTGTGGTTAGAGCTAAACCAAAAACTTGATCACTCTAGATGGGAATACTTGGTCAAAATGCTTATGAAAACCTAGGAATGATGAGTCATTCTACTCAGATGTTTTGACATGTGTTGAGAAACACAAATGGTTTATGATGATGAAAATATTGAGGCATGAGCCTTACCACTTTATAAAAATTGATGGTTGGGTTCGGATGCGATACTAATCCAAATTTACCGTACAACCACAATACCTAAATTGGGTAGAGCTTAGCCGGAAGTTTATATGCATTAGTATGGGTTCCCTCGCGGGAGAGGTTTGAGTTGAGGCTACCTCTTGATGTTGTCCACCTATGTAGTGCCCAGGATGGCAGATGGCCATGGCTGGGAGGCCAAGCTCATAGGAGAGGTGCTTATACTAGAGTGTGTAAAGGAAAGGTTATGTTTGATTATCCGCATACTAAGTATGATGATTTAGGGTTATCCCTGACAGATGTATCGAATTTTGTGGTGTAAGTGTACCACCTCTGAAGAGTGTCAAACTATTCGAATAGCCGCGTCCACGGTCATGGACAGTTGGAGTGGCCATACTGTTCCGTCATCAGATGTTTTCAAAATGACTTATGAAATGATTTGTGACATGACTTGACCACAACATGGTTGTGACTATGAAAACTAAGTTCCCACTTAGGTGATTTAGAACTTTATTTTCAAAATGACTTATGAAATGATTTGCATAAGCTCCTGGAGGGGTTGAGGGTCGAATTTAGAGGATGCTGGTAGAAACACTAGGGGTGCTTATTATTGCACTTCGGAGATGCTGGGGAAGTCCTTGCGTAGCTTGAGGAGGTAGACTTCAATTCTAGTTGACGGAGGTTGACCTTCTTCTTGTATTCCAGGAGCTTGGAGGGCTGGTCTAGTCGAGGTTTTGTGGGTTGTCCCTGATCAAGCGCTTATTCTAATATAGTGGGAAAGACGAACTCTTTCCCCCTTAGGGCGATTCTATGAGCGTTTCGAGTTGGCACAGTCCTTCTTTCTTGGGATGGGGTGGAAATTGGAAGGTTTGTTGGGTTGCAGTTGATGAGGCTTCGATAGTCTTGGAAGGCTACGTCCTAGTGTCTTCTAGGTTAGTTTTGGAGCGTTAGAAGTCAGGGGTACCCATATTACAAACATAGGAAGATGGTAGAGGATGATTCCTGAAGATAACATATGGACGGGTCAGTCGAAGGCGATCTGACAAGGTTTTGCTCAAGGCATAGGGTTCTTAGGAAAGGGGAACTAACATTTCGGACTCCAGGGATTCCTAGTTTAGGACTAGAAATCTCATCATCGGATCTCCATTGGCGGTGACTAGATAAATGAGGGGCCCTAATTATTGTCCGGTATTTGAGTTGCGGGGTTGCTGTGGGCCAGTTGCCCTTCTTCCTTTTTACGAAGAGCTTGGCGCCTACGGGATTTAATTGCGTCGAGGCAGGATAGTGGTCCCTTCCTTCTGGTTGTACCCTAGTTTTGTCCTTGATTTTGTTGCACAACCTAAGCCTCCTTGGAACATAGCCCATAGCAGGGTAGTGCCAGGGGAAATGACCCGGCTGGTCATAGTAGCGGAAAGTCTTCCTTTTCTTTCGCTTGGCCAACGAGGGCTGGTGCAAACATCCACTGATGCTTATAAGATGGTTGTTTGTAGGGACGTGATCTTGAACTTCATATAGAAAGCAGGTGACGAGCTACGTTGGACAATCTTGTACATCGTGCATGGCTTCATAGTTTGGGCAGTTGCCAGCTTGATGTCCTTCTTCTCCGCAATGGCTACATGCTTTCTTCTGGCTTTCGGTCTTCATGGCCATCTTGGTTGATTGGGGGACTATTGTCGATGAGTCTCTTGGCTATGGGAAGGAGCATAGGTTAGTCGGTTAGCCTCTTGAGTTAACCTCTAAGGGGCTAGTGCGGTATACGACAAGAGGGTAACGACCTTTGTCTGGACAAGCAGGTCAACCAGAAGGTCTAGGCCTCATAAGTGGTGGTTAGTGGGTTACTAGCATCCATCCAGCATTCGGGATTAACGTGAGAGGTTTGGTAATTCAGGACGTTGTCATGACGGGTTGGGTCTGATGCAACGTCTTGGTTAAAATACATAAGAGAGGACATCAAACAAGCATAACAATCCAAGAAAGTTCATTCAGAACAAGCCAGTTTGCACTCGAAGGTGGCAATAGTACTCAAGCATTACAAAACACGCTTAGGGACGACACATAACTCTACCATATGCAGGGTGGGTGAGTGTTTAAGTGCGAGGGACTACTCGGGATGTGCATCGTTGACATCTTGATGTCATAGAACTTCTGAGTCTTGAGATCGTTCCTCCTAGTGGCATCTCGTTTGATCATCTAGAGTCACATGGGTTCTTGGTAGCGTCAACTAGGGTTGGACGCCATACCAGAGGATAGGAAATGTAACATCAGGGAGCTTCCGACACCGAGTATCGATCCCAGAACACATTTGACTAAGATCAATAAAGCAAGAACATACATGCAAGGTGAGTAGTGTGATAGGGTCGCAATACTCCTCATTGACAAAGAAGCACAAACAACACACATCAAGCAGCACATTATGCACTTAGGCAAGCAAACACGATCTACTATAGGGACCAAGGGGTTATATACTCATGATATAGGGGAATCCTATCTTAGGACTATTAATCCTAGATAGCACTATATGCAGCCTTTGCGATATCGTTGGATGCTTCTTGGTATTGCAACACTCGCTTTCTTCTTATTATGAGGATTTTGTCGGTAGAGCGATCTTGTAGTCTCCTTGTGTTTGCTGGAATTGGTTTCTCTTCATGTTGTTATCATCGTCTTTACTGGATTCCAAGTCCTATTTGTTTTAAACCCGTATGTTTGGAATTTGGACAAGAGAGAGAAGAAACCTTTTTCAAAATAATTTAAACTAGGAGGAGGTAAGGAGTAGAACTTTTTGAAAGGCATTGAGAAATAGATTTTGAAAGCCGGTATTTCCAAAGTATTTGTTTTCCTATCTAACGTCCATGCTAACTACGGTCTCCTATAGTCAGGATGGCTCTGATACCACATCCGTGGGGTTCCCGGATTTATCATCCGAGAAATCCCTGTTATGCACATATCCACGTTCCCATGATCAGTGAGCCGAGGGAAATAACCGACAAGTATCATAACAACATACAAAACATAAAAAAAGAATTACATTAATGCCATTATGGCTATACATTCTTCAGTAGCGGATCTTCATCAAACATAGAGCCCCATCATGCCATAACCTATAGGCAACTGACTGGGAATACGGCTCAGCTCACATAGACATGACTCACTCCATTATCCTTTGTGCTTCTAAAACTCTGGCCAAATAAATAGCCAGGGACAATGCTAGTGAGTACTTTTGAATGTACTCGCAAACTGCCAAGATAAGGTAAACAAGATTATGCATTTTGGTTGTGGTGAGATAGCCCTAGCTAAGGTTGTTTTTGAAAAGCCTAGTTTCTCTTGTAGATATGGTATCACTATATCTTTGTTGCGAAAGAGTTTTGAAAGCATGTCTCTGTTTTAAAATCTGGATATCTCCATATCCTTGTTAAAACCCTTTTTGAAAATAGTTTTAGAAGAAAACCCTTTTTAAACCTCTTCGACCATCCATGGTCAAAACAAAACCTCGTCCTCATGTTCACTCATGACCAAGTTACATCCTTTTCATCCTTCCCAAACCATCGCTTGGGTACTCCTAGCAATCACCTTTCCATTGTCCTTGACTGTGGACACGACTATTCAAATAGATTACTCTGCAGAGTTTGTGCACTTTCCCCACAAGAATCAATAAATCCGTCGAGATTCAACCATGGCCCATTACACACGGTAAACGGGGATTCAGATAATCAAACATAACCTTTCATTTGTTGTCCCTAGCAAAGGAACCATTCCCTTTTGAGTTTGACCTCCCCAAAAATGTGTATGGGGCTCTCTGCGCCATAATCCTCCCTTTCATACACGCGTAAACCCAAACCGCAGTTTGGGAAATACCTTAATTTATTGATTCCACTTCCTTCCATACTCCTAAGTCTTACCATCCACGGGAGACCCAATTGTTGCACCGACCCTTGTCAGAGACATCTGCTAACCCCAGATCCATAGACCTTTACATGGGAGAGTCTAGAATTCGGAGGATTTCTCCCCTATAGGATGTGTTGGGGCTGCCCATGCCAAAGAAGACAAACTACAAGTTAAGCAATAGCTCCTGGGTAATGTGGTTGCATGGATAAGTTATTCCGGTAAAGGTGTAGAACATACCTTCTCATACTCAAGTCCTTCCTTCTCACAGTTCCTCATCACCTTTCTTTCTTGAAAAAATCCACTTGGAAAGGATGCCTCTTTCCAAGGGGTTTACCAAAACATTTGTAGTAGGGTAATCCAAAAAGCAGATTTGTTCATCAAATCCGAGGTTTCCAACAAGGTAGGATGCTAACCATCGTACTATCGATCTAAGGGGTATGGTAGGTTCTTCACAACGGGAAGTGTCCTTCTAAAAACCAAGTAATAACTTGGAGGAGCCAAGTTATTAGCATAGTAATAGTAAAACAAAACATGTAGGTAATAATGCAGTTTATAAGGGAGATACCAAACCAATAGTAAAAGGAGTAGGACAAGTATCAGAATTCAGGAAGGGTGGCTTTCCTATGACCAACAATATGTCCCTGGACTTTTTCTTAGAATACCACTAATAATAATAATATGATCCCTCCATTTTGATGTCAACACAATCACAACTATCATCGTCATAGAGCATACATGCAAACAAACAATATTACTATCAATACAAGGCAGACAAACACTAATTCCATACATCATATAGACATATAATACACCAAAAACATCAGTAGGTTTGATTAATTTTAGTTCAAAGCAAGTGGGATTACTTTAATTGGATTTGTGGAATTTCATTTATGATTTATTACTCCAAAACTACTTCAATAAGGGGGTTTCCAACCAAGGCTTGGTTCTATATTATAACATTGTACAAAAATGATATCATCAGAAGGATAGTGAAATAAAAAAGGCACGAAAAGTGGTTTCATCATTTTATAAATTTATTTATTTAGTTATGGATTTTCTAGTGAGATAAACCCTAGTTTTAGGGGATACTTCACCAGAAAAGATCTATAAGTCCAAATTTTATTTCCTTGGATGGTTAGGAAGGAATTGGAGTGCTTCTTCACTCGGAATTGGATTCACATCAAAACAATTACCAGAATGCCCTTGGGAAAATCCCAGAGTCAGTTCTGCAAGTTTTTTGTCTTTTTCACCAAAATAAAAATACTAGCTCTTTTGACATGAATCCAAAATCACATGGTAGGTAATTCGAATAACGTTCTGCAGAAATTGGATTCATAAATTTTGGAGTCGTAGAACTATTGGAGGGTTTTTCTAGTGAAAATATACACATGTAGAAGTATTTAAATCATCAAAACTCAACAAAGACTGAATTAAATATGAGCTCCTAGTGTTTGGTATATAAGAAAATGCATGTGTTCTGAGAGTTGTAATTGGGTCAAAACAATATATATCTTGACTTGGGGAAATTTCAAAAGGCATAAGGGAGGGCTTTTTGTTATTTTTTCTACAGGAAAACCATCAGGGTTTTTGGTATCAGGCCAAGCCCATAAGATAAGAATGTTGAATACCTACCAGAGGGCACTTGTTTTACTACAATTGGATTTGTGGAACTCTCTGCAAGAATTATATAGGGAAAGAGACACATGTTTGTATTTTTATTACCAGAAAATATCTGCACACTATTTTGACCCACTTCTGGTGCTACATAGTAGAGCAAACATATATATACCTACATAAATTTTGATCTAGGCATTTAGGGTTGTTTTACATGTTTTGAATGATTTAATGTAAATAGGTACTCACAGATCTGGGAAAGAAAAAGTTTAAAATAAAAGAGAGGACAGGAGGTTGCTGGGCTAGCTCGTCACGGCTGTGGGCCGCACAGAGGCAGGCCGGCCTAGTACGCCTTCCCGGCGCACGCGCGGGAGCCCGCGTTTGAGTTCGTGGCCAGGCTTGCCAGTCAGTGATACATTGCAAATGTATCTATAATTTTAGATGTTCCATGCTTAGTTTTATCCACTTTCTTATGTTTTGTTCCAACTTTGGAGTACTTTTCATATGATTTCTTGGACTAACCTATTAACAAGAGCCACAGTGCTGCTACTGTTCTCGCTGTTTTTGGTTCCAGGAAAGTCAGAAAATGAATATTCTCAGAATTGGACGGGACAAAAGCCAAAGTGCCTATTTTTTTGGAAGTCATCAGATGATAGAATACGAGACGGAGAGGGGCCATAGGGCGGCCACACCACCTGGCCACGCGGGCCAGGCTTGGCCAGGTGGTGGTGTGCCAGCCAGGCACCCCTCCTTCTGCCTATATATTGCCCTCGGGACGAAAACCCTAAGGACCCGATAAAAAATCCACGAAAGAGTCTGTAGCCGCCGTCATCTCCATCCCTAGATCGGGAGGGATTTGAAGCTCTTCCCGGAACCCTGCCGGAGAGGGGAATTCACCCTGGAGGCCTTCTTTATCACCATGCAAGCCTCCGGTGTGATGCGTGAGTAGTTCATCCTTGGACTACGGATCCATGTAGTAGCTAGATGGCTGGTTCTCCTCCTTTGTGCTTTCATGTCTAGATCTTGTGAGCTCCATTCATGATCAAGATCATCTATTTGTAATTCTGCATGTTGTGTTTGCGGGGATCCGATGTATATTGAGATGCTATTTCAGATTGATTATTGATTCTATCATGTCTTTGTTATTTGTGATCTTGCGTGCTTTCCGTTGTTAGTAGCTATCTTGGCCAAGTAGATGCTAGCAACTCCAAGAGTTAGTATTTATGCTCCATAGTGGGTTCATGCCTCTGGGAATCTGGGGAAGTGACAGAAATCTCTAAGGTACTAGATGTTCTGTTGCTACTAGGGAGAAAACTACAATCCTTTGTTCATAGAACAATCGTATTGTTTACTTTACACGCAATTTGTAAAGCAATAATCTGTTGCTTGCAACTTAATACTGGAGGGGGTTCGGATGATAACCTGAAGGTGGATTATTAGTCATAGATGTAGTTGGATGGCGGTCTATGTATAATGTTGTAATGCCCAATCGAATCTCAAAGGAGTCAAGATGATTAGTATATGCATGTATTGCTTGCTCGATGTTTGTCAATTGCCCCGCTGTAATTTGTTCACCCAGCATGTTATCTATCTAAGGAGAGCCAAATCTAGTGAACTATGGATCTCGGTCCTCTTTTCTTTACATACAGTCTACAAACTATTACTGCTTTGTGTTTACTTTCTACAAACTATTACTTCCTTCCATTCTATACGTTTAATCCTTTGTTTTTAGCAAAACACGGTGAGATTGACAACCTCATCGCAAGTTGGGGACAGAGTTCTGTGGTTGTGTTGTGCAGGTCTCGATGTTGCTACTAGCACCGGTAGTGCGCCCTGCCAAGGCTCAGCTAGCAACACCTTTGGGGTGTTTCCTTGCTCCTACTGGTTCGAATAAACCTTGGTTTCATAGTTGAGGGAAAGTTGCTGCTGTGCTCATTGTACCTTCCTCTTGGGGTTCCCAATGAGCTCTACTTCAACACTACACCAACATTTTTCTGGCGTCGTACACTGAGCCATCAAGAATTTTTCTGGCGCCGTTGCCGGGGAGTCAAGGACATCTTCACAAGGGGAGTCCCTCATAACCAAGGGGAGTCCCCCGCAAAAAAAAGGACATCGTCACAAGGGGAGTCCCTCATAACCAATCTCTTTACTTTGTTATTTTTGTTTTGCTTAGTTTCTTTTTGTTTTGTTTGCTTGTTTATTTATCAAAAACACACAAAAAATTAGTTTTACTAGTTTGCTTTCTTATTCAAAAACACAAACAAATTAAGTCTCCTTTAGTTGTCACCTCTTCCTTAGCTCACCATGTTGATCCCTAAATTCACCTTGAAAGACCTTTCAATTGGTAGTGGTTCTATAATTGGGAAAGGTAATATTGAAGAATTCTTTAATCATGTTAATCAGCATGAAGATACTGAGGATAGATCCCTTGCAGAACTTGCTCCAAACTATGAGATTGCTTTAGCTTCTTTAATTCACATGTTAGAAGCTAGGTTTGTTAACCTCAACCCCTTAATGCACGTAATGTTTCTTAAGCTTAAAGAAATTGAAGACCCTGAAAAGAGGGATTTTATTCTAGAAACTTTGTTTAAGGAGTTCTATGATGTTGCCAAGGAAGCTAGGAAAGTCTTTGAACGTTTCAATATGCTAGGCTCATGTGTAGATGTTGTTGGTACACGAGAAAAGATGAACAAAACTGAACCTAATGGGGAGGAACCTAAGATACCAATACCCTTTAAACTAGTAGCAATACATGATGCCATAGAAAAGAATCTTGATTGGATTGTTCCTGCAAACCCTTTTATGAGAATAGTGAACCTCAGAGCATCGATAGAGGATCCTATAGAACTTATTTGGATGATATACCTTGCCTTGTTGAAAATATTTCTGGTATTGATCTTAATGCTTCTTCATTTGAGAACACTTGATTCTTTCTTTGCTTCTTATGCCTAACTTAAAGGCGTTAAAGAAAAGTACTTATTGGGAGATAACCCAAAAGTTTTAGATAAGTCTTAGAAGTTATTACTTCAGTAATAACCACTCCTTATCCTTTTTATTTGCTTTTTGTGCCAAGAGTAACCTATAATGAGAGAGAAGTAATGATTGGGAAAGTTGCTGTCCCGAAACAGATTTTTGTGCTTCACCGTAAAAATTCGTGTAAAATGTCTGAACGTCTTTTTGAGGCGTGAATTTTTGTGCTTCTGCCCAGGTTGTTATCTAACTTTCGTTAGTTCAACACTTTTTGATTTGAGAAACAGAAGGTCTTCGAAAAAATTCGTCTTTACCTGTTGGTCTGTTTTGACAGATTTCTGCCATTATCTGCATTTGCTTCTTGTTGGTTCCTTTTTTAGTTCTTTTGGGGAATTGAGCTTTTTGAGGGAATTGCTACAGTAGCTAGTGTTCTAATGGAAGTTTATTTTGTGTTAGAACTGAACCTTAAGACTTATTTATCTTGAGTGCACTAATGTTGCTAATAAAGATTGTATGAAGTTCTGTATGAAGGAAAAATTTCAGGTGTATGGAAGGAATGAGTAATGAGATGAAGAATGGACTAAAGCTCAAGCTTGGGGATGCCACGTGTGTCACCCCAAGAAATATCCAAGAATTACAAGCATCAAAGCTTGATGATGCCCAAGGCATCCCCCTCTTCATCAATAAAAATCCCAGGTTTCTTCCAAACACTTCATTTTTATTGTTTCATGCACAGTTGTGTTGTTCTTGGAGCGCCTTCTTTTTTGTTTTTGTTTTGGTTTTGGTTTTGGTTTTGTTTGCTTAGTTTTCTGAATAAATTGGTTGGACCCCCTCTTTCATTCATTGGTTTGCAAATAGTTTGGTTTGGTTTGGAAAAGAGTAGGAAAGTTCATGCTTATGTGGTAAAAAGAGCTCGTTTTTGACTATGGCCTATGCTTTGTCATGCCATGCTTGATATTGTTTTGGATTTATGCTTAGTATTCTTTGCTGTAGCATGACTTGTTATAAACAATTGAGATTGCTTAATGTGCCTTGGATGAATCATGCGTTGTTTTAGCATATTAAAGCCTAGTATAGTGGTATTCTGCTTTGATGCTTTATTTGGGTTGACTTGGCGCATGCTCACACCATGTTATGACTATCTCAAGTCACCTATGCCTTTATGATCCTTTAGTTTTCAACTTGTAGTATCACTTTATGCTTTGATCAATGATGTTTTGTCGCTCTGCATGATTATGGCCATTATTGCTCTCTTAGTTTGTCGCTCCCAGTCTTTTGCTAGCCTCCACAACCAAGTATGAGTTCCACTCATGCATCCAACTCCCTAAACCAAGTTATTCCAAAGATTCCACCATACCTACCTACTAGCTTATGCTATTCCAAGTATATTCATGCTTTTGTTTACCATCCAAATTAAACTTGTTATGAGAAAACTAGTCATTAAAGCTCTCCCGAACTTGATGGCACACTTTACTTTTCTTGCCCTTAATAAACTTGAACCATTGTGTCGTCTATGTTGTATATGCTTGCACTTATTTGTTGGGAATTAGCAGAACCATGCTTTCATGGGGAATGCTTTCAACATTGCACTTGGTAATTGTACCTAGTTGATATCATGCTCTTTTGTAGATGGATGTCGTCGTTGTGAAATGAAAGGGGAGCTTGTAAGTCCATGGAGTTATGTATATGTGTTAGAGAAACGCCTGGGCCGCTGGTCTAATCCATGCTGACATGGTGGAAACCTGCAGTGTAACCATAATGAGCTGTCTATGAAGCATTCTTCTTATAAAAAAGAGTCCTATATAGAGAAAAAAGAGAAAAGAGAAAAAAGAGATATTATGAAAAGAGGAAAGAGAGAAAAAAACACCATATTCCCATGGTAAATAAGAAGATTGCTGAGATGTTTGTTGTCTGCTTGCCTTGTCATTTTGATATGGGGATTCTTCTGTATCATCGGGCAAGGGGTACCCCATTGGCGGTTCTCTAGGATACACATGTACTTACAATGACAAGAACTTACCGGTGACTAAACTTGAGTAGCATGAGGAGCCGCCCTCGTATACAAGGGACATTAGATTTCTAACTTATACTTTGTCAAGCATGTACACCATAGTTTGTTCACTTTAACCTTAATCACTTGAAGATGCTTATGATAGGGGCAATGAGAGCTGAAAGCTACAAGTACCATAATTTTTGGAAGCTCTTTATGAGACTTGAATCCCCGCTTCCTTCTAAAAAGGCCTTTCTTCCGCCATTATATTGAGTCTCCATCTTCTACCTTTATGCACCTACTTTGAGAGCATAGTGGCCATTCTTAGTCCCAAGACTAGTTGATTGATGCATAACTTGATATTGCTTGTTTTAAACTTTTGTATCTAGACACTCTTATGAACTTTGAAGGTGTCCTATGCATTTATATTTGCTACTCTATGAGGGACAAGCTGAACACTATTATGCTATGTTTTCTTTATGTGAAACAAACAAATGTCTTGCAAAGCATTGTTATTCATGACTCTTTTGTTTGTGCCTTTTCATGTTGCATCATAGTTTCTTTGTCTTATTGCTAGAACCTTATCTTTCATGATTATGATTGAAGTACTATGATCCCAGCCTTGAATGATTTACAAATACTTTGATCAAGTCTTTGATGGTGCATGTCACCTCAAAAATGATTCTTTCTTTTTATCACTTACCTACTCGAGGAGGAGCAGGAGTTAAGCTTGGTGATGTTGATACATTGCAAATGTATCTATAATTTTTGATGTTCCATGCTTAGTTTTATCCACTTTCTTGTGTTTTGTTCCAACTTTGGAGTACTTTTCATATGATTTCTTGGACTAACCTATTAACAAGAGCCACAATGCCAGCTGCCTGTTTTCTACTATTTTTGGTTCCAGGAAAGTCAGAAAATGCATATTCTCGGAATTGGACGGGACAAAAGCCAAAGTGCCTATTTTTCCGGAAGTCATCAGATGCCAGAATACGAGACGGAGAGGGGCCAGAGGGTGGCCACACCACCTGGCCGCGCGGGCCAGGCTTGGCCCGTGCAAGGGGGTGGTGTGGCCAGCCCAGGCACCCCCTCGGCCCCTCCTTCTGCCTATATATTACCCTCGGGATGAAAACCCTAAGGACCCGATAAAAAATCCACGAAAGAGTCTATAGCCATCGTCATCTCCATCCCTAGATCGGGAGGGATCTGAAGCTCTTCCTGGCACCCTGCCAGAGAGGGGAATTTACCCTGGAGGCCTTCTTCATCACCATGCAAACCTCCGGTGAGATGCGTGAGTAGTTCATCCTTGGACTACGGATCCATGTAGTAGCTAGATGGATGGTTCTCCTCCTTTGTGCTTTCATGTCTAGATCTTGTGAGCTCCGTTCATGATCAAGATCATCTATTTGTAATTCTGCATGTTGTGTTTGCGGGGATCCGATGGATATTGAGATGCAATTTCAGATTGATTATTGATTCTATCATGTCTTTGTTATTTGTGATCTTGCATGCTTTCTGTTGTTAGTAGCTATCTTGGCCAAGTAGATGCTAGCAACTCCAAGAGTTAGTATTTATGCTCGATAGTGGGTTCATGCCTCTGGTAATCTGGGGAAGTGACAGAAATCTCTAAGGTACTAGATGTGTTGTTGCTACTTGGGAGAAAACAACAATCATTTGTTCATAGAATAATCATATTGATTAATTTACATGCAATTCGTAAAGCAATAATCTGTTGCTTGCAACTTAATACTGGAGGGGGTTCGGATGATAACCTAAAGGTGGATTATTAGTCATAGATGCAGTTGGATGGCGGTATATGTATAATGTTATAATGCCCAACTGAATCTCAAAGGAGTCAAGATGATTAGTATATGCATGTATTGCTTTCTCGATGTTTGTTAATTGCCCCGCTGTAATTTGTTCACCCAGCATGTTATCTATCTAAGGAGAGCCAAATCTAGTGAACTATGGATCTCGGTCCTCTTTTCTTTACATAAAATCTACAAACTATTACTGCTTTGTGTTTACTTTCTGCAAACTATTACTTCCTTCCATTCGATACGTTTAATCCTTTGTTTTCAGCAAAACACGGTGAGATTGACAACCTCATCGCAAGTTGGGGACAGAGTTTTGTGGTTGTGTTGTCCTTGTATGAACTGGTTCGATTAAACCATGGTCTCCACGTTCGATTAAACTATTACTTCCTTCCATTTGATACGTTTAAGGTCTCCACGTTGCTACTAGCACCGGTAGTGCGCCTTGCCAAGGATCAGCTAGCAACACCTTTGGGGTGTTTCCTTGCTCCTACTGGTTCGATTAAACCTTGGTTTCATAACTGAGGGAAACTTGCTGCTGTGCTCATCATACCTTCCTCTTGGGGTTCCTAGCGAGCTCTACATCAACACCGCACCAGCATTTTTCTGGCGCCGTACACTGAGCCATCAGTCAGCGGAGGGTAGGTGCTGAAGAGGTAGCAGGGAATCTAGGCCGCACACGCAAGTGGGTCCGATGGCGAGGGCCTACCTACAATCTCCGGCCATGAAATTAGAAGAAGAAACCCTAGCGAGAGATGAGTTTGACTAGGGGCTCACTTGGGGCTTCCCACCAACGATGGAGAGTTGACGGGGAAGGCGGCGCTCCCCACCAAGCAGAACGAGAGGTGGAAGAGGGGGTCTCCACCTCAGGAGGAGCCTTGTGCGATGGAGATCGGTTCAGATGCCACATGGGCTTGTCAAGGGAGGTGCCTACAACATCCCAAAACCAAAACAGAGGCTCCTAGAGGAGAAAGGAGGGAGATAAGAGCCAGGTATTTGACCACATGCTCAACACCATTAAAATGGCTGAGGTGCCTTCTCTTCCCTTTCCAAGGAGCTATGGGTTCAGAGACCAAGCAGGAGCTCCGGGGTAGGTGCTGGG
Organism: Avena insularis; assembly: GCA_023614405.1. Classification (NCBI taxonomy): domain Eukaryota; kingdom Viridiplantae; phylum Streptophyta; class Magnoliopsida; order Poales; family Poaceae; genus Avena; species Avena insularis. The sequence goes on along the minus strand of JAJUPC010000071.1, from coordinate 395,926 downwards.
TAGGTGTGAGAGAGGAATGGTGTGACTAAGGAGTGCTGAAGGGGCCTCATGTTGGGAATATGCCCTAGAGGCAATCATGTATGATGTTATTCCCAATGTATTCATAAAGTTATTGTCCTTGTATGAACTATTGATATGTATCATTGAATATGTGATTCGATTGTGGAACTATATATTCATGTTGTTCATACTAGTTGTCCTTGATCGTTGAGGTTGTGATGGACACACAACTTAGACTAATGTGAAAGTCGGTTGATGACTCGGTTCCACTTGTTATGGGCATGGAGATGCTATTCTGACTTACATTGATTTGGCTAAAGAGTTTAGCGAATCGGACTCACCCACAATTGAGATGCAACGAGCATGTAGTCATTTGTAGTCTCAAGAAATGGAATCCTTCGACCTGTGGTGATCGCATGATCCGAGTTGTGGATCGCTAGCTTAGGTCCTATCAAACGTTGTTCTGTAAATGGGCAGTTATAAAGGTAGGGTTCGGGTTGGTTGTGAAGCAAGCTGCGTGACATGGATTACCAAGATGGGATTTGCCCCTCTATAACAGAGAGATATTCTCTGGGCCCTCTCGTGTGATATGATTCGGAAGCATGGCCATGCGCGACTTGGTTAAGTGTTAACCAAGGAGTCGGACTAAGTGTTAGTCTAGTGAATCATATATTACGGAACGAGAAGAGAGAGTCGAGCTATTAAAGGGATGAGAACAACTCGCTTATAGCTTAGCAAGATATATCATGAGGCAAAGGGACTTGGACAAATGTCACATTAAGAAAGGTTTTGTCTTCTGACTTTACGACGCTTGGGAATTGGCACATCTTACTAGAGACCGCTACTAGCTATCGACTCGGAGTAGTGACTCGTGTCGTGTCCAGGTGTATGTGAACCTACAGGGTCACACACTTAAGGGTAAGGAGCCCATGTGGATATTGGGGTACGGCCTAGATAGTCCTGAAGCATTGAGCCGAGATGGGAGTGTATATAAGTGGAGTGACAAGGGATTGTTCGTGACCTAGTAGGATCTAGCAGTCCTCTGCCTAGAGCTCTTTCCTGTACGTGTGGATACCGGTAGAGGCGTTGCACGTGCGGCGTTGGGTACAAGGAGGTCCGTGGGGATCTGGACGTGCTGTATGGGGATCGCTCGGCATGGGATCAACTGACGCGCTTCATCAACAATCCACACCTGCGCGTCTAGTGGTAAATCTCGTGGCCTATCATCTGAGCTAGATCTTGGGTGTACCGCGTAGGGTAAAAAAGTTTTGTTTATCTCCACGTGGCCCAACACCTCGGGTCCTTTTATTTGAGAAGTATCGTCCATAGTGGACATAGTTTACCAAGGGTTAGGGTTTGGCTCATGGCCTCTCCATTGGTCAGGTTGGGCGGTGGTGAGGAGGGTGTGGGGTCTAGAGGTTAGGGGTTTTCAAGTGGATAATCTAGGATGATCCTGATAACCGAGGGATGGGGTGTTATTCCTACTAAGTTTTGATGATTCAACTCAAGGGAGTAGAGGTTTCTTGGATTGGGTAGTTATATGCTAAAGGGTGCTCTTATGTTAGCTCACACTACTTCCTAGTCAAGCAGATCAAATAGAAGATCAAGGCAATTCATCTATCAAATATCTTAAGTCTACTACTAAGGGTACCTTCAAGCTTAGCTTGAGGGTAAAGATGGGTATTTTGAATAGGTTGTGTTTTGAAATATATGAGACTCCTTGGTACTTCTACCAAGATTGTAATTCCAAAGGTTTATAAAAGGTTTTGGAAAACTAGAGGTAGGATCATTTGGAGTTCTATCTTGAAAATATAAGGATCTGATAGCATATATATCTCCATAGTTTTGTAAATAGAAGCTACTAAAATAGTTGAGGTGGCAATAACATATTGGCCTTTGTTTTTGGAAATCCATAACATTTGAGGATATGTAAAATAAGCCAAGACATCTCTCTTCTTAAATAGCTTTTGTCAAAGAGGGTGAGGTAAGGAGTATATCATCTACTACACATTCAGATGCATCAGCACAAACAAGCAGTACCCAGTGCTCCACAGATATTCCCCTAGGGCTCTCCTAGGGTTCCCAATGTCCTCGCGTGGCGATGCGTGAGTTCCATAGTTTTCCACTACTTTTCTTCCCCAATCTACGTGATCGGGTCAAGCTCTTCTCCTCGATCACCATAAGCAATCATCATGGTCCATATTGTGGGTCTGCATGGCAGACTCACTAAAGAACACGCCCGCGGCGGATCCGAAGGCATAGGAGATGGATCCTGGGAAGGCTAATGTCGGGTCGACTTCTGGTGTTGGGGGTCGCCGGTTAATCCGAGGCTGGTTAATTTGGAGAAGGAATTAGAGGATAGATTTGAAGGCATGAATCTGCATGGTGAAGAGGAATCAGATCTGGATTTATCTAATGAAATTGATGAGCTGATAGGTGAGGTTCATTGGCTGGTGATTTTTAGGGTTCATACCCCCAAAACCCTTCAGTCATGCGGTGATCTTTAAGCAGATGAGGAATGCCTAGGTTGTAGCAACAGATGTGATGTTCAAAGCAAAAGGTGAAAATCTTTTTCTAGCTTAGTTCTAGTGTCTAGGAGTTTGGAATCGTGTCATGGAAGGTGGTCCTTGGTTATTCCGGGGAGCAGCTATTGTAATGGCAGAATATGATGGATTCTCGAATGTGGAGGATTATAAACTTGAAAAAAATCCTATTTGGGATAGGATTCAAGTTATCCCTGAGGGTCTGATGAAGAAAAAGGAATTAGTAGAGAAAGTTGCAAAGAAAGTGGGAGAGCCGCCTGTTATAGTACTTTTTAACAAAAGTATGATCAATCCTATGAAATATCTAAGAGCGAGAGTGTATATTGACCTGAATAAACCTCTTGTGCGGTTTGTGCCTATAAACCTCAAGGAGAGGAGAAAATATCCTGTTCGGTACAAGAAGCTTCCAGATTTTTGTCACTTCTACGGTGTCGTGGGCCATGAAGTTACTAAATGTGGTGATGGTTGATGGCTCTGAAATATAGCCATCTACGTCCACATTTAAACTAGATATTATTCATAATTTTGATGAAATATCTCTCTAAATCCTGCCACTAATGCCTAATATTCAGAGGGGAATGCAATCCTTTCTTTTATATTTTTCTTGCGCAGATAATGTCATTTGAAGATGGGAATCACTACATTTAAGTCAAAGATACGAGATTTCCAACAACCAGAAGAAACTAGGAGCCATAAAGTGGAGGCAACCGCTTCAACGACCAACTATACGACCGGAGCAAAAATTCCGGCCGTATAGCTCCGTTCGTATAGTTGGCGCCGCCACCGTTAGGTCAAACAGAACAACTTTCATGAAGGGATCCCTATATAAAGAAGCCTCGAGCGATGAGAAAACAAGCCAGACCTCGCCAAAAAGTCTCTGCCACAGATCACCAGCCGCCTCCAGATCTCAAAACCCTTGTCCATCTCCATAGCCATATTCCACCACTTGTAATAGTAGATCTCTTCTTCGATTGGCGATATGGTAAGACTATTGCTATCAATCTTTTGATTTTCATTAAAATGTTTTTGATTGTTGATCTCATCTCTATGTGTGAGTAATTCTCCTTGGGCTAAGGGCTTCGGCCTAGCCATGTAGCAATTGTGCATGTTATGTATCATAGTTGGGATCGTGTATTAGTTTGTATGACATGATGATTATTGTATCCTCTCTTGCCTCAATCCAAGGACTTATCAGGTACCCAAGACCCCGAGGGTTGATCCAGGTAGGGAGTATAAGTAATGACTGATCTGCAAGTTGGGAACCCCAGTGACAGAAGGGGTAGTACGGCTGTATGTGAGTAATTTACTTGGGATTAACGATGACATCACTATGCATATCATTATTTCTCTTTCTTCTATGGATGAGACTAGTAGGTTATTTCTATAAGTGGTTGCGGAGGTAATAGCAATTATGGATGCACTACCCACATATAATTTATCTTTCTCTAACAAGTACATGCATACTTTATTTCTATCTTTTATTCCCATCAGATGTTTTGCACAGCCACAGATGAAACCGAACGCCCTATGCCCTCTCTCTCCATCATCGACAACAACAAAAATACGTAAGCTATTGGTCCGGTAAAACTCCCGAAGGTCTGTTTAAGTAACTTCACTACGCATTCGCTTCCCGAGGATTCGATAACCTAGGTCTAATAGGGAAAAATAAGCTACACTACATCCGTAATCCGGATCGAAGGTATCAATGGTGTACATGCCACTTATGAGTGTCAATGTGGGGACTGGCTTGTCATAAAATTTGAACCAAATATCCCCTTCGGTGTTGGACGTGGAGGTCGGGGAGGATGGTGTTGGACGTGGAGGTAGAGGGAAGGGGTATACCCCGGGAGAAACAAAGTCATATGAATCGGAGGATGTGGACATTGGTACGGATGGGGGCACTATATACCGGGCCCGTAAGAGAATGCTTTGGGGAAGGGATGGTAATAAAAATGCTACTACAGGGCATGTGGCCTCGAAGGTTCTTCGGATTGAGAGTGTTAATGTGAATAAAGATGATGATGTTCTTTCCACCTCACAGAAGGTGCAAGCACCAAAGAGGCAGGGAAAGGTCGGGGAGGATGGTGTTGAGTATGATGAGGATATGATATCGGCGAACTCCTTCGAGGAGGATCGCTGGGACCAATGAAAACATCAGGTTGGAACTGCCAGGGGATGAAAACTTCCCAGGGTTAAATGCGCTCTGATTTCAAAGGCAAACAAACCCAGATGTTATTTTTCTGTTTGGGACACATCTGGGTAAAGCTAAGGTAGAGAATTTGGCTAGGAAGATGAAGTTTGGGGGACTGTTTTTCCATGAAAGTAATGGAAGGAGTGGAGGCTTGATTTTGATGTGGAAGAGGGAGATAAAGGTTATGGCAAAGTGGTTGAAGGAGATAATGAATGGTGTCTGACGGGTTTTTATGGGGAACCAAAGTGGGAGGACAAACATAAATCCTGGTCTTACCTTCGGGATCTTCATGGTCGTATGAATCTCCCATGGATGGTTATCGGTGATTTCAATGAAATTCTTTTTGCATCGGAAAAGGAAGGAGGAGCTACTAGAGCTCCTAGATACATGTGGGCATTCCATGATTGTCTGACTGGTTATTCTTTGGAGGATCTCGGTTATACGGGTGACCAATTTACTTGGAGGAGGGGGAGATTACAAGAGAGACTGGATATGGCAGTGGCCAATGGCTCCTAGAACGCTTTGTTCCCTAATACAGTTGTAATTAATGAAGGAGCTACTAAGAGCGACCATCGGCCCATTACTGTTGATATGGACTATTTGGCAGGAGTACATCCTTCTGTTGGACAGATGCCTCATCGCTTTGAAATGCGATGGCTGGAGAAGGATCAGGTGGAGGCGTTTGTGCTCTATGCATGGCAGAAGGCGGAAGCAAGTATAGTGGATCTGACGTTGATGCAAAAAACCAATCGGGTCCATGAAGAATTACATGCGAGTGATCGACTTGAGCTAAAGGGTCCTCGTCATAGGATTGAGGTTCTCAAAAAGAAGCTGTAGGACGTTAGACGGGGCCCAATGGATGATGATTCTTTGGCTACCCAAACAAATTTATTACTACAAATCGAGGCATTATTAGAGCAAGAGGAGATTCACTGGGTCCAAAGAGGTAGAGCAAATTGGCTAAAGCACGGAGACAACAACACTAATTTTTTCCATAATTTTGCAAGTGCTAGGAGAAAGAAGAACACAATTAAATACCTTATTGATGAGGCAGGTGTGAAATGGGATGATCCAGATGGCATGTGCAATTTGATTAAGTTCTACTTTGAAGGGTTGTTTACTTTAGAAGTGCAAGAACCAAGTGTTGAGGTCCTAAATAAAGTGTGACCGAAGGTTACTGAGGATATGAATAACGATCTCCCAAAGCCATTTATTGTGGAGGAGGTTAAAAAGGCCCTCTTCCAAATTGGAGATTTTAAAGCTCCAGGTCCAGATGGTTTGCATGCCGTTTTCTAAAAGAGAATTTGGGCAATGCCTCGTGATGATCTGACCTAAGAGGTGCTAGAAGTTGTTAATACAGGTATTATCCCTAGTGGATGGAATGACACGATGGTGGTGCTAATCCCGAAGGTAAACAACCCTGAAAAGATCACTCAATATCACCCTATTAGTTTGTGCAATGTTGTTTACAAGGTTATTTCAAATATGCTAGCTAATAGACTTAAAGTGATTCTTCCTGACATTATATGGGAAAACCAGCGTGCTTTTGTTCTGGGCGACTAATTACAGATAATATTCTGTTGGCTTATGAATGTGTCCATAAGATCAAAAGGAAGAGAGGTAAGAAGGGCCTCTATGTAGTGAAATTAGATATGCATAAGGATTATGATATACTGGAATGGTGCTTTTTGGAGAAAATGATGCTTAAGCTAGGATTTGATGCAAGATGGGTGTCCCTAATTATGTCACGTGTCTCTTCGGTCAAGTATTTAGTTTGGTTTAACTCAACTTCAACCGAATCTTTTTGTTCTTCAAGAGGTATTCGTCAGGGTGACCCACTGTGACCCTACTTATTCTTGATTTGTGCAGAGGGGCTCTCGAGTATTCTTACACATGCTGCAGAAAATTATGATATTGTCGGTGTCAAGATATGTCGGTAATCCCCTATGATTACTCCCTTATTATTTGCGGATGACTCTCTAATTCTTGATCTCTATTCTGATAGCTCGGGGCAATTGGTGAGTGATGCAAAATCAAGTGACTTTTCAGTCCCAATACACCTTTTGATGATAGGGTTGCTGTGTGTGAAAGATTAAATATTGTGACTGAATCCTTAAATGACAAATACGTGGGTCTACCAGCCATGGTTGGGGCGGATAGAAGTGACTGCTTTCAACATCTTATTGAGAAGGTCCTAGCAAAAATCAATGGGTGTAAGGAGAAGTTACTCTCTATGGGTGGAAAGGAAGTGCTCCTTAAAGCGGTTGCACAAGCTATGGCAGTGTTTGTGATGACAATAGTCAAAATTCCTAAAAACATATGTAAAGGAATTACTGATGCTATTTCATAGCTATGGTGGGGCGATGATGATGACCATAAAAGGATGCATTGGTTAGCCTGGTGGAAAATGTGCATTCCCAAAGGAAGAGGCGGGATGGGCTTTAGGGACCTTCACACCTTTAATTTGGCAATGTTAGCAAAGCAATGTTGGAGACTAATGGAGAAACCTGACTCTCTATGCTCAAGAGTTCTTAGAGCAAAGTACTATCTAGAGGAGAATTTGCTAAAAGAAAAATTAAAACTAGGAAGTTCTTTTACTCGGCAAAGCATTATGGCAGGGTTGGAAAGTTTCAAAAGAGGTTGCATTTGGAGAATTGGTGATGGAAGTCAAGTTAATATTTGGGAAGACGCCTGGATACCTACTAGTCCTATGCGCAAGCTGGTAACTCCAAGGGGGAATATCCTTCTTACTAAAGCTAATGATCTACTTGACCCAATCACAGGGTTATGGGATGAAGAATTACTCCGGAGCCTCTTTTGGAGTGTTGATGTGAACCGAATTCTAGAGATCCCGAGTGATCCTCAAGGTATGGAAGATTTTGTAGCATGGTATCATACCCGTAATGGCATTTTTTCTGTTCGATCATCATATCATGCTGAATGGGATTACTGGTTTGCCAGAAGCTTTGGAAATTGAATATCCCTTCAAATATTAAGATTTTTGGTTGGAGAGCTATGCATGGTTTTATTCCTTGCTTCGTATTTTGGGTAATAGACATATAATACCAAATGGTGGTTGTCCAGTTGGCTTAGTGAGCTGTGAAGATATTATGCATATCCTTTTCACTTGTGCACGAGCAAAAAATATTTGGGTGAAGCTAGGTGTTCAGAGCATTATTGACCAAGCAACAAATATTGATAGAGCTAGGGCGGTAGCCCTGGAACATATTATCTGTACTCAAGGTGCTTGGGATCCTCTAGGTGGAGTTGGCCTTCCTGAGCTTATCTATACAGGAGCATGGTACATATGGTGGCAAATACGTCTACTCATTCAAGGGGAAGAAGTTCGAATACCCCAATGCTCAGCATGTCAATTGGTGCTTTAGCAATAAACTACTGGCGAGCTCGTAAAAAGTCAATTTTACATAATGCAGCATCCTGGAACTGCCCGTCGAAAGGGGAAGTAAAGGTGAATGTTGATGCATCATATAGCATTGACGAAGGAAGAGGAAGTGCATGAGTCATTATTCGGGATTGCAAAGGTAAATTTATTGCAGCCTCTACAAATAATCTACCTTTTGTGGCTGATCCGATGATGGTGGAGTCATTATTCGGGATCTGGACGTGCTGTATGGGGATCGCCCGACATGGCATCAACTGACGCGCTTCATCAACAATCCGCACCTGCGTGTCTAGTTGTAAATCTCGTGGCCTATCATCTGAGCTAGATCTTGGGTGTACCGCGTAGGGTAAAAAAGTTTTGTTTATCTCCACGTGGCCCAACACCTCGGGTACTTTTATTTGAGAAGTATCATCCATAGTGGACATAGTTTACCAAGGGTTAGGGTTTGGGTCATGGCCTCTCCATTGGTCAGGTTGGGCGGTGCTGAGGAGGGTGTGGGGTCTAGAGGTTAGGGGTTTTCAAGTGGATAATCTAGGATGATCCTGATAACCGAGAGATGGGGTGTTATTCCTACTAAGTTTTAATGATTCAACTCAAGGTGGTAGAGGTTTCTTGGATTGGGTAGTTATATGCTAAAGGATGCTCTTATGTTAGCTCACACTACTTCCTAGTCAAGCAGATCAAATAGAAGATCAAGGCAATTCATCTAACAAATATCTTAAGTCTACTACTAAGGGTACCTTCAAGCTTAGCATGAGGGTAAAGATGGGTATTTTGAATAGGTTGTGTTTTGAAATATATGAGACTCCTTGGTACTTCTACCAAGATTGTAATTCCAAAGGTTTATAAAAGGTTTTGGAAAACTAGAGGTAGGATCATTTGGAGTTCTATCTTGAAAATATAAGGAGATGATAGCATATATATCTCCATAGTTTTGTAAATAGAAGCTACTAAAATAGTTGAGGTGGCAATAACATATTGGCCTTTGTTTTTGGAAATCCATAACATTTGAGAATATGTAAAATAAGCCAAGACATCTCTTTTGTTAAATAGCTTTTGTCAAAAGAGGGTGAGGTAAGGAGTATATCATCTACTACACATTCAGATGCATCAGCACAAACTAGTAGTACCCAGTGCTCCACAGATATTCCCCTAGGGCTCTCCTAGGGTTCCCAATGTCCTCGCGTGGCGATGCGTGAGTTCCATAGTTTTCCACTACTTTTCTTCCCCAATCTACGTGATCGGGTCAAGCTCTTATCCTCGATCACCATAAGAAATCATCATGGTCCATATTGTGGGTCTGCATGGCAGACTCACTGAAGAACACGCCCGCGACGGATCCGAAGGCATAGGCGATGGATCCTGGGAAGGCTAATCTCGGGTCGACTTCTGGTGTTGGGGGTCGCCGGTTAATCCGAGGCTGGTTAATTTGGAGAAAGAATTAGAGGATAGATTTGAAGGCATGAATCTGCATGGTGAAGAGGAATCAGATCTGGATTTATCTAATGAAATTGATGAGCTGATAGGTGAGGTTCGTTGGCTGGTGATTTTTAGGGTTCATACCCCCAAAACCCTTCAGTCATGCTGCGATCTTTAAGCAGATGAGGAATGCCTAGGTTGTAGCAACAGATGTGATGTTCAAAGCAAAAGGTGAAAATCTTTTTCTAGCTTAGTTCTAGTGTCTGGGAGATTGGAATCATGTCATGGAAGGTGGTCCTTGGTTATTCCAGGGAGCAGCTATTGTAATGGCAGAATATGATGGATTCTCGAACGTGGAGGATTATAAACTTGAAAAAAATCCTATTTGGGATAGGATTCAAGATATCCCTGAGGGTCTGATGAAGAAAAAGGAATTAGTAGAGAAAGTTGCGAAGAAAGTGGGAGAGCCGCCTGTTATAGTACTTTTTAATGAAATTATGATCAATCCTATGAAATATCTAAGAGCAATAGTGTATATTGACCTGAATAAACCTCTTGTGCGGTTTGTGCCTATAAACCTCAAGGAGAGGAAAAAAATATCCTATTCGGTACAAGAAGCTTCCAGATTTTTGTCACTTCTACGGTCTCGTGGGCCATGAAGTTACTAAATGTGGTGATGGTTGATGGCTCTGAAATATAGCCATCTACATCCACATTTAAACTAGATATTATTCATAATTTTGATGAAATATCTATCTAAATCCTGCCACTAATGCCTAATATTCAGAGGGGAATGCAATCCTTTCTTTTATATTTTTCCTGCGCAGATAATGTCATTTGAAGATGGGAATCACTACATTAAATTCAAAGATACGAGATTTCCAACAACCAGAAGAAACTAGGAGCCATAAAATGGAGGCAACCGCTTCAACGACCAACTATACGACCGGAGCAAAAATTCCAGCCGTATAGCTCTGGTCGTATAGTTGGCGTCGCCACCGTTAGGTCAAACAGAACAACTTTCATGAAGGGACCCCTATATAAAGAAGCCTCGGACGATGAGAAAACAAGCCAGACCTCGCCAAAAATACTCTGCCACAGATCACCAGCCGCCTCCAGATCTCAAAACCCTTGTCCATCTCCATAGCCATATTCCACCACTTGTAATAGTAGATCTCTTCTTCGATTGGAGATATGGTAAGACTATTGCTATCAATCTTTTGATTTTCATTAAAATGTTTTTGATTGTTGATCTCATCTCTATGTGTGAGTAATTCTCCTTGGGCTATGGGCTTCGGCCTAGCCATGTAGCAATTGTGCATGTTATTTATCATAGTTGGGATCGTGTATTAGTTTGTATGACATGATGATTATTGTATCCTCTCTTGCCTCAATCCAAGTACTTATCAGGTACCCAAGACCCCGAGGGTTGATCCAGGTATAGGGAGTATAAGTAATGACTGATCTGCAGGTTGGGAACCCCAGTGACAGAAGGGGTAGTACGGCTGTATGTGAGGAATTTACTTGGGATTAACGATGACATCACTATGCATATCATTAGTTCTCTTTCTTCTATGGATGAGACTAGTAGGTTATTGCTATAAGCGGTTGAGGAGGTAATAGAAATTATGGATGCACTACCCAGATATAATTTATCTTTCTCTAACAAGTACATGCATACTTTATTTCTATCTTTTATTCCCATCAGATGTTTTGCACAGCTACAGGTGAAACCGAACGCCCTATGCCCTCTCTCTCCATCATCGACAACAACAAAAATACGCAAGCTAATTGTCCGGTAAAACTCCCGAAGGTCTGTTAAAGTAACTTCACTACGCATTCGCTTCCCGAGGATTCGATAACCTAGTTCTAATAGGGAAAAATAAGCTACACTACATCCGTAATCCGGATCAAAGGTATCAATGGTATACATGCCACTTATGAGTGTCAATGTGGGGACTGGCTTGTCATAAAATTTGAACCAAATATCCCCTTCGGTGTTGGACGTGGAGGTGGTGGAAGAGGTGGCTTTGCAGGTCGAGGTAGAGGGAAGGGGTATACCCCGGAGAAACAAAGGCATATGAATCGGAGGATGTGGACATTGGTACGGATGGGGGAACCATATACCAGGCCCGTAAGAGAATGCTTTGGGGAAGGGATGGTAATAAAAATGCTACTACAGGGCATGTGGCCTCGAAGGTTCTTCGGATTGAGAGTGTTAATGTGAATAAAGATGATGATGTTCTTTCCACCTCACAGAAGGTGCAAGCACCAAAGAGGCAGGGAAATGTCGGGGAGGATGGTGTTGAGTATGATGAGGATATGATATCGGCGAACTCCTTCGAGGAGGATCGCTGGGACCAATGAAAACATCAGGTTGGAACCGCCAGGGGATGAAAACTTCCACGGCAGTTCGTGCGCTTCTGGATTTCCAAAGGCAAACAAACCCAGATGTTATTTTTCTATTTGAGACACATCTGGGTAAAGCTAAGGTAGAGAATTTGGCTAGGAAGATGAAGTTTGGGGGACTGTTTTTCCATGAAAGTAATGGAAGGAGTGGAGGCTTGATTTTGATGTGGAAGAGGGAGATAAAGATTATGGCAAAGTGGTTGAAGGAGATAATGAATGGCGTCTGACGGGTTTTTATGGGGAACCAAAGTGGGAGGACAAACATAAATCCTGGTCTTACCTTCGGGATCTTCATGGTCATATGAATCTCCCATGGATGGTTATCGGTGATTTCAATGAAATTCTTTTTGCATCAGAAAAGGAAGGAGGAGCTACTAGAGCTCCTAGATACATGTGGGCATTCCATGATTGTCTGACTGGTTATTCTTTGGAGGATCTCGGTTATACGGGTGACCAATTTACTTGGAGGAGGGGAAGATTACAAGAGAGACTGGATAGGGCAGTGGCCAATGGCCCCTAGAACGCTTTGTTCCCTAATACAGTTGTAATTAATGAAGGAGCTACTAAGAGCGACCATCGGCCCATTACTGTTGATATGGACTATTTTGCAGGAGTACATCCTTCTGTTGGACCGATGCCTCATCGCTTTGAAATGTGATGGCTGGAGGAGGATCAGGTGGAGGCGGTTGTGCTCTATGCATGGCAGAAGGCGGAAGCAAGTATAGTGGATCTGACGTTGATGCAAAAAACCGATCGGGTCCATGAAGAATTACATGCGAGTGATCGACATGAGCTAAAGGGTCCTCGTCATAGGATTGAGGTTCTCAAAAAGAAGATGTAGGACGTTAGACGGGGCCCAATGGATGATGATTCTTTGGCTACCCAAACAAATTTATTACTACAAATCGAGGCATTATTAGAGCAAGAGGAGATTCACTGGGTCCAAAGAGGTAGAGCAAATTGGCTAAAGCACGGAGACAACAACACTAATTTTTTCCATAATTTTGCAAGTGCTAGGAGAAAGAAGAACATAATTAAATACCTTATTGATGAGGCAGGTGTGAAATGGGATGATCCAGATGGCATGAGCAATTTGATTAAGTTCTACTTTGAAGGGTTGTTTACTTCAGAAGTGCAAGAACCAAGTGTTGAGGTCCTAAATAAAGTGTGACCGAAGGTTACTGAGGATATGAATAACGATCTCCCAAAGCCATTTATTGCGGAGGAGGTTAAAAAGGCCCTCTTCCAAATTGGAGATTTTAAAGCTCCAGGTCCAGATGGTTTGCATGCCGTTTTCTAAAAGAGATTTTGGCCAATGCCTCGTGATGATCTGACCTAAGAGGTGCTAGAAGTTGTTAATACAGGTATTATCCCTAGTGGATGGAATGACACGATGGTGGTGCTAATCCGAAGGTAAACAACCCTGAAAAGATCACTCAATATCACCCTATTAGTTTGTGCAATGTTGTTTACAAGGTTATTTCAAATATGCTAGCTAATACACTTAAAGTGATTCTTCCTGAAATTATATGGGAAAACCAGCGTGCTTTTGTTCTGGCGACTAATTACAGATAATATTCTGTTGGATTATGAATGTGTCCATAAGATCAAAAGGAAGAGTGGTAAGAAGGGCCTCTATGTAGTGAAATTAGATATGCATAAGGATTATGATATACTGGAATGGTGCTTTTTGGAGAAAATGATGCTTAAGCTAGGATTTGATGCAAGATGGGTGTCCCTAATTATGTCACGTGTCTCTTCGGTCAAGTATTTAGTTTGGTTTAACTCAACTTCAACCGAATCTTTTTGTTCTTTAAGAGGTATTCGTCAGGGTGACCCACTGTGACCCTACTTATTCTTGATTTGTGCAGAGGGGCTCTCGAGTATTCTTACACATGCTGCAGAAAATTATGATATTGTCGGTGTCAAGATATGTCGGTAATCCCCTATGATTACTCCCTTATTATTTGCGGATGACTCTCTAATTCTTGATCTCTATTGTGATAGCTCGGGGCAATTGGTGAGTGATGCAAAATCAAGTGACTTTTCAGTCCCAATACACCTTTTGATGATAGGGTTGTTGTGTGTGAAAGATTAAATATTGTGACTGAATCCTTAAATGACAAATACGTGGGTCTACCAGCCATGGTTGGGGCGGATAGAAGTGACTGCTTTCAACATCTTATTGAGAAGGTCCTAGCAAAAATCAATGGGTGGAAGGAGAAGTTACTCTCTATGGGTGGAAAGGAAGTGCTCCTTAAAGCGGTTGCACAAGCTATGGCAGTGTTTGTGATGATAATAGTCAAAATTCCTAAAAACATATGTAAAGGAATTACTGATGCTATTTCATAGCTATGGTGGGGCGATGATGATGACCATAAAAGGATGCATTGGTTAGCCTGGTGGAAAATGTGCATTCCCAAAGGAAGAGGCGGGATGGGCTTTAGGGACCTTCACACCTTTAATTTGGCAATGTTAGCAAAGAAATGTTGGAGACTAATGGAGAAACCTGACTCTCTATGCTCAAGAGTTCTTAGAGCAAAGTACTATCTAGAGGGGAATTTGCTAAAAGAAAAATTAAAACTAGGAAGTTCTTTTACTCAGCAAAGCATTATGGCAGGGTTGGAAAGTTTCAAAAGAGGTTGCATTTGGAGAATTGGTGATGGAAGTCAAGTTAATATTTGGGAAGACGCCTGGATACCTACTAGTCCTATGCGTAAGATGGTAACTCCAAGGGGGAATATCCTTCTTACTAAAGCTAATGATCTACTTGACCCAATCACAGGGTTATGGGATGAAGAATTACTCCGGAGCCTCTTTTGGAGTGTTGATGTGAACCGAATTCTAGAGATCCCGAGTGATCCTCAAGGTATGGAAGATTTTGTAGCATGGTATCATACCCGTAATGGCATTTTTTCTGTTCGATCATCATATCATGCTGAATGGGATTACTGGTTTGCCAGAAGCTTTGGAAATTGAATATCCCTTCAAATATTAAGATTTTTGGTTGGAGAGCTATGCATGGTTTTATTCCTTGCTTCGGTATTTTGGGTAATAGACATATAATACCGAATGGTGGTTGTCCAGTTTGCTTAGTGAGCTGTGAAGATATTATGCATATCCTTTTCACTTGTGCACGAGCAAAAAATATTTGGGGGAAGCTAGGTGTTCATAGCATTATTGACCAAGCAACAAATATTGATAGAGCTAGGGCGGTAGCCCTGGAACATATTATCTGTACTCAAGGTGCTTGGGATCCTCTAGGTGGAGTTGGCCTTCCTGAGCTTATCTTTACAGGAGCATGGTACATATGGTGGCAAATACGTCAACTCATTCAATGGGAAGAAGTTCGAATACCCCAATGCTCAGCATGTCAATTGGTGCTTTAGCAATAAACTACTGGCGGGCTCGTAAAAAGTCAATTTTACATAATGCAGCATCCTGGAACTGCCCGTCGAAAGGGGAAGTAAAGGTGAATGTTGATGCATCATATAGCATTGACGAAGGAAGAGGAAGTGCATGAGTCATTATTCGGGATTGCAAAGGTAAATTTATTGCAGCCTCTACAAATAATCTACCTTTTGTGGCTGATCCGATGATGGCGAAGGCCTACGCAACACAAAACTCGAAATCTAAATGGTGCTAGTTGGTGCCATATACAAACGAAAGATGCAAAACACTTAAGATAATGTATTTGTAACATGAGAAGGCGGATTAAACTCTTTAATCATGCACACTCCCACTTAGATCTGGACCAGTTTTGACCAACTTCTTGGCCAAGAAAAACCAGATCTGGCCACTGCCCTAGATCAAAACATATCAAATAGGCAAAACAAAAACAGCAAAAAAGATCCAATATTTCGCACTAGCGCATCTCATGTGCAAGAACTAGGCCAAAACCTAGAGTCGATGCTCTGATACCACTATTGGGCAACATGCAGAGCCAGGACAAAAACAAAAACTTTTCTGCTCCGACAAGATCTCTGGCGAGTCACCCCAAGATCCATCTAAGGTGAAACGTAATATCTTGTACCTCTCGACGCGCAACTGCAGAAACTGAGGAAGCACATCGTGGTGGTGCCGTATGTTCCCCTCGTCTTGTCTCGCTCTAGCAAACTTCTCGATCCTAGAACCACCTCATCGCCGGCTCTGTGCTCCTCCTCGCCTCCGACTTCACAACCGCCCAACTTCGCCGACGAGCACCATAGGTGTGGTGCCTCTGCTATCACACACACGTACAAGGTGGAACAACGGCAAGAGAGATACTAGTCTCGGTCTTGCTGCCGCGGGATAGGAAGGTGGTTGCCAAGTCTAGCGAAACCCTAGGACAAGTCATTGACACGTGTCCCTGTCTGAACAAGTCCAACTTTCCATCTTGTGATACTCATATCAACATCCGCCTAGTTCCACTCTCTTAAGTTTGCGATCCCATAGGCTTACGGTAAGCCGGACACTACTCAGTAATAATTCAATTAGAGCCATAGCTCAGTGACTTACCGACTAGAGCTGATAATCGGCAGTGGCCTTTAGTAAGACTTGTCGACTCCTGGTTTACACAAGTACCCTAAATTGATGATATGTCCGAGTCCCTTTGCCTCATGATATTGGTGTTAAACTGTAGGGGAGATTCTGTCATCACAGTGTTGGTTTACTCTCTTCTCATTGTAGTGATAATAGATTCCCTCCAGCTTCCCTAAGTCAGACTACCTTTACCAACACTTGATCGAGTAGCACATGGACATGCTTCTGAATCATATCACACAAGAGGTCCTAGAGAATATCTCTCCGAGATGGGGGAATTCCATCTTGGCTAATCCACATCACGCACCTTGCTTTGAAGTCAGCCCAAGACCACCCTTATGACTCCCAGTTGTCGGAGATATGTCCCACGAAGAAACAGGGGTCTAACGAGCCCTGAGTTCAAGAGGGGGCTGAATCATGCGTCCATAGCAGCTCAACGATGGTGAGGACGATAGCGCACACACACGACAAAGAGGTTGACACCTGGTTTTTTACCCAGGTTCGGGACCCTTGTGAGGAGGCAAAGCCCCTACTCCTGCTTGGTTTTATTGCTTGCTATGCTTCTTGAGGGGGGTTCTAAAGGAGTTATGCCCTAGAGGCAAATAATAAAGTGTATTATTTGATATATCTCCTATATGTTCATAATACGTTTCATGTTGTTCTATAACTGTGTTAATGCGAAACGTTAATACACGTGTGGTATGTAAACAAATCGTGTCTCTAGTTACCTCTAGCGAACTGGTTCATTGGTCATGAGGATGGTCTGGGTTTCAAGATCATGGGCATTTATGCCAATTGACAATAAGGTCATGTTATTAGTTGAATAACATGATAGACAAACATCCGACCATTATATCTTAAATGAGATCTAGTTACAAAGTTCACCATTAATGATAACACACAGAGAACCTCGCAACCTGATCCTTTGACTGTGAGGTAATGCAAATCACCATTCCGGAAGAAGCTTAGATGGTTATCAAGAATCATCTCATAACAGGGTGATCAAAAAGGTGCCACTCAGGTTTTCTGAAGGGATGCGTAGAGGAGTACATATCAGACCAGGATTTGTCTAATAAATGTAACGGATAGATACATGTGGCCATCTCGGTGACGTTGCATTAATGAAGCTTGCAAGAATGTGACTTGGTCATGGAATGCAATGACATGAGAACGAGTAAACAAATTCATTGGTAACGAGATGAAACTAAGGTATGGGGATACCGAAGATCAAGTCTCGAATGATTTAGGTATCATATGACAAAGGGAACGGGAAATGACTATCTCACGGTTCGAACGATTATATTCGTGAAACACATGGGGGTCACATGGCCATCCAGGTCCCTCTGTTGATCATTGATGTGAGAGTAGTCTCAATCATGTCCAGAGTGTTTCCGAACCGAAGGATGTGACGCTTAAGGGTAGGGATGCTTAGGGTAGATGAGGTATCGTAGGAGAAATAGAGAAAGAGAAACCGGAATAGTTCCGGGTAACATCCGATGGAGATCGGAAAGGGTCCGGAAGGTGTTCCAGAGTAAAGGAATAATACAATATGTGTATTTGAATGTTAATTGGATAATTAATATTAAATATATATATTATTTTATTATTAAAGGCATCATAATGCTAATGGGCCTCACCCGAAGGGAGGCCCAATAGGGCATGGCGCCTAGGGAGAGGGGGCCGCCGGCCTAGGCTTGGTGGGCCGCCCCAATGGGGCCCACCTAGGGCCGGCGGCTGCCCCTAGGTGGCCGGTGGGTGTGGGAGTTAGTGCCACACCGCCTGGCCCTAGGGTGGTGCGCCCCCTCCCACTATATATAGGGTTCTCCCCTCCCCCTTTGGGATCACCCCATTCCCTCTCATTCTCTCCCTCTCATCCATTGAGGGTTTCTCCGTAATATTGGGGAGGACCTCGTGGGTGAGTTCTCCGCCCTCACACCACCATTGTGTGATCTGTGATCCGGCATATACTTCTTCCGCTGCTTGGCTGGATCGGAGTCCGGTTGACGTCTCCTACACAGGACGTGTGACGAACTTCGGAGGCACCACACTTGGGGTGCTGCTCGTCTTCATCAATATACGCCTTCCTGTGTACGGCATGCCTCGGTCATCAAAGGTATGAATACTGTATCCCTTCTCCGTTACTTATGTCTACACAGTATAGATCTTGGTATTAGTGTTCGAGTAGATAATTTTTTTTATTTTTTGCTACGGAACCATACAGTGGTATCAGAGCGGGTCTATGGGTAGACATGTCATACGGATAGAACACATAGATATATGTGGGCAATGATTCTCTAGTTGCTTCCCTCTTTAATGTTGTTGTTCTTATCGCGGCACTGTTTGATGAAGCGGCCCCCAACCAACCTCACGTGGTGATTCACAAGACTGGTCCATGAATCAAAGTGGCTTAGGGGGGTGTCTATCTCTCTACAGTAGTTGATATAGCATTGACATTGGAGGGCCCTGAAAAGGGAAGAAGAACGGCAATCATTGAATCCATGTTGTGGCTCCACGTTCGTAGGTGGGAAGGGGTTTTACTGCCAAATCCCTAAAGCCGCGTAAAGCTTGCAATAGATAATATAGAAGCGTCTATTTTTATTATTGCATAGGGGCAAGTATTATAACGTGGCAATGACAAGCTTATGAAACTTTCATTGAAGCTATTGATGATGATCAAGATGCTATAACCACGTCATAACACTTAACTTTTGAAGTGTTACTTATTATGCTAGTATTTTTATATTCGATGGTAGCATAATAAGATAATCCCTCACAGTATTCCAGTTATCGTATTCCCCTTGTGTGTGCACCACCAAGAAAGTTATTCGTTTTGAGGCCGGCCATGATGATCGGGGGTCAGACATATCTACGTTTGCATAAAGTGGGTGCAAGCCATGTTGCACTGCGAATACACACAATTTAGAACTGGCGAGCCTATCATGTACAGACATGGCCTCAGAATACAGGAGACCGAAAGGTCGAGCATGAATCACATAGTTGATGTGATCGACATTAGTGAATGTCCACCTTTGATACTACACTGATGGCCGTGATGATCGGGGGAGGTGCAGGGGATAGGGATCATGTGATCACTAAACGAGTAGAGGGATGTTCGTTTTAGTGGGAGTTCTTTTGTTTTAAGTTTGATTACATGATTAAAACTTGAACTCATTATTATGAACATGGTCTAAACACTTTGCAAATCCATTGTAGATGTCTCGCCCACCCACCTTCAACCTTAGCACTTTCCTCGAGAAGGACAAGCTACAAACTGATGGAACCAACTTCACCGCATGGTTCCGCAATCTTAGGATCCTCCTAGTCCCCTACAAGTTGACTTATGTCATTGAGGCTGAGCTTCCGGCTAAGCCTGTAGATTCTGCCTCCTAGGACGAAAATAATGTCTAGCAGTCCAAGGCGGATGATTTCTCCCTCATCCAGAGTGGAATGCTCTATGCCATGGAGCCGAAGCTTCAAAAGCGTTTTGAGAAGATGAATGCTTTTGATATCATTGACAATATCAAGGCCGTCTCTGCTCCACAGGCCAGTGCAGAGAGGTATGATGCTTCCAAGCTCTTCTTCTCTGCTAAAATAGAAGAGCACAGTAGTATTAGTGAGCATGTGGTCAAAATGTCTAGCTACATTAAGCGTTTGAATGCCCTGGATTGCAAAATCCCGGACCAGCTCGCAAGTGATAGGCTGCTACACTCGCTGCCCCTAGCTATAAGAGCTTTGTGATGAACTACAACATGCAAGGGATGACTAAGACCCTTGCTGAGGTGTTCGCCATGCTCAAAACTACTAAGGTTGAAATCAAGAAGGAGCACACGATGTTGATGGTTAATAAGACCACCAATTTTAAGAAGTCGGGGCAAAAGGGAAAGGGCAAGGGCAAGAAGTCCAAGAGGGATGGCAAGATCGTTGCCAGTACCCCAAAGACTGCCAAACCTGGCCCTAAGCCCAGCACAACATGCTACTACTGCAAAGGGGATGGGCACTGGAAACACAACTGCCCCAAGTACCTTGAAGACAATTGAGCCGACAAGATAGCCGCCAAGAACAAAGGTATATATGATATACATGTTATTGATGTATTCCTTACAAGCGCCAGGAGTAACACCTGGGTATTTGATACCGGAACTGTTGCTCACATTTGTAACCGTCAGCAGGATCTGCACCCTGCAACTCCATCTACCGTCAGGATTACTATTGGTTTTGAATAAATGCTACTATGTACCCACATTGAGTATAAATATTGTGAGTGGGTCTTGCTTGTTGCAAGACCGTTATTCGTTTAAATCAGGAACAAATGGTTGTTCAATTTATATGAATGATGTTTCCTATGTTCATGCTCATGTGTGTGATGGTTTATTCTTACTTGATCTTGATTGTAATACACACATCCATAGTGTTGATGCTAAACGTTGTAAGCATAGTGATGATAATTCCATGTTTATGTGGCATTGCCGTCTTGGTCACATTGGCATAAAACGCATGAAGAAGCTTCATTCAGAAGGGCTTCTTGGATCATTGGATTTCGAATCCCTTGATACATGTGAACCGTGCCTCATGGGCAAGATGACTAGGACACCATTCTACGGAATAGTGGAGAGAGCTGTAGACCTACTGGTAATCATACATACGTATGTATGTGGACCAATGAGCATCTCAACACGCAATGTGTTACCTTTATTGACGACTTAAGCAGATATGGATATATATACTTAATGAGCATAAGTCTGAAACCTTTGAAAAGTTCAAGGAACTTCAGAAAGAATTAGAGAATCAACTTAACAAGAGAATCAAGCATCTTCGATCGGATGGAGGAGGTGAGTATTTGAGTTATGAGTTTAACATGAACTTGAAGGACTGTGGCATTATCCCACAGCTTACGCCAGCCGGAACACCACGGCATAATGGTGTGTCGGAACATCGTAACCGAACCCTATTAGATAGTGTGCGGTCCATGATATCTTTAACTGATTTGTTTGTGTCTTTTTGGGGATACGTGTTAGAAACCACCGCTTTTATTTTGAACCGAGCACCATCCAAATCCGTGGAGACAACCCCATATGAGATATGGTATGGGCGGAAGCCGAAGTTGTCATTTCTGAAAGTTTGGAGTTGTGAGGCGTACGTTAAGAAACTACAGCCTGACAAACTCGAACCCAAATCGGAAAAATGTATCTTTGTGGGATATCCAAGGGAAACCATTGGGTACACTTTCTAGAATCAAGCCGAAGGCAAGACGCTTGTCGCAAAAACCGGCACCTTTCTCGAGAAAGAGTTTCTTGCAAAAGGAGTGAGTGGAAGGAAAATTGAGTTAGATGAAATTGTTGACCCTTCTCTGCAAATTCCGAGTAGTGCAACGGAAGCTGTTCCGAAACCGCACTCCAACATGGAGGAAGAGCCCATTGATGATGATCAAAACAATGACGTTGAGACTCCTGAGGTTCGTAGGTCTACAAGAGTTCGTGCCACTCCTAATTGGTACATTAGCCTTGTAATGTCTGTCATCCTAGATGAACAGGAAGAACCTGCAAACTACAAAGAAGCTATGGATAGTGCTGACTCCGAGAAATGGCTGGAAGCCATCAAATCCAAAATAGGAACCATGCATGAGAACCAAGTTTGGACCTTGGTGGATCTTCTAGAAGGCCGCAAGGCCGTGGAAAATAAATGGATCTTTAAGAAAAAGACAGATGCGAATGGTAATGTGACCGTTCACAAAGCTCGACTTGTCACAAAGGATTTTCGACAAATTCAAGGAGTTGATTACAACGAGACTTACTCTCTCGTAGTGATGCTTAAGGCTGTCCAGATTTTAATAGCAATTGCTGCACATTTCGACTATGAAATTTGGCAGATGGATGTCAAGATCGCATTCCTCAATGGTCACATTGATGAAGAGTTGTATATGATGCAACCGGAAGGTTTTATTGATCCTAAGGATGCTGGAAATGTATGCAAGCTTCAAAGGTCCATTTATGGATTGAAGCAAGCATCTCAGAGCTGGAACTAACATATTAATCAAGTGATCAAGAGTTTTGGATTTGTCCAAAATCAACAAGAGTTCTGTGTTTACAAGAAAGCGAGTGGGAGGTCAGTTGTTTTCTTAGTAGTATATGTGGATGACATATTACTCATGGGAAACGATGTGGATCTTATGAAAAGCGTGAAAGCATATTTGAGTAACCAATTTTCCATGAAGGATCTAGGTGAAGCAGCATACATATTAGGAATCAAGATCTATAGAGATAGATCAAGGCACCTAATTGCATTAAGTTAGAGTACTTACATCGAAAATATTTTGAAGAGGTTCAAAATGGAAAACACCAAAAGGGTTTTTACACCCATGATGAAGAATTGCAAAATGAGTATGACTCAATGTCCTATAGCGGATGATGATAGAGAAAAGATGTCTTACATCCCCTATGCCTCAGCCATAGGATCTATCATGTATGCAATGTTAAGTACACGACCTGATGTGGCATTGGCTCTTAGTTTGACAAGCCGATTCCAAAGTAATCCAGGACCGGATCACTGGACATCTATAAAGAATATCCTAAAGTATCTGAGAAAAACAAAGGATATGTTCCTAATCTATGGAGGAAGTGATGAAGCTCTAAACGTAACGGGTTACGTGGATGCGAGCTGGAACTCAGATCATGATGACTCGAAGTCTCAAACAGGATTTGTGTTCCTAGTGAATGGTCGGGCGGTAAGCTGGAAAAGTAAGAAGCAGGCGGTGGTGGCACAATCTGTGATGGAGTATGAATATATTGCTGCGGCCGATGCAGCAAACGAAGCTATTTGGCTAAGGAATTTCATCATCGAACTGGATGTTTTTCCAAATGTGCAATACCCCGTGAGGATCTATTGTGATAACACAGGAGCTATTGCAAATGCAAGGGAACCAAGAACTCATTCCACAGCCAAACACAACAAGCTTAGATTTCACGTCATCCGACAGAATGTTGACGAAGGTGAAGTCAAGATTTGCAAAGTAGATACAGAACTGAATATGGCAGATCCTTGGACTAAAGCTCTCCATCAGGAAAAGCATGAACAATATTGAGATTCCATTGGTGTTAGGTTCCTGCCTATTGTAAACTAGTTTTGTTTGTACTCTAGTGCAAATGGGAGACTGAAGGAGTTATGCCCTAGAGGCAAATAATAAAGTGTATTATTTGATATATCTCCTATATGTTCATAATACGTTTCATGCTATGCTATAACCGTGTTAATGCGAAACGTTAATACACATGTGGTATGTAATCAAACTGTGTCTCTAGTTACCTCTAGTGAACTAGTTCATTGGTCATGAGGATGGTCTCGGTTTCAAGATCATGGGCATTTATGCCAATTGACAATGAGTTCATGTTATTAGTTGAATAACATGATAGACAAACATCCGACTATTATATCTTGAATGAGATCTAGTTACAAAGTTCACCATTGATGATAAAACACAGAGAACCTTGCAACATGATCCTTTGACTGTGAGGTAATGCAAATCACCATTCCGGAAGAAGCTTAGATGGTTATCAAGAATCATCTCGTAACAGAGTGATCAAAAAGGTGCCACTCAGGTTTTCCAAAGGGATGCATAGAGGAGTACATATCAAGACCAGGATTTGTCTAATCCATGTAACGGGTAGATACATGTGGCCATCTCGGTGACGTTGCATTAATGAATCTTGCAAGCATGTGACTTGGTCACGAATGCAACGACATGAGAACGATTAAACAAATTCATTGGTAACGAGACCTAACTATGGTATCGGGATACCGAAGATCAAGTCTCGAATGAACTAGGTATCATATGACAAAGGGAACGAGAAACGACTATCTCACGGTTCGAGCGATTATATTCGTGAAACGCATGGGGGTCACATGGCCATCCAGGTCCCTCTGTTGATCATTGATGTGAGAGTAGTATCAATCATATTCGGAGTGTTGCCGAACCGAAGGATGTCACGCTTAAGGGTAGGGAAGCTTAGGGTAGATGAGGTATCGTAGGAGAAAGAGAAACCGGAATAGTTCCGGGTAACATCCGATGGAGATCGGAAGGGGTCCAGAAGGTGTTCTGGAATAAAGGAATAATACAATATGTGTATTCGAATGTTAATTGGAGAATTAATATTAAATATATATTTTATTTTATTATTAAAGGCATCATAATGCTAATGGGCCTCACCCGAAGGGAGGCCCAATAGGGCAAGGTGCCTAGGGAGAGGGGGCCAGCCGGCCTAGGCTTGGTCGGCCGCCCCAATGGGGCCCACCTAGGGCCGGCGGCTGCCCCTAGGTGGCCGGCGGCTGCCCCTAGGTGGCCGGAGGGTGTGGGCGTTAGTCCCACACTGCCTGGTCCTAGGGTGGTGCGCCCCCCTCCCACTATATATAGGGGTCTCCCCTCTCCCTTTGGGATCACCCCATTCCCTCTCATTCTCTCCCTCTCATCAATTGAGGACTTCTCTATAACATTGGGGAGGACCTCGTGGGTGAGTTCTCCACCCTCACACCACCGTCGTGTGATTTGTGATCCGGCATCTACTTCTTCCGCTGCTTGGCTGGATCAGAGTCCGGTTGACGTCTCCTACACTAGACGTGTGATGAACTTTGGAGGCACCACACTTGGGGTGCTACTCGTCTTCATCAATATACACCTTCATGCGTAAGGCGTGCCTCGGTCTTCAAAGGTATGAATACCGTATCCCTTCTCCGTTACTTATGTATACATAGTATAGATCTTGGTATTAGTGTTCGAGTAGATAGAATTTTTTTTTTGCTACCGAACCCTACAGGTTCACCTTCACAGATCAGTAATGATGGCTTGCGGACAAAAGGCAGCATCTAGCCTGGGGCATCATAGGACGTGCGCTGCGTGACTTCCTGGGTCTTACAGGGGTAGCCCCCCAGGCCCCCGTCCTCAACAATGCCTGGCTAGAAGACAGCGGCATACGGAGGGTGGGCGCCATAGTCCTCTAGAGCCCCTGGGTCCCCACCCTCGACAATGTCTGGCTAGAAGACGGGGGCATACTAATGGCTCCAAAAATGGCCATCTTCCACCGCGTTTAAACATTGTTTTTGGTCAAGCATTTGACAAGAAACTCTCAATCCTTGCCACTAATGAAAAATAATTGCAAAGATATGAAATTTTTTGCTTTGAATTGCGTTGTGCAGGAAGTCACGCTTTTTAATGAGAAATAAGGAGTCATGATGAAGGTTTTTGAGGAAGTCCACATGGCCAAGTAATTGGGAAGTCGTTCCCTGGCATCTACAATAACGACCACTGGTACGGGCAGGGTCCGCTCGTATTGTCTACCCGTACCATGTGGCGATGGCTTTGTCTCGTCATACCCTACAAGTTTTGTGAAGACACCTATATATTTTCAGGCTCTAGCCGCCGGCCAGAGAGTCGCCATTCTCATATACATCACAACACCACAAAAGGAGATCCACGCCGTTGTTCATCCATTGTTTATCACTTCCATCATCCATCCCCTCCATTATCCATAGCCATTGCTTTGTAGTTTAGTTCTCCTTGTGATTTGGTGACCATTGTAAGAATATTCGATTTCAATCTAAGTATTTGTATGATGTTTTCTATCTCCAATCTATTTGTTATGAGTGACTAGTCCTCACGGGCTGCGGGTTGGGGTGAAATCTCGCAGCAACTATGTGCATCTAATTCATGGGAGTATTATGTTTTGTTTGCAAATAGAGATTTGTATCTTTTGTTTCTTTGCCTCTTGTCTCGATCTATGGACTTTTAGGTACCCAAGATCCCATAGATTGATAAAGTGTTGAGGTGAGATACTTGGCTAGCAGCAATCTCATAGGAACCCTAGTGACAGAAAGGGTAGTTTGGTCTTAGCTTAGTGAACCATTCGGGATCACAACAACATCACCACTTAATTCTTTGATCTGTGTTTGACACTTATTAATCATTTGTAGCCTGTTGCTTTGGTCTGCACTCGGTTGGATTAAAAGACTATTGCTAAGCCCACTGCATCACGGGGGCTCTAGTATATTAGGATGTGTTGCCCACAAGAGATTATCCATACTCAACCATCACACATTACTATGTTTATTATTATCTTTTATCCCATATGATGTGCAGCTGCAGGTGGATCTTCAACCCTGGCCTATCTCCATCCATTGATTCAACCCATTATAAAAGTAAACTAGATTGGTTCGGTAAACTAAAGCAAAACAAACAAACAAAGTCTTGTAGACATGTCCTTTTATTTCCTTTTAGCATTGCTTTCCAAGGTTCGATTAAACCTAGGTCTTCTAGGGGAAAAGCTATTATGCTACATCCGTGAATCTAGATCGAAGGTATCACATACCGAGGGTGCGTGATGTAGCCCTTTGGAGCCCCTGGGTCCTTGTCCTCAACAACGTCTGGCTAGAAGACAGGGGCATACCGAGGGTGGGTGTTGTAGCCCTCTAGAGCCCTCGGGTCCCCATCCTCAATAGCGTCTGGCTGGAAGATGGGGGCATACCGAGGGTGGGTGTTATAACCCTCTAGATCCTCGGGGTCCCCGTCTTCAACAGTGTCTGGCCGGAAGACGGGGGCATACCGAGGATTGGTGTTGTAGCCCTCTAGAGGCCGTGGGTCCCCGTCCTCAATAGTATCTGGCTGAAAGATGGGGGCATACGGAGAGTAGGTGTTGCAGCCCTCTAGAGCCTCCGGGTCCCCGTCCTCAACAATGTCTGGCTGGAAGACGGGGGCATATCAAGGGTGTGTGATGTATCCCTCTAGAGCCCCCAGGTCGTTGTGCTCAACAACGTCTGGCTGGAAGACAAGGGCATGCCGAGGGTGGGTTCATGAGGCTCCAGGAATCCCGCATGCCCATCACAACGAGGCACCCGCCCCAGAATCCGCGTCAACTTCGAGGCGACATGGCCTGGTGTTTTCCTTCTGGTCCCCGGCTGAGTGGGTGCCTAACCGACCGCCTTGTCCATTCGTGTGCTTGCGCTTCTTTGAGTCTGTGGGGCCCCTGGATTAATCCTCTGATAATCTCTATTATGCATACACCATGATCCCATGATCAGTTAGTCGTGCCACATAACCGACAAGTGTCAAAGTAAGCATCCATTACTTAAGCGAATACATGTCATACCTTACATGGCATTATGGATACATCAATAACCAGAAGTGGAACTTCATCAAGCGTAGAGCCCGAGCCATGCCTTAACCTATAGGCAAGTGACTAGGAGAACGTCCTAGCTCGCATAGCCCTCAACTTCACCTTCTTCTTGATATCTGACAAAGTTAATAGCCAGGGACAATGCCAGTGAGTACTTTGAATGTACTCGCAAACCACCTTAAGAGAATGATAATAACAAGAGGATATGCAATATGGTTGTGGTAGTCGGAGGGATCCAAGAGAGGTTCTTTTCTCAAATAGTTTCTCTTGTAGATATAGCATCTACATATCTTTGTTGAAAGCTTTTATAAAACATTTTGGAAGCCTTTTTGAAAGTTTTGGAAAACGCTAGGATTGGGTCACCCATTTGTTTCGTCCTTCCGGTCACCTCATGACCAAACTCCTTTTCTTCCTTTCCAGCATCATTTGTAAAACCAAAACATTTTTGTTTCTTAACTCTCTCTTGGTAGGTCAACCTCAGCAAGTTTTTATCATAAAACATTTTTGTAAACCTTTTTCGGGGTCTTCCCATCCTATAGTTTTGCTCGGCTAAAATGGGGTCTCCAAAGGGGTATGGTGTTATACACCAACTATTATACTAGCGATCAGTAGGTGTCATCAACGGGGTTGTACTTAATAGTACAAAAGTGTAATGGTTTGGAGGAGCCAAGCCACTACCAGGTATAGATCATCATAATATAAAATGATGCAGTTTTCATAAACCGTAGATAAAACATGCGTAAGTAAAACAGTAGGACAAGGCCTATGAGCAAGAAGGTGGCTTTCCTGAGATCAGTAAACTGACAATATATGTCCCTGGACTTCTTCTTATAATACCATAATAACCAATAATAATAACCATCTTTTTCTGGTGTCCTATATAATCGAATCTATCGTCGTTATGGATCACATGTAAGAAAACAAAGGGCACAATCAACACAAGCCATACAATCACCAATACCATGCAGAAAATAGACATACAACACATTAATTACTTTAGTAGTTTTTGATAGATTGAGATCATGGCATTTGGAAATACTTGCTTTTGTGGATTTGCCTTTGTGATTTATTTGTCAAATACCACCTAGTGAAGGGGTTTTGAACTAAGGTTTGGGTCTGTATGATATGAATGTACAAAAATGATATCAGCGGATAGGTTTTGAAATAACAAGGCCAAGAAAAGTGGTTTCATGATTTTATCACTTTTCTTTAATTAGGTATAGATTTTATAGTAGAAATAACCCTAGTTTAGGTGAATAAATCACCATAAAAGATCTGTGGGTCAAATTAATTGGTTCGCGGAGTATACTGTAAGTATTTGAGTTTGTGATTTTTGAGAGTTGGAATCACCTCAAAATAATTATCAAAATGCCCTTGAGAAATTTCCAAAGTCAGTTTTGTAGTTAATTTGTCTTTTCACCAGAATAAATCTATAGATACTTTTGATATAATTCCAAGGACATGTGATGGGTATTTGAAGTATATTTCTGTACAAATTTGAATCATCCAATTTGGAGTTGTAAAACTACTGAGGTGATTTATGTAGTGAATTAACTATGCACAGGACAGATCAATTCACAATAAATCAACAAGGGCTTGATAAATTTTGGTCTGGTACGGTTTGAAGTGTCAGGTTGTGTATGAGCTCTGATAGTTGGAATTAGGTCAATACCACCTTTGGTTTGTCCTGGGGAAATTTCCAAAGGCTGAGATTGCTTCTTTTTGTTATTTTCGTCATTCTAATACTATTGCCCCACTGGGCATGGGACCAATGCCAAAATATGGTAAAGGACCACACATACCAGAAGGAAGTGAATTCACTCCATTTGGGTTTCTAGGATTTTCTAGGGAATTTATTTAGTGCAGCATATACTGTTTATAGTATATTAAATCTCAGAAAAAGAACTAAATAAACTTGGTTAAAGTTTTGGTACTGCATGTTCAATAAAACAAGTAGGAACCCTAGGAATTTTAGATCTGGGCAAATTGGAGTCATTTTCCATTTTTATTTCGATTTAAATCTAAGGCCAAACTTCTGGATCTGGGCAACATAATAAAGAAAAAAGGCAGGGGATAGCTAGGCTCAGATCTGGCCGAAGATGGGCCGAGGGAGGCGGATTCGGCCCAGGTGGGGCGACACCGCGTGCGGGAGGGTGGAGTTCAAACCTGACTGGTGGGGCCCACCAGTCAGCGACGGAGGAGCACCGAAGCGGTACCGGGGAACATGGGCCATCAGATCTAGTGGGAATCGGCAGCTGGGGTTCGTCTTCCTCGCGAAATGAACGCTGGCGGGGAGCTAACCTAGGGAGGATCTGGCGGCACGAGGGAGCTCACATGCGGCCCTAGGAGGCGAAGAGGATGGTGCAGGGCGACGTGGCAGTCGGTGACGAGCCCAAAGAGCGGTGGCATGGCTGGTTTCCGCGACCGGAGGTGCCTCGCACGACGGTGACCGAGAGATCCTCGCCGAAGCTTGGCGGCACTGCATGTAGAGCAAAGTCTGGGCAGAAAATAGAGGGGCATTAGATGCAGGGGAAGTGGAGGATCATGGCATGATGACATGCAGAGAGGTAGGGGCAGAGTGGAGAGCACCATGCTCGATTCTTGAGGAAGCACCGAGAGAGGGAGAGATCTTCTTCTCCTGGGCGAGATAGTGTATGGGAGGGGCTCTAGAGTTAGGGGAGGGTAGATCCAGGTGAGGTGAGTGCAGGAAGGCCACATGCAAGTGGAGGTGAGCAAGAGAGAAGGATCGGTGCTTTATTTTCTGCCATGGCCGAGAGGCTCTCTTGCTTCTCTCTCTCGAGCAGGACAGGGCAGGGGAAGAAGAGAGGTGCCAGGGGGAGGTAAGTGGATAGGACTGGGAGCAAATGAGCCTAGAATGGGTGCTGGGGGATGGCCTGTGGGCTTATATCCAACAGTGAGGGTCCATGGTGGACTCATTTCATGAGGAAGGCATGGAAAGGTTGTTGCTCCGGGATAGGGCGAGGAGGACGGTGGAGAGGGAGTGTGGGGTGCCTCTGGTCGTGCAAAAAGTGAGAGGGAGAGGTGAGTGCTACTGCATGAAAATATAGACAATATATGACCCATGTGTGCATTGCTCCTTCCTCCAAGCACTAAAGACAAAGGGGAGAGGGTTGTTACAGTGGCAATCTACAGTGCATTTCGACTAGAGTGGAGGTGGTGTGTTGTGCAAACTTGCTTGACTAGGTTTGTGGCAGGTTTGGTGGAGTTTATATCCTAGTTTTGGATTTTGTTAAATCATTGCTATAATGACTATCCTCAAGGAAGTTTCCAAAACTTGATCTTGGCAAGATGAGATAAAGGTGCTGGTAGATAGATAGGGTTAAGGTCCACCCCTAGGAATTGTTTGAGATTTTTCAGAGGATTTAAGGTCCACTAAAAACTATTTAGTCAAAAAGTGCAAAAATGGTTTATAGAAGCTCATATAATACTTTAACATTGTACAAGGTTGCTTTTTGATGTGGGATGTTCCCAATTACCATTCCACACATTAGAGATTTATCCCTGAATTTATTGAGAAATAAAAGAATTTAAAGTAATTATTTTCTTGTTTTTGACATTTAATAAAAGAGGCAAAAAGAATTATTAAGACTCTTCAAAAATATTTATTTTTTAAGTGTGAAGATAGGGTATGATATATAGGCCTCAATTGTGCTTAAATTTAGACATGTGGTTTGTAGAAATGTAAATTTTCTTTTATAGAAGTAGTGTTGAGATTTTTGTAAAAGAAGGGATTTAATTGTTTTTGGGCCAAAACAATTATTGATATTATTTATAAATATTTAGATCTAAGGTAGAAGATGTACACCAGGTGTATCTAGCATTTTCAACCTCGGGTTTTGGGAATTCAGCTTGATTTGGAAGGAAAACAGGAATTGAGGATCTAGGGAATTATTATTTTTATACCTTCAAAATATGGTTGGATCTTGGAGCTCAATTCTCCCCTTGGGGCATGGCCTATATGTATGGATAGAACAAGTTGAGTAGATCACAATGGTACAATAAGTTGAGCTTGATCATGCTTGAGTGCTCTAGGGATTGTTTTCAAACTTTGAATAAAATAAGGGTGCCAAGCAGATTATTAAATAACCTTCAAAACCTGGTGGGTTTTGGAAGCACAAGGATCCAATTGAAACAAGTAAAGTAGGGATTGATAGACCTTCATGATTAGATTACAGACATGCAAAGAGTTGGTAAAAGTAAGATATTATGGAGAGGTGAGCTTCTTCCAAAGTAGGCATGTTAATAAGATTTATAGGAATTATTATATTTTTGCCTTCAAAACCATCAAGAGCAAGTGGGTTAAAAGATGATCTAGCCAAGGGAAAGAGTGGGCCTTGGTAGTCCTTAAGATGGTCTACATGATGATTCAAGTGCATGACCAAAATGCATAAGGAATGAGGGAGACTCAAAGATGTGATATTGATATCAGATTTCCAGACTTAGTCATTTCTAGCAGAGTGGGAGATTTTTACTAGAATATAAGAGGGGATGATTTTGAGGGGATGCAAGGTTCCAAATCATCATCAAATGGATGAGGTTGAAGTGTAGATGGAGGAGGAAGAATCCATGCTTGATATTGGTCTTCATAGACTTGGAAGCTTCTAGAAGGAATGAATTCACAGGTGATCTAGTTAAGTGTTTTAGATGATCACCTAGTGGCTAGAGATCCGATCCATCTTGTATTCTTGCTTAGGGTTTGGTGATCTTAAGGTATCTTGTTGCTAGAGGATGATCTCCTTGAGTATCTCACTTTAGTTCCTAAGCAAACAAGTCAAGCAGCAGATCAAGGAAACTCATCTTCCAAACAAAACAAATCTACTACCATGGGTACCTCCAAGCCTAGCTTGAGGTAAGGATGGGTCTTTTGAAAGGGTGGAGTTTGAATAAGGTGAGAGTCCTTGGTATTTCTACCAAGATTAGAATTCAAAAACTTTATAAAAAGGTTTTTGAGAAACCTAGAGGTAAGAGTAGTTGAAAGATCTATCTTGAAAACATAAGGAGATTATATCATATATATCTCCATAATTTTGTCAATAGAAGCTACTGAAATCGCTAGGGTTACAAAGGCACATTGGCTCAGGTTTTTGAAATGCTAGAACATTTGAGAATATGTAAAATGAGCCAAGACAGTTTTGTTAACTAGCTTTTGTCAATTGATGGTGAGGTAAGGAGTATATCATATGTTATACATTCAGATGCATAAGTAGAGACAAAAAACAAGCAAACACTACAACACTTAACAAGGAATAGTTTTTGTTCCCCTGATTTTTGCATTCTGGACAACTAATCAGGGTTGCTGAAATTGGGATGTTACAGAGTCTTCGTGTTCCATTCGGATTGCCTTGAGCTTGAAACACTGGCTTGTGTCGTGCCCCCTTATGCGGTGGAAAACGCAGTAAGGCCGCTCCTCGTCATCTTCCTTCGATTCCTTCCAGCGGAGGCGCTTTTGCTCGACTCCTTTCTCGCGGATGCCTGCCTTCGGAGTTGATGAGTGTCGTGGCTTCGGCCCAGCCGTCACCCTCATCGTGGGTATGCGGGCGCCCGGCCGGCGCCCAGGGGCACGGGCAAGTGCGCCACAGGGTTTCATAGCAGGCATGGGTGTACTCCTCCGATCTCTGAGCGGGACGGCGAGCGAAGGGTGTGGAATTTGCTAAGGCTTGACGGGCCCTTACATGAGGCCTATTCCTTGACCCCTGGGCGCATCTTCCCATGTATAGGGGGAGTGGTCCATCCCGGTGCACCCGTTTGTTCCCCCCGCCCACATGTCAGCGGGTTCGCAAAGGTAGGGTGCTCTTTACCAACCTGGTGGAGGAGTTCAACGATGGCCAGCCCCGACTAGGCAGAAGCGTCGTGATGCCTAGGGGTGCCAACGGGGTGCCAGGTTGCGCAACAACCCATGAATCCGGCAACCTCATTCCCGGAGTGAGCCCCCAACCGTGGGAAAGCGGGGGCTGTGACGCCAAGGAGCCTACCGAGGTATGAGGTCCACCTTTCTTGGTCTAGTTCGATTGGCCGAGGGAGGGGTCGTTCCTGCGCCGCAAGCTCGGCCATCTTTGGTGCGGACCGGTTGAACCAGCTGTGCAGGGGTACGACGTGGTGGGTCACCGCATCCCCATCAGGGGAAACCATGATCCCCATGGCAGATGAAAGGGGGACCCGATTGAGCCCTCACCCACGCAGCGGGTACCGCAACTGGGCGCAGTGGGGCAGGGTCTGTCCTTGGACGGACCAGGGCCTCACGCCCGGCATGCTACCGTCCTAGCCTTGACTTGGTGCGGGTCGTCATGCCCATGATGTTGGCAAATGTCATCGGAGAACGCCTCAGCCCCCTACCTAGCATGCCAAATGTCGGAGATGTGTCCCGCAAAGGAACGAGCCCTGAGTTTGAGAGGGGGTTGAATCACACATTTCGAGCAGCTCAACGATGGCGAGGACGGTGGTGCACACACACCATAGAGAGGTTGACACTGGGTTTTTTACCCAGGTTCGAGACCCTCGTGAGGACGTAAAGCCCCTACTCCTGCTTGGTTGTATTGCTTGCTGTGCTTCACAAGGGTACAATAATGGAGAACCAATGTCTAGGGTTATAAGTTCTGGGACTCTACCTCCTCCAAGGTAGAGGAAGGCCTCCTTTTATAGGGCGGTTCGACCTCTTCCCCCAAACACTGGGTGTGGAGGGTCACCATGCTAACCCCCCTTGACGACCCGGTCTACCAATCTACTTTTGGTGGACTCTGAAATAGATCGTATGGGCACCTAGAGGAGGGTGAATAGGTGCTACTCCAAATTTTAATACTTTTTCAATTTTAGGCTTGACACAAAGGTTAATTCTCTAGATATGCAATTACGACGAATTTCCCTATATGCAAACCTAACTGCTAGCGAGTAAAGGCGAGTAAGAGTGAGGAGAGAGGAAACCGTGTTGGAGCACACAGAGACACATGATTTGTTTTATCGCAGTTCCTTCCTTGTTAAGGGAAGTACATCTGCGTTGGAGGGGTGGGCAGTACTAAGACCACCATGCCACAATAGGCTTCACCCTGTTCTCCGATGGATCTCGCCACCAAAGTCCTGATCCACCTTTCCACTATTGGTACCCTTTGAGGCAGGAACCGATGCCTTTACACAACTAGCAGGGCACACTCCACAACCGAATTGTAGGATCCCGTAATGACAACAAGCTTCCACAAGAACAAATATTATCAAAACAAAAACACAAGATATAGATATTAACAAGTAATACTAGATCGAGAAATCTCCAAGTGAATGGAGGGGAGTGATGCGCTTGATTCATGATGTTGATGAATGAAGTCTCCTCCTTCGATTCCCCAAAGATCGGAGCCTTCGGGTGGTTGAAGTGGGAGACCTTGAATGAGAGCTTTTGCAACAGGCCAGTACTTTTTTGAATGAATCGAGAGATTTGACAGGAGGGGTGATTGGGGCTTTTATACCCCCTGTTTGAGTGTCGTGGTGGTGTCACGGTAGATGCCATGGATAGGCTAAAGGTGGGGACTAAATGCACTAGGGGAATCCAGGGAGGGATAGTGTTGTGATTCCACACACAGTAGCTTTGTATTTGATTCACTTCCATAGATTACATGTGCTCCTTGAGCTGTATTGGAGAGAGGAGGAAGAAGGAACTCTCTTACTCTCACCACTCGCTAGCCCTCAGTAACTTGTTAGTAGAACATAACCTCTAAAGACCAACCAAGCAAAACTCAACCCTTTCTACAGAGGCCCTAGCCCTCCTTATATAGGGGTGGCTAGGTCTCCAATTAGGGCATACGTGGAGGCATATTCCTAGGAATATGCCTCCTCCCAAAATAGTAAGCCGACCGGGTTACTTTAACCCAGCGTCATCCATGCAGAGGCTACGTGAGCCTCTGCGGCGCCCGCGTCATCCGACACAGGCTTCATCACCTTTGTCGGCCACGCCTCGGTGGTCCTGGCCTCTGTCTGCTTTGCTCACGCTCTGCGTATAGTGGTCACCCTTTGACCTGCGAGATACCTTCCTTCTCTTGTAAGCTTGCTATAACCCAGATCGTACCTAGTTGATCCGGCCATAGCTCTTCCTGCATACAAGTTAGAAACATCTCACCGACTTACGATATAAGTCGGCTGAGACCCAGTTAGGTCGACATCCCCTGGTCCGGGTTACCCTGTGATTCGGCCTGCCTTGAGGTGACTCGGCCAGCATCCGCTTTGACCTTGCCGTACCTCGGCTAAGTCGGCCTGTATACGCCGGCGTGACCCTACCCGGGGGTATCCCCCCAACATTAGTCCCCGAAGCTGGTGCGGTCTTAGCTGCCTTAGCCGCTAAGGCCACATCAGGTTCCATTTTATCGAGCCTCTGGCTCCTTTCCGAGTTACTTCATAGTTCGGATTTTCTTAGGTTTACTTTCCCTTGGCACATTCTGAGTTTTTACTCGCTTGCCGGGTTGCCTCATAGTCCGGATTTCATAGATTTACTTTCCCTTGGCACATTCCGAGTTTTCACTCGCTGACCGGGTTACCTCATATTCATCCGGGTCATTCTTCATTCTCTCGTACGCTTCCCTACGTGGAGGTTAATCATTACTTTTGCCTCATTTTAAGGGCATGCGCCAGTAACGGTCGCAGTAATTGTCAGTTATCACTATAGCACACATCACATCGTGCCTTCCTCCTCGTTAACTGCATCATAACGTCGTGTCATGGGATCTCCTACGCTCTGTGGCCTTTCCTGTGGTTCGCTGCTGATTGGTTGATCCTGGGTATACATGGCCACACCGTGTGGCCCGCCCGCACAGCGCGATCCCACTACCCCTTAAGGGCATGGTTTAGGGGAGGGGCGCGCCCCTTGGGTTCTCTCCCCACTTCCGCGCCCCTCTGCCTCTGCTTCTTCTTCCTCTCCAGTGATAGCGCCGCCGCCACCACATCTGAGTAGCAGCGCCGCCGCCGCACTGCTTCCACGCGCACCAGCGTCGCTGCCACCTCCCCGCATCTCTTCTGCCACGGGTCCTCACCTATCCAGGCCACTGTCACCCACCACTGCTAGCGCCAGTGAGGGTAGTGATCTCGAGATGACATAGGAGGAGCTCGCCAATGCTGAGCAAGAAATGGAGGAGGACGCGGTGAACGCCGACCGCGGCGCGTGGGCTAGATCCTGGGTTTGCCAGGATGACCTAGACTGGCTGTATCGCACCAGGCGCATCCCGGAGGGTGTTACCGCACGCCTTCCCGCTGCGGAGCTTGCCCCCTCACCCAATCCAAGTGAGTATGTTGTATTCCTCTCCCACTTCCAACGTGGATTCGGGCTCCCAACAAGCGATTTCTTCAACGACTGGCTCAACACATATGAGCTTCAGCCGCACCATCTTCACCTCCACCATTGAAGGCTACGCCGGACTATGTCCCATGAAGGAGCTCTGGATCCGGTTCTTTGGCCTTCGCCGGAACGTGATTCCGAACATCCAGCTTGACCCGGAGGACAAGCAGCTCACGCTGTTCGGCGCAGCTTCCATCTCCCCCCGAAGATAGTCTATGTTCCCCCGAGTAATGGGGCTTGACTCTTGCAAGGGATGGGCTCGGACTTTCTTCTATGTCCGGAACAGCACAACTGAGGATCTGATCCGGCTGCGCCCTTACGCTCCGGGCCCTCCTAACCCGGATCTATGGGACAAGGTCCCCAAGAAGCCCACTGTCCTGGCAAACCAAGTCAACAAGAGGTTCCAGGAGCTGAAGGATCTCGAATTGCGCAATGAGGATGCCATGATCACATTCGTCCGCAACCGGATATCCCGCCTCTAGAAACGTACTCATAAAGTTTGCCACATGAGCTGGGGACGTGATCCCAACCGGACCTCCTCATTCGAGTTAAATAACACCGAGATCTACCGCCGGGTCAAGGCCCTCTTCACCACCCACAAGGACTTCTCTTCTGAGTGGACGTGGGGGATCGAACACTATTGCCAAGATAGGCTTCCCCCCGCGGTAAATCTCGTGCCCCAAACTTTCTCCGAATTGTATCATATGTCAGTTTCTGTTGTAGGTTTGATCCCTTTGTCTTTTCTTTCCCTTAGATGTTTCTTCAGCAAACCATTGAGGATGGCACCAAGCCTTCTCTCAAATGGGCACCTGATCGAGACACCTCGGATGTGG
The DNA here is from genome assembly GCA_023614405.1 of Avena insularis. Classification (NCBI taxonomy): domain Eukaryota; kingdom Viridiplantae; phylum Streptophyta; class Magnoliopsida; order Poales; family Poaceae; genus Avena; species Avena insularis. The sequence continues at coordinate 358,123 of JAJUPC010000071.1, read as the reverse complement.
AGGAGCCGGATCAGGAGATGTCCTGCCGATGGAGGACGTGACCAAGCGATCCATCGGTAAACTCTCTTCCATTAGAGATTGGCCCGACGATGAAGATGATTCGGATGTTGAGGTGATGGAGGCATTTGATGCTGTCCCCCTTTCTTATGCTTTTCCGACATTAGCTAACCCCGGTGGGCAGATCCATGAAGATCCTCCCCTTGCCATGGGTGAGCCTGTCCTGGTCGCGCCGAAGAAGAGGGGGGCCACATCTTCTTCTTCCTTCAGACCTTCTTCGCCAGCTAAGAGGCGAAAGAAGTCCGCGGATAAAGCTGCCACCAAGGCCACGACTAAGGCTGTGGCCCGGAGAGCTCGCAAGCCGAAGGAGCCCCTGACTTCGGATGAGTAAGTCGTTTCTCCCTTTGCTATTCAATTGTTCTTCTTTTGTTATAGTTTCTCATCACACATTATTTGATTCGGCAGGGCCGCGGTGGAGGTTCCCTAGAGCGGATCCGGTATTGCTTCTCCGCTCCGACATAGCCCTTCTCCCCCTCGTGGCGACGACTCACGGCCATTGAGCCCCATTCCGGAGGGTTCAGCGGCTGCTCTGGGTTCCAGCCCACCTCGTCAAGAGGAGGGCAACCTCGGAGCGGGGGAGACTGGCTCTGCCGAGGCAGCAGCAACCACCACTTTGGCTCAGCCGCAACCAACTTCCACCGAGGTTCCTTCAGCACCTCCGCCGAAACAGAAACCAGCACCATCATCAGCCCGAGCAACAGCAAAAGCACCATCAGCAGCACCAAGTCCTTCTGCCTCGTCCGAGTCTTCCAAGGCTCTGCGAGAAGACATCAGCAGCACCAAGGCTAGCGCCAAGGTAGCTCCCAAGGGCAAATCCGCTACAGCAACCTCAACTTCTCAGCAGCAGCCCAAGGGCAAAAAGGCTCCTGACGCCACCAGGGCAGCGTCCATCGAGGCTGGACAGCGCACACTCTTGTCCGTGCTTTCGAAGAAGACTCCAGCACTGAAGGACGCCCCTGCCGAGCCAGCTGATGCGCAACTTGTTTTGCACACTAGCCCTGTCGTTGCCCAAGTTGAGAGAAAGGAAGCGCATGCCAAGGGCCTAGTGGCGCCCCACATGCTCAGCGGCGAGCGATACCCTCCGACCTTGATCGAGTTTGTGAACAACTGGAACAAGGCAGAGTTCGTCCACAACGACGATCTCCCGGAGAAGTTCGGTCCCGCCAAATTTGCTGCGCAGATGAATACTGCTGCCAAGGCAATTAATCTTGCTGGTCGGATGATGGAGGTACGTTACTTCATCTTTTCCTTAACATGTTGTAGATATTATGGATATAGCCATTAGTCCCCGAGCCTCCGGGGAGTAACTTGTTACTTGGACGGATGCTCCTTATAGAACTAACGTAACTCCTTAATAACTTCGAATATGCATACACCTAGAGCCGGGTTGTAACACCCCGTCCACTCCTGGGCCCGGGGGGTGTCACTCCTGGCAGCTTAATAGGATATCTAGACTGGCCCCACAGACCAACACTAGTCTTTTCTGCGCACTTTGTCCTCACTCGTGCGCGATTCCTACCAACTTCCCGGTCGGTCACCCATCCTAGAATTGCTCTAGGCCAAGCACGCTTAACCTTAGAGTTCTTTTCGAATGAGCTTCCGGAAAAGAAGTTGCAACTTGTTGATATGGGTATTCTATCAATCCTATTAAGCCATGTGCCTAGATCTCACATACACCCACCCTTTAGAAGATCGATGCCCTCATCGATCAAGCACACCCCAGGAACGTTCCCTCTTGGCACGCGTATGTTCGTCCAGTGCCGACACATGTGCCATGCCGTGTCCACTCCGGGCCACACGCGCCATGCTCCACATGTCCCGCCATTGACCCGCACACACCCGTGTAATCGCAAGGGTCGGCTCTGATACCACTTGTAACACCCCGTCCACTCCACGGGCCGGGGTGTCACTCTGGCAGCTTAATAGGATATCTAGGCCCCACAGACCAACACTAGTCTTTTCTGCGACTTTGTCCTCACTGCGCACCCGGTTCCACTTCGGTCGGTCACCCATCCTAGAATTGCTCTAGGCCAAGCACGCTTAACCTTAGAGTTCTTTTCGAATGAGCTTCCGGAAAAGAAGTTGCAACTTGTTGATATGGGTATTCTATCAATCCTATTAAGCCATGTGCCTGGATCTCACAGGGTTAAGTTCCACTTGGCCTGGATTTTGTATACTTCGAATACGCACACACCTAGAGCCGGGTTAAGTTCCACTTGGCCTGGATTTTGTACACTTCGAATATGCACACACCTAGAGCCGGGTTAAGTTCCACTTGGCCCGGATTTTGTACACTTCGAATATACACACACCTAGAGCCGGGTTAAGTTCCACTTGACCCGGATCTTGTACACTTTGAATATGCACAAGACTAAGCTATCTTTTTGTACTTTTTTCAGGTGACCACCAATCACCGGAGTGCTGAGTTTCAGCGTCTCCTGGATACTCACAAAATGCTACGTGCGAAACATACTGTGCTTATCGCCGAACACGATAAAAGGGGTAAGTTTCTTCCTTGGCATTTTTCCGTTTTTCTTCATCTTTTTCCGCCGAACTAATCCATCATTCGGATTTCGCAGCTAGGGTGGAGGCTGAGAATACCATCATGAGGAAAAACTTGGACCAGATCAAGGGTAAGTTATTCTTGCTCAACCTTGCTATGCTCTCTATCTCCTTTTCTCCATGGCTCGGCAAATATTCATACCTTGGCTTTGCCAGGTTAACAAACTATTTCAGCATCTCTTGAAGATAGTGTGCCCGTGCCTGTTATGATGCTGCATTTTCTCGAACAAGCAGGGTAGCATCAGGCCGAACTCAAAAAGAAAGATGATGAGCTTGCCCTCCTCCGAACCAAAGATGATGAGATTGCCAAGCTCAAGGCAGATCTGAAGAAGCTGAAAGCACAGCACCAAACCGAACTTCAAAAAGATGGCCAGGACTTTACTGAAGAGCGCGAGCGCCTCAACCTCCAGATTGCCAAGGACCAAGAATTACTTAAGGAGGCCAACGTCAAGCTTGAGTCGGCGAATGCTAAACTTGTGCAACTCCGGGAGAGGCGCGACAACTGCACCAAGGAGCTGACCCAAGTTCACAACCATATTTCTGGTAAGTTCTTTTTCTCTTTAATTGTCATCAAGCTCTCCGGGTCTACTTCCTTTACTTAGTCCGCCTGTCTTATTTTTTCAGGCAAATTCCCAGAGAGCGATGTCATTGCATCCAAAGATGTTACCAAGTTCCGCAGGCAGAGTGGTACTCCATCTGGTCCTGGCACCATTCCTCTTGATCTCAAAGACATGATAGTCAGCTTGTCCTCCTGAGTCGAGATCGTGAAGAACTATGGCAAGGACATCTTGGACGTAGTAATCCGGATCTTCAACGCCTTTTGGCCTGAAGAAGATACTCCGGAGAGTACCGCTGTTCTTTTTGCCAAGCTCATGGAATGCGAGACTCAGCTCGATCTCTGGAGAGAATCCATTGGACGCGCCGGAGCTGAGATCGTTCTTCACTACGTGCTTACGTGGTACGAGAAGATTGACCTCAAACTCCTTGAGCGCATGCGCACCGGATCAAGGTGGTCTACTGACCCGGATTGGGTAGCTCGGCACAAGGCTTGCGCTCATAGCTTCATCCAATACGCCCCCATTCATCAATGGAACGAGGGACCAAGCTTCCTAGATGCCGCCGACGATGAAAATGCTAAAAACGCTAAAGATGATTCGGATGAGGATGAAGAGGGCGAAGCCTCAGACATCGAGGAAGACACATATGACTCTGAAGGCGAGGCTGGGGCTGCACCTGCTGGCGCCGAATTACCTCCTCCTGCTGCTCCTTGATTATAAACACTTTAAATTTCATCAGATCCCCGGTATGCCGGGTGCAATTGTATCAAGCACACAAGTGATATTTTGCTACTAAGTTTTTATGTTGGATTGACTTGGGCATAGTCCCCGAGTTTCATTTTCTTGTTCATCCAATCTCTTGGCTCGGCTCATGTCTACCTTGGTTCGGTTTTATGACTTACGAGTCTGAGCTTCAAAAATTTTCTTAACAATACTTGGAAACTTTAGGATTAGCTCAAAATAATTCAGCATAATAAATCAAAAGTAAACATAAGGTTAGTCCAAAAACAAACATCGGCTCGATTAAGTTCCTTTCCTTAGTCGTTTTTCATGTGCTGTGCAATTCCAAACTTGTTCTCTTGCTTGCCATGAAGCAAAATCTTGTTGGACAGCAACAAGTCGAAGAGTTGGGTTCTTGGTGCTCACACACTACAAATCCGGCTTAAGTAGAAAAACTTACGCCAGCCGACATATAAATAATAAATATGGAAAACAACAAACATTTTCAAGGCAGTCCCTGAGTTACTGCTCGAGGTGCCCACATTTCATTGATAGGCTCGTTGCCGACATACATACCGACATATGAGAGAATCGGATACATACACTTCTCTGCTAAGTGTAGAAAGGATGAAGTAGAGCTACATTCCATGGACGCTTAGATTCCTCGCCTGACCTGTCCGCCTTGTTCTTTTCCTGTGGTTTTGCATCGATAAGATAATAAGAATCATTGTGCAATGCTTTGCTCACAATGAATGGCCCTTCCCATGGGGGGGATAACTTATGCATGCCAGCAGTATGTTGTACCAACCGGAGTACCAGATCACCTTCCCGGATGACTCAGGGGTTTACTATCCGGCTATGATAGCGTCAGAGATTTTGCTGATATATGGCGGATCTAGACAATGCCAATTCTCTCGCTTCTTCCAGCAGATCAACATCATTTTGTCGGGCTTCTTGCACTTCAGCTTCTATGTATTGGGTGACCCTAGGCGAGTCATGCTCTATGTCGGCTGGTAATACAGCTTCATATACCGTAAAAAAATGGCGTATAGCCTGTTGATCGATTCGGAGTTGTTCTTAAACTCCACAGTACCGCTGGTAGTTCTTCTATCCAGCACCCCGCTGATCTTTGCAGCGGCTCAATGAGCCAGGGTTTTATCCCGGATAATACTAATCCATTGGATCTCTCCACTTTTCCATTCGATGCAGGGTGGGCTACCGAGGCAACATCCAGCCGGATCTTCTTATCTCGGCAGAATCACGCAAATGCTCCTTCAGCAAAATTTGTGCCATTATCTATTATGATACTTTGAGGATAGCTGTATCTCAAGATGATGTCTTTGAGAAATGTCACGACCGTAGCCCCATCACATTTTCTTATTGGCTTTACTTCAATCCACTTTGTAAATTTTTCAACCATGACTAAAATGTGAGTCATATTTCCCCTTGCTGGTTTGAACGGGCCAACCATGTCCAAACACCATACGGCAAATGGCCAGGTGATTGGTATGGTCTTGAGTTCCAACATTGGCATATGTGTCTTGGTAGCATACCTCTGACAACCATTGCATTTTCTTACCAAGTCCTCTGCTTGTTCTAAGGCACTTGGCTAGTAGAATCCATGCCGGAAAGCTTTTGCTACCAAGGCTCTAGACGAGGCATGATGCCCACATTCCCCTTGATGTATATCTTGGAGGATGTCAAGCCCTTCTTCCGGGTCAACACATCGCTGGAGGACATTGGTCACACTCCTTTTGTATAGCTCGGAATTGATGATCGTGTATGCCTTTGCTCTCCTCTGATTTTGCCTAGATAGCACCTCCTCAACGGGTAAAGTTCCATCTTTTAGGAATTGAAATATGAGCAACGCCCAAGATGGTACAGCTCGCACTGGGAACACATCCTCATCAATTTCCATCTGATCCACTGGCATAACCTCAACCGGATCACGCTGAGTAGTCCCCGGGCCATGTGAAGCAATCCCCGGGTTCGCCAAGGCAGTCCCCGAGTTTTGCGTACCATCTCCCATGTAAATGTCCATGGGCGCAGCTCCAGACTCCGGATCTTCCGGGACGTAGATTGAGTCGGTTTCTGGGGACGGCCTGATAGATGGTTTTCTGAGGTGTTCTAATTCTACACCCTGTGGAATTGCTTGTCGGGTTGATCCAAGCTTCGACAATACATCGGAAGCCTCATTTTCCACCCGGGGTACATGGCGAAATTCGCATCCCTCAAAGTAACCAGATATCTTCTGCACATGGAATCTGTATAGTGCCATGTTTGGATCAAGAGCGTCCCACAGCCCCGACACTTGCTGAACTACCAAATCCGAGTCGCCAAAGCATTGGATCCGACGTATCCCAATTTCTTTTGCCACTTTGGGCCCATGCACAAGTGCTTCGTATTCGGCGAGATTGTTTGATGCTGCGAAATGGATCTATAGAACATACTTCAACTGGTCATTCTTTGGAAAGGTAAGCACAACTCCGGCGCCTAACCCGGTTTTTGTTTTTGACCCGTCAAAGTGCATTCTCCAATAGTTCGGATCTGGTAATGGTGGTTCATATTGCACCTCGGCCCAATCCACAAAAAAGTCGGCCACAGCCTGAGACTTGATTGCTTTTCTTGTGTCATATTGTGGCGCATAAGGAGCTAGCTCAATTGCCCATTTTGTAATCCTGCCACTTGTATCCTTGTTACTCATTATCTCGGATATGGGAGCTTCACATATTACTTTGATGGGGTGCTCCTCAAAATAATGTTTTAGCTTCTTTGCCGACATGTACACACCATACGCCACTTTCTGATAATGCGGATAATTTTGCTTTGATGCGGATAATACCTCGCTTAGGTAATATACTGGCCTTTGCACTGACTTACCCTCTTCATCGCGCTCTACCACAATTACAGCGCTTACAACTCGGTTGGTTGCGGCTATGTAGAGCAACATTGGCTCATTTGGTAGTGGAGAGGCTAACACTGGTGCAGTGGCTAACATTTTCTTTAATTGGATAAAGGCTTCATTGGCCTGCGGCGTCCAAATGAACTTGTCCGACTTTTTCATGAGTTGATAGAGAGGCAATGCCTTTTGTCCCAACCGACATACAAACCGACTTACCGATGCCAGGCAACCAGTGAACTTCTGGACATCTTAAAGGCACTTTGGCAGTTCCATTCGCTCTATGGCTCGGATTTTAGTTGGATTGACTTCAATACCTCAGCTGGAGACGAGGAATCCGAGTAATTTTCCAGCCGGGACACCAAAGGTACATTTTTCCGGGTTAAGCTTCATCCAGAACCTCCTTAGGTTCACGAATGTCTGCCTGATATCGTCAAGGAGCGTTTTGCTTTCCTTGGTCTTGATAACAACATCATCCACATACACCTGTACTTTTTTACCAATTTGGTCGTGCAAACATTTCTGCATACATCTTTGGTACATCACCCCTGCATTAAGTAAGCCAAATGGCATGGTGCAATAGCAATAAGCCCCATACGGGGTGATAAATGCAGTCTTTATTTGATCATCCGGATTCAGGGGTATCTGGTGGAAACCAGAATATGCATCAACGAATGACAACAGTTCACACCCAGCAGTTGAATCTATGACCTGATCTATCCTTGGCAATGGAAATGGATCTTTTGGACACGCCTTATTCAGGTTCGTGTAATTGATACACATACGCTAAACCACTGCAACATTCGGATCAGATAGCCAATCTGGGTAAAGAACTTCCATGATAAATCCAGCTGCTAGTAATCGAGCTATCTCATCTCCAATGACTTTTCTCCTATCTTCGGCGAAGCGGCGGAGAGGTTGCTTCACCGGCCTTGCTCCGGGTCTCACATTCAAAGAGTGCTCGGCCAACTCCCTCGGAACACCTTGCAAGTCCTGTGTGGACCAAGCAAAAATATCCCGATTCTCATGGAGGAAGTTGACGAGCTCGCTTTCCTATTTATCGTTTAACCCGGCACCAATTGTTACGATGTGCTCTGGGAACATATCATCAACATGCACCTTCTTGGTATCTTTTGTCGCCTGGAACGAAACACTACCATGTGGGTTACTCAGTGCCGGCATATACTGCTGTGCGGACTGAGCCAATGCCGCCACTTCCTGTATCTTTCTTTTCTCTTGCGCAATCACGAGTAACTTGGCTAGGTTAGACCCAGCTGACGCACACTCAATGGAACGTGGGAAATCTCCAGCTATGGTAATTACTCCATTTGGCCCAGGCAACTTAATCTTCAGATAACTGATGTGACAACTTGCCATGAACTTGTTCAGTGCTGGTCTTCCGAGTAACGCGTGATACGCACTTTCTAAGTTCACCACTTCAAACTCCAAATTCTCAGTTCGGCAGTTATCTCGCGTGCCGAACAATACGTCAACCCGGACCTTGCCTATGGGCTCACAGGAAATGCCTGGCACAATGCCATGGAAAGTTGTCCTTGTAGCCTGGAGCATGTTCTCCGAGATACCCAACTTGCGCATTGTATCTGCATACATGATATTGATGCTACTGCCATTATCTAATAGCACCTTGGAGAATCTCACATTGATATTAGGCCCAATGAATGTCGGATCTAGCACTAGCGCATACGAACCAGGACTTGGCATAAGCTTGGGATGATCTTTGATGCACCAGGTAATTTCCTGGTCCGACCAAGGCATATACCTCATCACTGCTGGCATTACCGCATTCACCTCCCTGTGTCGGTGCTGCAAGCTCTTTCTATCTGTTTCCTCTGTGGTAAACACACAGTAACTCTGATGATGCTCTCTCTACTCATTCCTTCCCTCGTTTCCGGGGTACCTCTGATCCGGTTGATGCTGGTCTTCCACTTGATGCACCGCATCCCTTCTCTCATGGTTGTCATACCTCGGCGGAGGGGGAGGCAACATTAGCTGTTGCATGTTTGCTCCGGAGAGCAATTGCTGCCAGGGTAACTCTTGCCGAGGTTGATCATTCCGTGGTGCCTGAGCATTCCCCGAACCACCTTGTTCTATCTTACTCATCCACTCACACTGCCTTGTTGTATGACCTGCTGGGTTACTCGGATTCGGCGTGTGAAATTTACACGGCTGATCCAACATTGACTCGTAAGTATACCTCGGACGGTCCTTCTTTTCCTGCCACTGTTTCTTTTGCTCTGGCGTCCAAGTTTTCTTGCCATCGTTTCTCGGTGTCCATTGTTGCCCTCCAGTTTTCTGACGTTGAATGCCCCTGCTCCGGGTTGATCTTGATTCACATCAGCAACTTGTTGCGAACTGTACCGGTAATCCGGTCTGTCATCTCTTCTTTTACCCCAGTAGTCATTCCTCCAGGATGACCCGGCTCCATCTCTCTGGTAGTACTCCTCATTTGACTCGTCTGACACGAGCCTGGGTTGAGCCGGATCACCCAAAGCATACGAATCAGCAATCTGGATTCTCTCTGCCAATGTAGTTGGCATATCCCTTTGCAATCTTTGCCACAACATGCTTGCATATCTGCACCCTTGTGCAAACCATGCTATGGCCTGTGACTCAATCACACCCTCACATGAGTTTTGCACGGTACACCACCGGGTTAAGAACTCCCGGTCCGTCTCATTGGGTCTCTTCTTGCACATTGCTAGGGTCTGTGGCCTATTTGGCCTCTAATAAGTACTTGAGAAATTGCTGATAAATATTTCCTCAAAATCGATCCAACAGTTGATATTTCCGGACAGGAAATTGTTTAGCCATACCCTCGCTGGCCCCTCCAACATCTGGGGTACGTATCTCACAGCCCATCTCAAGTTGCCTGTAGCAATCTTTACAGCTATAGCATAGTTAATCAACCAATCCTCCGGCTTTGTGCTGCCATCGTATGTCTTAGTGCCTCTGGGTAGCTGGAAGTTGGGTATCGGAGGTTCCTTCATGATCCAGGGCCCAAAACACGCAGGACCCGGGGGACCTTGACATTCAATCTGCTCCGACCTATACAGCCGATCCAGTTTTAATCTGGCATTGTCAGGCATCAAATCCCTGCTTCCCAATCTTGACCCTATCACATGATAGTCCGGTCTTGGGTATCCTGCGTTCACCATTTCCAAATCACCATCATTATATCGGTCTTGCTCTCGTGGAGCACCTCTCTGTTGCATACCTCAGCCGGCACTTTGCTCTTGCCTTAGCATATTCCGTTGCTGCGATTGTCCTGCTCCTGCCGAGTTACGCTGTCTGGCATTGCCATTTACAACATTTCCTTGACCGACATTGCCTTGGTCACGGTTACCTCGGCTAGCTTCACCTCGGCTCACACTTTGTCGATCCTCATTTCTCTGCACTTCTTTTCCTTTCCCTGCCCTTGCCGGGTCATACAAGACTATCTATTTGTTCCTCCTGGCCGAGGTTACTACCTCTTCTCTCCTAGGACCACCATGAGGAGACGATGCAGCCCCAGCGGATTTCTCCGGGTTACCCACCACCGAATGAACGATCTTGGAGGCCCCAGCTCTCTTCGGGTTAGCCCTGAGCAATTCCTCATTTTGCCTGTTTGCGATCCGAACCAACTCATTGACCCTATCTTGCTGTCTCTGATGGGCTTCACCCGTTAGACCCTCTAACTCGGACGCAGCTGCATCTGCTGCTCTGAGGTTTTTCGCCGGGGTAATATACTTCGGCAGCCCCACGGATAAACAGTTTTCTAACTCCTCAATCCTAGTATCTTCCTCTTTGTTCATTTCACTCATGAGGTTTCTCCCCTTCACTTTTACAGCATCTACTTTATTTGCCTTTGCGTACTCACGCAGTGTCATGTTCAACGACTGCTGAGCCGCAGCTATCTTTTTTGCACCCTCTAGTATTTTTTGCCTAGTTTCCTCTAGCTCGGCCTGTGACTGAGCCGGATCTACCGCTGCTGCTACTGGGTTTGCCAAGCTATCCATCGCTTGCTGCAGCACATTCTCTGGCCTCTCTAGTGGAGGACCTCTATTTTTCCTCGGTGCCTTAGGCGTTACCTCCGGATCTGGTGCCGGATCCTTCTGCTGCACTGCGATCATCATCACCTCGGCACGGTCCGGGGAGCGAGTGATATGCACCCCGTGAACCACGCTAAGGGGTGGCTCGCCTCCTTCGACGATGTGCCGTGGATGAACGCACGGCACATCGACAGCAACATAGACCTTGTGCGCGCCGAGCTTGACGAAGAGGCCGTTGCACGGAAGAGGACGCTTGCCGAAGCAGCCAGCGTTGTCACTGACAAAGTCCAGTGCTCCAAAGCACTAAACGAGCCTGGAGACGACGCGTTCGCCGGTGCCGATGAAGTTTCCTGTCTGGATCTTCACCCTTGCTAGCTCCGCTAGCCCCACGGTGGGCGCCAACTGTCGTGGTGGTGTCACGGCAGATGCCATGGATAGGCTAAAGCTAGGGACTAAATGCACTAGGGGAATCCAAGGAGGGATAGTGTGGTGATTCCACACACAGTAGCTTTGTATTTGATTCACTTCCACAGATTACAAGTGCTCCTTGAGCTGTATTGGAGAGAGGAGGAAGAAGGAACTCTCTTACTCTCACCACTCGCTAGCCCTCAGTAACTTGCTAGTAGAACATAACCTCTAAAGACCAACCAAGAAAAACTCAACCCTTTCTACAGAGGCCCTAGCCCTCCTTATATAGGGTGGCTGGGTCTCCAATTAGGGCATACATGGAGGCAAATTCCAAGGAATATGCCTCCTCCGAAAATAGTAAGCCGACCGGGTTACTTTAACCCAGCGTCATCCATGCAGAGGCTACGTGAGCCTCTGTGGCGCCCGCGTCATCCGACACAGGCTTCGTCACCTTTGTCAGCCACGCCTCGGTGGTCCTGGCCTTTGTCTGCTTTGCTCACGCTCTGCGTACAGTGGTCACCCTTTGACCAGCGAGATACCTTCCTTCTCTTGTAAGCTTGCTATAACCCGGATCGTACCTAGTCGATCCGGCCATAGCTGTTCCTGCATACAAGTTAGATACATCTCACCGACTTACGATATAAGTCGGCTGAGACCCAGTTAGGTGGACATCCCCTGGTCCGGGTTACCCCGTGATTTGGCCTGCCTTGAGGTGACTCGGCCAGGATCCGCTTTTACCTTGTCGTACCTCGGCTAACTCGGCCTTTATACCCCGGCGTGACCCTACCCGGGGGTATCCCCCCAACACTGAGGGACGCGCCTTGCCACACTTTGAAAATCTTCTCGGGGGGGGGGGGGGGCATATTATCTGTGCCCCTTTGGGGGCGGATTATCCGGCCCGGGAAAAAACTCCGGCCCAGACCAGACAATCCGAGAGATTATATGTCCCCTCACAGAGAGTCACGCATTGTCCACCTTTGTCGAAGGGGTCAGGCCGGATTCTCCGGCCTTTGACAGGGGCGGATTATCCCCCAACAATAGGATTTTCAGCTTTTCATGGGAACACTTTTCTGCAACACTTAGCACACATGAGATAATCCATGGTATTTTTATCTAACACACAAAACACTAGAGATCAGGAAATGTTCTTTCAATCTCCCCCTATTTGGTGTTAGATGACAATATTAGGATTTGCAATATAGCTCTACTGACATAAACACAACTATGAAGTAGACTCCCCCTAAGTGTGTACATGGTTGAAAAATTTGCATTTGAATACAAATGCACACAAGTAGGTACAAGTCTATTTCATAGGTAAGGAATTTTACACACATGAAAAGATATCACAAACCTCATACCATCGTGAGATACAAGACCATAATATAATGCAAGGATAGCCAATTTGATAAACATTATTGAGGCCTTCCACAGTGAGAGGGATAACCAATAACCAATGAGATAGATGGATCCATAATCACCGATAGATAAATCCATAGAACAATTCCAGAGCCACACACCAACATAGTCTCATACAACACAAATCATGAATAACAGTTCAGTGCTAAATGGGCACAAGCGAGAATAAGACCGAAATGATAAAGTGCAAACGCTTGCGCCCGACCCATGCAAATCCACGAAGACCTAATAGAACTAATTCTCCCCCTTTGGCATCGAAAAGCCAAAAAGGAAGAAGAGCGATGCTAGCACCCCAAGGAATCACTCATAGTCCTCATCATCTTCCTCGTCCCCGTCCTCATCATCATACTCCTCTGTATATTCCTCTTCCTCATTAGCTGGTGGAGTGGGCTCCCTCGCTGGGGCAGGAAACATGTGGTGCTCAATATCTCCATAGTTGAGTCTAGAAGAATAGTTCCACTGAGCATATGGAGTGGGAGCGGTAGGATATGGAGGAGCACCTGACGCCCTAGACACGTGATGGAGAATGAGCTGCTGGGTATGGGCCATATCGTGGCGCTGCTTGTACGCCACATACTATCCCTTGTGAGTATCTACCCCCATGAACAAAATGTTCCGCTGAAACAAATTCAGCCGCTTCACCTCACGAGCAACAGGAGGCATTGGGGGCCTACAAGTACTGGCACGAGCATCCCTCATAAAACCCTCAGGAGCAGAGGGTGGATGTGAGGTCTTCCTTGCCTTGTTGTATATCTTCTTCACCTGATGCTCAACATCATAGTAAAATTCTCTAGTGGGAAGCAAGTACTTGATAAGCATCATAATATAAGGAGCATACATAATGGAGAGCCTAGTGAACATGGCATCAGTAAACTCATGATAGATGAATTCCATCACATCTAGCTTGTAGTCCACAGACTCATCCTCACAGGAGGCCACCTCAAAGGAAAAAGCAAGCAACTGAACCCAGTGGCCACGAATACTGTCATTGTTGCCCCCACTAGGTGTGATGGAGTCACGGAAAATACCAACCAAACTCGCATACAGAGGGGAGAGGCCTGCAAGAGTACCCACAATCTCATCGTCAGCCGTGCAAGGAGAGAGTGCAACATCTTTGTAGGCCTTGAGTTGAGTGATGATACGATGGACACAAGCACGATCCCTGCCAAGGAACAGATAGCCAAGCACCCCAGCAAAGGGCCGAAAATCAGATTGCATCATAGTGTCACAGGTCATCCACTTCATGGTGCGGTTCTCATCGCCACAAATTACCAAAGTGGAGAAGAATTGCTTCACCACCTCGGAGTCATAGGAACACTGAAGGGCCATAAGAGTGTGCAGCCCCATCTGCTCAGTCACAGCCATACATCAGCAAGTTGACGCTTCTCCATAGCCTCAGCAATATTCATGGGATGCATAGGGCGAATCTTCAGAGATGAATAGGCATACTCATAGATGGACTTTTGGGAAGCACACCAAAAGCGGGAGTCACCAAGCTATGTACCTCGCTCATGTTCCACAAATAGATCATGATGAAGAATCGAAGAGTAAGTGACATGATCCATTGCCTTATAGTTGACCTTGGGTGCCTTCCCTTTTCTCTTGGACACACCCACTCTTCCCTTTACTTTCTTTGCTTGTTCAGCCATGCGGTCAGCCTCTCTTTTCCTCCTCCTTAACTCAACCTCGTCCACGAGACAACCTTCACCGTCATCCCTGAGGTAGAGGCCATGGGGATGGCGCTTGTAGGTTTTGCGAACAATAGAACCACCTATGAAACGAATAAGATGGATAGCACGGGGATAAGTACATACACACAAGTCCAGGAGGAAAGGAGAAATAGTAGACAAACAATCCACAACCCAAGAATACATTATGCAAAAAATCTAACGAATTCTGAATTAGAGATGAGTCTGCCAGGACGGATAATCCGGCCATGCCAGGGGCGGATAATCCGGCCCTGGTGAAATTTTTCAGAATTGGCCTAGATTGATTGCAACAATGTAGATCGGGCACAGGAATTGCAAGATTACGATTTCTAAACATAACAAGAACCACAAGGAGACTCCTAGTCCATGTTCCACCAACAAGTAACACATCAACACAAAAGATGGGAGGGAGGGAGTTACACTCACTCAGTGAAGGAAGAGCACGGAGGAGGTACCCGGATGCATGGAGAATAAGATCCGGGGGAGGCCTGGAGAATCAGGTGGCCGGAATGGTTCTGAGGAGGGATGGGGCTCCGGGCGGCGGCTTGGGAGAGAAAGGGGTCAGGGGAGAAGAACTTCTCTGTTTGAGCTCTTCCCCCGATGCCCAGCCCTTAAAGGCCAGAAGCCGCCAGGGCTGGATTATCTGGCCCCCACTTGGGGCGGATAATCCGACCCGATTTCTGAAATTCTGTTGTACACAGATTTAGGCCCGCGCACCACCAAACAAAACCCGCACAAGGTAAACAACGAACTTGTCTGCAACAAAACATGGTTCAGGGATAGAAAAAGGATTGGGTTTAGACAACCAAACTGAGATGGTACTACACACCCAAGATTGAAAGAACCAAATCAAATAAAATCCAAAATTGAGTGTGGTTTCCATAAGAACACAAGATATGCAAGAAAAACCAAGAAGATCCACATAGAACCAACTCTTCTTACGAAAGAGGGCGGTGGCCTAGGCCACCATGTTGGAGTGCATGGTATGACACCGCGAAGATATATCTTGGGTTCATGACCAATACTCACAAGAAGCTCACATATCACAAAATGATATTAAGAGAAATGATTTTACTTGCTTTTGACATTATGGGGGGAGGGATAGCCCAATCAATTAGGACCACACTCCCCCTATATCCATGCCCACACCTAAACCAAATAAGGAGGATATATAAGAGTTTGTGCATGGGTAATCAAGCCAAACTCCTTGAATCAACGATATTTAGCTCATTCCTCAAATAACAAAATCTTGCTTCATCAAGTGGCTTCATGAAAATATCAGCAAGTTGGTTCTTTGTGCTCACAAAAGATAGATCAATATCACCACATGCAACATGGTTCCGAATAAAATGATTCCGAATCTCAATATGTTTTGTCCTTATATGCTGCACCGCATTGTACGCAATTTTGATTGCACTTTCATTACCACATAAAAGAGGCACTTTGTCACAATTGACATCGTATTCCTTTAAAGTTTGCCTCATCCACAATAATTGAGTACAGGCACGCCACATATTCACCCTCGATGGTGGAGAGACATATACAATTATGTTTCTTAGAAGAACAATATACCAAATACCTTCCCAAGAATTGATAAGCTCCAGAAGTTGATTAACTATCATCCTTGTCACTAGCCCAATCTGAATCAGTATAACCTCATAGAGAGAAATTGGAGCCCTTGGGATACCATAAACCAAAATTAGGGGAATGAACCAAATATCAGAAGATTCTCTTGACCGCCACTAAGTGGATTTCTTTAGGAGTTGCTTGATACCTTGCACACACACCTACACTCAACACAATATCGGGTCTAGATACACAAAGGTAAAGGAGAGAGCCAATCATGGACCGGTATACCTTTTGGTCCACATCTTTACCATTGGGATTAAGTTCATGATAGCATTTAGTTTGCATCGGTCTGGTGACACCATTAAGATCCTTCATCTTGAACCTCTTGAGCATGTCTTGGATGTATTTTGCTTGATTTATGAAGGTTCCTTCTCTAAGTTGTTTGATCTAAAATCCTAGAAAGAACCGTAATTCCCCCATCATAGATATCTCAAACCTGTCAGTCATAAGCTTTGAAAATTCATCATTGAAGGCTTTATTAGTAGAGCCAAAGAGAATGTCGTCTACATATAGTTGGCATACGAAAAGCTCCCTCTTAACCTTCTTAGTAAAAAGAGTGGGATCGATTTTCCCAACTTCGAAACCACGGGCTAGCAAAAGCTCTTTAAGGTGCTCATACGATGCACATGGGGCTTGTTTAAGGCCATAGAGTGCCTTATCGAGTTTGTAGACATGGTTCGGGAAGTTAGGATCCTCAAATCCCGGGGGTTGCTTTACATATACCAACTCATGTAGAGGACCATTAAGAAAATCACTCTTAACGTACATTTGCTGTAATTTAAAGTTATTATGAGCTGCATAAGCAAGAAGGATACAAATGGACTCAAGAAGAGTCATTGGAGCATATGTCTCGCCGAAGTCGATGCCTTCAACTTGGGAATAGCCTTGTGCCACGAGTCTTGCCTTGTTCCTTACCACAATGCCATTCTCATCTTGCTTATTCTTGAAAATCCACTGTGTGCCGATAACATTGCAGCAATCCTTGGGCTTCTCTACTAATTTCCAGACCTTGTTGCGCTCGAAATTATTTAACTCTTCATGCATAGCAGCAACCCAGTCCGGATCTTCAAGAGCTTCAAACACTTTCTTAGGTTCCACCATGGATATGTGAGCTTGATGCTCACTAAAGCTTGCTAGCTCCCTTCTTGTTGACACCCTCCGTCTAAGATCACCTATAACTTTATCAATAGTGTGACCTCTCAATTCAAGATTCCTTCTACACGAGCATTGTGGCGAAGTTCAATCAGCTTGTTGTTTCTTGGAGAAATTTGTTTATCATTTGAATCTTCGTTCGGACTACTCGCTTGACCTTGATCTACAGCTTGATTAGCAAGAATTGGAGATGAAGAACCTTGCCCTCGATGTTGATCGGCGGCCATAATAGGAGGCCCCTACAGTTCTGAAGTTTTAGGGCCAGATAATTTGTCCGAGGGAGTGGTCGGATAATTTGGCCTGGGAGTAGTTGGTCCTTTTTGGATGTCTTGAATGCTTCTGGCCCGAGTTGGATAAGGGCCAGATAATCCCGCATCACCCGGAAAATCCGGCCTAGGAGTTGCATCAGTCTCTTTGTCGATCTGTTCGGTCCTGGAATTTGAGGTAGACTGACCAGATAATCCGGTGTCCACCGAATAATCCAGCCTGGAGCTTCTTGGAGCAGATGATGGATGATCTTCAGCAGGTGGAGGTGATGGTGTAGCGGTCTCCAGCGAGTGGAGCATGTTGAGCTTGTGTCGATGAGGGCTCTACTTGAGTAGAGTATTGTCCTTCCCGATACGCCACAAGGGGTTCCTCGATGGGGCACAAAAATCCCACGCCCATTCTTCTTATGGCATCTTGGGGTATTTCAACATATGCATCACAAACATCAACTTTCCCTGCACGGGAGCCATCATTTACCTCGAACACCACACTACAAGATTCTACAACAGTTCCGGAGAGCTTATTGTAGACTCTATAAGTGTGGGATTCGGCACCATAACCAACAAAAATACCTTCTAAAGCCTTAGACTCGAATTTAGATAAACGAACTCCTTTGATGATAAATAAACACTTACAACCAAATACCCAGAAGTAGGAGATGTTTGGCTTGTTACCGGTAAGTATTTCATAAGTTGTTTTGTCCAAGATTTCGCTGAGGTAGAGCCAGTTGGATGAGTGGCATGCGGTAGAAATTGCTTCAGCCCAGAAATTATAAGGTGACTTGAATTCAGCCAACATAGATCTTGCCATATCCATTAAAGTCCGGTTCTTCCTCTTAGCTACACCATTTTGTTGAGGGGTGTATGCAGCGGAATATTGGTGTCTTATCCCCTCTTCACTTAGGAATTCATTCAGAGTGTAGTTCTTGAACTTGGAGCCGTTATTGCTTCTAATTGACAATATAGGGACATTGTGTTGATGTTGAACCTCGTTGGAAAAATTGATGACCATTTGTTGAGTCTCACTCTTCAACTTGAAGAAATAGACCCATGTATATATTGAATAATCGTCGATGATTATGAAGCAATATTTCTTCCCACCAAGGCTTGCATGAGATGGAGGACCAAAGAGGTCCACATGAAGTAGCTCCAAAATCCTCTTTGATGAAATAATTGTCTTTCTTCGGTGGGGAGAGTCATGCATTTTCCCTTCAACACAAGCCCTGTAAACACGATCTTTGGCAAAGGAAACATTTTCTTTTAGTCCAAGGATGTGGCCACCCTTGTGAATACTTTGCAAAGTTCTCATATTGACATGAGCTAGACGGCGATGCCATAGCCAGACCACGTCGTCCTTTCCGAAAAAACACATCGGGCCTGTAGTGGTTTTCCTCGAAAAGTCCACCACATCCAGGTCATTTTTGACATATCCAACAACAACGACCTTTAGAGACTTGCTCCACAAGAGTACAACCAAATCACCATCAATAAAAACTGCAAAGCCCATCTTACCAAGCGCACGAACAGAAAGTAAATTGTAACCGAGGGTCTCAACAAGCATGACGTCCACGAGAGAGATATTGTGGGCAACCATAACCTTCCCAAGACCCAATACCTCAGATTTTGACTTATCACCATAGGAGAGGGTTATATAATTATGGTTTGACCGCATCTCCGAGATGATCTCCTTGCTTCCGGTCATATGACTCGTGCACCCGCTATCGAGCAACCATTTTGACCCACCGAAAGCATAGCCCTGCAAGAAAGATACTTCTTGGTTTCAGGTACCCATTTTCAATGGATCCTCTCATGTTAGTAACAAGGGTCTTGGGCACCCAAATAGACCAAGAATTGTAACTATCAAATGGACCAACATAACTAGCATATACATCACCATAGTAATCACCAAATAATTCATAATTAGGATTATTAGCCCCTGCAAAACAAATATAGTTAGTCTTGTCATTAGTTGTGGTGCTTGTCTTTGCTTGAGCAGTTTTGCTCTTCTTCTTATTATTATTATTATTATTATTATTATTATTATTATTATTATTCTTTGTCTTGGGAACATAGACAAGTCTCTCTTTTCCATTTCTTGCCCTTTGCTTACTAATGATCTCATCTAGGACTTCCTTACCTTTAGGTTGAGATCCCTTGACAAGTTTCTCTTTCAACCTAGCATTTTCTTCAATGACATCTTCATGTCCACATGATGGAGTAGAGGTGCTAGGTATATCACACTTGTTCAATTGAGTTTGGAGCTTATAACGAGACTCATTTAGAGTAGAGTGTTCACTCTCCAATGCCTTGTAGGCAATGCCAAGTTTCTCTAATTCCTTAGAGAGTCTAGCATCAGCAGCCCCAAAGTCACTGTTCTCCTTTTTTAGTTTCTTTACCTTGGCAAGAGCATTATCATGTTCCTTTATGAGCCAGGCTACAACCGCGTCATGTGACTCCTCAATTGACTCAAGATTCTCCTCTAGAGAGACTCGATTCTCTTCTTCCTCTTCTAGAGCATTCTTCCAGGATGCAATCTACATGGCATCCTCTCTTTCAATTCTGCACTTTTCTTCGAGGAGCTCTTCGGAGTGAGCAAGTTGGGTCATGAGACCCTCAAAATGAAGTTTGTTCTCACCTTGCAAGTTAGTGATAAAATGGTCCAAGGCAATAACTTCTTCCTTTACTCTAAGACTTGTATGATCATCCATATCAACATTCATAGTAGTCTTAGGAAAAGAAGTGATAGAAGATGATACCTCGGAACCTCTTGCCATAAGGCAAGTGACGTTGTTATTGATGACATTTTCATTGGGATAGTCGAAGAGTGATGTGGGGCTAGATGTGGTAGCTATAGCAGCCACCTCTCGAGAGCTATCTTCATCCTCTTCATCTTCAATTGCGGATGAATACTCTTCTTGTGACACTAAGACAATCTTAGGTTGCTTCTTGTATGGACCATTTTCTTGACAAATGGCTTCTTTCGAGGTGCCTTAGACTTTTCTTTGAGGATGAGCCTACCCCCATTGTCTTCTCTACTTTGATAGGGACACTCAGCCACAAAGTGCAAACGGTCTCCACAATTGTAGCAAGTTCTCAGTTTTGGGCCATTCTCCTTTCGCCCACTTTACCCATTCTTGCACTCAAGTTCAGATTTAGCCTTAGCTGGGTCCTTCCAGAAGTTTCTTGCGTAGAAGGTCATGTACTCACCATGAGCATGCTTGACCTCCTCGGGACAGCTCATGGAGACAACATCGAACCCTCTATCATCCTCATCTTGTTCAACAACATTGGCCTTTAGTGCAACATTTACGCCTTTTTGCATCCCAATTGCCCAAGCGCGAGCATCTTTGGCGTTCTTAGCTGCTACCTTGAAGGCTGCCATTTCTTGCATGAGTTCATTGGAAATCATTTGGTGGTATTGGTGTCTACCTTGCAAACGCTTCAGGTCCGTGGGCTCAAATGGCATGAGGGCACTCACATATTTCCTTTTGATCCAAGCATCATCAATATGAGTGGCACCATGCTTTCTAAATGTTGTTGCAATGCTCTTGAGCCTTCTATACATGTCTTCATGGTCCACACCATCCAACATGTAGAATCCTTTAGCTTCATTTCTTAGAGCATCATACCTATTTCTTCTCATGCTTTCATTGCCGATGAACAAGTAGGTGAGAGCATCCCAAGCTTCTTTGGCGGTGTTAAAGTGCTCAATATGTGGCATGTCCTTGGGACCCACGCCAAGCTGAATCATGTGAAGAGCCATTGCATTTAGTTGACTCTCCACAACTTGTCTTCTTGTCAAGTTGGTGGAGTCTCCAATATGAAGGCCATCTTCAATGATCTTCCAAAGCTCAATCGACAAACTACACACATGAGATTTCATTAAGAATTTCCATTGATTAAATGAAGATGTAGTAAGCTTGGGTGGATCACCCCTATTGTTTATATGAGGGTGAGGGATAGGTGGGTCGGGAGAATATAGGTGAGAGACCTCACTATAGTCCTCCTTACCACTTCCCTTCTTGGAGGTGGAGACATTATTTTTCTCACCCACCACCTCATCTTCCTTGGAGTTAGCATGAGCTTTATCCTTAGATAGCGGAGTGGTGGCCTCGGAGGTAGATGGAGGTGGGGCTGTAGATGAAGTGAGACGAGCAATCATTTGTTGCATCTCTTCCATTTTGGCCTCAAATGATTTCAACAAGGTTGTTTCCAAAGTCTTGAGGTCATCCATTGTGACCTTGTCCATAGCCTCACTCCCATCTCCCTTAGCACCCATACTTCTCTTAGGCTGTTAAGCTGAATAAATAGCCGAGGCTCTGATACCAATTGAAATGGATCGTATGGGCACCTAGAGGGGGGTGAATAGGTGCTACTCCAAATTTTAATACTTTTTTAATTTTACGCTTGACACAAAGGTAAATTCTCTAGATATGCAATTACGACGAATTTCCCTATATGGAAACCTAACTACTAGCGAGTAAAGGCGAGTAAGAGTGAGGAGCGAGGAAACCGTAGTAGAGCACGCGGAGACACGGGATTTGTTCTACCACAGTTCCTTCCTTCTTAAGGGAAGTACATCTACATTGGAGGGGTGGGAAGTACAAAGATCACCATGCCACAATAGGCCTCACCTTGTTCTCCGATGGATCTCGCCACCAAAGGCCTGGTCCACCTTTCCACTATTGGTACCCTTCGAGGCAGGAACCGATGCCTTTACACAACTAGCAGTGCACACTCCACAACCGAATTGGAGGCTCCCATAATGATAACAAGCTGCCATAAAAACAAATATTATCAGAACCGAAACACAAGATCTAGATATTAACAAGTAATACTAGATCGAGAAATCTCCAAGTGAATGGAGGGGAGTGATGCGCTTGATTCGTGATGTCGATGAATGAAGTCTCCTCCTTCGATTCCCCAAAGATTGGAGCCTTTGGGTGGTTGAAGTGGGAGACCTTGAATGATAGATTTTGGAACTAGCCAGTACTTTTTCGAATGAATCAAGAGATTTGACAGGAGGGGTGATTGGGGCTTTTATACCCCCTGTCCAAACTTGGTTGTTGGTGAAGATGAGGGCCGGATAATCCGGCCGGGGTAAAACTCCACCCCAGACTCGGATTATCCGGGGGATATTCCGCCCCCCAAAGAGAAAGTTGCGTCGTCGCATCCTTAGCAAAAATCTCAGGGGGGAGGATTATCCGGCCCTCTTTGGGGGCAGATTATCTGACCCAGGCAAAAACTCTGGCCCTGGCCGGACAATCCAAAAGATAGTCTGCCCCTCTCTCTGAGGGACGCGCCTTGCCACACTTTGAAAATCTTCTGGGGGTGCGGATTATCCGGCGCCCTTTGGGGGTGGATTATTCGGCCGGGGCAAAAACTCTGGCCAAGACTGGACAATCCGAGAGATTATCCGCCCCCCTCACAGAGAGTCACGCCTTTTCCACCTTTGTCGAAGGGGTCAGGCCAGATTATCCGGACTTTGATAGGGGCAGATTATCCGGCCCCCGAACTACAGGATTTTCAGCTTTTCATGTGAACACTTTTCTGGACACTTAGCACACATGAGATAATACATGGTATTGTTATCTAACACACAAAACACTAGAGATCATGAAATGTTCTTTCAGACTCGGTCCTCCTTGTGTTGGTCATTCGTCGGTCCTTCATAAAGCCGATCCACGTGACGCCACCCTTCCCTTTCCAATGTCGCCCTTGTCCTCTTAGCACCAAAGTGGCAAGGGGAAGTTGTCTTGGCTCCACTGACGTTCTTGGTGTCTTGGCACCAGTCGGTGCATGATCCCTCCTTGCTGTACCGAGGCGTCCCAGTCTCCCATGCGGGTTCTTGTCTTCTTCTCATGTACCATGGGAGGGTTGCAGGTGTGCCCCCTGCCCTGACCCTCTCGAGGCCCTCTCGGAGAAATGGGGGAGGGACCCCGTGAGGCAGAGTCGAGGGTGCAAAGACACTCTCTATAGGCGCCATCCCTAACCTCACCTCGCAAGGCCCTCTGCTTGTCTTCCTCCCACGGGAAAGGAAGGCGGGCCCCTAGGTGGGCCCGTCGCCGCAGGATCGGGGCACCCTGGGTACCAGGACTCCAACACTAGTTACAGTGGGTGTTAGGTGGAGTCAGAGCCGGCTTTCCACATCGCGGATCATGCGATCCCCTTAGGCCTAATGATTACATTGTGTTAGTCAGAGTGTATGACGGTGTGCTCACATCCTACTAACCTTTGGATCGGTCCAGCTATCATAGGCGGATAGCAACTCCATGCTCATGACACGTGAAACATTGTGATCTTCCTTCTTACAAATTAGTCTCGGCAGTGGGTTTCCCTCCCAACCTGAAATGACTAAGGACAAACTCGCTAGAGCTAGATACAAGTATGTGGTTCCACACCTGCAACAATTGCAGTGACACATACAACTAGCCCTAAGCTGGACACTGGGTTAGAGATACAAGATGGAATGTGAGCCTCTAGGGAATAATTCCTAACATTAACCACATCTCCTCGATTTCCGTGCGTAGTGGAGATCGTGCGATAATGGTTTATTTTTCATGCTGCCTCGTGCTTGCGCTGATGCCTACCACGCGTCATAAGGTGGGAATTAACCGCTAAGATTACACATCCTTTCTATTAAGTAATAGGTTTCTTCAGTAAAAAATCCCATCTTCATCTTCGTCTTCCTTGCTCCCTCCCATCTACTCCTCTACACACCATGTTGTTGTGCTTTTAGCCACTTATTGCATTGACATGCTTCGTTCTTTTCCAAGTTTGTTCTTATGGTCCCGGTGGAGGAGGTGTGTCGTGATGATGGGAAAAGGCAATAAAACCACTAGCACTGGACTGAGTGTCGCCCCCTAGGAAGAAAGCTGTTGGTAGCCATGTCACCAATGGCGCATGACTGCATTCCTCAGTGAGGGCCTCTGACATGCGGTCGCTCTGCTAAGACGGTCTGATTCCCATGAACGAGGCTGATTGCAAGATTCCCGACACCGAGATAATCCCTGATCCTCCTATTGGATTTTGGGTGATATATATTTCCTTCCTCCTTCAAGGGCTTTCTCTCTCCTCCAAGAATTTGTGTGTGGTTTGCTTTTTCTGTACGAGATTCAACTACACCAGCTGTCTCCCAATTCAATTCTTCATATCATCTGCTTCATCACCCTCTATTGGTGCTGGCTTGGAATTGAGCCGCACTTCGGGCTCTTCTAGAAGATACATGGACTAAAGAGGCAATCGGGTTGTGGGTCTGTGGTGTACGAGGTTGGTGGATGCACATATCCATTCACTCAGGCATGCAGTACTTCAGCTTCAAATTTGTCGACTCTGATCAAGGATGGAGGGAGAAGTGGTTCTACATCCGCAATCATAAGATGGAAGGCCAGAAGTATGCCCTAGCCCCATCTAATGCGAGTGCAGATACCCATAAGAAGCGCTCCTGGAAGAACGATGTTCCTTTAGGTGAGACTATAGAAGTCGAAGCTTTGTACCAGTGGGTGTTGAATCTACAACTAGTCCTTGGCAAAGAGGTCACCGACATCGACATCATCCGAACATTCTGGCGACATCGGGTACAGCCTCTATAGGTCAGAGGATATCCAATGTTCCTTTATGCAGGCTCTGATCAGACCCGTATGTCTTCAGAAGATCTGTCATCCATGGAGCTC
Source organism: Avena insularis (assembly GCA_023614405.1). Taxonomy (NCBI): domain Eukaryota; kingdom Viridiplantae; phylum Streptophyta; class Magnoliopsida; order Poales; family Poaceae; genus Avena; species Avena insularis. The sequence continues at coordinate 333,026 of JAJUPC010000071.1, read as the reverse complement.
GAGAAGAAAATCAGGTCTTTGACCAAACTGGCCGTTGAAGAGGCTCTCCCTTCGGAAACATCAACTGCACTATTTTGCGTCTCTAAACCCATGCTAGAGGTAATGTCTTTGCTAGTATTTCTTTTTCTTTGATTACTTGGTGGAAGCTTGACGGTGTTGTTGCCACTTTTGTAGAACTAGAATGTCCAGGGCATGATGCCCCCTTTGCCTGAGGTGTTGGACACCCCTCAGGGTGCGGAGCTACATGAGTCAGACTCTACTGTCCCTGCTGCTCAGTCGCAAGAAGCCCCCAAGTATAGCAACAAGGACACTCGCAAGAGCAGCCAGAATAAAGACTCTGGTTCATCCATTCCAGAGATTCTGAAGGTTCCTGCCCCTAATGAAAGTGCGACTAGAACGATTCTAGTAGTACCCATTCGGACTGCACCACCCATGCCGCCAGCCAAGAAATAGAAGAAGGAGGTATTCGACCTCGACAACTTTAGCACGTGTGTGTTTTCGACTTCTACCATGCCTTTTTAGGTTCGTTGGTTGGGTCTTGAAGTATGGTTGCATTTGATGAATCATTAGGGACTCCTCCCCAAAAGAGTACATCAACGAGATGTGGAGGAGGGAGTCATAGATTCTAAGGCTGCGAGTGCGGTGGCAGTTGCTCCTTCCCCGAAGACGGTAGCCACCGATGATGACAACTACTCAAGCTCATCCAAGATAGGTGGGCATAGGGTCGTCACCGCTCGGAATGTGGAGCAGGATTTGCTGGAATATTTGGGTGGACATGTAAGTTTTCTTTTGGTTTCCTCTTGAAAACCCCCAAGCCATTTGTACTGAACCAGACACTTGCGCAGATGGGCCAGCAGTACGTGTGGCTGAAATCTGACTTCAGGCGGCTCCAAGGTGAGTTTTTATCCTTTGTATATCGGTTAATTGCTATGTACGTCATTTAATGGACGGTGGTGTGTTGTTTGCCAGAGGACAACAACTAGGTTCTGCGTCGCCGAGAGGCACCTGAGAAAAGTCTCAACAACGCCAAGGCGAAGGAGAAGAGCATGGTGGAAACCATTGAGAGCCTAAAGTTAGAGTTGAAGCGGCGTGAAGAGAACCTTGCATCAGCTATAGCAGAGCGGGAGAAGGCCTTGGTAGACCAGCTCATGACTGTCGCCCAACCATTGTCTAGTGAGTGTCCTTTACTTGTTTAACATCTTCCTCTTAGTTGGTGTGTTTTTTATAATACCTCGGACGCTACGCTCTAAGCAAAAATTGGATAAGGGATTCAACCGGGGTGGCCCAAGGCCACCCACGTGTAGGCCGGTAGAAGCGGAGCAGGGCATGGGATCGGCCCACCACCCTACCCAGTTTCGAGAACATTGGGACAAGAGCGAGCGGCATAGTCGATGGGTAAAGTGATCAAAAACATACACAAATTAGTATGTATGTCAGCGACATACAATAGTCATCAGAGCCACACAATCTAAAAACAATAGAGATAGAAATATTCAACACCATACAGCAAGATCCAAATATCCTAGATAGAGGTAATAGTTTAGGATACATCCTCATACATCACACATCAGGGTATCAAGTGGAAGCGGAAACCAAGATCAGAGTACAGACAAGAAAAAATTGGCATAAGATGCCCTAAAAATAAGCACATCCCGTCCATAGATATCACGGATCTCCATCCCCAGAATCTCTACACCTGATAGTCGTTGCCACCATCATCAGTCTCTACGGCCCACTAACCTTCCTAAGAGTATAAGTGTCCATCTAAACCAAATATTTATCGTGTGAGACCCTAGGGGTACTCGGCAAGTCTTAATGCATCTAAAGGGAACAACCTGGGGGTGACGCAATTGCAGCAAAAGATAATATCTAAATAGTTCTATAGAGACACGCTACACATCCGCCCAACCAGAGATGGACTAACGCTCGTTAATTAGTAACAAAAGTTATCTGAGCAACATAAATAACATCGCTCGCCCTCCTTCTCGCTTACCGACGAGAAGGCAGAAGAACATCCTATCTGTTGGCAATTTTATTATCCATTCCATGGGTGTTACACTAGTTACTAGTCATGTATTAGTTAAAATAAAGGTGATACTTTAGTTATGATTGTATATGATCAAGAAACTGTGTTGCAAGTCATCCATAAATTTTGAAACAACTTTCAGAAAGATTTACCCTGCAGGGGTACATATTCCCTTAAGTCTCCCACTTGCACTAGAGTCAATAATCTAGTTTGTAAAATTGTATATACAACACCTAGGTGTTAAATATACGCATTTGCTGGTGTTTAACATAATATCTGGATCTGACATTTTCAGGTCCGTGTGTATTTGCATGTATTTGCGTCTCTACGCATCACTCATTCTCTAATGAGATGGCATTGTATAAATTTAGTCCTTTGGTGAGACCTTTAGTTCCTTTGGGTTAAAACATGTTGATAGTATTGTCGTACAATATATCTTCATAGTATTAGCCCACTGTGAACCACACCTAGTTCGATAACAAACTACTTAACACAAATGCCCTCTTTTGCTGCTACTATAGCAGTCATATACTTAGCCTTTTTTTGTAGTATCCGTCACAATATCTTAACTTTGGAACTCATCCAAATCCATTATGAAACTTCCTTTCCATTACATTGTGCCACCCATAGTTTAAATTGAGATAAATTTAATTTGTATCTTGTGACAAACTAGTATCAATGTGACACTTTACAATGAACTACTTTCAACTATTTGTCACTTATACATGATATATTCTTAATTCTTCCAAAGCTCATAAGAATATCTTTACTATCGTCCAATGATCATCTTATGAATCATTCTGGTATATGCTCACAACATTTAGAGCATAGGACATATCTAGATATGTACATATCACGGTATTATTGATCAAGATATTCATGTGATTTCACTCACCAAGTGTCGATACACTTGAATCTTCGGTCAATCCTTTCATGCAGCAAGAACCTTTCTTGTTGTTTCCATATTGAACCCCTTTCAATATCTCATATATGTACACCTGGCATAACTATATTAGCACCTCAATATATCCATATAGACATTGATGCCAAATATTCCGGTTTTGCCCAAGTCTTTCATCAAAATCCAATTTTAATGAAATTCTTAACTTGTGTCAATAAAAGATACATCATTTCCAATCAAAAGTATGTACTCTACATAATGTATTGGAAATTTGTCTCAGCAATCCCACTTAATTTCTTTCAAATTCAAGCATCTTCATCGTCTCCAATGAAATTAAACTATTTTAACAATTCATCACGGTGAAAATTCCAACTCTGCTATACTCATTTCAACCATTGAAGTTTGCATGCCTTTTTAGCATCCTTTGAATTAACAAAACCCTTTGGACCGTGGCATGTACACGTCCTAGGTAACCATTCTATTAGAAGAACATTGTTTTCTTTGTTCAACTACCATATACCAAATTATATGTGTGGTTGCTACATTAATCCGTCAAGACTAAATATCGCTATGAAAGATCGAATCTTGTCATTGTCAACTCCTTGAACATAGTCGTAAACTCCTTTCCGAGATGTCGACTATTTAATATATGTCAAACATCCATGTCTATTTCTTTATAGATCCAAATATGACCGATAGGCTTCACACCTTTTCGGAGGGTCTTTCAAGTTCAAAACTTGATTTCTCGTATATGGAAACTATCACAGATTTTATGTCTTTTAGTCATTTTATGGAGTTAGGGCCCATCATCGCTTCTTTGCATGCAGTCGGTTCATCATTGTTAAAACAATAACGACTTCTATTTCAAATCTTATTATTTGATTCTTACCGACCCACACGGTTCAATAGGAACTCTAATCTCTGAGATCACAACCTTTGTAATCACGGGAGCCATGAGCATTTTAGACGCCTCTGGGACACTTTCCGGCACTACGCTACTTAGCACATGTTGCTTAGATTCATCAACCTAATCAAAGTTATATCGTCCTCCCACATAACTTTTGTGAAAATTTCCTTCTTTAAGAACTTCACGTTCCAAGCGACAAACTATTTTGTCTTCGGTATTATGGAGGAATACCCAACAAATTCTTTGGGATAACCTACAAAGAAGTGCTTATCCGACTTTGGTTGTAAACATTTTACTTATGCATAGCATACCAAAATTTAAGAAAAGACAACTCGGGTTTTTATCCTAAACCAGAACTCATATGGTGTCATTTCAACAGATCACGATTGTGCTCTTTTAAGTGTAAAAGTGATAGTCTCTAAACCTTTCACCCTTAAAATATAATGGCAGTTTTATAAATGACACCTTTGATCCTACCATGTCAAACAAGGTTAGATTTGATCTCTCGAACATACCATACTCCTATGGTTTATCGAGAAATGCAAATCCATGGAACAATTCTGAAAATCTTAGGTGTTTTGCTAAACCTGTAAATCAAATATCTTCCTTTATGATCAAATCATAAACTCTTTATTTTCTTGTTACAATGATTTTCCACTTCATCTTGAAAGTCTTTGAACAATTTTCAAATGTTTCATACTTCTTCCTTATTAAGTAAATATACAGATATATTCACTGAAATTTCCGGAGAAAGCATATGAAGCAAAAAGATCCATCGCATATGGCTACACATAATGGACTATGCATATCAACATGCACAATTTCCAATAAGTTAGTCATCCGTTTCTCTCTGGTCTATGAACGGAGTTTCAATTATCTCGAGGAAAGTTTCATATCGTCAATTGATCAAAATCAAAGGACTCCAAAAATCCATCAACATGGAGTTTCTTCATGTTTTGTTTCCAATGTGATTTAAACAACAATGTCACTTCATAAGTGATCTTTCAATCATTTGTCTTGTGACATTTTAGCATTAGTTTTTATGGATGTGATTTCTCCAACTAGACTTGGAAAAGTTCATCCATCTTCAATGGAATACGGTAATTATTTGAACAACCATTGTTCTCATAATACTGGAACAAAATAACAATTATTTAAACAAATCTTGAAGGTAAGCTTTGGCAACGAGAAACATAATAACACTTTATTTGTTTTCGATGGACATCATCACATATTCTTTTGCTAGTTACCTAGGCCATTGTAGTTCATGAATTGCATCATTCTGTATGACATTTTATACCAACCAATTCGGTATCCAATACCCAAGAACCACATTGTTTAACAAGCAAAGAATACAACCATAACATGTATATCATCTATATACCTTAGCTGGACATTTCCAGTCTTTTATTTTCTACCAAATATTTTATAGATTTTCTTTTAGCATTTCCTTTTCGTTTTTAAAGAATCTATCAACATCAAAAGTGGCGCCATACATATGACACATAATACAAAGCATGTATAGTCAAATACTAATACTTTTGGACTTGCACATTGAAGTTGATCACCATCATCAAATGTTCGGTGTTCTTTCAAAAATCCATTCTTTAGTAATCTTTTAGTGTAGTAAACATTTTACCTACATCTTCTATTCATCCTTATCGTGACAACTTTCATTATCAAGCTACTATAGCTTATAAGGACGAATCGTGAGTATAATGTCAGTTCCCAAAACCTTTTTGGGAGATTAGGACGTCTAGCTTCTCCAACATTCGCAAATTCTCATACAATAAAAGAATATGTATTTTGCTAAATTATACTCTATCATATGGCAACCATAAAAATTGTTTCATATATCACAATATCTTCCACACATGATGGTTTCTAAAACAATTCTTTCAGCTCCCAGATAACCTTGATATTAAAACAACATTTGAATATCAAGAATCATGGAGGCAAACATGATACTTTAGATACTAACGCTGGAATTATTACTCTTGGTTTAATACTACTTATTAAACGTCATGGAGTAGATGGGGTTTGCTGAAAGTTTGTAATAAGACTTTTAAACTTTAAATTGACACTTAAAATAATACGATACCAGTTCGTAAAGTAAATATCCATAATTCTATAGTTCTATTATCTCAATTAAAACCAAGCACAAGGTAGTAAACATATGCCAATGAATACAACAAATTATGCAAATTCACTTTGATTTAGTTTACGACAAATTGAGTTCGACTAATCCAAATTAGAAATGAACTCCCACTCAAAAATAACATCCCTCATGCCTTTTTCGTGATTACATGAACCAAATCCACTACAACAAGTCTGATCATCACGTGAGTCGGTGTAGCTTCAAAGGAGAGCATCTATATGGGCATCATATCTAATACATCACTCATTCTTAACCTTTCGGTCCGTGTTCTGAGGCCATGTCTGTACATGCTAGGCTCGCCAAGTAAGAACCTTAGTAATTGCGTGTGTAAAATTGTCTTACACCCATTGTATGAAAGCGGGTAGTCGTGTACACCCGATCATCACGTGATGTCTCGAAACATGATGCATACTTAAGGAAGAACACATTTTTATCTTGATATCTAAATGAGGGATCATCTTATAATTCTACTAAAACGCCAAACAAGCAATATAAGATGCAAACATCACATGTGTAAGTGAAATGATATGGTTCTTGCACTTGATCACTATCATGTGCATTGTGGTATGATATTTATCATTCCTTTGTGTGTAAGGCCAAGGTCTATGGAACTTACACATTTAGGTGTGTTGTAAGAGTATCAACTTACAACATTACCATATCATGACACCAGCCCAGAAATAATCTAAACTAGACGCTTCTAATTTATCCATTGCAATTTTTACACAGCTTAGGGCCCTAAAAGATAGAACTGGTCTTACCTACAACATGGAACCACAATGATGATAACCAAATTTTTAGCAGCTCGTTGTAAATCAGATATTGACTATAGTAGGAGTGACAGACACCCGCTAGCGACTTATGCAAAACTAGTTGCATGTCAAGCGTGGAATAGGTCTCATGTGTAAGGACATGTAAAGTTAGTCCGGGCCGCTTCATCCCACTATGCCACCAATATCCAAAATACATAGAAGATGCAATAAAATGATCATCATCACCCACATAATCTTATGTGTACTACCCGTGCAAAGCATCTATGCATAGATTAGAATCTGATACCACTGTTGGGTTCGCAGCATAGAAAACAAAAAATTCCTACGATGGGAACTATTATATGCCAAGATCTATCTACTAGATACATGCAATGGTTGGATATACATCCAGAGAGAACATACCCATGAAGATCGACAAAGCATTGTTAACGAAACTGATTTCGTGGTTAATGTAGTCGTACACTTGCCGATCTCAAGATCGTGATGAAGTCCACGAGTCCAAAGAGTCCAGCACCACCAAGTCCAGCACCGCAAAGCAGCGGTGCATCCATGATTGCACACACGTCCGGTACCCCGACAACCTCCATCCCTCGCTCCCGCAAAGCAGTAGAAGCAGCAACTCCTTTCTAGATAAAGCCACCAGGAACATGTATCTCGCTAATTCGAGACCATGGGAATAATTTCTAGAGGGGGAGAGAGATCCTTCACGAGGAGGTGTGTTGTGAGAGGTGGAGATGGGGGCCTTTTATAGGGAGAGGGGGAAGCCAAGGGCCATGGCGTGGCAGCCATGGTGGGTGCCCCCACCTCTTCCACATTCATGTGGGTGGAGCTCCCACTCCCATAAAAAGCCTCCACTCAAAATTCCAATCACACATGCATTAATTTTCCACCAAATTAATGTATCTCTCATTTAATAGAACTATTTTATTTATTTTATTCAGAATTTTGTTAATTACATTAATTAACAAACATTCACATAAAACCCCTTGCAACATTTCAATATCATATGCAGAACCAATTTCTGCAATTTCACCCGAAACAATTCCGATCTCCATCGAAATGACTCCAGTGCTTTCTTAAATCTTTATCTGAAATATATTTGCTCCAAATGTTGTCGGTATCCCTCAAGTGTGTCACCCTACGATTCACGAATGATGCATACATGATCGAGACCCCTCTCCTATCAATAATCAGCAGCGGGACCTGGAGATCCGTACTGACTCCCACACATAACTAAATCTCTTTGTCTCACGATATATAACATGTCCAAGATTCGATCATCGGTATCTCAATACCTAGTTTGATCTCATTGCCGACATGCACTCTTTTCTTGTTCTCGTGATATAACATTCTAGTGATCACATCACTTGCTTGCAAGCTATTTCAATGTGATATCACTGAGAGGGCCCCGAGTATATCTATTTGTCATCGGTATGGACAAATCCCACTCTTGATCCATGAGCCTCAACATAACACCTTCGTAGCACTGAACCCACCTTTATAGTCACCCTGTCACGGTGTGACATTTGATGTTATCAAGATACTCTTCTAGTGTTAGTGATTGACATGATCTCATGGTCTAAGGACTAGGATTTCTCCGTATGGTGTTATAGCAATATAAAAATAATGACTTTGATCGTAATGCTATAATTCGGATGAATGTTCATCACATCATTCCACCAATGTTGTGACCTCGTTATTAACAACATCTAATGTCCATGATCAGGAAACCTTGATCATCTTGTTAATCAACGAGCTAGTTCATATGAGAGGCATTACTAGGAACTTTGTATTTTGTTTATTAAGCACACATGTATTAACGTTTCCAATTAATACAATTATAGTATGGAAAATAAATATTTATCATAAACATGGAATAATATAATAACCACTTTATTATTGCCTCTCAGGCATATTCCCTTCACCAAGGCCACCCACGTGTAGGCCTATAGAAGCAGAGTAGGGCACGATACCGGCCAACCACCCTACCCACTTTTGAGAACATCGAGACAACAGCGAGCGGCGTAGTCGATAGGTAAAGTGATCAAAAACATACACAAATGAGTATGTATGTCAGCGACATACAATAGTCATCAGAGCCACTCTATCTAAAAACAATAGAGACAGAAATATTCAACGCCATATGGCAAGATCCAAATATCCTAGATAGAGGTAATAGTTTAGGATACATCCCCATACATCAGAGTATCAAGCGGAAGTGGAAAACAAGATACGCGTACGGACAAGAAGCAAATTGGCATAAGATTCCCTAAAAATAAGCACATCTCGCCCACAGATCTCACGGATCTCCATCCTCAGAATCTCTACACGTGATAGTCATTGCCACCATCATCAGTCTCTTCGACACAGTAACCTTCCTGAGAGTATAACTGTCCATCTAAACCAAATATTTATCGCGTGAGACCATAGGGGTACTCAACAAGTCTTAATGCATCTAAAGGGAACAACCTGGGGGTGATGCAATTGCAGCAAAAGATAGTATCTAAAAAGTTCTATAGAGACACACTACACATCCGCCCAACCAGAGATGGACGGACCTTGGTTAATTAGTAACAACAGTTATCTGAGCAACATAAATAACATCCCTCGACTTCCTTCTCGCTTACAGACAAGAAGGCATAATAACATCCCATTTGTCAGCAATTTTATTATTCATTCCATGAGTGTTATACTAGTTACTAGTCATGTATTAGTCAAATTAAAGCCGGTACTTCAGTTTTCTTGTCTATGATCGAGAAATTGTGCTCCAAGTCGTCCATAACCGCGAACACGGCTTTCAGAAAGATTTACCCTGTAGGGGTGCACAAATAGCAACACACACACGATCAACCTCGGGAAGAACCAAATAAAAAGCAATGAGGCCTCACGATAATGCGTTCACAGGATTCATAAAATATTTTAGGGGGGCACCCCAATAATTTACCAGCAATGAATTTGGCCAGCTCCGAGACAGGCCCAGGGTTTGCGACAATGGATATAAATGGCGCAGAACCTAAAAGTGTGACTAGGCTTGTCGATACTTTGGAAACATTCCACATTCCTAAACAGTACAAGCGCTCCACGCGCAATCGTAAATAAAGCAGTAAATCATGGTATAAATGCAGGATAGTAATAAATCCCCAAACTAGTTTGTGGCCCCAAGAAAAAGTGTGAATCAAGCTCAGGCGAAGGGGGGTCCATAGAGTCTCTCGAATGTGGATAGTGCAAATAGTTAAGGAATAGGTATCAAGTACTAGGGTGCTATGGGATAGAAGTGAGCATGGAACAACCAAATAACAACTATTGTCCTTCAGTGCCTCTTTCCTTAGTTATCCTATTACTACACAACTTAAGTTGTTTAGATACCTCAATATACAAAGACTCGCACAAAGCCTACACATGCCGTTCTATGACTCGCATGGCTCAAACAAGTCATGTAGAAAAGGCTCATAGGATTGAGGGTACAAGTTTCGGTGGGGTTTAAAAGTAAAGGCTATGTAGTACTTGGGGTTCCAATTTAATGCAATCTTGACTCAATGATGCAAGAATAAGATAGAGGCATAGGTGTTCTATGTATGCAAGCATGGGGAGTTTCTTGCCTGTCGGATCAGTAGTAGGGTAACCAGGATCTAGGTAGTACTCTTGGTTCTCCTGATAATTCCCTTGCTCCGCGTCTGTCCGGAATAAAAACCAAACACACAAATAGCCATAATAAATAAAAGTGCATAATCATATGAATAAATGCAACAATAAAACAAGGTATTCCATGATGGAATGATGCACAATTCCATGGTATAACATAGCATGGCATGGGTGAGGCATGGAAACAATAATAAAGTACTTTATTTAATTATTTAGGCATTGAAGCGATCCAACCCATTATATATTGGATCTTGTGTTTACTGTGCTAGTCCCTTAGATCGATTAGCTAGCACACACAGTTTTGATGAATAAAAGAGTATCAATGCGTCATAATATTGCAATGATTGATCCAAGAATATAAATATTAAAAAGTTGCATAGCTGATAGCTAGCTCAAATAGCATAGTTCAACAAGTAAACAATAGAATAAAGCTCCATCACGCCACATGCAACACGCTGAGTGGAGATTCGCAACCTAAATGATAACCTTACTCGTCTTCGAGTAACCTGCAACATGAAAAGTTGCAGCAACAAATGGTCAATACATTTGAATTGTATTGGCAAGATGTCACTGTTATGTGGACACAATTGGTAACCTATCATATACTTGCACACTTTGGCTAGTGGAGTTCAGGCTCATTTGCATAAAAATGATATAAATTTCTCCTACTTTTGAAAATACATACCTTTCTTTAAAACAATGCTTCTATGGACATATCGGCATGAACCCATGTAGAATCAAGATAGTTTAGCTTCGTATGCTCCTAAACTCATGTTCATCCATCAAGTTTTATTAGAGAAATTGGAATGAATGTGCCTTTTCAACTGCGTCAAGAGAAGTTAATCATAATTGTCCTTTTCCGGGGACACGGCTAAGTACTTAGATTAATATATTCTGTAGAAATCATACACTTTACCCACATGACACAATCTCGTCTTGACGCCACCAGTGGCTATGGATTAGTCCACACCAATTGGTATACCGACAGATCAAGAATGTGATGAAGTCTTTCCATAGAAGTCCTCCCAATACACAATGCTAGCACGTCTAACAGGCACTAATGCAAGGATATAACCTCCAATACACAATTCTAGTTAACCTGAAGAGGTACCAATGTAAAGGGTCTTCTAGTATGTAATTAACTAAGCCAGAGCCCATATTAACATGTGGCCATACACGGAAGCCACTAATCAAGACCGTCTATTATCTCTTTGAAGCCTGTGTGGCAATCCTCACCATAATCCACACTCGATGACCCAATCAATGCCATTCTACCCAGTTGATTCATTGATTAAGTGGTTTTCATTTAAGCAAAACATAACTTTCTCATACACATATGTATAATGAAAACCATCCACCCAACTAATAGCATTGCTAAGCAATCTACAATACGATGGCTATCAAGGAATCGACTGGGGGCCTATGACAATTCTATTGGGTACTCACACCATAACATAGCATATAAGTAAAACATTTCCAATACATGCAAAGCTACTGAATTATAAATGCATAATAAAACAATAGGAGATTTATGATAGTGACACTTGCCTTAGTTGTAGTTCTCGATCACAAAATCATCACAATCTCAATAATCGCACTCTAGACAATCTATCGTGCCAAAAGATAATTGCAATCAATCATACAGTAACACACACACAAAGCAATATGCATGCATGCTAGAAAAGAGAAATAAGATTAAAAGCTTTTCTTAAACATTTTCCATTAAACAAAAGGGTTTTAACAAGCATTATTGGAATCTAAATACTATCAGTATGAAATTGTTTCAAAAATTTTTGGAAAAACATGATACTGGATATACAATTTTTATAGCTTTCATTTGCCGCTGGTTTCACTTTAAAGTGATGTATATAATAAAATTTATAGCCAAAATACTCAATTAAGAGATTTAATCATAGATAATAATTTTGTACTGTGAAAAATTCAAATAATGCTATAGAGGCGTAGGTTACATTTTTATGAATCCATAGACACCAAAGTTTCCAATTTTGGAGTTTTGGCTATTTTTCTATGAATTAATAACCATTAATTAGATTTAAATTATTCAGAACATATTAATTTGGCGAAGTGCAAGTTTCATTGCAGAATAAAATTCTACATATTTTTGTGATTCCATGGATATATCATTTGTACTTTTCTGACTTTTATTTTATTTTCTATGAATTTTTTCAAGGTTTAATACATTTTCTGCCTTTTATTTCTTTTTTTGAAAACCGATGGAATATTCCAGGAATATACTCTACGACGTGGCGCGATCCAGTTTTATGATACCTGTTCGGTCTGGAATAGAACAGCAGCCGTTGGATCTTTGAAGATTTGATGGTGGCTGTTGTCCGAGGCGATTCTCACCTGAGGCTGTTCCTGGCGGCGGTGGACGACTCTGCCGGCAGTGCTGGTGGTGGCTAGGGAGTATCCGACGCCAGAGAGGTGGTCCACGAGAAGTGGGCGATGATGGCGATCAATATGGTGGCCACTGCGTCGTACTTGGCTTCCTGGGTTGGTGGCGATGAACGACCGGAGGACCTTAGGCCGTTGCGGCTCTGGTGAGCATTTGGAGGAGATATGGCGACCTGATGAGCGGGATAAGAGGTCATGCAGGTGAGGTACCGAAAGGTGGTTTGGATAGAGGTAAAAGGGAGGCGCGGTGTGCTCAGGGTCGTCAAGGTCGACCTCGGTCTGGGAACTCCTCTGGCGGTGGCGGTAGGGATCTCTGGTGGCGGCTAGGGTTTGCCGTTTTCGAAAAAAAAGTCGAATCGGAGGCGAGGGATTTTATAGGAGATGATGGCGTGCACGGGGCAAACAGATCCGAAGGAAATCCGCAGGTTTTTCGGGTTTTCGGTTCAGAACGACGAACTTGTGGCCGCGTCGGTCACTGGTGCGAGGAAGGGGATGACGCGTTGGGTCCGTCGGTTAGCAGGCGGGTGAAATGGGCAGGAGGGGTCCACGTGCTAGAAAAAAAATAGAAGAGGAAGGAGGACTGCGGCTGTACTTCTAGGGCTGCTACGTCGCTGGGCCGGCCCGCTTGCATGCGCAGTGAGAAGAGAGGGGGCTGGCTGGGTTTGGCCCAGGTAGGTAGGATAGTTAGGTTTTTTTGGTTCTTTCTTTTATTCTTTTTCTATTTATATTTTATTTAATATCTTTTGAATTAAAGCTCCAAATAAGCTCTAACCTATCTCAAAAGTTTTCTAAAATTAAAAATAACCTTTTAGGACTACTAGGGTGTATATTCATATCCATTCAAAATAGAAACATAGGTTTTTGATTTAAAGTCTTAATAGATGCATAAATGAGATTTCAAATATGAATTTGATAAAGAGGCTTTTGAAAATAAAAAAAATTTCAAGATGCTTTATGAAATGCATAGATGCATACCATATGTCAATCACCGAAACATAAATCATTTTATGCCTTTTGCCAAATAGGGCTACTTAGACATTATCAAAATGATATATGGTTTTATGCAATTGGCCTTATTTGGCTACTATGCAATATTTATGAATAGCTTCTTAAGGTTTACTTTAACCACTCAAACAAAACACACAATGCCACAAATTCTCAAAACAACAAGTTTAGTCATATGACATAAAGGAACACAGTTTAAACATCCAATAAAAATGAAGATGTCAAGTTATCTTCTCCCTTTCCAAGCAAGTGGTGAAAAGCATCTAGAATGGTTTCGCAAATTGAAGTAGAGACTCAAAGAGTCCAATAGGGAAAATTAGAATATCGCTCCACCATAATTTTGGGAAAGTTATTTTATTCCCTCTCTTCAATCATTTAAGTATGGTTGTATATTTAAAGAATCCAGTGGTTGAAAAGAATGCATTCAAGTTGGATAGTCATGTTAATCCACTCATACAAAATGATTTTAGACCATGGTTGAGAGAAATTCGAATATGTTCTAAAAAGTTTCTTTTCACTCTTAAATTTCAACAAAGTTAAACAATCAACCAAACTATTTTCTTTATTTAACATTCCAAAAATTAGGAGAATTTTGGAATATGACAGGCATGTTTTGCTCCCATAAACAGATCTGAGTATTTAATATTTATATGATGCATGCTTCAATTCATATCATGGAATGCATAATCAGAACAGGCTCGTCGCTCTGATTGATTTAGACATATTACATGTTGAATTTGGAATTACGGAAGTAAAGTTATGAATTTATTAAGGAAAGGCATTTATTGGCATTTAAATAATTTCGAAATTTTTAATTACTCAAAAATTATTTGGATGGCATATTTGAATTACTCACATTTTTCTGATCAGAAAACATATATTATTTGTATTATTTGAAAATGTGGATTTAAATTTATTATTAAATACAAAACAATTTAAATAAGGCAAAAATCAAAGGTTTGACTAGCTAGGGACAAATATGGACATATTTGAAAACAGGGTTAGGTTCAAAATTGAATTTGAATCATATTTAATTTTGAAAATTTTGTCAAATTCAAATTATTTAAAAAGATATGAATTTATTAAGATTAATTCAATTTTTGGAATTATTTTTAATTGAAAAAATATTCAGGACACTTTTCGTACTCACGCTCGTTTACCCATAGTCACCGACAAGGTGGGGACATGCTGTTGCGGGTCCACCTCGTGCGCGGCCAGAGAGGCGGCACACGTGGCCGGGACAGGGACTGCGGGGTGAGTTTTTGGAAACCGGGGGCCTTCGGGCAAAATGTTCAACACTGGTCTCTCTCGAAATTGAAAATCGCAGCGTGATGCAGCTAGCTGGGACGATGTTCGGATGAAGATGGCGAGCGAACGGTAGCGAATTTCGTGATGCGGCAAAAACAAAAGTTGAAGAGGGGATCAAGTTCTACAAGTTTTCTTTAGAGTGTTTTGTCTAAGAAGGGCTGTGTTGGCAGGGATCTGATGTGTAACTGAGGCGAAAAGACATGGTGTCACGCTGTCGGACTGCACCACTAACAACAGTTTTAACAACAATAACGGTCGTACTTTCGAGGATGATTGCGTGGGCTACTGGCCATGGATTGGGGTGAGGTTTGCGGTGCTGGAGAGAGGGATGTGCCCTATTTGATTGTATGTGCAGAGGCTCATCGGATGTTAGCGAAGAATGCTGAATGTTACGTAGGAACAGAGGTTCAGCGAATTGCTTCTACTGTCGTGGTGAAGACCAGAGCAGCTCGGCGTTCTGGTGGTGCTTCAGTGTCGGAGCATGATGCAGCAGGACGGTGGGAGGGAGGAGGTCTAGGAGCATGCGGTGTTAGTTGACGGAGTGGAGAACAACGACGAGGGTTATCTGGCAGCAACAGAGACGATGATGAGCTACAGAGCGGGTCGAGCACGGCACGTGGCGGCTATTGCTGTGCGGTGGAGACTGTTGGCTACGTCACGGCGAGCAGACGGGCTGCTGGGCACGAAACAGGGTAAGGGAGGCTAGAGAGAAGGAGGGTGTGAGGTTCCTTGCCTAGAGGGTGCTAGTGATGGCGGTACAGCAATGTGGCCGACAACGTCATGGTAGTGCTACGAGGATAACGGCGAGCTCCTGGCCACATAGGGACAACGACGCGTGTTCCCAGCTCAGGTCGGCTCCGCCTCGCTCCATGTTCCATACTGATCCAGAAACCAGGAATGTGACCGGGATGACAGCGATCTCCGGTGACGGCGACCAGGGTAAATGGAGGCTAGGGTTTAGGTAGGCCTGGTCCTTGCGGCAGGAAGGAAGAAGAGGGTGAAACGATTGTTGTAGGTGAAAAGGAGAAGACGGGTTGGTGAAAGCATTCTACTGTGCGCTTTAAGCAGAGAGGAGGGAGGGCACGCACGACGCGTGGTGAGGCGTCCTGCTCGGGATCAGTGCTCGAGAGAGGAAAGAAAAACAGGGTCAGGCATCGCCGCTATTCCTCGTTGGGTAGGTGCGGTCGAACCAGGGAGGCACTAGGGTGGGTCTTAGCTAGCTCGGGTCAACCCTAGGGTGTTGGGCAGGGTTAGGTATAGCGGTTGCGTATCATCCGGTGCATCTAGATCAAGGAGGGGAAGGATGGCTTGGAAAGAATAGGTTTAGAAGGTAGCTGTTGAGGTAGCTTCTTAGATAGATAGGTTTTGTTTCTTTTATTTCTTTTTGGTTTCTTTTGAAATTTTTATTTGAAAAACCAACCATGCAACAATCTCAAAACACTACAAGAAAAGTTGGCTTTTACAACAGACAATTTTCGTGGTTGAAGGCCCATTTTTCGTGGCTAAAAAGTCTTCTATGACAGATGTCCATCGTGGTAAAAGCCCCGTCACAAAAGAATCTACAACTTTTTCCTGACCATGGCGGATCGCACCCTTTTTCCACGAAAACATGTTCCATCGTAGATCTGTTCACCAGCCGCGTTGACTGCTGACGTCATGCAAAATGCCATGTGGCAAACACAGTTAATGTCCAGTTACTGCTGTTAATGGCCACAGAAACCGTGGTAGAAGCCAGACCCAGCCAAGGCCTGCTAATAATTAAGTGGGCCGGCCCATAAGGGGAACCCAATAAGATTATGGCCCGTTACTATTTCGTACTGCACTGTTTGAAATGGGCCCACTAGTGCAGACATCAGCGGCCCGTGAAATTTCAGGCCCGACACTGTTTCAGCCTATAGAAGGCCCACCTTGGTCCAATACTGTGTGGCCCATTTTCAGCCTGGGCCAAGTCTGTCCATTACTAGTAAGGCCTTTTGTCGGTTTGTCACTTTTCTTGCATCCATCGTGGGCCATTACGACCCTATATAGTTATGGCCTTTCCTGTTCTAGACATTCACTGTTCCGGCCTTCCACTATTCAGTCCCATAAATGGGCTAAAGATTCTGGCCTGCTAAAGCTCTGGCCTTGTTATTGTTTCCGGTCTGTTACTGTTCTATCCTTTCACTGTTCCAGCCTTTTACTGTTCCAGCCTTTCATTGTTCTGGCCTTTTACTGTTTTGTTCTTTTGCGGTCAGATTCTACGTATAATGGCCTCAGTGTAGGCCCGTCACTATTGATGGTGGCCCATCAAGGACTGATAAAACATCGTGGGCCTGCTATTGTTTAATCCTATCTAACTTAGATCCATTGCCAAGACATAAACGTGGATAAGAAAAGAACACAAGTTCTCTAAAATGTTAAATAAATTCTAGAACTATGGAAAAAAATTATAACTGGAAAAATTAGTAAACTATTACAGTCCTGAAAAATTCCGTAGCTTGTAAAGCATCATGAGAGTATAACACAGCTGATAAAAAATATAATCTCAGTTTAAAAAATGTTCCTTTTGGGGAGCTCGCGCCGCCTCACATGTAACAGCGGGATTGCGATGAGACTTGTTGAGGATATTATTAAGTAGATTCTCCATTAAAGCTTGCCTGTTTTTTAACTCAGATAACTCCTGCCTTGCTATGGAGACTACTGCATCTGTTCTGTTGGCTTCCTGTCCAACTACATAAAGTGCATCTTGGAGTGTAGCACCAAAAACTCTTTCTGCTGGAATGTATGGAGCAGTCAAGATTGTGTACCTACATGAGCAATACGCATTGTCACTGCTGCTCTATCCAAAGAGATCTACACTTGAGGTAGTTGTTTTCTATTCTACCTTAATATTTATATATGCAACCTAGAACAAAAAGAAACGTCATATAACATAATTGCCAAGGAAAACAAAAACTAATGAATTTCAAATCATTCCTTTTGCTAAAATGAAGAAAGCAATTAGTAACGGCAGGGCATCATACATCTCTTTCTTCTGGAATAACTAGAACAGTTGACTTCATAGAGGGATGAGATAGTGTGCAACTGTCACTTCTGCCATGTGAAATGACTGCTCTACTTGATGAAGGCTGAAACTAAGATAAAATAAGTTACAACATCATACAAAGAAACAAAACTACCATGTTCATTCTCAATGATTTTCAAAAGATTATTTGGTCAGTTATAGAGATGTAAGTACTCGATACAAGGACCTCATGTAGACAGGTGCCTCTAATAGAATAGCCAAATCATTTTAGAGAAATGGTCAAACAATCTATCGAACAGTTAGAATGTTTAAATTTTTGGATTGTCTGCCCAAAGACAAAGTGTCCTATCATCTGCCTCGTATTAAAATAGCCATACACGTGTAGATATTAGAGTGAGATTTGAAGTAGACGGTTCTTTATATTGGATTTCATTGCATTTCTAGCCTTGTTATAATCACCATAGTGCCTCCAACAAAAATAACAACTCAACTAGAGTCAATGGCATGACACCAAGGGACTTAAACCTTAAAAAAAAGGGGGGGTGTCCTTATAGTAGCTCTATGTAGAGTCTCGGGGTTGTTGATCTAGTTACAGGTAAGTTCATCGATGATGTCCGCTGCATCAAGTAATTGGACTGGTGGTCTCCATAATTCAGTGTCGGTCCTCTGCATAATGGTGTAGCGAATAGTGAACACAAAAAGGTTCCAGTCTCATAGATGTTAGCATGAAGTGATACAAAAGCAATAGATACTTACGAGATTATAGGGGTCATTCATTCTACGATTTATAGTGTAAGCTGCACCTGTTCATTGCATAACAACAACAAATGGTTAGGAATAGTGGGGTAAGCAGAAGCATATGAAACAGACATCTTAGTGGAAGCAGTATAACGAATGTAAGTGCGTACTTCATACATAGGACAAAAGCATCAAGAAAGAAATAACAATTAGTGTCATAGCCTACGCCAAACCAGAGAGAAATTATAACCGCATCACATATGGGCACTTACTAAAGTAGATAATGGAAACAAATGTGTTAACCGTTGGCTGACTCATATTTCGCCATGAAATACAAAATCACACTTGAATGCGTTAGGGTTAAACCTGATTACAAAAAAATTATTTAGGAAGATACGGGTAACAAGTATAGTACTTATAAGTTACTACAAAAGTAGCACCAATACAAAATACAGTTAACTGCTATATATTTATCTTACCAAACTCCAAGGAGATATGGTTACCTCGGTCGTGACAGAGTTTAGGCATGATGCGAATCCTGGGTGGGGACGTCGAGGTTGTCGAGGGTGCTGCGGTTGCGGTGCTTGTGGGCGAAGGTGAAGCAGAACAAGGTTTCCTCCGAGCGCTGATCGACAGCGGCGAAGAAGCAGATTCCTGGAGGTGGGAATGTGTTCGCCGCGCTAGAAGAGTGGGTCGGTGAAGCAGATCTGGTGGTGCACGGCGACGACGGTGAATCAGATCTAAGGTGCTGAAGGTAGATCTAGGGTTTTCCACAGGGCTAGCGCAGCCAGGGGCGAGGATTGTGTGTGGGTGAGGGGGGGTCAGTGGTAGGGGCGGGGTATAGAGGTACTGAACGGGTTAATTACGATTGAAGCCCCAACGAACCGACTTCACTAGGGGTAGAAGGGGGATTCCAAGATGTTTGAAACATTGGATAGCGGGAGATTTTCCTGCTCGACTAAATTCAGATTTATGTATAGTCCAAATAGTAGTAAATTGGTAAGCCATACTCCCTAGAATCAAAGGCTGATAGGCACATCGATGATCATCCATAGCCCATACTGCCTAAGTTCAGAAATTAAGGGCCCATTTGGCCATTTGGCATCTAAATATTGATCATCCATGTCCCAGATTGGCTCGGTTCAGATATTAAGGACGAGTTTGGCATCAAAGTATTTTTAAATTATTTAGAAAATATTTTGATTTCTGAATAAACTGAACTATTGAATACCTTTTAGTGTTTTCTTCCAACAAATAATAGGGGTTTAAACTGAAGTATTCTCCAAAACTATGTTTTTTAAAATAATTGAGAAAGAGGCCAGATCCCTTTTTGAAGAAACTGAGAAGAGAGAAAACTGAACTATTACTTTGGTAGGCACTAAAATACTATGGCATTGATATATTTCCGTATGATATCTATTCATGAACGCTGATGCGTATGAAGATGTTGTCACCAAGACAGGTAGTGAGCACGAAAATTATGATTAAAGCCCCAACCAACTTGAGTGAAATTGTTTGTCCATAGTCCAACTAATAATAGTAGAATGGTAGGCTGGTGGTATGGGGAATCGAGTGTAATAATAAAGTGCCCTGAGCTTTAAAAAAATAAAGCGCCCTTTATCGATGACTTTTCAATCACTATGGTTGGCAGTGTTCATACTTCTATTCTAAACAAAAATATGGGAACCCACTATTTTGCTAACGTGAATAATCTAGTGCCTGAGGGACGACATCAAACCATTCATAAGGTAAGAAGCGACAGGGTTCTCATTGAAAAAAATGTGAAAGTTGCTAGGCCCCACAAGTACTTTGTTCTGACAACTCTTATTGTCCCTTCGCACTAAGGATGGCAATTTTACCCACGAGTGCTCGCAGGTACTGTACCCGTGTTGGTAGGGTATGGACACAATTTTATACCCATAGGTAATACCCATACCCTAACTCGTTAAGTCATGGGTACGGACACGAGTAGATAGACCCATACCCTATCCATTTAAACTGACATAGTAGTAAAACTTACCTGTAGAGTTACAACCTATGGGGCCAAGCAACCTAGGGAAGAGTATGATACTGTGGCTTCTAAACTTCGATATTTTTCATGGGTACGAGCATGGGTAATGTTTTATACCCGCGAGTATGGGTATGGGTAAAATTTTATACCCATTGACTAAACGGGAGTGCGTATGATATTGTTCTACCCTACTCACACCCTACCCATTGCCAGCCTTACTTCGCACTCATTCATTAATGCGGCCACATTTTCCTTCAGGTTTTTCGAAAGTTGTTCGGTCATGCACACATATCATATTTTATGAAGTACAGTAGTACAACATACGTAGACCACAATTAATTATTCGAGCTAATCACTATTGTTCTTATTTAAAAAGAAAATTTATTATTCTTATTTAAAAAGAAAAATTATTTAAAATCTGAATCTAGGAAGAGGAGTGTGAAGGTTTATTAATGGAACACAATTTCCAATTTCGTAACCTTTCTATAAGCATTCATTAGTGTTTGCCGTTCCTAGAAAAAATCATGTCTACTCTCTCTGTTCCAAAATATAAGACGTTTTAGCTTTGTGAAATAAATGTATCTAGATGTCTTTTAATGTAAATGTTCACTCCGAACATCTACGAACCTATACACTAAATGGCGTCTAGATACATTCGATTCACAAAGCTAAAACGTCTTATATTTCTGAATGAAGTAAGTACATGACAATGACGTGTGGTGTCAACCACTCGTCCACCCAATAAATAAACCCCCTTTATTGATAAATTTTGAATCACTATGGCTAGGAGTCTTCCACCTTATGTTTAAAAGGAAATTTTGGGAACCCACTATTCTGCTAACGTGAATAATATAGTGCGCCTGAGCAACGACATCAAATCCACCCATGAGGTAAGCTCATTAAAAACAAGAAGAAATGTGGGGTTGCTAGGCCCCACAAGTAATCTGTCCTCACAACACTTATTATCCATTCATGCTCATTGATACATGGGTCCTTATTTTTCCTTGATATTAAGTTGTTCGGTCATGCACATATAGCATCATCGCCAATGTTTTTGAATTATCTCTACTACTATAATGGAGCAATCTTGAATTAGATCCATAACACCAATCCTGACTGCTGATCTGTTAGATCCAGTGGTTCAGAGCAGCTGGATATGTGTTGAAGGAGTAGTACCTAGAGCAAACTCCACCATGTTATAGAACCATCATGTCATCCCCCTCCCCGCAAAAAAAGGTTCATAGCATAATAGGTTGTATTCTCAATATGTGTAGATAGTTATTATTAATATACTTAATGTATGCCCTTTTTCTCTGACAAAACTATTGGTTAATAAAAACTTAATGTTCATCAAGTTACATTTCATACCGTATATACGAGTGTGGCACGTGCCTTTTACTAGTAGGAAGTAGCGTGTGACTTCTTACAAATCTTGACACTATATAATGTACGAGTAACTTTGAAAGATCAAAATTGAATCATGACTGGCAAATCTCAACAATGTTAACTCTTGGATCTTTTTTTCCATTCTAGCACGTAGAAGATTCTATCGATAGTCCTTAGCACAATGAACGCTATGCAAAAACCACAAAGATTCTAATGACATGTTACACATTTAATTATCTTATCATACCTTGTATATAGTGTACGAATAACTTTGAACTTTAACCGTTGGATGAAGATTGGAAATCCCAACATTGCTTACCGATGGATTTTCCTTCCACTCTAACATTTAGAAGATTCTATTGATATAGTCTTTAGCACATTGAACGCTATGCATAAACCTCAAAACACACTTTCCATCATTGTAGAATCTATATATCATTTCTCTAGAGCATGTCGGGAATTATGTACCTACTAAATGATACAACTTAAAAGAACCAAAAATACACCAGATACTTTATGGATGTGGCTCAAAATTATAATTATTTTTTGAGATTTACCTATTATTAATTTAGATAAAAATTATATTTTAGTACTATATTATATAATTAACTATGAAATGTTTCCCAAAAAATAAGAAGCATTCAATGACTGGTTATGTATTATGTACAACGATTACAAAAAAATGTCTGTATTTTGCACCAAAAAGGTCTATGGTTGTTGTTATATGCAAAAAGCTCCCCAACATGTGGTGGTACTTGCAGTATCCTCTCTGCTGATGCTCTCAGGGCGAAGGAGTACCAACCGTTCGATCATGTTTCAATGATGGAAGGGAACTTTTGTAAAAAAACGATTTAAGGGAGTATAAAAAAACAATGGAAGGGAACTGCCAGGCTGCTCCTACGTCACATGGCAACTCTTGGATGTCCCGAGCAAGCCTTTTTAAGGAGCCATCAACAACGACCACCTCTCCCATCCAAGCACGACACAAACAACGAAGAACTCTCTCTGTCTCTTCCTATCCCTTTAGGCCAGCCAAGCCACCACACACACAAAAATGCCACGCAGCTGCTCCGATCAGTGCACCTCCATTGACGAGTCCAATGCATAGGCGAACAGGGATATCAGTCCCTACCATGGTGATGGCGAGGAGTCTTTTGATGGGTCGTACTATTCTGACACACCGGAAGGTAATTTTTCCGACGAGGACCCTGCTTACCATCATCTGATGGAGGGGACGCCTCCGGTAGAGAGCAAAGAGGAGGAGGAGGTTCCTTGGTCTTTCATCTATGAAGGAGACATCGTCTTCAAGAAGACTTATCTCGATCCATCCTCCATCGGCAAGAACACGAGGGAGCACGAGCAGGAGGATCAGGGGTTGGAAGATTTATGGCCATTTCTCGACTTCGTCTCCAAGAAGAGTGCACTCGATCCTGCCTTCATTCGCAATGAGAAGAGGAAGGAGAAGTGGGCAGGAGGCTTGAAGAAGAAGAAGACGCCGAGAGCTGTGGGATGGCACGGGAAGCGGAAGGACGACGCTAGCACGAAGGTGACAGTGGAAGGATCCAGGTCCAAGAAGACGAAGAAGTCTTAGGATTCATTTTGTTTAATTTCACATCTACTTCCTTTCTGTAATAATATTCGGAGATTGAATATTAGTATTAGCAAGTGCAAATTGGAATGGTGTTTGCGATCTAGTACTAGCATAAGTACTCCATTTGTCATTTCATCTTCCATTGTTATTCAATAAAACCTCTTGTATTACCGAGGAAGGTGAAATTACTTCCTCCCCTTAATTTATGCATGCGTTCGAGGAAAGAAGGGTGCCAATACAGAGAAACCCACGTTAATTACTCAAGTGAATTCAGGTAATTAATACTGAAAGGAAGAAGCCTAGGAACCCGCATGTATTCTTTAATTACCAATATCAATCATTATAAATGAAATACAAATTAGTAGTATATCAAAGTCCATGGATAAAAAATAACATTTGTACAGTCCACGTAAATCATCTCCTTGCACGACATTTTCGGGGCATTGATTTGAAATTATTTAATGTCACATTGATTTGAAAACTCAACTGCGCCCAACGTGCCAGGTGCTCTCCCCTATCCCTGGCCGTCACCACGGCACGTCAAAAAGGCTGCGTCGCCTGCAAAATCAAGCAAGCACGAAACATCGGTCTATATATGCTAAAAGAATCCAGCAGACATGCAAACATCAGAATCATAGCCCTAGATAGCCTCGGTCCCGTCGATGCTCACCGGCGAGGCACCTGCGACTACATCAGCAATAAGGTGCACCTCAAGCTTGTGGATTGCCCACAAAAAATAGAAAATTGATTTTCCCTCTCTTCTCTCTCTTCCATTTTATATTTTAAAAATTGTGAGGCTCTTTGTGTTGCTTTATATAATTTCTAATTTGTGAGGTTGTTTATGAATTCGTTTTGCTTTCTAGAATTGTTTTCAAAACACGGTAAAATTTCGAGGCATGCATATTCTTAGCAAGAAGTTGAATATTGCCAAACGCTCACTCGTTCTTGATACATTGACTGCCTGGTGGGTCCATTGAACAGATTTTTGCAAGCTTTGAAGTTAATTTTGAAACACGGTGAGTCATAACCTCTTTGATTATTTTCAAAACATGGTCAAATTTCGAGGCATGTATATTCTTAGAAATAAGTTGAATCATTCCAAACTCTCACTTGTTCACGATACATTGATTGCCTGGTGGGTCCAGTGAACAGATTTTCGCAAGGTGTGAAGTTAATTTTGAAACACATGCAAAATTTCAAAACGCGGTGAGCCATAGCCACTTTGATTATTTTCAAAACATGGTCAAATTTCTAGGCATGCATATTCTTCGCAATAAGTTAAATCATTCCAAACTCTCACTCATTCTCGATACATTGACTGCCTGGTAGGTCCACTAAACAGATCATCGCAAGGTGTCAAGTTAATTTCTAAACACAACCAAACTTTCAAAAAAACGGTGAGTCATAGTCTCTTTGATTGTTTTCAAAACACGGTCAATCTTTCGAGGCATGCATATTCTTAGCAAGAAGTTGAATCTTGCCAAACAACTCTTATTCGTTCTTGATACATTGACTGCCTGGTGGGTCCACTGAAAAGATTATCACGAGGGGTGAAGTTAATTTCGAAACACCACCAAAATTTCAAAACACGGAGAGTCATGGTCTCTTTGTTTGTTTTCAAAACCTAGTCAAATTTCTAGGCATGCATATTCTTAGCAAGAAGTTGAATCTTGCCAAACTCTCACTCGTTCTTGATACATTCACTGCCTGGTGGGTCGACTGGACAGATTTTCGCAAGGTATGCAGTTAATTTCGAAACACAGCCAAAATTTCGAAACACAGTGAGTCATAGCCTCTTTTATTGTTTCCAAAACACAGTCAAATTTCTAGGCATGCATATTCTTAGCAATAAGTTGAATCATTCCAAACTCTCACTTAGTCTCGATACATTGACCGACTGGTGGGTCCAATGCACAGATTTTCGCAAGGTGTGAAGTTAATTTCTAAACGCATAAAATTTCAAAACACGGTGAGCCATAGCCACTTTGATTGTTTTCAAAAAAATTCAAATTTCTAGGCATGCATATTCTTAGCAATAAGTTGAATCATTCCAAACTCTCACTCGTTCTCGATACATTGACTCCCTGGTGGGTCCAGTGATCAGATTTTCGCTAGGTGTGAAGTTAATTTCCAAACGCACGCAAAATTTCAAAACGCGGTGAGCTGTAGCCACTTTGATTATTCTCAAAACACGGTCAAATTTCTAGGCATGCATATTCTTAGCAATAAGTTGAATCGTTCCAAACTCTCACTCGTTCTCGATACATTGACTACCTGGTAGGTCCACTGAACAGATTATCGCAAGTTGTGAAGTTAATTTCGAAACACAGCCAAACTTTCAAAACAAGGTGAGTCATAGTCTCTTTGATTGTTTTCAAAACATGGTGAAACATTCGAGGCATGCATATTCTTAGCAAGAAGTTGAATCTTGCCAAACAACTCTCACTCATTCTGATTACATTGACTGCCTGGTGGGTGCACTGAAAATATTATCGCAAGGTGTGAAGTTAATTTCGAAACACAGCCAAAATTTCAAAACACAGTGAGTCATAGTCTCTTTGTTTGTTTTCAAAACACGGTCAAATTTCTAGGCATGCATATTCTTAGTAAGAAGTTGAATATTTACAAACTCTAACTCGTCTCCATACATTGACTGCCTGGTGGTGGGTCCATTGAATTGATTTTTGCAAGTGGTGAAGTTAATTTTGAAACATGGGCAAAATTTTCAAAACACGATGAGTCATATTCTTTTTGATTATTTTCAAAACACGGTCAAATTTCTAGACATGCATATTCTTAGGAAGAAGTTGAATCTTGCCAAAGTCTCACTCGTTCTTGATACATCTACTACCTAGTCGGTCCACTGAACAGATTTTCGCAAGGTGTGAAGTTAATTTTGAAACACAGCCAAGATTTCGAAACACGGTGAGTCATGGCCTCTTTGATTGTTTTCAAAACATGGTCAAATTACTAGGCATGCATATTCTTAGAATAAGTTGGATCATTCCAAACTCTCACTCGTTCTCGATACATTGACTGCCTAGAGGTTCCAGTGAATAGATTTTCGCAAGGTGTGGAGTTAATTTCGAAACACACACAAAATTTCAAAATGCGATGAGCCATAGCCACTTTGGTTGTTTTCAAAACACGGTCAAATTTCTAGGCATGCATATTCTTAACAATAAGTTGAATCTTTCCAAACTCTCACTCATTCTCGATACATTGACTGCGGCCTGGTGGGTCCAGTGAACAGAAATTCGCAAGGTGTGAAGTTAATTTCAATACACAGCCAAAATTTCGAAACACGGTGAGTCATAGCATCTTTGATTGTTTTCAAAACACGGTCTAATTTCTAGGCATGCATATTCTTAGCAATAAGTTGAATCATTCCAAACTCTCACTCGTTCTCGATACATTGACTGCCTGATGGGTCCAATGAACAAATTTTCGCATGGTGTAAAGTTAATTTCGAAACGCATGCAAAATTTCAAAACACGGTGAGCCATAGTCTCTTTGGTTGTTTTCGAAAAACGGTCAAATTTCTAGGCATGAATATTCTTAGTAAGAAGTTAAACCTTTCCAAACTATCACTCGTCTCAATACATTGACTTCCTGGCCGTGGGTCCAGTGAATAGATTTTCGCAAGGTGTGGAGTTAATTTCGAAACGCACGCAAAATTTCAAAACACGGTGAGCCATAGCCACTTTGATTGTTTTCAAAACATGGTCAAATTTCTAGGCATGCATATTCTTAGCAATAAGTTGAATCTTTCTAAACTCTCATTCGTTCTCGATACATTGACTGTGGCCTGGTGGGTCTAGTGAACAGATTTTGC
Source organism: Avena insularis (assembly GCA_023614405.1). Taxonomy (NCBI): domain Eukaryota; kingdom Viridiplantae; phylum Streptophyta; class Magnoliopsida; order Poales; family Poaceae; genus Avena; species Avena insularis. The sequence goes on along the minus strand of JAJUPC010000071.1, from coordinate 305,326 downwards.
AACGTGTGACGTTAATTTCGAAATGCACGCAAAATTTCAAAACGCGGTGAGCCATAGCCACTTTGATTGTTTTCAAAATACGGTCAATCTTTAGAGGCATGCATATTCTTAGAAAGAAGTTGAATCTTGGCAAACAACTCATACTCGTTCTCTATACATTGACTGCCTGGTGGGTCCACTGAAAAGATTATCGGAAGGGGTGAAGTTAATTTTGAAACACCACCAAAATTCCAAAACATGGATAGTCATGGTCTCTTTGTTTGTTTTCAAAACACGGTCAAATTTCTAGGCATGTATATTCTTAGCAAGAAGTTGAATTTTGCCAAACTCTCACTCATTCTTGATACATTGACTGCCTGGTGGGGCCACTAGACAGGTTTTCGCAAGGTATGAAGTTAATTTCAAAACATAGGCAAAATTTCGAAACACGGTGAGTCATAGCCTCTTTTATTGTTTTCAAAACATGGTCAAATTTCTACGCATGCATATTCTTAGCAATAAGTTGAATCATTCCAAACACTCACTCGTTCTCGATACATTGACTACCTTGTGGGTCTAGTGAACAAATTTTCGCAAGGTGTGAAGTTAATTTCGAAATGCACGCAAAATTTCAAAACACGGTGATCCATAACCACTTTGATTGTTTTCAAAACAAAGTCAAATTTCTAGGCATGCATATTCTTACCAATAAGTTGAATCATTCCAAACTCTCACTCATTCTTGATACATTGACTCCCTGGTGGGTCCAGTAAACAGATTTTCGCAAGGTGTGAAGTTAATTTTGAAACGCACGCAAAATTTCAAAACACGGTGAGCCATAGCCACTTTGATTGTTTTCAAAACATGGTCAAATTTCTAGGCATGCATATTCTTAGAAATAAGTTGAATCATTCCAAACTCTCACTCATTCTCAATACATTGACTGTCTGGTAGGTCCACTGAACAGATTATCGCAAGGTGTGAAGTTAATTTTGAAACACAACCAAACTTTCAAAACACGGTGAGTCATAGTATCTTTGATTGTTTTCAAAACATGGTCAAACTTTCCAGGCATGCATATTCTTAGCAAGAAGGTGAATCTTGCCAAACAACTCTCACTCGTTCTCAATACATGGACTGCCTAGTGGGTCCACTGAAAATATTATTGCAAGGTGTGAAGTTAATTTCAAAACACAGCCAAATTTTCAAAACATGGTGAATCATAGTCTCTTTGTTTGTTTTCAAAACATGGTCAAATTTCTAGGCATGCATATTCTTAGCAAGAAGTTAATTTCGAAACACACTGAGAAATAGTATACTAGTAGAGAGTAGAGAAATGAATTGCCTTGGCTGTGTGGTCAGGCAGTAAGGCTTTATCCAATCGCTAGGCACCGAGACCCACCTGGGACGTGCATTTGAGCACCTGTGTCTCTAGTGTCTCCCTGGAAACCGTGGTATGATGACAGCTGCATCTAAGCAGTACAGGACTGTAGTACACTACTAAAGTCTTACTTCATGAATTAGTGAGCAGGAGTACTCGAGTACTACTCCATACTACGAGAACCCTACTGCCACCGCTACCCACCGCCCGCCGCCCTAGGAGTAGTAAAAAGCCGCAAATAGCCACCGCCGCCCGCCACCCACCGCCCACAGATGCCTACCTACTAGAGTACTAACAGTAGTATAGTAAAAAGAAGACATATGTACTGTATTACTATTGGAGTACTAGTAGTACAACTCGAGTATAAAAAGACATATACTCCATATTACTGGAGTACTAGTTCAAATGTACTATGTACTATTACTAGTACTCTGTATTTGTATCTGGACAAGCTTTAACCACAAGAAAAAAATGGATAAGAGAAACGAGTCTGCCATGCCAAGAAAGAAAGAGCCAGAAGAGACAAGCAGATAGAATAAAATGCAGATGGTGCTGAAGACATGCATGCAGTCCTCGTTCTCTCCCCCGCAGCACTGTACACTTTGTGTGACGCCCAAGGTTTATCCGTCTCTCTCTTGGTGTAGACTTTTTCTATTTCCAAAAAAAGGCGTAGATGTTCTTACCACTCACGCAGGTAGATCTGTATGTCTGGTACAGTACTGTACAGGGTATTAAGTGGTTGATTTACTCTCACCTGTCAACTTTTTGCAGCCTTCGTTCAAAAAAAAACTCAATGCATAAAAATTCAGGACTACAGGCACTATATTGGCGAGCCGAGCTTCCAGGGAACCACTCCAACGCTGGGCGCGTCGGTGGATTCCACCAAGAGCTAGCCGGCGATGGACAAAGACGAGCTAGCGCCGATAATTGTTCTATGCCCCCACGACGGCTACCTCACCATGGTCGCCTACCACGAGCTCGACGACCACAAGGCCACGTGCCTGTACAGCCCGTGTGGCTGCACGGAGGTCGGCTGCATATTCACCACCTCGCCGGTCGAGCTCCTTTTGCACCTCAATGACATCCACAAGGTACAAGTGCATAGGCTATCATACGGCCAGCCCATGAAGTGTATAGTAATGATGTCGCTACCGTCCTTTCCACCATCCATGGTAATCGTCTACGGTGATGACGCTACCGTGTTCAGCCATATCATCGGCGAGCTCGGCCAGGCCGCTGCTGTTTCCTCGCCAGCGTCGAAGCCTCGTGCCCGTGGCCCCTGATAGGTGAAGCCGTGCGAATGGCCCATTCGGTCGGCGGACTTCTCGACGGACATCCTTAATGGTGTCATTGAGTCGACGAGCTACGTGTCGCTCGACAGTGTTGGCCTCGAAGATCTGACGTTCCTCACGGTGCCGCCGTGGTACATTACCACGGTGATACCAAGTCTAACTTCACAGGATCGGATACAATGGAACATTATGAATGACGCGATCAGATCCCATATGATATTGACTTCATTGTTGTTACGTACGCCTATTTCAACCTGGAATTCCTAGCCATGCGAAGAAGTAAATAACAACAAGGCTTTGGCCACGTTACGGCTGATGGACGGTACGGGACGAGCAAGGTGTTGTCTTTCTGCGTTTGCATTGACAGGATGAATTGATCTTAATCTTCGGCTAAGTGATCCTAATGCGATGGTAGTGATGTATTACTAGTTAATTTAGTTGTAGAAAAGTATCACTCGTTTACTAGTTAATGTAGTAGTAGTCGGAGGCAGGGTCTCTTTTGGCACTAGGAAGGGTGTATTTTGGCTGTAAACTTTCTTTGTTGTTAATATTTATATTTTGGATTTTAAGTGTTTGCTGAAATTGTTCAACTACTACTCCATGTGCCCACTACTAGGGGGACTCGGATCAACATGCCCCATGTATCTACCACCCAATATTAATCTGATGGACAAAAGTGATCCAAAGCAAAGTAGAAAAGAAAACATCTCACACTTATGCCCCAGTTTTCAGCTATGTTTAATTTTTAGACACTAGATGGGTGAAATGCTAATCTAAAAGTAAATTGTGAAATTTAAACGAATTTAACCTTAGTTGTCAATGGGTATGAACATTCTTGGATTTCAAGCCGAACGGCCAAGGTAAGGCCATATCAACATCATACTTTATGTTGATGATCCCATGTTAGAGAATTTGCATGGCAACAGATCTGGCCATGTTTTAAAAACAATCAAAGAGGAAGTAGTATTAAGAGTTTGGCTCAGATCAGGTGATCTCTCGAGAATGAGCCGAACTAGATTTTTTTCTTTTAGGGTCCTTTATGCTAAATGTATATGGACCTCGATGTATTTTTTACTTTTTTGAGGTCCCTGATGTAAAATGTACTTCGATCGACCATGTAAAGTTCTAACCTAAAAGTAAGTGGTGAAATTTAAATGAATTTAAACTTAGTTGTCAATGACTTTTAACCATTATTGTATTTCAAACGAACGACCAAGGTCAAGGCCATATCTACATCATACTTTATGTTGATGATCCCATATCCAAGAATTCGCATGCCGACAAATTTGGCCATATTTTGAAAACAATTGACGATGAAGTAGTATGAAGAGTATGTCTTGATCAGCTACTCTCTAGAGAAGGAGCCGAACCTGACTGTTTTCCTTTCTTAATTTTAGTGTCCTTTGTGCTAAATGTATGGACCTTGATGTAATTTCCCCCTTTTGTTAGGTCTAAAAGTGTAAGTGGTGAAATTTGGATGATTTTCAGCTAATTGTCAATAAGTATGAGCATTCTTGGATTTCGAGCCGAATGACCAAGGTCAAGGCCATATCAACATTATACTTTGTGTTGATGATCCCATGTTAGATAATTTGCATGGCAACAGATTTGGCCATGTTTTGAAAACAATCAAAGAGGAAGTAGTATTAAGAGTTTGACTCAGATCAGCTGATCTCTCGAGAATGAGCCAAACCAGATTTTTTTTTTCTTTTAGGGTCCTTTATGCTAAATGTATATGGACCTCGATGTAATTTTTGCCTTTTGAGGTCTGTGATGTAAAATGTACTTCGGTCAACCGTGTAAAGTTCTAACCTAAAAGTATTGTGGTGAAATTTAAAAGAATTTAAGCTTAGTTTTCAATGAGTATGAAGTATTATTCTTGTATTTCAAGATGAACCACCAAGGTCAAGGCCATATCTACATCATACTTTATGTTGATGATCCCATATCCAAGAATTTGCATGCCGACAAATTTGGCAATATTTTGAACACAATCAAAGATGAAGTAGTATGAAGAGAAGTATGGCTCGATCAGCTACTCTCTCGAGAAGGAGCCGAACCCGACTATTTTCCTTGCTTAATTTATGGTCCTTTGTGCTCAATGTATGGACCTCGATGTAATTTCCCCCCTTTTAGGTCTAAAAGTGTAAGTGGTGAAATTTAGACGATTTTAAGCTTACTTATCAACGAGTATGAACATTCTTGGATTTCAAGCCGAACGACCAAGGTCAAGGCCATATCAACATCATACTTTATATGATGATGATGATCCCATGTCAGAGAATTTGAATGGCAATAGATTTGGCCTTGTTTTGAAAACAATCAAAGATGAAGTAGTATCAAGAGTTTGGCTCAGATTAGCTGATCACTCGAGAAGGAGCCGAACAAGAAAATTTTCCTTTTAGGGTCCTTTATGCTAAATGTATGGACCTCGATGTAATTTTTTCTTTTTTGAGGTCCCTGATGTAAAATGTACTTCGATCGATCATGTAAAGTTCTAACCTCCTAAAAGTAAGTGGTGAAATTTAAACGAATTTTTGCTTAGTTGTCAACGAGTATGAACCATTCTTGTATTTCAAGACGAACGACCAAGGTCAAGGCCATATTTACACCATACTTTATGATGATGATCCCATATCCAAGAATTTGCGTGCCGACAAATTTGGCCATATTTTGATAACAATTGAAGATGAAGTAGTATGCCGAGTGTGGCTCGATCAGCTACTCTCTCGAGAAGGAGCCGAACCCGACTGTTTTGATTGCTTGTTTTTAGGGTTCTTTGTGTTAAATGTATGGACCTCTATGTAAATTTTCCCCTTTTTAGGTCCTTCTTGTAAAATGTACTCCCATCGACCATGTAAAATTCTAACCTAAAAGTAAGTGGTGAAATTTAAACGAATTTCAGCTTATAGTTGTCAATGAGTATGAACATCCTTGGATTTCAAGACGAACGACCAAAAGGTCAAGGCCATATCTCTACAACAGACTTTATGCTAATGATCCCATATCCAAGATTTTTGCATGCCAGCAAATTTGGCCATATTTTGAAAACAATCGAAGATGAAGTAGTATGAAGAGTGTGACTCGATCAGCTACTCTCTCGAGAAGGAGCCGAACCCGACTGTTTTCTTTGCTCAATTTTAGGGTCATTTGTGCTAAATGTGTGGACCTCGATGTAATTTCCCTTTTTTTAGGTCCTTGATGTAGAATGTACTCCCATTGACCATGTAAAATGCTAACCTAAAAGTAAGTGGTGAATTTCAATGAATTTAAGCATAATTGTCAACGAGTATGAAAAAATCTTGGATTTCAAGCCGAACGACCAAAAGGTCAAGGCCATATCTCTAGATCAGACTTTATGCTAATGATCCCATATCCAAGAATTTGCATGCCAACCAATTTGGCCATATTTTGAAAACAATCAAAGATAAAGTAGTATGAAGAGTGTGGCTCGATCAGCTACTCTCTCGAGAAGGAGCCGAACCCGACTGTTTTCTTTGCTCAGTTTTAGGGTCATTTGTGCTAAATGTGTGGACCTCGATGTAATTTTCCTTTTTTAGGTCCTTGATGTAGAATGTACTCCCACTGACCGTGTAAAATGCTAACCTAAAAGTAAGTGGTGAATTTCAACGAATTTAAGCATAGTTGTCAACGAGTATGAAAAAATCTTGGATTTCAAGGTGAACGACCACAAGGTCAAGGACATATCTCTACATCAAACTTGATGCTGATGATCCCATATCCAAGAATTTGCATCCCGAAAAATTTGGCCATATTTTGAAAACAATCGAAGATGAAGTAGTATGAAGAGTGTGGCTCGATCAGCTGCTGTCTCGAGAAGGAGCCGAACCCGACTATTTTCTTTGCTCAATGTTAGGATCCTTTGTGCTAAATGTGTGGACCTCGATGTAATTTTCCCTTTTTTAGGTCCCTGATGTAGAATGTACTCCCACCGACCGTGTAAAATTCTAACCTAAAAGTAAGTGGTGAAATTTCAACGAATTTAAGCATAGTTGTCAACGAGTATGAAAAAATCTTGGATTTCAAGGTGAACGACCACAAGGTCAAGGACATATCTCTACATCAAACTTGATGCTGATGATCCCATATCCAAGAATTTGCATCCCGAAAAATTTGGCCATATTTTGAAAACAATCGAAGATGAAGTAGTATGAAGAGTGTGGCTCGATCAGCTGCTGTCTCGAGAAGGAGCCGAACCCGACTATTTTCTTTGCTCAATGTTAGGATCCTTTGTGCTAAATGTGTGGACCTCGATGTAATTTTCCCTTTTTTAGGTCCCTGATGTAGAATGTACTCCCACCGACCGTGTAAAATTCTAACCTAAAAGTAAGTGGTGAAATTTCAACGAATTTAAGCATAGTTGTCAACGAGTATGAAAAAATCTTGGATTTCAAGGCGAATGACTATAAGGTCAAGGCCATATCTCTACATAAGACTTTATGTTGCTGATCCAATATCCAAGAATTTACATGCCGACAAATTTGGCCATCTTTTGAGAACAATCGAAGATATTAAAAACAAAAATAATAAATTTCAATTTTCCAAGTGATAGAAATTTATTTTCTGAAAAGCAAGTAAGAAGAATTTATTTCCTTTTTCTGTTAAAAAATAATGAGCGAGAAGAGACTATGAGCACAAAGGAAGTAGCGAGAGAGCTGTGAAGAGGAGGATTTGAAGGCGGTGTGATGTCAGATAAAAGATGGGATGGGTTCCTGACATGAGGTACATGGTACATTGAGTAGAGTAAATTTCAGGACCACAATATATATGCACGCAAAATAAAATGTGTTTTATCTCTCCTTCACTCCCGCATCACCACCCCCACACCCCGGCCGGCTGATCTCTCCCTCGTCCACAATGTGGCGCTGCGCACACGCGTCGACCGACAACCTGCCATTGGTGGCTCAGTTTCTTTGTCGGCGGCTCCGTGTCTTTGTCTAGCGTGTTCGTCAGCTGCATTGGTGGGAACCATTATGGTCCTTACAATAGAGTAGCAATTCAAACTTTCCTGGTTTCGAAATTTTCACTTCCTTCACAAACATTCGAGGGGAAGGATATTCAATAGATCGTCATTCGCGGTACTACTACTAGTACTACATGGTATAGTGAGTAGTACCAAAAGAAACTTTTTTTGACGAGTAGTACCAGAAGAAACTTCATACAACCATTAACTTCATATAGGACTCACTGCTGAAATAGTGCATGTCCGGCGCCTCCTTGCACCTAGTCCGTGCCGCCAGCAGCAACTCGTGACATCGTCACCAACGACAGCTCCAGCGACAGAGCCGGCTCTTGACTCATCGGCACCTCTGGAGAAGGAGGCGACACCTCCCGAGCCATCGGCGGCACCGCTAGAAAATGAGGCGGCACCACCCGAGCCATCGACAGCTCCGGGAGAACACTGTGGATGAAGTTGCCGTTGTTTGGGAACCGGTTCCAGTAGTTGGTGAAAATGTTGGAGCCGGTGAACACCACCATCTCGCAGCCGCAGTGGAAGGCCTGGCCGTAGAGGAGATGGGCGTCCCTAAAGTTGACGAACTTGACATTCAACGTCCCGTATGGATTGTCGTAGATGTCGTACATCTGGTACTTGCGGTCACCGTACCCAGCGTCGAGGAAGGCGCACACCAGCTGCCTATTTGTTCTCCGCAGGGAGAAAGCCCAAATGCGCAGGGCATTGTCCTCCTATGCGACGATGTCGGGGTATTTGCACTCCGGTACGGCGGGTGGCAGCCGGAAGGTGGCCATGGATGACAGACGAGGTTGGAGATGGTTGCTAGAAGCGGGGGATTAGAGATGGTTTGGTGCGGGGAAGGGGAGAGATTAAATAGGAAGGAGGTGATCCAAGATTAATGTGGAAGATTACCGAAGCGAGGGGACAATCAATGTCGCTGATGAAGCCGATGCGTGTGGCAAATATCGATGACGATGACTAGGGTAAGCGACTGGACAAAATGCTGACTCTACTTCCTGCACTCGATGGCCCAGTCATAATTTTGTGGTGCGTCTAAGGCGACCGCGACCTCCCCAATCTGTGGGCCCTACGTGGATGACTGATTTGATGGGTGAAAACAAATTGATAATGATAAAGTGGTATGAAATGTGATTTAACAAACATGAAGTTGTTTTAGCCAATATTCTTGTTAGACAAAAATGCATACATTAAGTCTATTAGTAATAACTATCTACCCATATTGAGGATACATCCTAGTGTGCTATGGAATTTTTGGGGTGGTGAAATGATGGTTCTAGAACATGTTGGAGTTTGCTCTAGGTACTATTCAAAACGAATCCAGCTGCTCTTAACCATTGGATCTAACAGCCCAACGGTCAGGATTGGTGCTATGGATCTAATTCAAAACTGCTCCATTATAGTAGTAGAGAAAAGTACCACCACCGGGTAGAATGGAAAAAAGAATATCCAACGGCTAGCATTGTTGTGATTCGCGAGTCTTCATCCATAGGTTAATACTCAAAGTTATTCATACATTATATAGTGGTAAGATAATATAACAAAGACTATCAATAGTATCTTCTAGATGATGGAATAGATTAGAGGATCCAATAACTAGGAGCAATGTTGGGATTCGCGGGTCATGAATCAGCGATCAATATTCAAAGTTGCCCACACACTATATATAAAAAATAGTGGTAAGATAAGAAAAGAAAGACTATCAATAGTATCTTCTTGATGCTAAAAAGGAAATGAAGATCCAACATCTGACAATGTTGGGATTCGCATCTTGATCCAACGGTCAATATTCAAAGTTATTCGTACACTATATAGTGCTAAGAAAAAAATGAGAAACATGTGTTTTGACACCTTTGAATACAAAAAAATGCTATGGCTGCTTCACAATGTTCATTGGCCTACGGTGTATGTACATTCCTGGCTTTGACCCGAACAGCCAAGGTCATGACCATATTGACATCATATCTCTACTACTATAATGGAGCAGTTTTAATTTGAATTGGATCCATAACACTAATCTTGATTATTGGGTTGTTAGATCCAATGGTTCAGAGCAGCTCGATTCGTGTTGAATAGTACCTATAGCAAACCCCACCATGTTCTAGAACCATCATGTCACCACCCCCAAAATTTCATAGCACAGTAGGTTGTATTCTCAATATGTGTAGATATAGTATTAATAGACTTAATGTATCCATTTTTTCTCTAACAAGACTATTGGTTAATAACAACTTAATGTTTGTTAAATCACATTTCATACAATATATACATGTGCGGCACGTGCCTTTTACTAGTAGTGGTAAGATAAGAAAAGAAAGACTATCAATAGTATCTTCTCGATGCTAAAATGGAAATAATGAAGATCGAATGTCTGACAATGTTGGGATTCACGTCTTGATCCAACGGTCAATATTCAAAGTTATTCGTACACTATATAGTGCTAAGAAAAAAATGAGAAACATGTGTTTTGACACCTTTGAATACAAAAAATTCTCTCGCTGCTTCACAATGTGTATTGGCCTAAGGTGTATGAACATTCCTGATTTCGACCCGAATATCCAAGGTCATGACCATATTGACATCATATATAATTTATGATACAGTACCTGTATATGGTAGATTCATGCATGTTCTTCAACAAGATATGTTGAAAGTGAGAAGTGTGTTGTTTTCTTTTGTTAAGCAAGTACTAGTCTTACCATTACCACTATGTTAACACTATATGGTGTACAAAAAACTTTGAATATTAATTGTTGGATCAAGACTCATGAATCCCGACATTTCCAGCCGTTGGATCTTCTTTTCTATTCTAGCATCAAGAAGATTCTATTAATAATCTTCATCATAATGAAATACTATGCACAAACCTCAAAACACACTTCTCCATCATTCTAGAATCTTCCCCTTGTTTCTATAGACCATGTTACCACAAATTTCAAGCATTTGATTTTAGTGTCCTTTGTGCTAAATGTATGGACTTGGATGTATTTTTTATTTTTTGAGGTCCTTGGTGTAACATGTACACATCCACTTACCGTGTTAATTAATTGAAGAATCTCTCTCCCTCGAGGCATACCTTAGTCAAAAAAAGTACCACCACTAGGGCTGGAATTCAAGCCGAGCCGAATCAGCTCAGCTCGACTCGCTAAAGCTCGTTCAACTAATTACCTAGCGTGGCTCGGCTCGTTTACAAAACAATTTCATATTTGAAACTCGGCTCAACTCGGTAAACTCATGAGTAACTCATGAGTAGCTTGTTTAGCATGTTATGAGTTACGAACAAGAGCACATATAAGAAAAACTACTTATTATCCTACTAATTAAGAACTAGAATAAGGATAGTACTTTCATAATAACATGAAGGCAAGATCGAATGGAAAATATAGTAGTTATACACCATTACATGTACAAGAAACATTCGTAGTATGGCACTCATCAGTGGAAAATTTCAAATTCTATATTTGAACGAGTTTAACGAGCTAAACGAGTAGCTCATTTAGCTTGGGTGAATAAACAAGTTCAAATCTAAAACTAGGCTCGACTCGTTAGACACCGAGTTCAAGCCGAGTCGAGTCAATGAAGTTACACTCATTTAGCTCGCGAGTTTCGAGTTATAATTCCAGGCCTAACCACCACCCGGTTTTTAGAAAAAGTGGGGACCATGTTTTCTTACAATTCCCTAGTCTTAGCACATTTCAAGATTCCCTAGCGAACCATGCACACTTAAATAACTTTATGTCGATTGAAAGAAATTAGGTCAAACTTGAACTACAAGTAAGCGCGGTAGATTCCTCTTGAATTTTGCTAACGCCGTCTGAAGGGACCCATGATGTCTATATATCAAGACTTAAGTTCCAGGACAGAGTACTAAACACTAGTAGTACCTACTTGCAAGGCTCAAGGCCTATTTTTTTTGAAAAGTCAAACTATGCAAAGTTTGTAGAAAAATATATTAATATTTACAATATGAAATACATACCCTTTGATACATCATGAAACATATATTCACATGGTATCTAATAATATCATACAGTAGTTCTTGATTTTTTTAGAAGTTTTGTCAAACTTTTTGTAGCTTCACTTATCAAAAAAAAGCCTTAGGCCCTGTTTGGAACAAAGGAAAATCAGGATTTTTGGAGGATAGGATTCCTATAGGAAAAATTCCTATGGGTTTGTTTGGGATAAATGAATAGGAATCTAAGATTCCTTTGAAATTCCTATGGTATAGGCTATTTCATAGGAATTTTTTAGGAAAAATAACATGAGGTCTAACATCATGTTTCATCTCCTTGTGTCTATAATTCATGTGGTTTTCCTGTGTGACATCCAAATGACACCCTAAATCTTTTTCATGTGGACTCCTGTAGGAATTGAGCATACATGATACTATCTTAATTCCTGCGTTTTTTCTATTCCTATGTTTTGCATTCCTGCATTCCAAACAGGGCCTTAGGCTTTGGGACGGAGGTACTAGTGAGATGAGGGAAAAAACCGAGGAGCAAAAGGAGCTCAGAGAATAAAAGGGAGGCAGGGCGAGAGGGCAGCGTGATAGGGCACTTGAAGGCGGTGCGATATCAGAGCAGAATTATGATGGGTTCCTGACATGAGGTACTATAGCCTTTACAGCATACACACTCTAGTAAATTTAAGTACTTATGTGCACTCAAAACAAAACAAATTTATTTTTTTGGCTCTTAGTCGCCGCCTCACCATCCCTCTCAGCACTCCCTCATCTACAGCGATGCGCATGTCTGTCTCGGTACGGTGGCTCAGCTGTGTCTCCGGCGTGTGTGTTGGTGTACATAGGAAGGAACCAGGCATTGGCAGCAAAAATTAGTAGAATTCAAACTTTCGATTTATTCTTTTCCTTTCCAAGCATCAGGAATGAAGGTTATTCAAAGGATGACCATATCGACATCATATCTCTATTTGTACTATTACTAGAAAGTTGCACGTGCCTTGCACGTGAGACTCAGATAGTAGACATATGACATATCATCACCATATAAAATTATAATTGGTAAAGAACAATAAATTATAAATTTTATCAACATCTATAAAGTATGGGCGTATCCTTGTACTTTGTATGTCATGTAGAAGTCAAAAATTATTAGCTACCTAACACATGAATTTTTGATAACATGGTCTAGAGAAAAAAGGAGAAGATTCTAGTGTGATATAGAAGTGTGTTTTGAGGTTTGTGCATAGCATTCATTATGCCGAAGACTACAAATAGAATCTTCTAGATGCTAGAATAGAAAATAAGATCCAATGGCTAGAAATGCTGGAATTCGTGAATCTTGATCCAACGGTCAACATTCAAAGTTATTCGTACACTATATAGTGGTAAGATAAGATAATGGAGTAGTTTTCAATTGGATCCTTAGCACCAATCCTGACTGTTGGGCTGTTAGATCCAATGGTTGAGTACTGATTCGTGTTGAATAGTACCTAGAGCAAACTCCACCATGTTCTAGAACCATCATGTCACCACCCCCAAAATATCATAGCATAGTAGGCTGTATTCTCTCTACTACTATAATGGAGCAGTTTTGAATTGGATCCATAGCACCAATCCTGATCGTTGGGATATTAGATCCAATGGTTCAGAGAAGCTATATTCGTGTTGAATAGTAGCTAGAGAAAATTCCAACATGTTCTAGAACCATCATTTCACCACCCCCAAAATTTCATAGCACTGTAGGATGTATTCTCAATATGGGTAGATAGTTATTACTAATAGACTTAATGTATGCATTTTTTCTCTAACAAGAATATTGGTTAATAACAACTTAATTTTTGTTAAATCACATTTCATACAGTATATACGTGTGTGGCACATCCCTTTTGATCAACATGTGAGACTCGGATAATAGACGTCTGACATATCATCACTATATACAATTTTAATAGGTAAAGCATACAAAAATATAAATTTGATTGATATCTATAAAGTATGGGTGTATATTTGGTTCTTGTACTTTGTATATCATTTAGAAGTCACCGATTATTAGCTATCTAAACCTAGAAAATTTTAGTAACATGCTCTAGAGAAACGAGGGAGAAGATTCTAGAATGATGGAGAAGTGTGTTTTGAGTTGTGTGTATACCATTCATTGTGATGAAGACTATCAATAACATCTTCTAGATGCTAGAATGGAAAAGAAGATGCAACGGCTAGAAATGTTGGGATTCACGAGTCTTGATCCAACGGTTAATATTCAAAGTTATTCGTATAGTATATAGTGATAAGATAAGATAAGATAAGATATATATATGTAGAAAAACGTCAAAACACACTTATCCATCATTCTAGAATCTTCTCGATTGTTTATCTAGACCATGCTTTTAAAATTTTCAATTATTAGGTAGCTAATAAACATTTATTTCTACATGATATAAAGTGCAAGAACCAAATATACACTCATACATTAGAAACAACGTGGCTCAAATTCATAGATATTTCAAGATTTACCTATTACAATGTCATATACTAATGACATGTCATGCTTCTGTATATTATGTGAGTTTGACGTGCAAGGCACGTGCAGCTTACTGGTAATACTACAAAGAGCATGGCTCAGCTCTATGATGGAGGAGCAGGACCCGACTACTAATTTTAATTGCTTGATTGCAGGGTCCTTTGTGTTAAATGTATGGAATTGGATGCAATTTTCACCTTTTTAAGGTCCTTGGTGTAACATGTACACATGCACTAGCTGTGTTAATTATTGAAGCATCTCACTCCTTCGGGACATACCCTAGTCAAAAAATAAAGTGCCACCACCCGATTTTCAGAAAACGCAGACATGTTTTGTTACAATTCCCTAGTCTTAGGATGTTTAAAGCTTCCCTATATATTAGCTAACTATGCCCATGCACTCAAACAACTTTATGTCGATTTAAAGAAAGTAGGTCAAATTGGAACTACAAGTAAGCGCGATAGATTCTTTCTTGAATTTGCAAGAGATCCAATAATTAACAATGTTGGAATCTGTCAATCTATATCCAATGATCAATGTTCAAATATATCCGTGTTATATATCATATTAGTAAGTTGCACATGCCTTGCACGTCAGAATCAGATAGTAGAACTATATGCCATATCATTTTTTCTCTACTACTATAAATGAGCAGTTTTGAATTGGATCCATAGTACCAATCCTGACCGTTAGGATGTTAGATCCAATAGTTCAGAGCATGTGGATTTGTGTTGAGTACTACCTAGAGAAAACTCCACCATGTTCTAGAACCATCATGTCACCCCCCCCCAAAATCATAGCATAGTAGGTTGTATTCTTAATATGTGTAGATAGTTATTATTAATAGACTTAATGTATGCATTTTTCTTAGATAAGACTATTTGTTTATAACAACTTAATGTTTTTTAATCACATTTCATACAGTATATACGTGTGTGGCATGTGCCTTCTACTAGTTTATATAAAATTATAATAGGTGAAGCCCAAAAATAATTATAATTTCGAGCTACGTCTATAAAGTACCATTGGATCTTAATTCTATCCATTCTAGCATCTAGAAGATACTATTGATAGCCTTTAGCACACTAAAAGATATGCACAAACCTCAAAACACGCTTCTCAATAATTCAAGAATGTTCTTCGTCATTTCTCTAGAGCATGGCGAGTACTATTAGGTAACTAATAGGTTGATTACTACTACTCCCTCTGAGCCATATTAGTTAACTTGGATTTATCTAGATACAGATGTATCTAATACTAAAATGTGTCTAGATACATCCATATCTAGACAAATCCGAGTTAACTAATATGGGTCGGAGGGAGTACATGATACAAAGTATAAGAACCAAATATACAACGGATATTCTATGGACGTGGCTCAAAATTATAATTATTTTTTGAGCTTCACCTATTATTATAGTTTTTTAGTAGTCCTAATTATCAGAGTTGGGCATGTGGGTTCAAATCCTTCGCGTACTAGAAA
Organism: Avena insularis; assembly: GCA_023614405.1. NCBI lineage: Eukaryota > Viridiplantae > Streptophyta > Magnoliopsida > Poales > Poaceae > Avena > Avena insularis. The sequence continues at coordinate 289,716 of JAJUPC010000071.1, read as the reverse complement.
AGAGATTCTACGGTGCACGCTATCTAGCAGTGAGGGGAGAAATGTGGGTTCACGTCCTTTCCTGAAACACAGTCTACATGACGAGACAGTACAATACTAAGCCAGGACGTGACAACTTGATAGTCTAGCACTCTAGCTATAACTCTAGCAGGCGTCCTCGATCCACTGCAGAAGACCGACGAGGGAACACACAAAATTAACAACCCTCGTTCAAAGAGCCTCCCATCTTCCCCATCTCTGGAGATCCTCATTCGCTAATGCTGGCTAGCCGCATTTTGGATCCTCTAGAGCGTTGCACTTCCTAAATTTTCCTAGCCATTTCTCGCCCACTGCATCGGTTCTTGCAGGCCTCCATCACTCTCCTCCAAGAAACTCCAACAATCATATTTGAATCCGCCCTCGCCCCTAGTCCATCCAGACGCAATGGCGGATTCGATGCACAACATTCGGTACGGTGGCTGGAGTGATGACCCACAAGTATAGGGGGTGTATCACAGTATTTTTGATAAGTAAGAGTTTCGAACCCAACGAGGAGAGAAAAGGTGTTGACGAGTGGCTTGGAGCAGGAGTTCTCTGTAATACTTAGCAAACGGATTGTTAGGGGTTTTTGATAATGCAGATAAATAAAGTGCGAGTAAATAAAAGACAATAATAATAGATGCAGCAAGTGGCCCAATCCTTTCTTTAACAAAGGACAAGCCGGTTGTATTACTTAATATGACCAAACGTTCTTTAGGACACATAGGAATATTGTCAAGTGCTTTCGCTTCATATAGTTGATTAATCTTATTTAGTTGGATAAGTGTTGTGTGGGTGAACCTGTGCTAATGTACTGACCTTCCTAGGACTAATACATACTTGTGATTATACCCCTTGCAAGCATCCGCAAGTACAAGAAAGTAATTAAGATAGAAACCTAACCACAGCTTTAAACTCTGAGATCCTACACTCGCTTGTGCAAAGGTTTCCTAACGGGGGTTCAGGTTTCTGTCACTCCAGTAACCCCTACGATTAGTAGCCAAATACACAATGCATTCCCCTAGGCCCATAAAGGTGAAGTGTCATGTAGTCGACGTTCACATGACGCCACTAGAAGAATAACACCACAACTTAAATAACAAACTATTGAATCTTTCTCAACACAATTCCACTACTAACAACATGACTTCTCCCATGTCCTCAAGAACTAAACGAACTACTCACAAGACATCATATGGATCAAGATCAGAGATGAAATAATGATAAGTAACAATCTGAACATAACAATAATTCAATGGTTCCACTCAATAGCATCAACTACAACAAGTAATCAATACCCGGAAAGTTTCCCCTAAGAACTATGCAAGATTCAACCCAATTGTTACAACGGTATGAAGTGGTGATGATGGTGCTGGTGGAGATGATGATGATGATCCCGATGAAGTCCATCTTGATGGTGGTGTTGATGGCGACGATCTCCCCTCTCCGGGAAGGAGTTTCCCCGGCAGATTTCTCCCTGCCGGAGAGCTCTTTCTCTCTCTGCAGTTTTCTGCCCCACATAGGTGGCGGAATCTTTCTGTGGTTGCTCCTCGAGTCTTAGGGTTTCGTGGGGATAATATACGTCAACGGGGAGAGCCAGAGGTGGGCCAGGGTGGCCACACCACTTGGTGGCGCGGCCAAGGGTGGACCGCGCCAGGGGGTGGTGTGGGCCCCCTGTGGCCCATCTCTGCTCCCCCTTCTGGCATCCTTCGTCTTCTGGAAAAATAGGATTTTCCGTATATTTTCTAGGATTTTCTAATCTTCACAAATTTCGCCTCCAAACAGTGCCTTTTCCATCAGAATCCTGACTTCATCGGTCCATCCTCCAAAAGTCATCAACCATGCAAGAACAAATGAAATAACATAAGTATCATCTCTTAATATGAAATATATCAATGAATAACAGTAAATCATGATATAGAATAGTGATGCAAAATGGACGTATCAACTCCCCCCAAGCTTAGACTTTGCTTGTCCCCAAGCGAAATCTGAGATCAATAAACATGACCTCAGGTTTATGGAGTGAAGAGTCGATAAAAGAATACGGACAAGAAGCATCACATTCATCAATACACAACTCATAATAGAAGACAACTCACTATTATATAACTTAACTTACAAAAAGTAAAGGAAACACAATAAAGATACACAAAGTAAATCATAGTTGGTAATGGTAAACTTTGCTCTTGGTCAAAGAATAGTTAACAATTTGTAGGAGTTCAAACATAATGGGGTTTTCAATGATATCTTTCAAAGTAATACTCACTAAGATAAGAGAAATGTGCAAAACAAGGAACATAAGAGACGTGATTGAATAAATCATCATATGAATGAATGAAACACAACAACTCAAAATACTTGCTAAGATAGAAAGGAATAGGTTTACTGACTCAACTAAAAAGTAAAAGAAACACCCTTCATAGAGGGAAGCAGGGATTTCAAGTTTCATAAAGATCTTCCAAAAAGTATGGTACTTATTAGCTTTCTGCTCTCATTGCCCCTATCATAAGCATCTTGAGGTGATTAAGGTTAAAGTGATCAAATATGAGGATATGCTTGACAAGTTATAAGTTGAAAATCTCATGCCCCGTGCTTACGAGTACCAGACCTCATGCTACTCAACTTTAATTACGAGTAAGTTCTTGTCATTGTAAATACATGTGTATCATGGAGAAACGTCAACAGGGTACCCCTTGCTCGATGATACGGAAGCATTCCCATATCAAAATGACAAGGCAAGCAGACAATGAGCATCTCAGCGATCTTGCTATTTGCATAGGTTTTTATTGAGGATGCTTCACATACTGCTCACTATGGTTACGCTGCAAGTTTCCACCATGATTAGGCATGGCTTAGACTAGTGGCCCAGGCATTTCTGTAACACATATACAAACTCCATGAGCTTACAAGCTCCCCTTTTATTTCACACCGCCGGGATCCATAAGCAAAAGAATCATGATATCAACTAAATAAGTGCAATGTTGAAAGCATTCCACATGGTAACATGGTTTTTCTAACTCTCAACTTATAAAGCGCAAGCATATACGGAACATAGATGGGCACAATGGTTCAAGTTTATTAAGTGCAAGAAAAGTAAAGTGTGCCATCAAGTTTGTGAGAGCTTTAATCACTAATTTTCACATAACAAGTTTAATTTGGAAGGTAGATAAAATCATGAATTTACTTGGAATAGCAATAATGCTAATAGGTAGGTATGGTGGAAACAAGTGGCATAAGCTTTGGTTTAAGGATTGGATGCACGAGAAGCATTCCCTCTCAGTACAGGTTTTTGGCTAGCAAGGCTGGGTAGCAAGCATAAGAGTTGAAGGAAACAAACTAACATACAAGTGATAAAAACAAACATGCAATCTTCCTTGGAAGCACAAAAGATCTTAACTAGAGAATACTAAGTTTATGAGAAAATCAAGAAAGATGATGAAATTATATTTCTTAAGAGTACTTTTATATTTTTATTCAATACTCATAATAGTGTTGCTACTAACTGAGCCAGGTTTGCCAAAACCAACTAAATCTACTTAATGATCCCAAAGTGATACCAATACTAACAACAAGATCAATCATATAATAGAAATTGAAAACTAAAATAAAATATGCAAAAGAGTAAATGATAGAACTTCTCATTAATATTCCATAATAGCAACTCACGCCAAGAGATACATTGATAACTAACGAGAGGGGGGAAACTTACATAATGCAAGCCATCCTATACGATAACTTCTCTATTCATGATATGACTCTACTAAAAAGGTAAAAAGATAAAATATAGTGATGTGATACCGCGGCACTCCCCCAAGCTTGGAACAAACCAAGGGGATGCCAAAACCTAATGATGATTACTCCTTCGGCGGTGGTGGTGTTCTCTCGATGAGATTTTCAATCAATTTCCTCAAATCCTCAATCTCGAAGGTGAGAGTATGAATCAACTCCGAGTTGTGCTCAATGCATTTCATGATCATGTCGGGCTGTGAATCCCAGCTCTTGCGATTCTTTCCCCACTCTTCCTCCTTGAAGTCTTCTTTTCCTGCGTGGTTAGAACGAGGCATATCCCAATTGGAGGGTAATTTTTCCTTCGGCATATTTTGGAATTGATGCTCATGTATAAGGGTATGGAAGGGATTCTTGGTGCGTGGAGAAGGTGACCGTGAAGCCAAGCAATGACGCGGAGTCTTCCCTCCAGTGGACATCCGTGCAGTCCTTTTGAACCTGGCAGGATTTGCCACTACTCTAATGCTTGCAATGGTGGTTCTAGTGTGCGGATGCTGGTCTTCCTTTGCCTCCCCTCCAACTTCACTCTCGATCTCCTCCTCCTGCTCAGAGTCTTGGAGATCCTCCTTCGCAGGCTCCTTGCCCTTATCATTGGCAGAGACCATTATGCTTCTAAACTTTAAGAATAGTTCCTGGCAGAAACAGATCAAAACGAAAACACATGAGAACACGATATACGAACCTCGGGGGATCCGAGGGATTATATATTACAATTTTTTACGACACAAGGAAGGTACTGGGAGAAAACAGGTCGGAGACGGGCTCCAGGGTGGCCACACCCCCTGGTGGCACGACCAGGTGGGCCCGTGCTGAAGGGAATATGCCCGAGAGGCAATAATAAAGTGGTTATTATCTTATTCCATGTTTATGATAAATGTTTATTTTTCATGCTATAATTATATTAATTGGAAACGTTAATACATGTGTGTTGAATAAACAAAATACAAGGTTCCTAGTTATGCCTCTCTTATAGACTAGCTCGTTGATTAACAAGATGATCAAGGTTTCCTGATCATGGACATTGGATGTTATTAATAACGAGGTCACAACATTGGTGGAATGATGTGACGAACATTCATCCAAAGTATAGCATTACGATCAAAGTCATTATGTTTATATTGCTATAACATCATACGAAGTAATCTTAGTCCTTAGACCATGAGATCATGTTAATTGTTAACATCGGAAGAGTAACTTGATAACATCAAATGTTACACCGTACAAGGGTGACTATAAAGGTGGGTTCAGATACTCCGAAGGTGTTATGCTGAGGCTCATGGATGAAGAGTGGGATTTGTCCATCCCGATGATGGATAGATATACTCTGGGCCCTCTCGGTGACATCACATTGAAATAGCTTGCAAGCAAGTGATATGATCACTAAAATGTTATATCATGGGAACGAGAAAAGATTGCATGTCGGTAACGAGATCAAACTAGGTATTTGGATGCCAATGATCGAATCTCGGACATGTAATATATCGCGAGACAAAGGGATTTAGTTACGACGTTAAAGGTTCACATGATCACAAAGGGTCATCGTTGAATATGTGGGAGTCAGTACGGATCTCCAAGTCCCACCGCTGATTATTGATCAGAGAGGGGTCTCGATCATGTCTGCATTATTCGTGAACCATAGGGTGACACACTTAAGGGATACTGACACCATTTAGGAGCAAATAAGCTTCAGATATAGATTAAGAAAGCGCTGGAATCATTTCGATAGAAACCGAAATTGTTTCGGGTAAAATTGCTGAAACTGGTTCTGCATGTGATTTTGAAACGTTGCAGGGAGTTTTATGTGAATGTTTGTTAATTAAAGTAATTAACAAAATTCTGAATAAAATAAATAAAAGAGTTTTATTTAATGAGATATTGCATTAAATTTTTTGGAAATTTAATGCATGTGAGTGGGCATGAGTCGAGGTGTGTGTTTATGTGAGTGGGAGCTCCACCCACATGAATGAGGGAGAGGCGGGGGCACCCACCATGGCCAGCGCCATGCCCCCTTGGGCTGCCCCCCCTATATAAGGAGCACCTCCTCCTCCTCTCCTCTTGCAACATCTCCTCGTGAAGGTTCTCTTCTCCCTCTAGTTATTCCCCATGGTCTCAGATTAGTGAGATACATGTTCCCGATGGCTTTATCTAGAAAGGAGTTGCTGCTTCCGCTGCATCGCTGGAGCGAGGAGGCGGAGGTTGTTCGGTGGATCGGACATGTGTGCGATCACGGATGCACTGCTACTTTGCGGTCCTGGACTTGATGGTCTTGGACCTCATGGTGCTGGAACTGCTGGACCTGAAGGACTTCATCACGATCTTGATATCGGCAAGTGTACGACTACATCATCCACGAGTTCCAACTCGTTAACAAAGCATTGTTGTCTTCGAGGGTAAGTTCTCTATGGATGTATATCCACACGTTGCTTGTATCTAGTAGATAGATCTTGGCGTATAGTTCCCATCGTAGGAAATTTTTTGTTTTCTATGTTGCAAACCCAACAGTGGTATCAGAGCCTGATATATGCGTAGGTGCTTTGCATGGGTAGTACACATATGTTTATATGTGGGCGATGATGATCATGTTATTGCATCTTTCATGTATTTTGGATATTGGTGGCATAGTGGGATGAAGGGGCCCGGACCAACCTTACATGTCATCGCACATGAGACCGGTTCCACGACTGACATGCAACTAGTTTTGCATAAGTGGCTGGCGGGTGTCTCTCTCTCCTACTATAGTCAATATCTGATTTACAACGAGTTGCTAATAACTTGGTTATCCACATTGTGGTTTCATGTTTGTAGGTAAGACTGGTTCTATCTCCGAAAGCCCTAAGCCACGTAAAACTTGGAATGGATAAATTAGAGGCATCTAGTTTAGATCGTTGCTGTGCTAGTGTCTTGATATGGTAATGTTGTAAGTAGATGTATGGTAGATACTCTTACAACACACTTAACGTGTAAGTTCCATAGACCTTGGCCTTACACACAAAGGAATGATAGATATCATACCACGATGCAAGTGATAGAGATCAAATGCATGGACCATATCATCTCACTTTACACATTAGATGTTTACATCTTATACTGCTAGTTTAGCGCTTTTAGTAGCATTGTAAGATGATCCCTCATTTAGATATCAAGATAAAATGTGTTCTTCCTTGAGTATGCACCGTTCTATGGATCGTGTTTCGAGACATCACGTGATGATCGGGTGTACTCGACTCCGCGCTTTCATACAACGGATGTAAGACAGTTTTACACACGTGAATACTAAGGTTCTTACTTGGCGAGCCTGGCATGTACAGACATGGCCTCGGAACACGGACCGAAAGGTTAAGCATGAGTCATATAGTTGATGTGATGCCCATATTGATGCTCACCTTTGAAGCTACACCGACTCACGTGATGATCGGACTTGGTGCAGTGGATTTGGTTCATGTAATCACCAAAAATGCACGAGGGATGTCGTTTTTGAGTGGGAGTTCATTTCTAATTTGGATTAGTCGAACTCAATTTGTCATAAACAAAATCGAAGTGAAATTGCATAATTTGTTGTAGTCATTGGCATCTGTTCACTAGCTTATGCTTAGTTTTAATTGAGATAATAGAACTATAGAATTCTGGATATTTACTTTACGAACTGGTATCGTATTGTTTTGAATGTCAATTTAAGGTTTAGAAGTCCTATTGCAAACTTTCAGCAAACTCTATTTACTCCATGAAGTTTAATAAGTGGTATTAAATCAAGAGTAAGAATTCCAATGTTAGTATCTAAAGTATCATGTTTGCCTCCATGATTATTAATATTCAAAAGTTGTTTTAATATCAAGATTATCTAGGAGCTGAAAAATTGTTTCAGAAACCATCATGTGTGGAAGATATTGTGATATCTGAAACAATGTTTTTGGTTGCATTATGATTGAGTATAATTTAGCAAAATACATGTTCTCATATTGTATGAGAATTTCTGAAGGATGGAGATGCTAGGCATCCGGATCTCCCAAAAAGGTTTTGGGAACTAACATTATACTCGCGATTCTTCCTTATAGGCTATAGTAGCTTGATCATGAAAGTTCTCATGATAAGGATGAATAGAAGATGTAGGTAAAATGTTTACAACACTAATAGATTACTAAATAATGGATTTTTGAAAGAACACCAAACATTTGATGATGGTGATCCACTTCAAAGTGCAAGTCCAAAGTTATTAGTATTTGACTATATACACTTTGTACTATGTGTCATGTGAATGACACCACTATTGATGTTGATAGATTCTTTTAAAAGAAAAGGAATTGTTGAAAGAGAATCTATAAAATATTTGGCTGAAAAGAAAATGTTGGAGATGTCCAACTTAGGTATATAGAAGATATACATGTTATGGCTGTATTCCTTGCTTTTTAAACAATGTGGTTCTGAGGTATTGGATACCGAATTGGTTGGTGTGAATTGTCATACAGAACAACACAATTCATGAACTGCAACGGGCAAAGCAACTGGCAAGAAAATAAGTGATGATGTTCATCGAAAACAAATAAAGTGTTATTGTGTTTTCGTTGTCGTCAAACCTAGCCTTCAAGATTTGTTTTAATAATTGTTATTTTTTTCCGGTATTACGAGAACAATGGTTGTTCAAATAATTACAGTATTCCATAATGGATGGATGAACTTTTACAAGTATATTTGGAGAAATGACATCCATAAACATTATTGCTAAAATGTCGTAAGACAAATGATTGGAAGATCACTTATGAAGTGACATCACTGTTTGAATTATATTGGAAAGTAAACATGAAGAAACTCCATGTTGATGATTTTTGGAGTCTTTTGATTTTGATCAATTGATGCTTGTGAAACTTTCCTCGAGATAATTGAAACTTCGTCCATAGGCCAAAGAGGAAAGGATGACTAACTTATTGGATATTATGCATGTTGATGTATATAGTCCATTATGTGTAGCCATATGCGATGGATATTTTTTCTTCATATGCTTTCTCCAGAAATTTGAGTGAATATATCTATATATTTACTTAACAGGGAAGAAGTATGAAACATTTGAAAATTGTTCAAAGACTTTCAAGATGAAGTGAAAAATCATTATAACAAGAAAATAAAAGAGTTTATGATTTGATCATAAAGGAAGATATTTGAGTTACAGGTTTAGCAAACCACCTAAGATCTTAGGAATTGTTCCATGAGTTTGCATTTACCGATAAACAATAGGAGTATGGTATGTTCGAGAGATCAAATCAAACCTTGTTTGACATGGTAAGATCAAATGTGTCATTTATAAAACTGCCAGTATGTTAGAGACTACCACTTTTACACTAAAAAGAGCACCATCGTGATCCGTTGAAATGACACCATATGAGTTATGGTTTGGGATAAAACCCGAATTGGTTTTTCTTAAATTTTGGTATGCTATGCATAAGTAAAATGTTTACAACCAAAGTTGGATAAGCACGTCTTTGTAGGTTATCCCAAAGAATTTGTTGGGAATTCCCCCATAACACCGAGGATAAAAGAGTTTGTCACTTAGAACGTCAAGTTTCTTGAGAAGGAATTTTTGTGAAAAGTTAAGTGGGAGGATAATAGAACTTTGATAAGGTTTTTGAACCTTAGCTATATGTGCTAAGTAGCGCAGTGCCGGAAAGTGTCCCGGTGGCGGCCACAATGCTCATGGATCCCGTGATTACAAAGGGTGTGATCTTGGATATTAGAGTTCATACTGAACCATGTGGGTCGGTAAGAATCAAATAGTGAGATTTGAAACAGAAGTCGTTATTGTTTTGACAATGATGAACCGACTGCATGCAAAGAAGCGATGATGGGCCCTGAATCCATAAAATGACTAGAAGTCATAGAATTCGTGATAGTATCCATACATGAGAAATCAAGTTTCTGAACTTGGAAGACCCTCCGGGAAGGTTTGAAACCTATCGGTCGTGTTTGGATCTATAAAGAAATAGACATGGATGTTTAACATCTATGAAATAGTCGACATGTCGGAAAGAAGTTTACGACAATGTTCAAGGAGTTGACTATGACAAGATTTGATCTTTCATAGCGATATTTAGTCTTGACGGATTAATGTAGCAACCACTACATATAATTTGGTATATGGTAGTTGAATAAACAAAACAAGGTTCTTATAATAGAATGGTTACCTAGGACGTGTACATGACACAGTCCGAAGGGTTTTGTTAATTCAAAGGGTGCTAAAAGGGCATGCAAACTTCAATAGTTGAAGTGAGCATAGCGGAGTTGGAATCTTCACCATGATGAAAATGTTAAAGGAGTTTAATTTCATCGGAGATGATGAAGATGCTTGCATTTGCAAGAAATTAAGTGGGAGCGCTGAGATAAATTTCCAATACATTATGCAGAGTACATATTGTTGATTGGAGATGATGTATCTTTTATTGACCCAAGTTAAGAATTTCATTAAAATAGGATTTCAATGAAAGACTTGGGAAAAACCGGAATATTCAGCATGAATGTCTATATGGATAGATTGAGGTGCTAATATGGTTATGCCAGACGTACATATATGAGATATTGAAAGGGTTCAATATGGAAAAAACAAGAAAGGTTCTTGCTGCATGGAAAGGATTGTATCAAGATTCTCAAGTGTTTGAACTCTTGGTGAGTAAAATAACATGAATATTTTGATTGATTATACCATGATATGTATATATCCAGATATGTCCTATGCTCTAAATGTTATGAGCACATACCATAATGTTTCATAAGATGATCATTTGACGATAGTAAAGAAATTCTTATGATCTTTGGAAGAACTAAGAATATATCATGTATAAGTGATAAATAGTTAAAGGTAGTTCATTGTAAAGTGTTACATTGATACTAGTTTTGTCACAAGATACAAATTAAATTTATCTCAATTTAGACTATGGGTGGAACAATGCAATGGAAAGGATGTTCCATGATGGATTTGGATAAGTTCCAAAGTTGAAACATTGTGACGGATACTACAACAAAAGGCTAAGTATATGACCGCTATAGTAGCAGCAAAGGAGAGCATTCGTGTTAAGTAGTTTGTTATCAAACTAGGTGTGGTTCAAAGTGGGCTAATACTATGAAGATATATTGTATGACAATAATATCAACATATTTTAACCCAAACGAACTAAAGGGCTCACCAAAGGACCAAATTTATACAATGCCATCTCATTTGAGAATGAGTGTTGCGTAGAGACGCAAAGACATGCAAATACACACAGACCTAAAACTGTCAGATTTGGAGATTATGTTAACCACTAGCAATGGCGTATATGCAAAACCAGAAAGCCATAGGTGTTCAATACGCAAAGTTTTTCAAACTAGATTATTGACTCTAGTGCAAGTGGGAGACTGAAGGGAATATGCCCGAGAGGCAATAATAAAGTGGTTATTATCTTATTCCATGTTCATGATAAATGTTTATTTTGCATGCTATAATTGTATTAATTGGAAACGTTAATACATGTGTGTTTAATAAACAAAATACAAGGTTCCTAGTTATGCCTCTCTTATAGACTAGCTCGTTGATTAACAAGATGATCAAGGTTTTCTGATCATGGACATTGGATGTTATTAATAACAAGGTCACAACATTGGTGGAATGATGTGATGAACATTCATCTGAAGTATAGCATTACGATCAAAGTCATTATGTTTATATTGCTATAACATCATACGAAGTAATCTTAGTCCTTAGACCATGAGATCATGTTAATTGCTAACATCGGAAGAGTAACTTGATAACATCAAACGTTACACCATACAAGGGTGAATATAAAGGTGGGTTCAGATACTCCAAAGGTGTTATGTTGAGGCTCATGGATGAAGAGTGGGATTTGTCCATCCCGATGATGGATAGATATACTCTGGGCCCTCTCGGTGATATCACATTGAAATAGCTTGCAAGCAAGTGATATGATCACTAGAATGTTATATCACGGGAACGAGAAAAGAGTGCATGTCGGTAACGAGATCAAACTAGGTATTTGGATGCCAATGATGGAATATCGAACATGTAATATATCGCGAGACAAAGGGATTTAGTTACGACGTTAAAGGTTCACACGATCACAAAGGGTCATCGTTGAATATGTGGGAGTCAGTACGGATCTCCAGGTCCCGTACTGATTATTGATTGGAGAGGGGTCTCGATCATGTATGCATTATTCGCGAACCATAGGGTGACACACTTAAGGGATACTGACACCATTTAGGAGCAAATATGTTTCAGATAAAGATTAAGAAAGCACTGGAATCATTTCGATAGAAACCGGAATTGTTTTGGGTGAAATTGCTGAAACTGGTTCTGCATGTGATATTGAAATGTTGCAGGGAGTTTTATGTAAATGTTTGTTAATTAAAGTAATTAACAAAATTCTGAATAAAATAAATGAAAGTGTTTTATTTAATGAGAGATTGCATTAAATTTGGTGCAAATTTAATGCATGTGAGTGGACCTGAGTGGAGGTGTGTGTTTATGTGAGTGGGAGCTCCACCCACATGAATGAGGGAGAGGTGGGGGCACCCACCATGGCCGGCTTCATGCCCCCTTGGGCTACCACCCTCCCCTATATAAGGAGCACCTCCTCCTCCTCTCCTCTTGCACCACCTCCTCGTGAAGGTTCTCTTCTCCCTCTAGTTATTCCCCATGGTCTCGGATTAGCGAGAAACATGTTCCCGGTGGCTTTATTTGGAAAGGAGTTGCTTCTTCTGCTGCATCGCTAGAGCGAGGAGGAGGAGGTTGTTCGGTGGACCGAACGTGTGTGCAATCACGGATGCACCGCTACTTTGTGGTGCTAGACTTGATGGTGCTGGAACTGTTGGACCTGAAGGACTTCATCACGATCTTAAGATCGGCAAGTGTACGACTACATCATCCATGAGTTCCAATTCGTTAACAAAGATTTGTTGTCTTCGAGGGTAAGTTCTCTATGGATGTATATCCACCCGTTGCTTGTATCTAGTAGATAGATCTTGGCGTATAGTTCCGATCGTAGGAAATTTTTTGTTTTCTATGCTGCGAACCCAACACGCGCAACGGGGTGTTGTGAGCCACCCAGGCTCCATTTGTGTCCCTCTTTTGACTCATTGCTTTCTTTGTTAGATAAAAACTGCAAAAATATAGATTGACAGATTTTAGTGGACCTTTTCTTACTAGAACTGTTACCTATTCGAAATGAACTCTGCAGGTCTCTGAGCTTGGCATTTAATAAATTCTTTCGGAGTCACCGCTTCAATAACATCAATATCTTCATCTTCATCTTCATAAACATATTTTTTGAGTCATTTAACCATTCACCATCTTATTACACCATTTTCTCCTACAACTTGGAAATTTCTTTCACATAAAACTTCACACAATTCTCATTAGCAACATTAGTGCATGCAAGAAAATAACCCTTTAAGGTCAATTTCAACTGAAATCCATCAAAACATAAGATACTATAGAAACTCCTTTCGAAAGCCCAAAAAGGAATTCAAAAATGAAATTGATTCAAGAGGCAAATGCAAGAGTAGCAAAAACCTGTCAAAACAGACCAGCAGGTAAAGATCAATCTTTTCGAAAATCTTACATTGCTCAAATCAAAAAGTGCAAAACTAACAAAAGTTAAATAATAACTTGGGGCATGCACACAAAAAATTACAGATCAGTACGACGTTTTGCGATTCTTCACGATTTTTTTATAGTGAAGCACAAAAATCTGTTTTGGGACATCATCTTCCCCAAATCTTACTTCTCTCTCATTAGAGGTTGATCTTGACACAAAATCCAAACAAAAAGGATAAGGAGAAGTTATTGCAGAAGAAATAACTTCCAAGACTCAAATAAGTGTAAACAAACTGAAAGAAAAAATATATTGGGTTGTCTCCCAAAAAGCTCTTTCTTTATAGCCATTAAGATAGGTGTGATAATTTCAATGATGCTCACATAAGAATATGAATTCAAGTAAAAGAGAGCATCAAGAGGAAAAAATACACATGTTTAAGTCTAACCCACTTCCTATGCAAGGGAGTTTTGTAAGAAAATAAATTGTTGAAACTAGAGGCTGCTAGCATAGGAAGGCAAAACAAATGTAACATAAAGCGAGGAAACTTAATATTATTGATATGCATAAGAACAATTTTCCTTCTCTCATAATAACTTTCAGTATCATGCATAAATTTAATGATATAACTATCACATGAACCATTGTAACAATGATCACTTATTCTAACAGAAAACACAGGGACACTAGCTCTCATAACACTACTTTGTGAAACAATATTAGAAGTATCCTTATAGAGGATAGTTTGTCCATCTTTTACATATTTAGTGACAAGGTCTTTCACATTTGCTATTACAGGTTCATCAGCTATTTGTTCATCAGGTTCAACAGCTTTATCTTGACTTTCATTAACCATACTAGCTATCATAGAATGTTCCTTAATCTTAACTGGGAAAGGCATTTTCTCAATGTAAGGTTCAGGTAAAATATGATTAGCAGTATAAACTTCGATATCTCTTGTAGGAACACAATTAGAAATATCTTTATATGGTTCATGATACTTATTCCACATCTTTTTAGGAATTTCAATATAAGAACCAAAAGCCTTAAAATAGGTTGCAATACTTTGAGAATCAAGACCATAAGCATTACTAATATTATGAAAGTCATTAGTTCCCATAAAAGATTTAATGCATTCATAATCATAATTTATACCTGACTTTCTTCCTTTATCATTCTCCCATGCTTTAGCATTGTCTTGAATACGGTCTAGGAGATCCCATTTAGCTTCTTCTTCCATGCGTGTAAATTATCTAGCACAAGAAGCATCCAATAGATCCTTATCATGAAGAGAAATCCTTGCATAAAAGTTATTGATAATAATATTATTGTGGAGCTCATGAATAGGACATTTGAGCATTAGTAACTTCAATCTCCCCCAAGCTTGAGTTATACTCTCTCCATCAAGGGGACAAAAGTTGTATATTTGATTCCGATCTTTATGAATCTCACTAGGAGGATAAAATTTTGAATAAAAGAGAGGTACTACTTCCTCCCATTCAAGAGCTTGACCATTCTTTAGCAGCTTGTACCATTCTTCAGCTCTTCCTTTTAGTGATAATGAGAATAACTTCTTATTGACTTGATCTGTTGTAATACCTGCACACTTGAACAACCCGCATAATTCGTGTATAAAGAGCAAATGATCACCGGGATGGACAGTTCCATCTCCAAATTAGTAGTTATCCATAACACGATCAACAATTCTTGTAGGTATCTTAAAAGTATCATTTTCAGAAGGTGGTGATTCATCTATTACCATAGAAGTGGTAGTAGCATTACGAAATGAGAAACTAAGTGAATTATCCATATTGAAATAAAGTAACTAACAGAAATAAACAATACTCATAGTATAAGTTTCCTTTACCAGTTCCACTCTCCAATAGCCCTTCACTCCCCGGAAACGGTGCCATAAAATAGTCTTGATGACCCACAAGTATAGGGTGTGTATCGCAGTATTTTTGATAAGTAAGAGTGTCGAACCCAATGAGGAGCAGAAGGTGTTGAAGAGTGGCTTGGAGCAGGAATTCTCTGTAAATACTTAGCAAACGGATTTTTAGGGGTTTTTGATAATGCAGATAAATAAAGTGCGAGTAAATAAAAGACAATAATAATAGATGCAGCAAGTGGCTGATACGTCCATTTTGCATCACTATTCTATATCATAATTTACTGTTATTCATTGATATATTTCATATTAAGGGATGATACTTATGTTATTTCATCTTTTTTTGCATGGTTGATGACTTTCGGAGCATGGACCGCTGCAGTCAAGATTCTGATGGAAAAGGTGCTGTTTGGAGGCAAAATTCGTGAAGATCAGAAAATCTAGGAAAATACATGGAAAATCCTATTTTTCTAAAAGACGAAGGAAGCCAGAAGGGGAGGCTGAGATGGGCCACAGGGGTCCCACACCACCCCCTGGCGTGGGCCAGCCTAGGCCGCACCACCAGGTGGTGTGGCCGCCTTGGTCCACCCCTCGCTCTCCCCTCTGGCGTATATTATCCTCCCGAAATCCTAAGACTCGGAGAGCGACCACAGAAAGATTCCACCGCCTCTGCGGGGCGGAAAACACCGAGAGAGAAAGATCTCTCCGGCAGACAGAATTTTGCCGGGGGAATTCCTTCCCCGAGAGGGGAGATCGTCGCCATCAACACCACCATCAAGCTGGACTTCATCGGGATCATCATCATCATCACCACCATCACCCTCATCACCATCTCCATACCGCTGTAACAATTGGGTTGAATCTTCCATAGTTCTTAGGGGAAACTTTCCCGGTGTTGATTACTCTTTGTAGTTGATGCTATTGAGTGAACCATTGAATTATCGTTTATATTCAGATTGTTACACATCATTATTCCATCTCTGATCATGAACCATCTGATGTATTTTGAGTAGTTCGTTTTGTTCTTGAGGACATGGGAGAAGTCATGTTGTTAGTAGTGGAATTGTGTTGAGAAAGATTCAATAATTTAAGTTGTGGTGTACTTCATCTAGTAGTGTCATGTGAACGTCGACTACATGACACTTCACCTATATGGGCCTAGGGGAATGCATTGTGTATTTGGCTACTAATCATAGGGGTTGCCATAGTGACAGAAACCTGAACACCCGTTAGGAAACCATTGCACAAGGAACGTCAGGGTCTTAGAGTTTAAAGTTGTGGTTAGGTTTCTACCTTAATTACTTTCTTGTACTTGCGGATGCTTGTAAGGGGTATAATCACAAGTATGTATTAGTCCTAGGAAGGTCGGTACATTAGCACAGGTTCACCCACACAACACTTAGCAAACTAAAGAAGATTAATCAACTATATGAAGCGAAAGCACTTGACGGTATTCTCATGTGTCCTCGAGAACGTTTGGTCATGTTAAGTAATACAACCAGCTTGTCCTTTGCTAAAGAAAGGATTGGGCCACTTGTTGCATTTATTCTTATTGTCTTTTATTTGCTCGTACTTTATTTACTTGCATTATCAAAAACCCCTAAAAATCCGTTTGCTAAGTATTTGCAGAGAATTCCTTATCCATACCACTAGCCAGCACCTTCTGCTCCTCGTTGGGTTCGACACTCTTACTTATCGAAAATACTGCGATACACCCCCTATACTTGTGGGTCATTAAGACTATTTTTTGGCGCTGTTGCCGGGTAGTGAAGCGCTATTGGACAGTGGAACTAGTAAAGGAAACCTCTACTGTGAGTATTGTTTATTTCTGTTAGTTGCTTTATATTCAATATGGATAATTCACTGAGTTTCTTATTTCGTAATGCTACTACCACTGCTAAGGTAGTAGATGAACCACCACCTGCGGAGAATGACACTTTTAAAGTACCTACAGGAATTATTGATCGTGTTATGGATAACTACTATGTTGGGGATGGAACTGTCCATCCCGGTGATCATTTACTCTTTATACACGAATTATGCAGGTTGTTCAAGTGTGCAGATATTACTACAGATCAAGTCAAGAAGAAGTTATTCTCATTATCACTGAAAGGAAGAGCTAAAGAATGGTATAAGCTGCTGAAGAATGGTCAAGCTCTTGAATGGGAGGAAATAGTACCTCTCTTTTATTCAAAGTTTTATCCTCATAGTGAGATCCATAAAGATCAGAATCAAATATACAACTTTTGGCCTCTTGATGGAGAGAGTACAACTCAAGATTGGGGGAGATTGAAGTTACTAATGCTCAAATGTCCCATTCATGAGCTCCCCAACAATATTATTATCAATAACTTTTATGCAAGGCTTTCTCTTCATGATAAGGATATATTGGATGCTTATTGTGCTGGATCATTCACTCGCATTGAAGAAGAAGCTAAATGGGATCTTCTGGACTGTATTCAAGACAATGCTGAAGCATGGGGGAATGACAAAGGAAGAAAATTAGGTATAAATTATGATTATGAATGCATTGAATCTTTTATGGGAACTGATGGCTTTCAAAATATTAAAAATGATTATGGTTTAGACTCTCAAGCTATTGCAACTTATTTTAAGGCTTTTGCTTCATATATTGAAGTTCCTAAAAAGAAGTGGAATAAGTATCATGAACCATATAAAGATGTTGCTAAGTGTGTTCCTCCAAGAAATACTGAAGTTTATACTTCTAATCATGCTTTACCTGAACCTTACATTGAGAAAATGCCTTTCCCAGTTAAGATAAAGGAACATTCTATGATAGCTAGTATGGTTAATGAAAGTACAAATAAAGCTGTTGAACCTGATAAAAAAATGGATGATGAACCTATAATAGCAAATGTGAAAGATTTTGTCACTAAATATGTGGAAGATGGACACTCTATCCTTTGTAAGGATACCCCTAATATTGTTTCACAAAGTAGTGTTATGAGAGCTAGCATCCCTGTGTTTTCTGTTAGGATAAGTGATCATTGCTACAACAGTTCTTGTGATAGTTATATTATTAAGTTTATGCATGATACTGAAAGTTATTATGAAAGAGGGAAGACTGTTCTTATGCATCTCAATAATATCAAGTTTGCTCGTTTTATGCTGTAAGTTTTTACATTGCACTTCTTTTGCCTTCCTATGCTAGTGGTCTCTGGTTTCAATAACTTGTTTGTTTACAAAATTCCCTTGCATAGGAAGTGGGTTAGACTTAAACGTGTGTATTTTTGCTTCTTAATGCTCTCTTTCACTTCAATTCATATTCTTATGTGAGCATCATCGAAATTATCATGCCCATCTTAATGGCTATAAAGAAAGAGCTTTTTGGGTGACAACCCAATTTAGTTGTGCTTTCAGTTTGTTTTTGTTTTTTTGAGTGTTGAAAGTTATTACTTCGGTAATAACCTCTCCTTATCCTTTTTGTTTGGTTATTGTGTCAAGATCAACCTCTAATGAGAGAGAAGTAAGATTTGGGGAAGTTGCTGTCTCGAAACAGATTTTTGTGCTTCACCGTAAAAATTCGTGAGAGATCTTTGTATGTCGGATTAAGATGTAATTTTTTGTGCTTCTACCCCCGGTTGTTATTTAACTTTTGTTAGATTTGCACTTTTTGATTTGAGCAACAGAAGATTTTAGAAAAAATTGATCTTTACCTGCTGGTCTATTTTGGCAGATTTTGCCACTCTTGCATTTGCTTCTTTAATCGATTTCCTTTTTGAATTCTTTTTGGGTTTTCGGAAGGATTTGCTACAATAGCTTATGTTTTGATGGTTTTCAGTCGAAATTGGACTCAAAAGGTTTTATCACTTCACTTATACTAATGTTGCTAATGAGAACTGTGTGAAGTTATGTGTGAAAGAAATTTCCAGGTTAGTGGAGATAATGGTTTAATAAGGAAGTGAAGGGTTTCATGACTCAAGCAATAAGTGTATAAAGATGAAGATATTGATGTTATTCAAGTTATACCTCCGGAAAATTTATCAAATACCAAATTCAAAGACCTGCAGAGTTCGTTTTCAAATAGGTAATAGTTCTGGTAAGAAAAGTTCCACGAAAGGTCTGTCTAGTTATATTTTTGCAGTTTTTAGTCAAAAAGGAAAGCTACAAAGAGAAAGAGGGATGGAAACGGAGCCAGGGTGGCTCACACCACCCTATGGCGCGGGCCCACCCCTGTCCACGCCACCAGGTGGTGTGGCCACCTCGGACTCTGTCTCCGACCCGTTTTCTCCCAGTACCTTCCTTTTGTTGTGAAACTTCATAATATATAATCCCCTGGATCCCCCGAGGTTCGTATATCTTGTTCTTGTCGTGTTTTTGTTTCGATCTGTTTTTGCCAGGAACTATTTTTGAATGTTTAGAAGCACAATGTTGTCTGCCAAGGATAAGGGAAAGGAGCCTATGGAGGAAGATCTCCAAGACACCGGTCAGGAGGAGGAGATCAAGAGTGAAGATGAAGAGGAGCACGGCCAACATCCGCACACTGGCACTACCATTGCAAGCATTGGAGTGGTGACAAAACCTGCCAGGGTTAGAAGGACTGCATGGATGCAGACTGGAGGGAAAAATTCCCGTCACTGTTTGGATCCACGATCAATTCCTCCATGAACCAAGAATCCTTTCCATACCCTTATCCATGAGCATCAATACCAGAATATGCCCAAGGAGAAACTACCCTCCAATTGGGATTTGCCTCGTTCTAGCCATGTAGGAAAAGAAGACTTCAAGGAGGAAGAGTGGGGAAAGAATCGCAAGAGTTGGAATTCTCAACCCGACATGATCATGAGCCGCATTGAGCAAAACTTACAGCTGATTCATAATCTCACCTATGAGATCGAGGACTTGGGGAAATTGATCAAAAAGCTCATTGAGAGAATACCACCACCACCGAAGGAGTAATTCGTCATCAGGTTTGGCATCCCCTTGGTTTGTTCCAAGCTTGGGGGAGTGTCGTGGTATCATATCACTATCTTCTATCTTTTTACCTTTTTAGTAGAGTGATATCATGAATAGAGAAGTTATCATGTAGGATGGTTTGCATTATGGAAGTGTCCCCTCTCTTGTTAGATATGTATCCCTTGGTGTGAGTAGCCGTTATGGAATATTAATGAGAAGTTCTATCATTTACTCTTTTGCATATCTTATATTAGTTTTCAATTCGTGGTTATATGATTGATCTTGTTGTTAGTATTGGTATCACTCTGGGATCATTGAGTTAATTTAGTTGGTTTTGGCAAACCTGGCTCGGTTAGTAGCAACACTATTTTTTGAGGGTTGAATGAAAAAGATAGAAGTACTCTTAAAGAAATATAATTTCATCATCTTTCTTTCTTGATTTGCTCATAAGTTTAGTATTCTCTGGTTAAGATCTTTTGTGCTTCCAAGGAAGATTGCATGTTTATTTTTATCGCTTGTATATTTGTTTGTTTCCTTCAACTCTTATACCTGCTACCCAGCCTTGCTAGCCAAAAACCTGTACTATGAGTGAATTCTTCTCGTGCATCCATTCCTTAAACCAAAACCTATGCCATTTGTGTCCACCATACCTACCTATTAGCATTATTGCTATTCCAAGTAAATTCATGTTTTTATCTACCTTCCAAATTAAACTTGTTATGTGAAAATTAGTGATTAAAGCTCTCACGAACTTGATGGCACACTTTACTTTCTTGCATTTAATAAACTTGAACCATTGTGCCCATCTATGTTGCGTATATGCTTGCGCTTTGTAAGTTGTGAATTAGCAGAACCATGTTGTCATGGGGAACGCTTTCAACATTGCACTGGTACTTTGTACCTAGTTGATATCATGTTCTTTTGTCTATGGATGTCATTGGTGTGAAATGAAAGGGGAGCTTGTAAGTCCATGGAGTTATGTATGTGTGTTAGAGAAACGCCTGGGCCGCCTGTCTAATCCATGCTGTCATGGTGGAAACCTGAAGCGTAACCATAACGAGCATCTATGAAGCATTCTTCTTATAAAAAAAGAGAAAAGAGATAGAGATTGAGAAAAAGAAAAAAAGAGATGAGAAGAGAGGAAAGAGAGAAAAAAGCACCATATTCCCATGGTAAATAAAAAGATTGCTGAGATGCTTGTTGTCTGCTTGCCTTGTCATTTTGATATGGGGATTCTTCCGTATCATCGGGCAAGGGGTACCCCGTTGGCGATTCTCTATGATACACATGTACTTACTATGACAAGAACTTACCGGTGACTAAACTTGAGTAGCATGAGGAGCGGCCCTCGTATTCAAGGGACATGAGATTTTCAACTTACAGCTTGTCAAGCATATCCTCGTATTTGATCACTTTAACCTTAATCACCTAAAAGATGCCTATGATAGGGGCAATGAGAGCTGAAAACTAATAAGTACCATAATTTTTGGAAGCTCTTTATGAAACTTGAAATCCCTGCTTCCCTCTGCGAAGGGCCTTTCTTTTACCTTTTAGTTGAGTCAGTAAACCTATTCCCTTCTATCTCAGCAAGTATTTTGAGTTGTTGTGTTTCATTCATTCATATGATGATTTATTCAATCATGTTTCTTATGTTCCTTGTTTTGCACATTGCTCTTATCTTGGTGTTTACTACTTTGAAAGCTATCATCGAAAATCAGTTATTTGTGAACTCCAGCAAATTGTCAACAATTCTTCGACCAAGAGCTAAATTTGCCATTACCAATTATGATTCACTTTATGTATCTTTATTGTGTTTCCTTTACTTATTGCAAGTTAAGTTATATAATAATGAGTTGTCTTCTATAATGATCTATGTATTGATGAATGTGATGCTTCCTGTCCGTATTCTTTTATCGAGTCTTCACTCCATAAACCTGAGGTCGTGTTTATTTAGCTTAGTTTCGCTTGGGGACAAGCAAAGTCTAAGCTTGGGGGGAGTTGATACGTCCATTTTGCATCATAATTTACTATTATTCACTGATATATTTAATATTAAGGGATGATACTTATGTTATTTCATCTGTTTTTGCATGGTTGGTGACTTTCGGAGCATGGACCACTGCAGTCAGGATTCTGATGGAAAAGGTGCTGTTTGGAGGCAAAATTCGTGAAGATCAGAAAATCTAGGAAAATACATGGAAAATCCTATTTTTCTAAAAGACGAAGGAAGCCAGAAGGGGAGGCTGAGATGGGCCACAGGGGGCCCACACCACCCCTGGCACGGGCCAGCCTAGGCCGCGCCACCACGTGGTGTGGCCTGATCCACCACCCGCTCCCTACAGTATATTATCCTCCCAAAACCCTAAGACTCGGAGAGCAACCACAGAAATATTATGCCGCCTCTACGGGGCGGAAAACACCGAGAGAGATACATCTCTCTAGTAGACAGAATTCTGCCGGGGGAATTCCTTCCCGGAGAGGGGAGATGGTCGCCATCAACACCACCATTAAGCTAGACTTCATCGGGATCATCATCATCATCACCACCATCATCTCCACCATCACCCTCATCACCATCTCCATACCGCTGTAACAATTGGGTTGAATCTTGCATAGTACTTGGGGGAAGCTTTCCCGGTGTTGATTACTCTTTGTAGTTGATGCTATTGAGTGAACCATTGAATTATAAACATGTTCAGATTATTACATCATTATTCCATCTCTGATCATGATCCATATGATGTCTTGTGAGTAGTTCGTTTTGTTCTTGAGGACATGGGAGAAGTCATGTTGTTAGTAGTGGAATTGTGTTGAGAAAGATTCAATAGTTTGATATTTAAGTTGTGGTGTACTTCTTCTAGTGGTGTCATGTGAACGTCGACTACATGACACTTCACTATGCGGAAAGTACATCTTGAATGAACAAGCAAATAGTGATATGAAGTAGTGATGGTAGATGGTGATGGAGATGATGATGATGATCGATGAATGGTGGTGTCGATGGGCGACGATCTCGGAAGGAGTTTCCCAAATTCACTGTCGGAGAGCTCTTTCTCTCTCTGCAGTTTTCCACCTCGCAGAGGCAGTGAAATCTTTCTGTGGTCGCTCCTTGAGTCTTAGGGTTTTGTGGGGATAATATACGCCAAAGGGGAGAGCTAGAGGTGGGCTAGGGTGGACACACCACAGTGGCAGACCAAGGTGGCTGTGCGAGGGTGGTGTGAGCCCAGCATCAAAAATAGGATTTTCCATCCTCCAAAAGTCATCAACCATGGAAAAACAGATGAAATAACATAAGTATCATCTCTTAATATGAAATATATCAATGAATAACAGTAAATCATGATATAGAATAGTGATGCAAAATGGACGTATCATGGAGCAAGGTCAGCGACGACGCCTTCGGAGAAATTGTTATGCGTATGGACACTACCAGCGCCGTCTGGCTGGCCGCACGCTCCAAGGAGTTGCGCCGCCAAGTCGTCGGCGGAAAAGGTAGAAGATGCCCCAATGTCAGCTGCGGGACATTGGTCGCCTTTCACGACTTCCTTAACCACAGGATGGCGTGCCCGCATGGCCCGTGCAACTGCACTGAGCCTGGCTGCGAGTTCACCGCCCCGCCCACAATGTTCCTCGCTCACCTCGAAAAAGCCCACTGTAAAACCCCCAGGGTTAGGGTTAAACAAACCTCGGATTATCCTCCGAGATAAACTTAACTCCAACCTCAGAGACTCATAGTATATGATTCAGTAATATTACAGAACACAGGGATTCAACAGCATAAGTTTAAAATCTTAATAGTGTACGAGAATGTCCTCCGCAAGACTTCGATAACCTAGTATCTACATGCTCTGGCTAGAAAAGCTTTCTTTGGATTTTCTTTGCATAAAGCCAACTTTGTTTGTAAACAAGAGGGAGAGACAAGGCTCGTCTACATAGAATACTTTCAAAACGGGGTAAGAGAGCGACAGCTCCATCTTGAACATCTGAACTTGTTAATCAAGTACATCTGAACTCCTCATCTAGGATCACCCCCTCGAACCCCCAAGGAAGCATCCTTAAGCACACATGGATCAACAAGTTTTACTTTTAGTGAATGTTATCAATGATCTTAGAATTCGGTCACCAAGCATTCATAATAGTGAACACGGCTTTTCGAAAAGATTTCACCCTGCAAGGGTGTACAACTTTACCCACACGTACCAACCGACTCTTAATGGCAAATATTATTAGCCCTCTTCATGGGAGGGCTGGCAGTGGGTGGTTGACCACGACCTTTACCTTGCTGTCGCCGAGACCATGAGTCACGCCCTAAGGAGGGTTCCGCCGTAACGGGTCAAGTCTCGAAGCCGGTCCCTAGAGATGTGAGTCGAGGTTGGTTTATCCGGAGGAACCACCTCCCCAACCCCGGCCACGCTTACCTACCTGTATGAATGCACCTCCTTCACCCCCTCTTTTGAAAACATTTTCAATGCGGATGCCAAATGGAAAGCCCGAACTATGTGACTCATGGAATCTACTAGGCAAGTTAGTTAGTCGAAGGGTTTTCTAGGCCCTGTGTGGTTGTACGCTTGTCTCGGTTCCAAAGGAAAGAACTCGGTTCCTAGTAGTGGCGAGCATAGGACTACAAAAACCACACCCAATGTGGCCTCCCATGCAAGCCTGAGAATATTTATCGGTCACCTCTGATCATGTCTCCATCTCCTACCTTTGTAGATTCTTTGGCATGTCCAATTTATCATCATCGGGATGGATCAGATGTAATTACTAAGCATGGCTAAGCTTGACAATCAAAGAAGCTCTAGCAACACTCACATGCCAGACCTAGGTACGCTAGGAGCAGTGGATCAGGTGTATATGGCTACAACAGGGAAACTATGCAGCAGATAGGTAACTCTAGCTACTAACAAAAGACCACATTGGAATCGTATGCAATATAGCAAGAAAGTAGATACTTTGTAAAACATAGGTTCAGAATGAGAGGCTACGCTTGCCTTGTCCTTTAGTAGACAAATAAGGATCTTTGGTGTCGTTGACTTGGGTCTCGTACTCGGATCCTATCGAGGAGAAGCAATACTAGAAAGAAAGGCAACAATCAACATCTCGAACCATGCAATGCACAAGCACATGAATCATATGGCAAATTAAAGTTATCATGGCCACCCTAGGATTAGCGTTGATTTAAATGGGTTCAGAGTGCCGAGGGTTTGGCATTCCATCGATCCCATATGCAGTTAGGGGGGTTTCGATGTTCCTGTAACTAGCTATGGTTTAGTTTGAACAACAATGCATGATTATATTTTTAAAGTGTAGATCTCATTTTTCTGAACATTTTGATATAGTATACACATTTTTATGATTTAAAATGAATTAGTTATGAATTTCCAAAGATTAAACTCAAATTCCTAAATTATAATCTGAAATTATTAAATATCTGACAAGTGGGACCCACCTGTCATAAAAGATGTAAATAAAAACAGAAAATAAAAAGGGATTTCTGTGTCAGCATGACGTCGCTATGGCGCTGCCAATGCCATTATGCGTCGAGCCACGTGGTGATACGTGGTGACACGTCACTGCAACGGAACCACCAGACGGTTGTCGCCGGCGGCGAACTAGGGCGCCCCTGGACGCGCAGTTGGGCGCGCTGGAAATGCATGAAGACGGCAAGCAAGCCAGCACTAGCCCCACCCGGTTTTGGTCACCGGAGCGTGGCCGGCGGCGAGCTACTGCTGTGGCGGGCTCGGCTTCATGGTGCGGTGGTGCTACGGCAAGAAAATGCCGAAACGAAGAGCACTTCACGGACGAGAAGCTCACCAGGAGTGTGTAGGGATTGACGGCGAGGCGAGGCGAGCTCTAGAACGGTGGGGATCGACGGTGACTGGCGGTGGAGGGAAGTTTCGATTCGATCGATCGGGGACACGCGTGTGGACGTGAGGTGGCTAGTACGAACTAGTCATTCACGGCGGAGCCAATAGTGGCCTCAGACGGAGCTGGGGTGGCCGGGAACGGTGAGGATGATGACGACCCAAAGCTAGGGTTCGATGTCCATGGCGAGGAGGAGGAAGGAGAGGGGGAAGTGGCATGCCAGGGCTTCCTGGTGGCATCGGCGCGGTACTTGTAGACTCCAGGGGCAGCGGCACAGATCTTGGCACGGCCACGGCGGCGGACGGCATCGCCGGTGACAGCGGATCACCGTGTCGTCGTCGATGAATACGACAGTGACCGAAGTGGTACGAGCCACAGTTGGGCCCCGAGTGGGCCGCGAGAAGAGGAGGGGAGGTCGGGCTGCATTTTTTTAGCAAACCTTTTTCCTTTTCTTAAATCCTTTACTCTTTTGTATTTCAAATTCTTTTTTGTTTTGAACATTTTCAAAATACTAAAGCTTTTGTCAAACTATTAAAATATTGTGGGGCCCCTTTTGTCAATTTGGGATCCACATGTTTTGGTGATTTTCGAAATATAAAACCATTTGAAATGAAATAGAGTTGAGAAGGAAAAGCATTTAGAGATTAGGGTTTTTATCCCCTCTTGTCTCCAAAAAACAATTAGAATGCAAAAGATGCATGCATTCTAATAATTACATATATTACAAACTTGGGTTGTTACAGCTCTACCCCTCTTACAAGAATCTCGTCCCGAGATTCCTAAGTTTTAGAAAAGAAGGCAGGGTACTCCGATCGAAGACGATCTTCTCGTTCCCAGGTTGCTTCGTCCTCAGAGTGATGAGACCACTAAACTTTCAAAAACTTGATGCTTTGATGACGAGTCTTGCGCTCGACTTCATCAAGGATACGAACAGGGTACTCTCGATAAGTCAGATCCTCTTGAATGTCAAGCGTTTGGTGATTGTAACTACCTCGGTGAATTACGCTCTTAGTTACAAGCCTGGATGAGCAGAAATGGTTAAAATAGTACGGTGGGGCCAAATGCCACTCACAGGTAGACCTTTCGGCCGTCCTAACCATTTCCAAACATCGGGACAAGAACGGCGAATGGCGTGTCGGCGAAGGGATCAACTACATACACAAATGAGTATGTATGCAAGCCACCATACAACAGTCCTCAGAGCCATTCCATCTAAAAGAAATAGAAATATTGCAACGCCATACAGCAAGATCCAAATATCCTAGATAGAGATAATAGTTTAGGATATCTCCTCATACATCAAACATCAGAGTATCAGGCAGAAGCGGCAAACAAGATCCGAGTACGGATAAGAAGCAAATCGGCATAAGATGCCCCATAAATAAACACATCCCGCCCACAGATCTCACGGATCCTAGTTCCCGGAATCTCTACACCGAGTGATCGTTGCCCACATCATCCGTCTCCTCCACCCAGAATCCATCTTGAGGGTTTACCTATTCATCTGAATCAAACAATTTATCGTGTGAGACCCTAGGGGTACTCAGCAAGTCTTTATGCCTCTAAAGGGGACACAACCTGAGGTGACGCAATTGCAGCAAAAGATAATACCTAACAATTCTAGGGATACTCGCTAACCATCCGCCTAACCAAAGATAGACGGATGTCCGTGAATTAATAACAACAGTTATAACCGTAATATTAACAGATCCATCCTCCTCCTCGCTTACCAACGAGGAAGCGGGCGAACAGCCCCCCATCTGTTGGCAGTTTTATTATCCATTCTTTGAATATTGCACTATTTACTAGTCAGGTACTTAGTCAAATTTAAAAGCGGTACTTTAGTTATACTTGTCTATGATCAAGAAACTGTGCTCCAAGTCGTCCATAACCGCGGACACGGCTTTCAGAAAGATTTACCTGAGGTGCACAAATAACAACACACACTCGATCAACCTCGGAAAACCAAATCAAAACCCAGCGAGGCATTCACGACAAAGCGATCACAGGATTGAAATATTTGAGGGGCCACCCATTAAGCTACCAAACGAAGTTGGCGGCTCGAGGCGGACTCAAGGTTTGTGGATGGTAGTAAGCATCGGGAACCGAAAGTGTGACTGGGCTTGTCGATGTAAAAACGTGTCACGATCCTAAACAGTATAGGTGCTCCTCGCACAATCGTAAATAAAGCAGTAAAACATGGCATAAGTACAGGATAGTAATAAAGCCCCAAACTACTTTGTGGCCCCAAGAAATAAGAATGAATCAAGCTCTCGGGGGTTCATAAGCCTCCGGATGTGGATAAGTGAACATTCAAGGAACAGGAATCAAGTACTCGGGGTCCTACGGGACACAAGTGAGCATGAAAAACCAAATAGCAGATATTGCTCACCGGTGCCACTTTCATTAGTTATCCCATTACTACTCAGATTAAGTTGTTTAGGTACCTCGTTATTCATCAGACACTCACATACCCTACACATGCTGTTCTACGACCCGCATGGCTCAATCAACTCCTGTAGTAATGGCTCATGGGATGGAGGCACAAGCTTCGGTGGGGTTTAAAAGTAAAGGCTATGCAGTACTTGGGATTCAGTTTAATGCAATCGCGACTCAATGATGCAAGAATAACATATAGGCAATAGGTACTATATGTATGCAAGCATGTGGTAGTGCTTGCCTGACAGCTCAGTTGAAGCGAGGGACGGATCTGGGTAGTGCTCCTGGGTTTCTTGATATATCCCCTGCTCAGCGTCTATTCGAAGAAGAACCAAACAAACAAGGGCCAACATAAATAGAGTGCACAAGCATATGAATTAAAATGCGACAAGCAAACAATCATGCCATGATGAATGATGCACAATTTGCATGGCAATAAAGTAGCATGGCATGGGTGAGGTGTGAAATACAAGAATAAAGCATTTTATGGAGTTTTAGTCACCTTTTATACTCAAATAAGTTGCTGTATACTTTATATTTACATGATGCATGCTGCAATTCAGAACATGGAACGCATAGAGAGAACAGGCTCATCGCGCTGATCGATTTAGACATATTATTTGTCAAATTCGGAGTTATAAAACAAATGTTATCAATTAATTAGCAAAAGGGCATTTTATTTGTAATTTTAATCAACTCGAAATTTAAAGTGTTCAAAATATATTTTGAAGGGCATATTTGAAATTCTCACATTTTTCTGATTCAAAAAGATATATTACATGATTAATTTGGAATTATATTTTAAAAGTTATTTAAAAACAGATTTGAATTTGAATTTAAAACAAATTTGAAAAGGTTTAAATTAAAACAGAAAACAGAAAACCTTTTGCTACTCAGCCTGTTACAGACCCAGTCACTGACGGGTGGGGTCAAACGGAATGGGGCCACGCGCGCAGAAAAACCTTTTTCCACCGCGGCTCTGGCTAGCCCACGCGGTTGACAAGCGGGCCCAGCGGTTACGGCCCACATGCCAGGGATGGGGACTGCAGCGACTGACAGGTGGGGCTAGGGCTGGAGCGCGGGTTAGGGCTAAGAATCTACGGGGTGCTCTTTGTAAAAAGGACAGGGAGGCTGACTGGTGGGGCTCTGCGTACCACGGGTTGAGGCGAAGAATAAAAGGAAGAGGCTATTGGCAAACGCGTCCACCTACCGTCGTTGTTCTTCTCCATGATCGATGAGAAAGCAGTCTTGGCCAGGCGGGGATCGATCCTGGTCCAGGTGCGCAGTGAGGACGGAACCAGCGAAGGCTAAGGATGGTGAAAGAGGCGTGGGCGGCTA
Organism: Avena insularis; assembly: GCA_023614405.1. Taxonomy (NCBI): domain Eukaryota; kingdom Viridiplantae; phylum Streptophyta; class Magnoliopsida; order Poales; family Poaceae; genus Avena; species Avena insularis. The sequence goes on along the minus strand of JAJUPC010000071.1, from coordinate 259,893 downwards.
GATGAGGTTCCACGACGAGAAGCGAGCCAGCAGTGGCCGGCGGCCTTGGCATGTTTTAAAAGCACGATGGATCTAGACGACGACAGCGAGGCAGATCATGTCAAGGAGGGAGAGAGGCTCACCGCGGTTGGGTTGGTGTGGTCGGATCAGCTTGGGGAGCAGTAGGGCGTCGACAAGGCAGGCGAACGGCGGGCTAGGGTTTCGTCAGGGCGTCTCGGTACTGCAGCGTCTGGGGTCCTTCTCTTCCTCGCTGGCGCATACGAGGCGAAGCAGGGGAGCCCTCTCGATCACCTCGACCACCTCCACGTCATCCACACCCGCTGGAACGAGGGGGCGGCGGCGCTCCTGTCGGTGACCGGCGGAAGAGGGTTGGCGTCGGTGAGAAGACGAAGGGGAGAGGCAAGGGCTCTGGGCCGATCTGGGAGAGGCAGAGGTGCCGTGTGGGGGAGGAAAAAGTGAGAGGGAGATAGAGGAAAGCAGGCGTGGGCACGGGGTAGATAGGGTGGCTCGGTCGCCACCTTTTCCTCCTCGAGCACGTGCTTTCGAGGCTGGCCGGCAGCTGAGGTCGAGCGAGGCAGTGGGGCTCGGGTGTAGGGTCACTGGCGAGGATAGAGAGAGGGTGGCATGGAGCTAGGGTTGGATGGAGAGGCTCGGGTTAGGGTTTGGTTTAGGGTTGGGGTTGGTGGTGAGCTGAGGTGGGACCAGGGAGGAAGGGTGGCAGTGGGGCCCGGCATGGGAGGCTCGGCATGGGTAAAGAGGAGAGGGTAGGTGGGGTAGATCATGGTGGTGGTAGGGTTTAGAGATAGAAAAAGAGAGAGGGGGTTTAGGGTTTAGGTGAGGTGTTAGGTGTTTGAAGAGAGGATTAGAGAGAGAGAGAGAGAGAGTGATGTGGTGGTGACTTTTTAGCAAGACCAAACTAGATCAAGCAAAAGGAGTGGTAGAGAGGGATAGAGGAAGATTCACTCAAAAAATCAAAATAAAAACAAAGGAGGACAAAAGATGGAGATGGTTGCATGGCCCATGCAAGTATTTAATGCCATGTGTTAATCTTGTGAAAACAAAATATAATCTCATGGCATTTATATATGTGCATCCTCAAAAGATGGAGTAAGGGCCAAGCTAAGGATTGAAGGAATGTTCCATGTGGAGTGAATGGAGATGACCATATTTGAAAATATTTTGGACATGCTAGTGTGTAAATTCCACTATGTGCATATTACTTTCAAAATATTCCAACATGATCAACCTTCCCATATCATTCCATATGGAAGCAGGTAGAATGGAAAAGAGTCCATTCCAAACAACATGAGCTAGAGATAAACCCAAATAAAATGCAATGCTCACATATGAAGGAATGGTGGAATGATGGGGTGGTGACAAGAAAGGTGGTGGAGTGGAATAAAAGATATGCCCCCAACTCAACTTGGGCATTAAACAATATATCAATAACCAAGTACAATATCAAGAGGCAAATACAATTTACAATGCATATGAAAGAAGAACCAAAACAAAAGGGTTTTATATGATGCTCAAATGCAAGGTGGCATGATGACATGAGCATGATATAATTATGATGCAACAATTATATATAGGAAGTAGCATATATATAGACTAGGCTAGTAGCATTGCAATTGTTAGACAATTGGGATGCTACAACTCTCCCCCACTAAACAAGAATCTCGCCCCGAGATTCCTAGGAAAAAGAAAACAACACAAGGAGAGGCGGGTGTTCGGAACGAAGGTGACCCTCACATTCCCAAGTTGATGCACAACGGAATGGTGCGACCACTACACCTTGCAAAACTTGATAGACTTGTTGCGAGTCTTGCGTTTTGCTTGAGAAACAACGGGTTAGAAGAGTTGAAGGATTGTCGTGAGGCAAGAAGGTAGGATGAACATAGCTCCAGTTTTCTCAAGAAACATGATAAAAGAATATAACCACTTGTGAAAGAAAAGGACAAGATGATGTATCATGAATAAAGAAAGACACACCGTTAAGATTAAAGATTTACCGATACTAGAGAGGATGAATCTTTGTCTCGCCGGAAGAAAAAGAGCTAGATTGGAGAGGTTTTGAACCACTATGACAATAGCATCGTATATTCTCTCGGATTTGAGAAATGAAGTACGGAAACAATATTGCCTTCAAACGATAGAGTCCCTTGATATCAACAGAAAGATTTAGTTAGACATCATCGGATTAGATTCTTCTTGCGCTGGTAAGACCCAACGGATCACGCAATTGAGGTGCGCGGATATAACTTACAGAGACGGATGTGAAGCCAGATCATGGTGGAATCCTGAGAAGCAAAGAATATGGAGGATCTGGAGTTTATTGTAGAGATACTTATTGCTTTCTTTAGCCTTGAGGCTAACGCAATAGATTTGCGGCTGATGGCCTCAACCATAATTGGCTTTACCACAGAAAAGAATTGATGAAACAAAGAGAGAGATAGTTTCCTTCCATCTTGTTTGGGGATGCCGAGCATCGATAGAATGACGAGGACAGAAAAGAGTTTGCGTTTGTTTCCGCCAGATAATTGAAGATTTTGCTCCATCTAGAATAGACAGACCATCAACAAGAGATTATTGATTACTTTCTTCGAGAGAGCACTCCGGAAAACAAGGACGGACGTAAAAGTATCGAGGGATAAAGGCCACTTCTAACTTCCGTGGAATGAGTGAAATCACATTGATTCACCAATTCAATGTACAAGAGCGAATGATAAAAGTAGTGGTATGGTAGCTACTCCATCCCGCACTCAAAGCATTACTCCGCACATGAATAAGAAAACCATGCAACCCAACTACCGAAACAGACTGAAGGTATTGATAAGAAGAGCTCATGGAACTCCGTAAGAAAACAAAGATTGATGCAAACGATTCACCGGATCCAAGATAGATAAAGATGATGATGTTGTCGTCATGTCTGAAGTACCAAGCCACCAGAAAGATATGAAGGAAGATTACGGAGAAGAACTGAAAGATTCAACAGCTACAGAAAAGATAGCACCAACTTGAACAAAAGGAATACAAGATCTGGAAGGTCTTCATGGCCTCCGGTGGATTGAGCATAGACGATAGAGCGAGAGGGTTTCAAGAGATTACTTAACGAGATAGAGGTGAAAAGAACTCCATGTTGTTCTTGAAAAGATTGAAAGAGGTTTAGCGGTCTTGAGGAAAATATTTAGCGGAACGACGATGATAACTTGCCCACAAGGAATAACTCCAGATTGGTTGAAGATGGAGGATGGAATTAACAATGGACTTGCTGATTCTAGAGTTGAAGTAATGTATTTAGCAGAAGGACGTGGTCGAGATAGGTGACTTCAAGAAGCCAGAATTTCCACTTTGGGAACTTTGCACACGGCAGTGTTAACAAAGCTTGAGAGAAAGGGACACGGATGATCTTCCATGTTCTTCCATTGATATGGAATAGGCAAGCATATTATCAACATATACCACCATGGATTAAAAAGATATTCCAAGAATATCGGTTCAAAAGACGGGAGAAACGAACAAATGCGCGAACACTTCCTGAGCTCAACGCTCTTTGAAAGTCAATATTAAGAGCACGGGTTCGTGTTGAAGAAGATGCACTGGAAGAATAGATTATCTGGTCCTTCGGAAGAAAAAGAGATGTCACCTGGTTCACATTGTCGATTGGATCACCGGTTACAAAGATAAAGAGATCTTGGATAAGAGCCGATGATAGCTCATACCTTAAGCAAAGCTATCAGAGACGAAATTATGCAATTCCCTCGTCTCAAAGAGAATTTTGCAGATATGGAGTTCAAAAAGATGTGCAGCATGATGGACAGATGATAGACCGCCGTAGTGCCTTGAGAAACTCCGGATTGCCAAAGATGCTTGAATATGCATAGATATGATCACGGTGTACTCAAAATCATAGGAGATAACCGTCACCATTTGGAGGATAGTGTTGACAGCATTTTCCATATTCCACTCATGATAAGTGTCCTATAGCTATGCTGAGAACCAAATTACAATCACCAACATGGGATTGACACATGTTATGTAATTAGCCCAAGAGAATTGGAGATGAAAATAAAACTCCAGGATTAAGCGCCGGTGACAAAAGAATGAGTTAGCATGGACATGCTGATAAAAGGGAGATAGATAATGTTTCACACACGACTGGAAAGGAGTGTGGAAACACAGATGTATCAAAGAAAATTTTTCCGCATTTTTCGGCATTAAAATACCAATAGATGCGCAAAATCACTTATCAGGTAGAGATTAGCAACTCCACATTCTGTGAAAGCATGCTGGAAGGAAGAACACCCTTAAGAAGATGGCACCGATTAACAAGGAGTTAGATAGATCGCGCCGGTTTTCAAAAGCCTATCAGTATGGAATGTACCAACAGTTGATAACCAAAGGCAGATTGTGATAACAAATTGGATGCAACAGATAGACAAGGAATTACACACACACACTCACACACTTTCTATGGTACTACGGAAACCCAGGACACGTGAATCCTAGTTTGAATTTTAAGAAGAGGATTGAAAACGTTACACTTCCTTACCAGAAAAGGGTGGGTGGGTGGGTAAGAAGAAAAGTGGAAGCAGTCCTACTCTCACGTTTTGTTTTTCCCTAGTATACATAGCTACCAAAAATATTTGCTAGACTGACAACGACCATTTGGCTGAGACCCTGAAGGGCGGGATGGCTCTGATACCAATTGTAACTACCTCGGTGAATTACGCTCTTAGTTACAAGCATGGATGAGCGGAAATGGTTAAAATAGTACGGTGGGGCCAAATGCCACTCACAGGTAGACCTTTCGTCCATCCTAACCATTTCCAAACATCGGGACAAGAACGAGCGTGAATCGGCGAAGGGATCAACTACATACACAAATGAGTATGTATGCAAGCCACCATACAACAGTCCTCAGAGCCATTCCATCTAAAAGAAATAGAAATATTGCAATGCCATACGGCAAGATCCAAATATCCTAGATAGAGATAATAGTTTAGGATATCTCCTCATACATCAAACATCAGAGTATCAGGCGGAAGCGGCAAACAAGATCCGAGTACGGATAAGAAGCAACTTGGCATAAGATGCCCCATAAATAAACACATCCCGCCCACAGATCTCACGGATCCCCGTTCCCGGAATCTCTACACCGAGTGATCGTTGCCCACATCATCCGTCTCCTCCACCCAGTATCCATCTTAAGGGTTTACCTGTTCATCTGAATCAAACAATTTATCGTGTGAGACCCTAGGGGTACTCAGCAAGTCTTTATGCCTCTAAAGGGGACACAACCTGAGGTGACGCAATTGCAGCAAAAGATAATACCTAACAATTCTAGGGATACTCGCTAACCATCCGCCTAACCAAAGATAGACGGATGTCCGTGAATTAATAACAACAGTTATAACCGTAATATTAACAGATCCATCCTCCTCCTCGCTTACCAACGAGGAAGCGGACGAACAGCCCCCCATCCGTTGGCAGTTTTATTATCCATTCCATGAATATTGCACTATTTACTAGTCAGGAACTTAGTCAAATTTAAAAGCGGTACTTTAGTTATACTTGTCTATGATCGAGAAACTGTGTTCCAAGTCGTCCATAACATGACACGGCTTCGAAAGATTTACCTAAGGGGGTGCACAAATAGCAACACACACTCGATCAACCTCGGAAAAACCAAATCAAAACCCAACGAGGCATTCACGACAAAGCGATCATAGGATTCAGAAATATTTCAGGGGGCCACCCCATTAAGCTACCCGCAACGAAGTTGGCCGGCTCCGAGATGGACTCAAGGTTTGTGTGGACGGCTGTAAATGACTGGGAACCCGAAAGTGTGACTGGGCTTGTCGATACAGCGAAAACGTGTCACTATCCTAAACAGTACAGGTGCTCCTCGCACAATCGTAAATAAAGCAGTAAAACATGGCATAAGTACAGGATAGTAATAAAGCCCCAAACTACTTTGTGGCCCCAAGAAATAAGAATGAATCAAGCTCTGGCTCAGGGGGGTTCATAAGCCTCCCAGATGTGGATAGCGCGAACATTCAAGGAACAGGAATCAAGTACTCGGGGTCCTACGGGACATAAGTGAGCATGAAAAACCAAATAGCAGATATTGCTCACCGGTGCCACTTTCATTAGTTATCCCATTACTACTCAGATTAAGTTGTTTAGGTACCTCGTTATTCATCAGACACTCACATACCCTACACATGCTGTTCTACGACCCGCATGGCTCAATCAACTCCTGTAGTAATGGCTCATGGGATGGAGGAACAAGCTTCGGTGGGGTTTAAAAGTAAAGGCTATGCAGTACTTGGGATTCAGTTTAATGCAATCGCGACTCAGTGATGCAAGAATAAGATAGAGGCAATAGGTACTATATGTATGCAAGCATGTGGTAGTGCTTGCCTGGCAGCTCAGTTGAAGCGAGGGACGGATCTGGGTAGTGCTCCTGGGTTTCATGATATATCCCCTGCTCAGCGTCTATTCAAAGAAGAACCAAACAAACAAGGGCCAACATAAATAGAGTGCACAAGCATATGAATTAAAATGCGACAAGCAAACAATCATGCCATGATGAATGATGCACAATTTGCATGGCAATAAAGTAGCATGGCATGGGTGAGGTGTGAAATACAAGAATAAAGCATTTTATGGAGTTTTAGTCACCTTTTATACTCAAATAAGTTGCTGTATACTTTATATTTACATGATGCATGCTGCAATTCAGAACATGGAATGCATAGAGAGAACGGGCTCGTCGCGCTGATCGATTTAGACATATTATTTGTCAAATTCGGAGTTATAAAACAAAAGTTATCAATTAATTAGCAAAAGGGCATTTTATTTGTAATTTTAATCAACTCGAAATTTAAAGTGTTCAAAATATATTTTGAAGGGCATATTTGAAATCCTCACATTTTTCTGATTCAAAAACATATATTACATGATTAATTTGGAATTATATTTTAAAAGTTATTTAAAAACAAATTTGAATTTGAATTTAAAACAAATTTGAAAAGGTTTAAATTAAAACAGAAAACAGAAAACCTTTTGCTACTCAGCTCATTCTGAGACCAGTCAGCGACGGTGGGGTCAAACGGAATGGGGCCTGTGGTAGAAACAACCTTTTTCCACGGCTCGCTAGCCTGTCGGTTGACAAGCGGGCCCTGATTCTGACCCACATGCAGGATGGGGACTGCCGGCCAGCAGTGGGGCTAGGGCTGGAGCGCGGGTTAGGGCTAAGAATCTACGGGGTGCTCTTTGTAAAAAGACGGGAGGCCGGTGGGGCTCTGCGTCTGCAGTTGAGGCGAAGAATAAAAGGAAGGGGCTATTTGCAAACGTCCACCGACCCGTACTGTTGTTCTTCTCTGGTCTGACGAGAAAACGGTCTTGTGCACAGGCGGGGATCGATCCTGAGTCGCGCGTCTTGTGAGGGACGGAACCAGCGCGGGCTAAGGGATGGTGACGGAGGGCGGCGGCTAGATGAGGTTCCACGCGGCTGGCGAAACCAACGATGGCCACAAGCAGCGTCGTGTGTTTAATGAAAAGCACGAATTAATCTAGACGACGACAGCGAGGCGGATCATGTCAGGGAGGGAGAGAGGCTCACCGCGGTTGGGTTGGTGTGGTCGGATCAGCTTGGGGAGCAGCAGGGCATCGACAAGGCAGGCGAACAGCGGGCTAGGGTTTCGTCGGGGCGTCTCGGTACTGCAGCGGCTGGGGTCCTTCTCCTCACCATTTGGCGTGTCTGGTGACGGGAGCCCTCTCGATCACCTCGACCACCTCCACGTCATCCAGACCCGCCGGAACGAGGGGGCGGCGGCGCTCCTGTCGGTGACCAGCGGAAGAGGGTTGGCGTCGGTGAGAAGAAGAAGGGGAGAGGCAAGGGCTCTGGGCCGATCTGGGAGAGGCAGAGGTGCCGTGTGGGGGAGGAAAAAGTGAGAGGGAGATAGAGGAAAGCAGGCGTGGGCACGGGGTAGATAGGGTGGCTCGGTCGCCACCTTTTCCTCCTCGAGCACGTGCTCGAGCTGGCCGGCAGCTGCAGGTCCAGGGCAGGGCAGGTAGGGCTCGGGTGTAGGGTCGGCCTGGCAGGGATAGAGAGAGAGGGGTGGCATGGAGCTAGGGTTGGATGGAGAGGCTCGGGTTAGGGTTTGGTTTAGGGTTGGGGTTGGTGGTGAGCTGAGGTGGGACCAGGGAGGAAGGGTGGCCAGGTGGGGCCAGCATGGGGAGGCTCGGCATGGGTAAAGAGGAGAGGTAGGTGGGGTAGATCATGGTGGTGGTAGGGTTTAGAGATAGAAAAAGAGAGAGGGGGTTTAGGGTTTAGGTGAGGTGTTAGGTGTTTGAAGAGAGGATTAGAGAGAGAGAGAGAGAGAGAGAGAGAGAGTGATGTGGTGGTGACTTTTTAGCAAGACCAAACTAGATCAAGCAAAAGGAGTGGTAGAGAGGGATAGAGGAAGATTCACTCAAAAAATCAAAATAAAAACAAAGGAGGACAAAAGATGGAGATGGTTCCATGGCCCATGCAAGTATTTAATGCCATGTGTTAATCTTGTGAAAACAAAATATAATCTCATGGCATTTATATATGTGCATCCTCAAAAGATGGAGTAAGGGCCAAGCTAAGGATTGAAGGAATGTTCCATGTGGAGTGAATGGAGATGACCATATTTGAAAATATTTTGGACATGCTAGTGTGTAAATTCCACTATGTGCATATTACTTTCAAAATATTCCAACATGATCAACCTTCCCATATCATTCCATATGGAAGCAGGTAGAATGGAAAAGAGTCCATTCCAAACAACATGAGCTAGAGATAAACCCAAATAAAATGCAATGCTCACATATGAAGGAATGGTGGAATGATGGGGTGGTGACAAGAAAGGTGGTGGAGTGGAATAAAAGATATGCCCCCAACTCAACTTGGGCGTTAAACAATATATCAATAACCAAATACAATATCAAGAGGCAAATACAATTTACAATGCATATGAAAGAAGAACCAAAACAAAAGGGTTTTATATGATGCTCAAATGCAAGGTGGCATGATGACATGAGCATGATATAATTATGATGCAACAATTATATATAGGAAGTAGCATATATATAGACTAGGCTAGTAGCATTGCAATTGTTAGACAATTGGGATGCTACAGTGATCAACACCACAGAAAGGGTCTTTGAAGCAACGCTTGAGTTGAGACACATGAAAGACATCATGCACCTCAGGGAAGTTTGCAGGAAACTCCAATTGATATGCGAACTTATCACACTTGGAAAGGACACAGAAAGGACCAACATAATGAGGAGCCAGTTTTCCCTTGATACCGAAATGATGGACACCCTTTAACGGAGTGACTCAGAGATAATCTTGATCACCAACTTCATATTCAACATGTTGATGGTGACGATCATAATAGATCTTCTAACGAGACTGAGCAATTTTCAAACAATCTCGTATAATACGAACTTGATCTTCTGCTTCCTTCATCATATCTGGTCCAAAGAAATTTCTTTTGCCGGTTTCAGACCAATACAAAGGAGTACGACATGTTCTTCCATATAAAATCTGGAAAGGTGCCATGTCTATACTAGACTGATAACTATTTTTGTAGGAGAACTCGGCAAAAGGTAGGCATTTCTCCTAGTTCTTTCCAAAAGATACGACACATGCTCTAAGCATGTCTTCAAGAATCTAATTCACCCTTTCGGTTTGACCATCGCTACTAGGATGATAAGATGTACTGAAAGATAAGTGAGTTCCCATAGCTTGTTGGAAACTTGACCAAAGCCTTGAAGTGAAAGAACTCCTTTGGTTGGAGACAATTTTCTTCAGAACTCCATGAAGGTCCACTATCCGAGAGATATATAATTCAGCCAACTAATTAGCAGTAATGCTCTTATGGACAGGTAGGAAGTGAGAAACCTTGGACAAATAGGTGACGATTACCCATATGGCATCATTTCCCTTTTGAGTCTTAGGAAGACCAGTGATGAAATCCATAGCAACTTCATCCCATTTCCACTCAGGAATACGGTGTGGTTGTAGGAGACCAACGGGTCTTTCATGTTCATCCTTGACGCGACAAGAAACGTCACATTCAGCAACAAAACAAGCAATATCTTGCTTCATACCAGACCACCAGAATCTTTGATGGAGATCCTGATACATCTTGGTACCTCCAGGGTGAATGGAGAGAGGTGATTCATGAGCCTCTTTAAGAATCAAGCCCCTCAACTTTGTTCTCTTCGACACTACCAGACGGTTACTGAAGTAGACAATACCTTGATCATTAGTAGAGAAACATTTTGCAACTCCCTTAGCAACATTCTCTTTGATCTCAGCAACTTCAGAATCATTCTTTTGAGCAAGCTTAATTTCATCCTCTATAGAAGATTTCACCTCAAGAGTAGAAAGGAATCCACGATGAACAACTTCAAGATTCAGCCGAGAAAATTCCTCGTAAAGAGAAGGTTGAGATTGTTTAATCAGCAGATTGTTGCAGTAAGACTTCCGACTTAGTGCATCAACAACGACATTGGCTTTGCCGGGTTGATAGTTTAGACCCAAATCATAATCTTTGATGAGTTCCAACCATCTTATTTGCCTGAGACTTAGATCAGGTTGTGTAAAAAGATACTTCAGACTCTGATGATTCGAGTATAACTCACAACGACTACCGATGAGGTAATGTCGCCATTTCTTAAGAGAATGAACAACAGCTGCAAGCTCGAGATCATGAGTTGTATAGTTGTTCTCATGTGGTTTCAGCTGTCGAGAGGCATAGGCCACCACGTGACCATCTTGCATCAACACACACCCGAGACCTTGGTGCGAGGCATCACAGAAGATAACAAAGTCTTTACTGGTGTCCAGAAGAACTAGCACCGGAGCGGTAGTTAGCTTGGTTTTAAAAACCTGGAAGCTTTCTTTAGCCTTATCAGACCATTCAAACTTCTTATCCATCTTAAGAACATCAGTCATTGGCTTAGCGATCTTGGGAAAGTTCTCGATGAATTGACGGTAGTATCCCGCCAACCCAAGGAAACTTCGAAAATCCTTAACGGATTTGGGGGATTCCCAGTCAAGAATGGATTGAATCTTGTCCAGAATAATGGCAACCCCTTCGGCAGAAACAACATGACCAAGGAATATGAGTTCTGGTAACCAAAACTCACATTTGGAGAACTTGGCGTAAAGACGAGGTTCTCGAAGCTTTGTCAACACCAAACACAGATGTTTAGCGTGTTCTTCTTCAGTCTTGGAATAGACCAGAATATCGTCAATGTAGACCACAACAAAATGGTCGAGGTACTCCATGAAGATAAAGTTCATAAGCCACATAAAAGTGGCTGGTGCATTGGTAAGACCAAAGGACATGACAGTGTACTCGTAAAGACCATAACGAGTGGTGAAAGCAGTCTTTGGAATGTCTTCCTTTTGGATCTTGATTTGGTGATATCCTGACCACAAATCCATTTTGGAAAAGACGGTGACACCACTCAACTGATCAAAAATATCATTGATCCTAGGGAGAGGATACTTGTTCTTGACAGTCACAACATTGAGAGGGCGATAATCCACAACTAGTTGCGGTATATTGGTATCCCACTTCTTAACAAAGATTGTAGGAAATCCCCGAGAAGATGTGCTAGAATGGATGTATCCTTTTATCTCCAACTCCTCTAATTGCTTCTTCAACTCCACTAGCTCATGAGGGGGCATACGGTAGGGTCTCTTAGAAACAGGTGCAGTTCCATGGACCAACTCTATGACAAACTCCACACTTCGATCAGGCGACATGCTAGGCAACTCTTCAAGAAAGACATCCGGGAATTCACATACCACGGAAACATCTTGAATCTCTAACAGAGGTTGAACTTCAAGAGCATACATCTCCGCTTGAGGAATAGAAATAGTTGAAGGAGAAAGTGACCCTACGGTCCAATAAGTGACTGTTATTCCAGCAAGACTAGTCAGAGTCATAGACTTGGTTGCACAGTGAATGACCGCTTGATATTGGGACAACCAGTCCATGCACAAAATGACGTCAATATCAGTTGACTTGAGGGCAATAAGAGAAGTGGGGAACAACTGGGAGGCAACATTGATTAGGTTCCCATGACTAACCATGGTGGTGTACCAGCTAGAACCAGGGGAATGAACCATCAAAGGCTTAGCTAACCCCTCAAAACTTATCCCATGCAATCCAGCAAAAGTTTGCGACATGAATGAATGTGATGCTCCAAAATCAAACAAAACTTTAGCTGGAATGTGATTGATATGAAGCGTACCCATAACGGCGCTTGGATCTTCCCGAGCCTCTTCAACAAAGATATGGGTTAGACGACCACTTCCGGCACCTTGAGGCTTGGTATACTTCTTTGGTGGTGGAGCTACCTCGGTAGTAACCTTTTGAGGACACTCCCTTGCAAAATGACCGGGCTGATGGCAGGTGAAGTAAGTATGTTCCCCTGAAGTACCAGCATAATGGCGGTAGTTTGACCCACCAGCATTGTTTGGAGGAACATTCGGGCGAGGAGCATATCCAGGAGACCTTTGGGTATAAGGAGCACGTGGCACAGCAGTATAAGGCACAAAGACACGACACTTCTTATTGCTTGAACCAGCCTTGTTGGATCCTTCATAAGAACGCTTACGAGTTTCCTCATACTCCACCTTTCCTCACTCTGCTTTCATTGCCTTGTTCACTAGAGTTTGCAGATTCCCGAAATCCATCAGATGAAGATCATGACGAACATGAGGGTCTAGTCCCTTGCGGAACAGAGCTTGCTTCGTAGCATCAGTGGAAACTTCTTCAGGACCATAGCATGCAAGACGGTTGAAGCTACACCGGTAATCATACACAGAACCAGTGCCTTGTTTCAGCTTGAGGAACTCCTCCCTCTTTTCATCCATTAGACCCTTCGGAATATGATAGGCTCGGAATCCTTCAGTGAATTCTTGCCAAGTAACGACATGCTGAGTAGCTTGGAATGCCAAGAAATTTTCCCACCAGGAATTAGCTACTCCCTCCAGATGGTAGGCTGCAAAGGTTACCCAATCAGCTTTAGGAACATGACCAACCTGAAGTTTGCGCTCCATGGTGCGAAGCTAGTAGTCTGCATCAAGTGGCTTAGTGGAATAGCTGTAGACTAGCGGAGTGAGACATCTGAAATCCTTGATACCGACTTGGTTGTTTGGGCGCTGGGTATTGTGCTCAATCCTTTCAAGGAGCCTCATGTTGTCAGCACGGTTGGTCTCATACATAGCCATAAGTTAAACCATTGATGGTGGTGGAGGAAGATTAGAAGGATCAGCCTCATTCCTAGACCCATGAGCTTGAGCACGGGTGTGAGCTCGAGAAGTGTCACCCATCCTGTAAGAATAAAAGGCGTTAGCCAAGGGTTTCAAAGATAGAAGATGTTAGATGTAAAACATGTCATCTCATCAAGCATGGTAGTATCAAAGCATACTAACGTATACACTAACTAGCTGACTTACAAACCATAACAATGGAGTGCTAAGATGTTATGCATCAAGCAAAACTGAGAGATCTTGATAACTTTGAGAATAGCAACCAGTTATGGAGTACTTAGAAAAACAAACCCGAAGACACGATCCTAAACGTTTGAATTTAGGGGTAAGGAATGAAAACCTTTTTAAACCAAATAGGACAAGAAAACTCCAGCAGTAGAATCACACCAGGGAAGGAGTAAAAAGAGTCCTAGTCAGAGTTTTTGCAAATAGTTTTCAACCTTTAAATAGTTTTGTCAACTTCTAGACTCAACATCGACCAATACTAGGGTTTCCTATAGACAGTCCGGCTCTAATACCAAAACCTGTAACACCCCCGTTGTTAGGGTTAAGCAAACCTTGGATTATCCTCCGAGATAAACATAAACCCAACCTCAAAGACTCATAGTATATGATTCAGTAACATTACAGAACACAGGGATTCAACAGCATAAGTTTAAACTCTTAATAGAGTACGATATCAGATTATTAAAATCCAGGGGTCACAGACCATCGTTACACCAAACAACGAAAGCAAATTATGTTGTTCTACACAACAAACTTAACGAAGGGCCTAAGAGGCCATAAACATAAGTGACGTCCAACCCATAGTCCTCAGGCTACTACCTAGGACCCCCAACTACTCGTCGATGTCAATGTAGAAGCCACCTTCAGTCGCGACTAGTTCATCTGAAGCAAAACAACAATAGCGCAAGGCTGGGTACGAGAATGTACTCCGGAAGACTTAGATAACCTAGTATCTACATGCTCTGGCTAGAAAAGCTTTCATTGGATTTTCTTTGCATAAAGCCAACTTTGTTTGTAAACAAGAGGGAGAGGCGAGGCTCGTCTACACATAATACTTTGAAAATGGGGTAAGAGAGCGACAAGTCCATCTTGAATATCTGAACTTGTTAACCAAGTACATCTAAACTCCTCATCTAGGATCACCCCCTCGAACCCCCGAGGAAGCATCCTTAAGCACACGTGGATCAACAAGTTTTACTTTTTGTTAATGTTATCTATGATCTTAGAATTCGGTCACCAAGCGTTCATAACAATGAACACGGCTTTTCGAAAAGATTTAACCCTGCAGGGGTGTACAAGTTTACCCACACGTACCAACCGACTCTTAATGCCAAATATTATTAGCCCTCTTCCTGGGAGGGCCGGCAGAGGGTGGTTCATCACGACCTTTACCTTGCTATCGCCAAGACCATGAGTCGCGCCCTAAGGAGGGTTCTGCCGTAACGGGTCAAGTCCTGAAGCTGGTACCTAGAGATGCGAGTTGATGTTGGTTTATTCAGAGGAACTGCCTCCCCAACCCTGGCCATGCTTACCTACCTATATGAATGCACCTCCTTCACCTCCTCTTTTGAAAACATTTTCAATGTGTATGCTAAATGGAAAGCCCGAACTATGTGATGCATGGAATCTACTAGGCAAGTTAGTTAGTCGAGGAGTTTTCTAGGCCCCGTGTGGATGTACGCTCTTCTCGGTTCCAAAGGCAAGAACTCGGTTCCTAGTAGTGGCGAGCATAGGACTACAAAAACCAAACCCAACGTGGCCTCCCACGCAAGCCTTAGCATATTTATCGGTCACCTCTGATCATGTCTCCATCTCATACCTTTCTAGATTCTTTGGCATGTCCGATTTATCATCATCGGGATGGATCAGACGTAATTACTAAGCATGGCTAAGCTTGACCATCAAAGAATCTCTAGCAACGCTCACATGCCAGACCTAGGTACACTAGGAGAAGTGGGTCAGGTGTATAAGGCTACAACAGGGAAACTATGTAGCAGATAGGTAACTCTAGCTACTATCAAAAGACCACATTGGAATCATATGCAATATAGCGAGAAAGTAGATACTTTGTAAAACATAGGTTCGAAATGAGAGGCTACGCTTTCCTTGTCCTTCAGTAGATAGATAAGGATCTTCGGTGTCGTTGACTTCAGTCTCGTACTCGGATCCTATCAAGGAGAAGCAATACCGGAAATAAAGGCAACAATCAACATCTCGAACCATGCAATGCGCAAGCACATGAATGATATGGCAGATTAAAGTTATCATGGCCACCCTAGGATTAGCGTTGATTTAAATGGGTTCGGAGTGCCGAGGGTTTGGCATTCCATCGATCCCATATGCAGTTAGGGGGGGTTTCGATGTTCCTCTAACTAGCTATGGTTTAGGTTGAATAACAATGCATGATTATATTTTTAAAGTGTAGATCTCATTTTTCTAAACATTTTGATATAGTATACACATAATTCGCCCAGGGCATCTCCACCCACGAATTTGCAGCCACCGAAGCCACGTTTTTGCCTCCCCCATGGATCCCATCTCCATGGGGGAGGTCTCCTAATAAGCCATGAAGGAAGGGGGCTAAGGGGGTGCTCCCCCATGATACCAGCGGCGGGGAAGGAGTCCCCCGCATCGCCGCCGCCCTCTTCGCCATCTTCACCGTCATCTCCATCACCTAATCCTCCTAGTATGCAGTGGTTCATCCTCCCACACACCTCTATACCGTCCTATGTAAACATGGTATTTGATGCTATAAGTTATAATCCTATGATCTATGGCATGTTTGTATAGTTTCTTTGTTCTTAGATTGAATGGTTGAACGTCTTTGGTTCATTAGAGTGGTATGTTGATATGGTACAGTCCTTTGGTGTCCATTATATTTGTGCGCGCATGGATTAAACATCATTGTGTTTGTAGTATCTGTAAAAGGAAGAGGGAGTTCTGCCGGAGTGATAGAAACCTGAGGACGCGAACCGGAACATTACACGTTTGGGAGTAAGAGGACCATTAAACTTAAGGCTATGGTTGGGGAAACCTTAATGAATTGTTAGTACTTACAGATGTTTGCTAACAATTCAATCATATAGTACATTTAATTCCATGTAGTGAAGCGCGTGTATATTTAGCCTCTCCCACATAGAAAACTGCATCGAAGACAATGAACCTGATCTATTCGCTATTTAAACTTGGACAAAGCCACCACAATTACCACCACTATTCCACACTCATGGTTCTGTTAGTTTAGTGTATTTTATTGCTGCAGCAACTAGCTTTATTTTCTTGTTATTTATTATCATGCAAATCTATCTCTAGTACTCGTATTGTTTCTCTAGTTTTATTTCCTAGATAATGCAAATGTTTAGTGTGTGTAGAGTTATATCAGTGGTTGATAGAACTTGAGAGAACATTTATCCTACCTTTAGCTCCTCGTTGGGTTCGACACTCTTACTTATTGAAAAGGCTACATACGATCCCCTATACTTGTGGGTTATCAAGACCTTTTCTGGCACCGTTGTCGGGGAGCAATAGCGTGTGGGTGAATATTCTTGTGTGCACTTGTTTGCTTTATCTCTAAGTAGGTTTTACTCTCAATTTTAAGTTGTTCTCTATCTTAGTATGGATAGGGAATGCAAATTACAGAAAAATTAGTTGTACTTATTACCTAAAAACATTTTCAAAAAGGAAAGTGATTGGAAATATGAGTAATGGTTAAGTGGGGGTCAACCTTGAACACTTGTGTTCATGCCTATGAAACCAAAACAAATCTTCCCATGGAAGCTTTTCAGTTAAAAACTTGTAGGAATGCATGAAGCCTTGGAAAAGAAAGATATTTCTGGTATTGATCTTAATGCTTATTCATTCGAAAATACTTGAATCTTGCTCCTATGCCTAGCTGAAAGGCGTTAAAGAAAAGCACTATTGGGAGAATGCCTAACTTAAAGGCGTTAAAGAAAAGTACTTATTGGCAGATAACCCAAAAGTTTTAGATGAGTCTTGAAAGTTATTGCTTCAGTAATAACCTCTCCTTATCCTTTTTATTTGCTTTTTGTGCCAAGAGTAACCTCTAATGAGAGAGAAGTAATGCTTGGGAAAGTTCTTGTCCCGAAATAGATTTTTGTGCTTCGCTGTAAAAAATCGTGTAAAATATCTGTATGTCGGTTTGAGCTATAATTTTTTGTTCTTCTGCCCCAGGTTGTTATCCAACTTTCGTTAGTTTAACACTTTTCGATTTGAGCAACAGAAGGTCTTCGAAAAAATAGGTTTCTATCTGCTGGTCTGTTTCGACAGATTTCTCCCGTTATATGCATTTACTTTTTGTTGATTCCTTTTTGTGTTCTCTTTGGGGAATTGAGATTTTTGAGGGAAGTGCTACAATAGCTTGTGTTTTAATGGAATTTTTACTTGTGTTGGAACTGAACCCAAAGACTTATTATCTTGAGTACACTAATGTTGCTAATAAAGATTGTGTGAAGTTTTGTATGAAGGAAAAATTTCAGGTGTAAGGAAAGAATGATGTAATGAGATGAAGAATGGAATAAAGCTCAAGCTTGGGGATGCCACCCGTATCACCCCAAGAAATATCCAAGAAGTACAAGCGTCAAAGCTTGGGGATGCCCAAGGCATCCCCTTCTTCATCAATAAAAATCTCAGGTTTCTTTCAAACACTTCATTTTTATTGTTTCATTCACAGTTGTGTTCTTTTTGGAGCGTCTTTGTTTTTTTTTGGTTTTTGTTCGCTTGGTTTGCTTAGTTTGCTTGAATAAATTGGTTGGAACCCCTCTTTCGTATATTAGTTTCCAGAAAAGATTGGTTTGGTGATTGGAAAAGAGTAGGAAGCTTCATGCTTATAAGTGGTACAAAAGGAGCTTATTTAGACTATGGTCTAGACTTTATCAAGTCATGTTTGATATTGCTTTGACCTTATGCTTAGTGATTATTGTTGTAGCATGACTTGTTCCAAACAATTGAGATTGCTTAATGTGCCTTGAAAGAATCATGCATTGTTTTAGCATACAAAAGCATAATATTGTGGTATTCTCCTTTGATGCTTTATTTGGGTTGACTTGGCACATGCTTACACCATGTTAAGACTATACCAAGTCACCATAAAGCCTCTATGATCATTTAGTTTTCAACTTGTAATATCACTTTATGCTTTAATTAATGATGTTTTGTCGCTTTGCATGATTATGGCCATTATTGCTCTCTTAGTTGGTCGCTCCCAGTCTTTTGCTAGCCTCCATAACCAAGTATGAGTTCCACTCATGCATCCAACTCCAAATAAAACCAAGTTATCCAAAGAGTCCACCATACCTACCTATTAGCATTTGCTATTCCAAGTATATTCATGTTTTTATCTACCTTCCGAATTAAACTTGTTATGAGAAAACTAGTGATTAAAGCTCTCACGCACTTGATGGCACACTTTACTTTTCTTGCCCCTAATAAACTTGAACCATTGTGTCGTCTATATTATATATGCTTGCACTTATATGTTGGGGATTAGCAGAACCATGCTATCATGGGGAATGCTTTCAACATTGCACTTGTAAATTGAACCCAGTTGATATCATGCTCTTTTGTTTATGGATGTCGTCGGTGTGAAATGAAAGGGGAGCTTGTAAGTCCATGGAGTTATGTATGTGTGTTAGAGAAACGCATGGACCGCTGGTCTAATCCATGCCTAATCATGGTGGAAACCTGCAGCGTAACCATAATGAGCAATCTATGAAACATTCTTCTTATAAAAAAAGAGATAGAGATTGAGAAAAAAATAAAAAAAGAGATGAGAAAAGAGGAAAGAGATAAAAAACACCATTTTCCCATGGTAAATAAGAAGATTGCTGAGATGCTCATTGTCTACTTGCCTTGTCATTTTGATATGGGGATTCTTCCGTATCATCGGGCAAGGGGTACCCCGTTGGCGGTTCTCTATGATACACATGTACTTACTATGACAAGAACTTACCGGTAACTAAACTTGAGTAGCATGAGGAGCAGCCCTCATATTCAAGGGACATGAGATTGCCTTATACTTTGTCAAGCATATACTCCATAGTTTGTTCACTTTAACCTTAATCACTTCAAGATGCTTATGATAGGGGCAATGAGAGCTGAAAGCTAATAAGTACCATAATTTTTGGAAGCTCTTTATGAGACTTGAATCCCTTCTTCCTTCTATGAAGGCCTTTCTTTTACTTTTATGTTGAGTATCCATCTTCTATCTTTATGCACCTATTGAGAGACCACAGTGGTCATTCTTAGTTTAATGTGCATTGTCCCATGACTTGTTGATTGATGCATAACTTTGATATTGCTTGTTCTTAAACTATTTGTATCTAGTCACCCTTATGAACTTTGAAGGTGTTCTATGCATTTATGTTTTGCTACACTATGAGGGACAAGCTGAACACCATTCTTATCATGCTTTCTTTATGTGAAATAAACAAACGTCTTTCAAATCATTGTTATTCATAAATCTTTTGTTTGTACCTTTTCATGTTACAACATAAATGCTATGTCTTATTGTTAGAATTCTATCTTTCATGTTCATGTTTAGAGTACCTTGATCCCAACTATCAACGCTTTTACAATAATGATGATCAAGATTGTGTTGTCTGCATGTGACCTCAAAAATTATATTGTTTTTATCGTTTACCTATGTAACACCCTCGAATCGACCCTATGCAGATTTTAGCGATTCCCGCCCAAACCCGCATAGAAACGATTCAAAGATGCCTACTAGGCACTTGCGTGCGGGTGGAAAACAAAGTAATAACATTACACAATAGTCCACGATGAAACCCACAGAAAAATATATATACAACAACGACTCCATGAGTCGAAAATACAGATATACAATACAAAGATCCAAATCACCTTGAAACGATACAACATCCGGGTATGGATAAGATGCAAATGGGGCTAAGAGCCCTGAAGAATAACAAATGGAGTCCATAACTCTGCCTAGGCCAAGCCGGAAGGGTAACCCTGCTAACGACGTCGAACTTGTACCAATTAAACAAAAGGGGTGCTGACAAAGGGCAAAGGAAAAAAGGGAGCGATCATACTGAGGCCAGTACACGGCGAGGCTAGAATTCGGCGGCTCTCGCCTACATAGGTATGGTGGACTGAAGCGGAAGTGAAGCATGCACTAAACAACCTATAGAGACTCGATAAACTGTTGGCTATTAGAGAGAGATAAGAAAGACCTATTCGGAACCAACCTTAAACTAACACTAATCATACCCATCCTGGTATTCCCCCTCGACACCAAACAAGGAAGTCAAACCGAGGAACTCACACAGTTGGCAATTTTATTCATTCCATTATAGTTGAAGCACTTGCTAGTTAGATATAGATAGCATGAGTCATCCTGATAGCATAAGTAGTGGGCATTTTTAGTTAACCATTGAGTTGTAGTTGCAGTACTTACTAGTCAGATACAATTAGCATGTGACATCCCAAACCCAGCAGTTGTTGGCACTTTTATTTCATTCCATTGGAGTTGTGATACTTACTAGGCACGTATAACATGACACGATACACCCTAGTTCCACCAGTTGTTGGCACTTTTATTATCCATTCCATTGTAGTGAAGATGATTACTAGTCACATATATTAAGTCAAATTCATAGCACTACTTTAGTTATGCTTGTCTATGATCGAGATACTGTGCTCCAAGTCGTCCATAACCGCGGACACGGCTTTCAGAAAGATTTACCCTTGAGGGGTGCACAAATAGCAACACACACACGATCAACCTCGGAAAAACCAAATCAAAACCCAACGAGGCTTTCACGACAAAGCAATCACATGATTCATAAATTATTTCAGGGGGCCACTCCATTAAGCTACCCGCAACGTAGTTGGCCGGCTCCGAGACGAACCCTAGGTTTGTGCTAATGGCTGTAAACGACTGGGAACTCGAAAGTGTGACTGTTCTTGTCGATACCGCGAAAACACTCCGCAATTTCTAAACAGTACAGGTGCTCACGCACAATCGTAAATAAAGCAGTAAAGCATGGCATAAGTACAAGATAGTAATAAAGCCCCAAACTAGTTTATGGCCCCAGGAAATAAGAAATGAATCAAGCTCTGGCTAAGGGGGATCCATAGGGTCTCCCGGATGTGGATAGTATGAATAATCAAGGAACATGTATCAAGTACTCGGGTCCTACGGGACACAAGTGGACATGAAAAACCAAATAGCATATATTGCCCACCGGTGCCTCTTTCATCAGTTATGCCAGCAATTTAATAGTTGTATTTAAAGTCATGATCCTCTCCACCGTAAAGCATATGACAACATTCTTCCAACAACTGTGTGGTACTTCACGACATGGGATCGCACCTGAGCAAGCGACTACGACTCGCAAGACCATCTATCTACCAAACAACAGGTAATAGGAGGTGTCCAAGGCAATATAAAGGCTGCACGGAATATATCTAGTACGGAACACTAAAGCATCGCAACACAGATAGCAATAGATCAACAGGAGGAAATAAAGACTATAAATGCAAAATAGGTAGAAAGGGGGAGAATGCTCGCCTGGGAAAACATAGCCGAAGAGACATTATCCGAAGAACTTGCTGATACTCGCATCCACTCAACGGCCTAATCCGTGAAGAAGCAAAACACTAAAAGAAACACCAGATGCACTATTTAATACTACGGCAAAAGATCAGGCATGATGCATTAATGATGTATGTCATGGCAAAGATGCGGTGCAATTAGGAAATATTAAGTGGAACCGGGGTCCCGACAATTAATTAGAAGGTTCATGTTGTTTAGATACCGCACAATTTAAATGTTGAATTAACAAGGCAAAACATGGCATCGATTCGCTACACAAATTTAAATGGAGCGAATATAAGCCTAGAATAGCCCACATATGAGCTCCATATTTATTTAATAGGTGAATCGACAACATACCCCCCAAATGACAAGTATGTATGAAGTCATGAACAATTTAATATGCAATAAGATAGATATCATATTATAAAATAGGGTCTCAAATAGTGGGATTACACTTAGGGGGTTTCGACGAACTTGGTTCCGAGGATTCGGTTCGGTCATCGGGATCGGTCTTCGAATCCGTGTAGATGGTCATGGCGTTCGGGGAGTCGATCTTGGTTCAGGGCTTCGGATCCTCAGGAACAGGGTCTTCAAGATTCCGGCGTCGGGATCGGTGGTGAACTTGCCTCGGTGTCTTCAGGGCATCACAATCGTACTCCTGGTTCAGACTTGACAAGGTGTAAGCTTGGACAAACGGACAGCGGATTCGAGAATATCTTGTGATGTGGGTGTGGACTCCTCTCTGTTGGCCTTGACTATGGGTAGGAGGCTTCGGTACGCAGAAGGAGGCGCATAAGAACGAACACCTCGAGCCGTTAGCAGGTAGCAGCTAACCAAAAACCCACACTGGCAAACCAGGAGCAACAAAACAAGACCCAAGCGTGTGTCCTGAAGCAGTGGACACACACCACTTGCAGAATCATGCAGCGAGCGACGACGTCCTTCACGGCAGCAAAACCAGCGCTGGGACGGCCACGACGGTGCTGCGGCGGTAGAGGAGGCGCCGGCACAGAGACGATAGATGGCGAGTGAAGGAGGCCGCGCACAAGATGGGGTGGAGCTCGGTGACGTGGTAAAGACGATGGTCGGGCCGGCGAGGAGCCGTGTAGAGGGCAGACGGTGCGCGGTGGCGCAGAGGCTCGTTGGGTGGCCGTGGAGGAAGGCTTAGGTTGCGGGCAGAGCGGACGACGACAGAGGGTCGCAGGAGCTCGCGGGCTTGCGAGGTAGGCCGCAGTAGAGGAGGAGATCGTCTGGTGGCAGCCAGAGACGGAGGCGGTTGCTCCTGGTGGCGAGGAGGCGCGGAAGCAGGGCTCAACGGGATCCGCGTTGATGGGGCTCGCCGGCCGGGAGGAGCACGGCGACAGGGTTAAGCTCGAGCCGGAACCTAGAGGGGCGGCCCTAGGTGGCAAGCGGCAATGGACAGGGGGCTCGCGAGCGGCGGTGGCTTGCGCTGCGACAGTGGCGACGAGAGATGGAGAGGAGCGGTGGAGCTCCGGCGGAGTGGTGGCCGGCTCAGAACGGGACAGAGGCGGCACTCCCTAGAGCGGGGCGAGGGATTGCTGGCGGCAGCCATGCGAGGCGATGCAAAGGCAGAGGGGATCGCGGGCAGGGGCGACGCGGTCATGGTAGGGCCAAGCGAGGAACAGGGATCACGGGGCAAGTTCCGTGAGGGGTAGGTGGGTTGTGGGATTGGGGCGGGTGCAGGCAAGGCGGTCTCGGGAGCGTGTCGGTGGGGTGGGTCCATGCTGCAGGAGAGTAGGGTCAGGGCGGTGCAGCGTGCGCGCCCGCTGAGCTAGGGGAGTGGCGGCGGCAGGTGGAGGGAGTGAGGGGCGGGGTTGGTTTGGGTGATTAGGGTTAGGATATGTGGGGTGGTAGGTGGCCTGCGGTTGGGTCTTGGGATGGCCGTTTGGCTACCTCCTCCATAAAAAAATATGTTTTATTATTTTTATTTAGTTTTTAAATATGTTTTTCTAAAATACTTTAGACAAATAAAAGATCCATATGGACCGAGATTTTACATTTGAAATAGTGAGGGGATATTTAGAAAACAAATATAGGCTTTGTAAAATAGTTTTAGATAAACAAAAGATCCGAACAAGGTCGGGGTTAGATTTGAAATTAAAAGAGGGGATAACTGGAACACAAGATAGCTTTTGCACAATAGTTTTAGACAAACACATGCATGATGATGATGATGCTCAAATGCAATGTGGCATGATGACATGAGCATGTTTTCATGATGATGCACAAAATAAAAAAACACGTGATTTTCTAGTAGTGATTTTATCGGGGTGCTACAATTCGACACCACTAACAAGGGATCTCGCCCTTGAGATTTGCCTCATGGTATGGGGGAAAAGGCCGACAATGAATCTTCTCACTTAGTGTAGGTCCTCGTGACACCACTAACAAAGATCCTTACTCCATCTTGAAATCAACAACACCACCAATAATGGTCGCTGCTCACGATCATCGAGAGAACACTCCGGAGAACAAAGGACAAAGATAAAGGTATCAAAAGATAAGGCCACCTTTAACTTCTGTGAGATGAGAGAATAAGTGCAATCTAATCCACGTCAATGTATGGGAGTGAATAGAATGAGTAGTCGGCATGGGGGCCAATCCATCACGCACCCAAACTATTACTCCGCACATGTAGTAGCAAAATCGTGCAACCCATTCTCGGAATTCAGACTGAAGATCTCGACAAACGAGGTATAGAAACACAAAGGAGTGATGTAGGATCTCTATCGAATCTGATGTGGTGGAGTTCGTCGTGTTAGAAAACATCGGGAGGTACAAAGAAAGATTTCAGTGAATTTTGATCCACCGAAAGGTACAACCGATGAAGGCTACTCCGATGGCACGAAAACCGGATGTGGAAACACCGTTGCAAGAGGAAGGAATCAAAACACTGAAGGTACGACGGAAACCCAACCACGAGAATTCCTGGACTTGAATAAAAGATAAGAGGGCAGATCCAAAACACGCAGAGGTAAGAGGAGAATAGCAGAGGGGTAAGGAGTAAAAGCAGACCTAATCAGATCTATCCAACCGATTTTCAAAAATAGTTTTGACACTCTACCACGTCCGTTAGCTAGGTTATCCTACAGGCTAGACTAGTGGGATATCACAATTACTGAGCTCTGATACCACTTTGTAACACCCTCGAATCCATCCTATGCAGATTTTAGCGATTCCCGCCCAAACCCGCATAGAAACGATTCAAAGATGCCTACTAGGAACTTGCGTGCGGGTGGAAAACAAAGTAATAACATTACACAATAGTCCACGATGGAACCCATAGAAACATATATATACAACAACGACTCCATCAGTCAAAAATACAGATATACAATACAAAGATCCAAATCACCTTGAAACGATACAACATCTGAGTACGGATAAGATGCAAATGGGGCAAAGAGCCCTGAAGAATAACCAATGGCATCCATAACCCTGCCTAGGCCAAGCCGGAAGGGTAACCCTGCTAACAACGTCGAACTTATACATGTTAAACAAAAGGGGTGCTGACAAAGGGTGAAGGAAAAAGGGAGCGGTCAGTACTGAGGCTAGTACACAGCGAGGCTAGAGTTCAGCGGCTCTCGCCTACATAGGTATGGTGGACTGAACCGGCAGCAAAGGATGCACTAAACAACCTATAGAGACTCGATAAATTGTCGGCTATTAGAGAGAGATAAGAAAGACCTATTCGGAACCAACCTTATACTAACACCAATCATACCCATCCTGCTATTCCCCCTCGAGACCAAACAAGGAAGTCAAACCGAGGAACTCACACAGTTGGTAGTTTTATTCATTCCATTATAGTTGAAGCACTTACTAGTCAGATATAGATAGCATTAGTCATCCTGATAGCATAAGTAGTGGGCAGTTTTAGTTAACCATTCAGTTGTAGTTGCAGTACTTACTAGTCAGATACAATTAGCATGTGACATCCCAAACCCAGCAGTTGTTGGCACTTTTATTTCATTCCATTGGAGTTGTGATACTTACTAGACAGGTATAACAGGACACGATACACCCCAGTTCCACCAGTTGTTGTCACTTTTATTATCCATTCCATTGTAGTGAAGTTGATTACTAGTCACATATATTAAGTCAAATTCATAGTACTACTTTATTTATGCTTGTCTATGATCGAGATACTGTGCTCCAAGTTGTCCATAACCGCGGACACAGATTTCAGAAAGATTTATGCTGGAGGGGTGCCCAAATAGCTACACACACACGATCAACCTCGGAAAAACCAAATCAAAACCCAACAAGACTTTCACGACAAAGCAATCACATGATTCATAAATTATTTCACGGGGCCACCCCATTAAGCTACCAGCAACGAAGTTGGCCAGCTCCAAGACGGACCCAAGGTTTGCGCCAATGGCTGTAAACGACTGGGAACCCGAAAGTGTGACTAGGCTTGTCAATACCGCAAAAACACTCCGCAATTCCTAAACAGTACAGGTGCTCCACACACAATCGTAAATAAAGCAGTAAAGCATGGCATAAGTACATGATAGTAATAAAGCCCCAAACTAGTTTGTGGCCTCAAGAAATAAGAAATGAATCCAGCTCTGGCTAAGGGGGATCCATAGGGTCTCCCGGATGTGCATAGTGCGAATAATCAAGGAACATGTATCAAGTACTCGGGCCCTACGGGACACAAGTGGACATGAAAAACCAAATAGCATATATTGCCCACCGATGCCTCTTTCATTAGTTATCCCAACAATTTAATAGTTGTATTTAAAGTCACGATCCTCTCCACCGTAAAGCATATGACAACATTCCAACAACTATGTGGTACTTCACGACACGGGATCGCACCTGAGCAAGCGACTACGACTCGCAAGACCATATATCTACCAAACAATAGGTAATAGGAGGTGTCCCATGCAATATAAAGGCTACACGGAATATATCTGGTACGAAACACTAAAGCATCGCGGCACGGATAACAATAGATCAACAGGAGGAAATAAAGACTATAAATGCAAAATAGGTAGAAAGGGGGAGAATGCTCGCTTAGGAAAACATAGCCGAAGAGACATTATCCGAAGAACTTGCCGATACTCGCATCCACTCAACGACCTAATTCGTGAAGAAGCAAAACACTAAAAGAAACACCGGATGCACTATTTAATACTACAGCAGAAGATCAGGCATGATGCATTAATGATGTATGTCATGGCAAAGATGCGGTGCAATTAGGCAATATTAAGTGGAACCGGGGTCCCGACAATTAATTAGAAGGTTCATGTTGTTTAGATACCCCATAATTTAAATGTTGAATTAACAAGGAAAAACATGGCATCGATTCGCTACACAAATTTAAATGAGCCAATATAAGCCTAGAATAGCCCACATATGAGCTCCATATTTATTTAACAGGTGAATCGACAAAATACCCCCCAAATGACAAGTATGTATGCAGTCATGGACAATTTAATATGCAATAAGATAGATATCATATTATAAAATAGGTTCTCGAATAGTGGGATTACACTTAGGGGGTTTCGGCGAACTTGGTTGCGAGGGTTCGGTTCGGTCACCGGGATCGGTCTTCGAATCCGTGTAGATGGTCATGGCGTTCGGGGAGTCAATCTTGCTTCAGGGCTTCGGATCCTCGGGAACGGGGTCTTCAGGATTCCGGCGTCGAGATCGGTGGTGAACTTGCCTCGGTGTCTTCAGGGCATCACGATGGTACTCTGGGTTCGGACTTGACAAGGTGTAAGCTTGACAAACGGACACCGGCTTCGAGAAGATCTTGTCGATGTCGGCGTGGACTCCTCTCTGTTGGCCTTGACTATGGGTAGGAGGCTTCGGTACGTAGATGGAGGCGCACAGGAATGAACACCTCGAGCCGTTAGCAGGTAGAAGCTAACCAAAAACCCACACTGGCAAACCAGGAGCAACAAAACAAGACCCAAGCGCGTGTCCTGAAGCAGTGGACACGCACCACTTGCAGAATCATGCAGCGAGCGATGACGTCCTTCACGGCAGCAAAACCAGCGCTGGCACGGAGATGATAGACGGCGAGTGAAGGAGGCCGCGCATAGGACGGGGGGAGCTCGGTGACGTGGTGAAGACGATGGCCGGGCCGGCGAGGAGCCGTGTAGAGGGTGGACGGCGCGCGGTGGCGCAGAGGCTCGTCGGGCGGCCGCGGAGGAAGGCTGAGGTTGCGGGCGGAGCGGACGATGATAGAGGGTTGCAAGAGCTCGCGGGCTTGCGAGGTAGGCCACGGTAGAGGAGGAGTTCGTCTGGTGGCAGCCAGAGACAGAGGCGGTTGCTCCTGGTGGCAAGGAGGCGCGAAAGTAGGGCTCGACGGGATCCGTGTTGATGGGGCTCGCTGGACGGGAGGAGGATGGCGGCAGGGTTGACCTCGAGCCGGAACCTGGAGGGGTGGCCCTAGGCGGCGAGCAGCAACGGACAGGGGGCTCATGAGCGGCGGTGGCTTGCACTGTGATAGCGGCGACGAGGGATGGAGAGGAGCGGTGGAGCTCCGGCGAGGTTGTCTGGCGGAGCGGCGGCCGGCTCGGAATGGGACAGAGGTGGCGCTCGCTGGAGCAGGGCGAGGGATTGCTGGCGGCGGCAATGCGGGGCGATGCAAAGGTGGAGGGGATCGCGGCCAGGGGCGACGCGATCGTGGTGGGGCCAAGCGGGGAATGGGCATCGTGGGGCGAGTTTCATGCGGGGTAGGTGGGTTGCAGGATTGGGGCGGGTGCGGACAAGGCAGTCTCGGGAGCGTGTCGGTGGGGTGGGTCCACATCGCGGGAGAGTAGGGCCAGCGTGGTGCAGCGTGCGCGCGCGCTGAGCTAGGGGACTGGCGGCGGCAGGTGGAGGGAGTGAGGGGCGGGATTGGTTTGGGTGATTAGGGTTAGGATATGTTGGGTGGTAGGTGGCCAGCGGCTGGGTCTTGGGATGGCCGTTTGGCTACCTCCTCCATAAAAAAAATATGTTTTATTATTTTTATTTAGTTTTTAAATATGTTTTTGTAAAATACTTTAGACAAATAAAAGATCCAGATGGACCGAGATTTTACATTTGAAATAGTGAGGGGATATTTAGAAAACAAATATAGGCTTTGCAAAATAGTTTTAGATAAACAAAAGATCCGAACAAGGTCGGGGTTTGATTTGAAATTAAAAGAGGGGATAACCGGAACACAAGATAGCTTTTGCAAAATAGTTTTAGACAAACACATGCATTATGATGATTATGCTCAAAAGCAATGTGGCATGGTGACATGAGCATGTTGTCATGATGATGCACAAAATAAAAACAACACGTGATTTTCTAGTAGTGATTTTATCGGGGTGCTACAACCTACTCGAGGAAGAGCAGGAACTAAGCTTGGGGAATATGCTTTTTGATGGTTTTATGCTAATAATATGCTTTTGACACTCCTTTTTGTATAAAGTTTATTATTTATTTGGACTAACCTACTAATAGTTGCAAAAGTGCACAATGTTCTTGTTTTACACTTTGATGTGTAGGAATTACCAAAAATACAAGTGGAAACCTTCTTGGAGTCAAATTGTGATTTTTCTAGAAATCTGTCTACAAACTCTTTTTGAAGATGGTCACGTTTCGGGTCGAAGACGGCGTCAAACAGAAAACTCTTCAACTACAAAGTTGTTGGCAATTTTGCAACAAACGTTCTGGACATAAAATTTAGCCGATTCCAAGTCTGGACGGGCCGCTAGGCTCGATTTACTGCAGCCCAAGATGGGATGACGGGAATCTGAGAAGCTATACAAAGGGAGGAAACCTAATTCGCCCAGGGCATCTCTACCCACGAATTTGCAGCCACCAAAGCCACATTTTTGCCTCCCTCATGGATCCCATCTCCATGGGGGAGGTCTCCCAAGAAGCCATGAAGGAAGGGGGCTAAGGGGGTGGTCCCCCATGATACCGGCGGCGGGGAAGGAGTCCCCCACACCGCCGCCGCCGCCCTCTTCACCATCTTCACCATCTTAACCATCATCTCCATCACCTAATCCTCCTAGTTTGCAGTGGTTCATCCTCCCACACACCTCTGTACCGTCCTATGTAAACATGGTATTTGATGCTATAAGTTATAATCCTATGATCTATGTCATGTTTGTGTAGTTTCTTTGTTCTTAGATTGAATGGTTGAACGTCTTTGGTTCATTAGAGTTGTATGTTGATATGGTACAATCCTTTGGTGTCCATTATATTTGTGTGCGCATGGATTAAACATCATAGGGTTTGTAGTATGTGTAAAAGGAAGGGGGGAGTTCTGCCGGAGTGATAGAAACATGAGGACGCGAACCAGAATATTGCACGTATGGGAGTAAGAGGACCATTAAAAATAAGGCTATGGTTGGGGAAACCTTAATGCATTGTTAGTACTTACGGATGTTTGCTAACAATCCAATCATATAGTACATGTAATTCCAAGTAGTGAAGCGCATGTATATTTAGCCTCTCCCACATAGAAAACTACATCGAAGACAATGAACCCGATCTATTCGCTATTTAAACTTGGACAAAGCCACCATAATTACCACCACTATTCCACACTCATGGTTCTATTAGTTTAGTGTATTTTATTGCTGCAGCAACTAGCTTTACTTTCTTGTTATTTATTATGATGCAAAGTTATCTCTAGTACTCGTATTGTTGCTCTAGTTTTATTTCCTAGATAATGCAAACGTTTAGTGTGCGTAGAGTTATATCAGTGGTTGATAGAACTTGAGAGAACATTTATCCTACCTTTAGTTCCTCGTTGGGTTCGACACTCTTACTTATCAAAAAGGCTACATACGATCCCCTATACTTGTGGGTTATCAGTGAGCTACTTCGGCAGTGGGCTCGGTTTCACGGTGCGGTCGTGCTATGGCGAGCAAACGGCAAAACAGAGAGCACTGCACGGACGAGAAGATCACCAGGAGCGTGTAGGGCTTGACAGCGAGGCGAGGCGAGATCTGGAACGGTAGGGATCGACGGCGATTGGCGGCAGAGGGAAGCTTCGATTCGATCGATCGGGGATGCGCGCGTGGACGTGAGGTGGCTAGTACAAACCAGTCGACCTCGACAGAGCCAGTGTTGGCCTCAGACGGAGCTGGGGTGGACGGGAACAGCGAGGATGACGATGACCCGAAGCTAGGGTTCGGCGTCCATGGCGAGGAGGAGGAAGGATAGGGGAAGTGGCATGCGAGGGTTTCCTGGCAGCGTCGGCGCGGTACATGTAGACTCCAGGGGGCAGCGGCTCAGATCTTGGCGTGGCCACGGCGGTGGACGGCATCACCAGTGACAGCGGATCACCGTGTCGTCATCGATAAAGACGATAGTGACCGAACCGGTATGAGCCGCAGTTGGGCCCCGGGTGGGCCGCATGAAGAGAAGGGGAGGCGGGTTGGCTTGCTGGGCTGCGGCCTTGGGAGCTCGGGCTACAATTTTTTAGCAAATCTTTTTCCTTTTCTTAAATCCATTTCTCTTTTGTATTTCAAAATCTTTTCTGTTTTGAACATTTTCAAAATACCAAAGCTTTTGTCAAACTATTGAAATATTTTGGGGCCCCTTTTGTCAATTTGGGATCCACATGTTTTGGTGATTTTCGAAATACAAAACCATTTGAAATGAAATAGAGTTGAGAAGGAAAACCATTTAGAGATTAGGGTTTTTATCCCCTCTTGTCTCCAAAACACAACTAGAATGCAAAAGATGCATGCATGCTTATGCTCTTAAGTAATAATTACATATATTACAAACTTGGGTTGTTACACCCACTCAATTGAAGTGCCGAGTTTCCACTACGGCGAGGAACATAGGTACATCTCTCAGCCTTTAATGGCACCTGGCTCATGGAGAGTAGAGACCGTGTTATCCGGGGACGATGGTACATTGTTCGCCATGCGATTTGACATGCTCGACTATTGCCTCGCTATATCCGTCCAGTGCGTTAGGTCGGTGGCGTGCTTGTTTCTGTGGAACATGGTGGAGTTGCACTTTTATAAACCTTCAATGATTGGAGAGGACCTGTAGGAGTTCGCCAAGATAGCCTGTTTTTCGAGCCGAAGAGCAGCGCGTTGCCGGCCTCTGGCAGGATTACTAAAGATTACCTTAATTTCCTGATTAAGAAACATGATAGGTTCACACTGGATTACTCATTTTGCATCCACAATGTGGGAGATGGAAAATATGACAATCATGATTCTGATGCTGATCTGTCATTCAAGTTTGTTTAGATCAAATGATGGAGATGATCTAGCATTTCCTTTGAAACATGGCTCTGTATTTTTTCTTGGGAGTGCCTAAATCTCAGGTGCATGAGAACTTCTTATATGTATATTTAGCATGCTGCAATTTAGTCCGCCGATTCTTACTTCCTTTAGAAATCCCAGGTTCATCTCTCAGCCGCTGTCAGCACCGCACTCATAAGGCCAATGATAACGTTGGATCTGGGGACGATAGTACGGTGTTCGTTGTGCTATTTGACATGTCGAGTGTGGCGACATCATCGTATACATCATGTGCGTTAGGCCGGAAGGGTGCTCGTCGCCCTTGTACAATGTGCAGTTCACCGTCTATCACCCGTCACTAGAGGCTAGGTTTTGGGAGGGTGAAGTGCGCAACTCCTTCACTGCTGGGAGCAGGGCGGTGACTGGCATCATGTAGAAGGAAAAGCATTCCATGGTGGTGGACCTTCAAACTTCTTAGACCCAGGGCCTGTATTACTCAATATGCATCCATCACGAGGGAGAATTCCAAATTGACCATTCTACTACCTCAGATTTTGTTTATCTCACTTTCACTACATATCACGAACGTACGTGTACTGGAGATTGGATTTTGGATGCAGAGTAGTACTACTATATCACTAGTTCTTGTACTTTGGACTATTTTGTACTACTATATACCGAGTACTGGTAGTACTTGTTTAGGCCAAGGATAGGAGATGGTCTTGCTTTGCCTTTATTCTATCGTTGCTATTACTGAAAATTTTATTCAACTAATAGTGATGTACTGTTACTTGTTTAGATCAAGTGCAGCAGTTTGTCTTGCTTTTCTTTTGAAAGTTAGCATTGTCACAATTATCTAGATGAGTCTTGGGCATTTTGGGTTGCATATGGGGTGTCACACAGGCATTGTCATTTGATTGTCAATTTTGCTTGCTCCAATGACCGAGTCTGTTTTTTTGACCTGGAACAAGAACTGATTCTCTATGTACTGCTATTGAATTTCAAGCAGGAAAGCTTTTGTGAAACGAGTTTATCTAGACTCTTTTTAGTGTGTAGTTTAGAGTGAACCCATATACTAAAAGGGGTCTAGATACACTCATTTCGCAAAAGCAAAAATATCTTATATTTGAAATGGAGGGAGTACTACGCATGTTTTATCAAAGTCAGGTTACTCATATTTACTTTATCATATTTTTATTATAATATTTAGCATGCTGCAATTTAGTCCATTGAATCTTACTTCCTTTAGAAACTCCAGGTACATCTCTTAGCCGCTGTTGGCACCGCGCTCATCGAGAGTAGAGAAGATCGAATCAGGGGACGATGGTACGGTGTTTGCTCTGCTATTCGACATGTGCGAGTCAGGCGACATCAGCGGATCCGTCGTGTGCGTCAGGCCGGATGTATGCTCGTCGCCCTTGTACAATGTGTTGATCACTGCCTATTACCCGACAATAGAGCTAGGGTTTTGGACCCGTACAATCTGCAGTTCCTCCACGCCTGGGAGCTGGGAGGTGTCGGGCATCATCCGAAGGAAAAACATTCCTTTATGTTCTGCAGTGAACCATCTCATATTACCGGCCTGCATTACTCAGTATGCATCAATCGCGGGGGAGAATCCTATGATCGAGCCTATTCGGAGAATAGGAAAAACTGATCATGCACCAAGGTTTTTTGAGATGAAACAAGAACTTATTATCTCTGTACTGCTATTGAATTTCAAGCAGGAAAGCTACTGAATCTCTCAAATGTTCTGTCGTTACTATTACTAAAGCATTTTGTGGAACTAATACTGATGTATTGGTACTTGTTTTTCTTTTGAAACATGGTCGTGTCACAATCTAGATGACACTTGGGCATTTTGGGTTGCATACGGGGGTCACACATGCATTGATGTGAGAAGAAGGTACTCAAAGCATACTTGATCGTCAGTTTTCTTGCTCTAATGGTCGAGTGTGTTTGGTGAAAATGAAAAATTGATCGCGTGACAAGGTTTTTAGAGCTGAAACAAAAATTGGTTCTCTCTGTACTGCTATTGTATTTCATTGCCTGTATTGCTGAATTGGTCACTTTTGAAATGCTGCTGAATATGAACTTCGAATCTGTTGATAATTTTTATACCTTATTCTGTACTGCTAAATTTTGACATGAATAGCTGCAAAAAATATTTATCGCTTTCCCCTCCCTCTCAGAGGTCTTTGTTTCGAACCCGGCTGAGCACATCACAATGCAATTTTTATTAACCAGGAGAAGAAATCTAGTAGCTCATTTGGCCCCTCTTTAGCCCAGAACATTTTTATTCGGTCTTTTCGGGGTCAAGGGACTGCTGACCACAGCTTAGTGAAATTTTAAAAAGGACCCCATGGAGCATAGCCGAGAACATATTAATTCAGCCTTTTAGAGGTCAGGGGATTGCTAAGCACAACCCACTAAAATTTGAGAATGAAGCCCATGGAGCCTTTCCTACGGAGTATAACCCACATAGAGCAGCCTATGTAGAATAGCCAAACTCTTTTTAATTTGGCCTTTTGGGCATTGCCCCCCACCTCTCAAAATAAAAAAACTCCGCCTACCCATGTTTTTAAGAAAATACTCCATTATGTGGCATTTTATAAATTGAGATGCCAGGAGCGCTGCCCTTTTATATTTTAAAAGAGATAAACATAGACACCCAAAATATTTTTAAGAAGACTAATACATAAATTGTAGTACTAATAAAAGTTTAATGATATTTATTCTATAAATATCTTTGTTGTAGTGGCAACACACTCAGTTTACGTTTATTTGATTTGAAGGTCTTCTGTTCAGATCATATCTTTGATTTACATTTTTTTCTTCTAGCAATATCGCATTACGGAGAGGATGACATCATGGACCCACCAGCATGCAGCGTCCCTGGAGTTTGTTTTGAGGGTGGGTTCGAAACAAACGATTAAATACTTGTATAGAGAGGCTCGCATCGGGGACCCACAAGCCAGAACATGCCAGAGAGGCTGACATAAGGGCCCTAGCAGTAAGACCATACACGACTGCCATAGTGAAAACAGCGGACGCAGCCGAAAAAAAGTCCATCATACACACGTTGCACTTACAGAGAAGCTGACATGTCAGACCCAGCAGGCCCAAGCATAGCCCATGAAATTAGCCTATTTGCCCCAAGCATAACCCAATACCTTCTAATTCGGCATTTTCGTGGTCTTGTGGCCACCAACCATAGCCCAGTCATCTTAGGAGTGAGCCCATGGAATATAAGCCATGACGAATAGGGCATCCGCCATGAGTTTAGCCTAGAATCTTTTTAATTCGGCCATTATGAGCATTTTTTGTACTCTGAGGCTGACATCTGGGACCCAAAAAAACAGTCCAACATACACATGTTTCTTTTAAATAGAGGTTGTCAGCTGGGACTGAGCATAGACACGTTTCCTGCATATAGGTGGTTGACATCTGGGACGCAGCAAGTTGCCAAGGTCAAAACAGCGGACATGGCCAAAAAAAGTCCATCATACACACGTTTCATTTACAAAGATGCTGATATGTGGGACCCAGCAGCGCGACCTTATACAGATGCTGCATCGACCAATGTAGCTAGTTCAAAACAGGGAGGCGTGAGCGAGAAAAATGTTCAACATGTACACGTTTCTTTTAATGAGAGGCTGAAATGGGGGACCTAGCAGCATGAGAAAACGGTATATTCGTCGAGCAACACTATCTAGTTCGGAATAGGATAGCGCTAGAGAAGAAAAAATTCCATCGTACCCACGATTCTTCTAATGTGAGGCTAACATAAGGGACCCACCATCCTGAATAAACGGTTGATGCAGCGAGCAAAGCTATCAAGTTCGGAACACGAAGGCACTACAGAGGTTAAAAAATCGATCATACACATGTTTCTATTACTGAGAGGATGGCATGTGGGGCCTAGCATCGTGATTAAACGATAGATGCATCGAACAACGCTATCAAGTTCGGAATAGGGTAGCGCGAGCCAAGGAAAAAAATCCATCATACACACCTTTCTTCTAATGAGAGGATGACATGTGGGGTTCGGGAGGTTGGTTAAACGGTAGATGTGTCAAGCAGCGCTATCAACTCGGAACAGGGTAGCCCCATCGAAGGAAAAAAATTCCATCATACCCACGTTTCTTCTAATGAGAGGATGACATGTGGGTCCTAGGAGGTTGATTAGACGGTAGATGCATCGAGCAGCGCTATCAACTTCGGAACAGGGTAGCGCGAGCAAAGGAAAAAAATTCCATCATACACACGATCCTTCTAATGAGAGGCTGACATGTGGGACCTAGCAGCCTGACTAAACGGCAAACGCCTCGAGCTATGTTATCGAGTTGAAATTAGGGAGGCGCGACCGAAAAGTATGGTCTGCTAGAGACGCTGACGTTCAGGACCCACACGCCTCAAAACACTTCGGCGAGTCAACATCGCGCAAGAAAACCAAAACCATGCTTCTGCCACACGCTGGCCGAGCTTCCTCCATGTTTTTAGCAGATCCGTCATAGTAGAGGGCCGCGAAACCAAAAAAAAAAATTTCCATCGGCCATGGCCGAGCCGAGAATCTCGTCGCGGAAGACGCGCCTTCTATGATGACCATCGAGCCAATTCCTTGCTGAAGGAAACTTTTCTTGTAGTGAAAGAAAGCATGTCTCAATCTAGAGAAAGATAGATAGCTAGGATGGTAGGTTCCTTTTATTTGGCTCTAATGGTTTCATGGTTTGCTTTCTAAATATAAAGAAACCTTCTTTGAAAACCCAAAATAAAATCAAATAGGAGGCATATGGAAGGTCTCGTGCATGGGCCATGCATGTAGTCATGTTGTATATTTAAAAACAAGTTCACTCTCATGAGCATGGGAAGAATACTCCAATGAAAACCATTCGAGCTCTCACATGATTCCATTTAATAAATGGGCATATTTGAAGTGAGAAGGCCAAAAGTAATGTGTGTGTGTTCCACTTTGGTTAATATGACCTTGTCAAGTCAAATCTACTCACAATTTGAATAAAACGATGGAATGAACTAAATGGCTTCTACTTCTACATGGTATGGAAACATCATCATGTAGGCTTCCATAGAAAATATTGTGAAAACAATAAGAGACCATCTATGTAAGCATGTAGAAAAGGATTAAATCAACCCCAAGTTGATATGAGCTAGAACTAAATACCAAAGGGAGACGCATTTGCTCATATTTAAATGGGATGGTAGAATTAGGTGGTTGGAACCAAAGGAAAGTGGCAATGAGGAAGGTGGAATTGGTAATAGACATGCCCCCAACTCAACTTGGGAATCAAGCAATTCAAGAACCAAATACAATATATCAAGAGGCAACTACAAGTAATAAGATAAATGCATTATGAGGGAAGAACCAAATGAAAAGGAGTTTTATATGATGCTCAAATGCAAGATGGCATGGTGACATGAACATGATATAATGATGATGCATTTAATGACATGTAGTAAGTAGCAATATATAGACTAGGCAAGTAGCATTGCAATTGTTAGACAATTGGGATGCTACATTTTCTTAGGCCACTCCTCCTTGCATCTGTAGATGCGGATGGTGTTGAATTCAACCGCCAAATGCTTGAGCATGAGGACTCGATGGTTGACATCATGAGCGCAGTCGAAGATCGCAGCACCTATGCCAAGGAAGCTCTTATCAAGTCCAAGGCTGTGCTCGATCGCTTCCACCAGGAGATGTTTCCAAAAATTGTTTCCCTCGAAGATGTTGGCGACCTTGCTGATGCTTTTACGGATGGCGCCCCCAAGGAATACAAGCATATTCAGAAGTCCACAAGTGCCTCCTTGGGACTTACTATGGCACAAGCGTATGGCTCTAACCTAGATGTCGGCAAGGTCACCTCTGCAATGTCAGTGACATCGGACGACAAGGAGGTAGCTTTTGACCCTTTTGACAAGCGTTGCAAGAAATATGGCACTCGACTAATTGACTTTCTTTCCAAGTACTCCGAGGAGAATAAATGGTTAGCCGCAGCAAACGCCACCATGGAGGAATCTGCAGTAGGTGGCGCGAAGCCTTCGGATACTAATGCTTAGGTAGCAGGGTGCCACTTGCGATTGCTTTTGTTTTGTAATTCTGGTACTTGGCCGTGGTTGTAATGCTCGTAGCTAGTGGTATGGTGACTGCCAATGACTGTATTGCCTTTGGATGAACTTGTATATATGTCTTCTACTAATATGTTTGTTCGCCCCCATTTTCTTCAATCATTTTATTGGTCGACTGATCTGATAGGATCTTATTCTTCGGCTATTTTCATGTATAGGGCACTGCCAACGATGCGCCGAGTGACGCCTCTTCCGCTGCTCCTTCGATTCCCCTATAGCCTTCGAGAGCTGACGAGTTGTCGCAACTTCTCCTTTTGCGAGATCGAGTTAAGGAGTCGGAGAGAACACTCGCGGTCATCACAAAGAATGCTGACATGTGGAAATCAAAGGCAGAGAAGGAATCCGAACGAGAGAAGTATCTGCTTGGTGAGGTGGCCCAGATCAACAAGCAACTTCAGTGTGAGCATCTCTGACTTATTTTTGTTTTTTCGGTCTTTCTTGATGTCGACTGATTTCTTCTGATCTTGGGTGTGCAGTTGTGAATCGTATTCCTTAGGAGGAAAACGAACGTATCAGCATTTGATTGGATTGCCTTACTCAGGCGGAGTTGTAAGCTGGTGGATTCTTCTAGACAGATTGGAATCGAGCGATCATGTTGGCGACATTGTAGGATCGTGTTGCTTGGGTGCTGCATTAATTGAAGAGAGAACGGTCTAGCCTTGTGTCCCTTTATGGCGCAATATTTCCGCTAGATGAAGCTCCCTCTAGGCTGCTAGCGTTGCTATGGAAGTTCCAAGATGTGGGTGTTGTACGCGAGTGCGTGTGCCAGCAGCTCTTGCTTTTCTTCATATGCAGTGTCCAGATGTGGACTTGGAGGCTGTTGCTGAAGGACTATCAGTGCCTCTGGATGGCATGGTGTGGAATATGCGTCTGCATTATCGGGCGGTTGCTCAGCCCATGGAATATGCGACTACACCTTTTCGTTAGCCTAATGCCGAACAATCTCAGTACCTTGCCAACCTGTCAGTTGAGTTGCAACTGGGTTGGAGTTTTTAAGAATTCGATTTCAAGCTGAGTCAGATACTCAAGTTGTCATAGTTGATGTTTATTAGAACTGGAATCAGCGAAGCTGTCGAGGAGGTGTAGGCCCCAAGTTCGTTACATGCAAAGTAAAAAGAAATGAAATCATAGTTTGAGGAGCTTAGCTTTATTGATTGAAGGGTAGCATTTACAAGTGTTGGCTAAGTATCCTGGCTAAATAGCCTTATTGAAAGTTAAAAAATCCAGGGGTAGAAACATCGCAGCTACGTGACGTTCCAAGGTCCGGGGTATGCGACTCCTATTTCCACGTCCTCGAGTCGATAGGTGCTACCTAGGATCGTTTTGGTGATGACGTAGGGTCCCTCCTAGGGGGACTCAAGCTTTAGTGTCCACTAGTAGGAAAACAGCTATAGGTAGATAAGATATTTTGTGACACATATGCAAAACCATGCGCCACAGAGAAGTATCAGTGGCGCACTAGTTAGAATGCGCCACAGATACTAAAAACATATGTGGCTCATTTCATTACACATGTGCCACAGAAATTAGGTGGGACCCGCCAGCTGGGTGGGGCTATCCACTTTCTATGGCGCATAATGACATATGCACCTTAGAAGAGACTAGATCTATGGCGCATATTTCCTTATGCACCACAAAAAGTGGAGGCGGGCCCCACCATGGAATCTATTTGACCCACTTTCTGTGGCGCATGTGTTGATATGAGCCACAAAAGTTTGAACATCTGTGGCGCATATCCACACATGTGCCACAGAAACCTGACCTGGGTCCCACCACTTTATAACCTACACCACCTTGTTCCATGGCGCATATTGCTATATGCACCACAGAAGTTTGAACATATGCGACGCATTTCTTCCATATACGCCACAGATGAGGGCATCCAGATCCATGTGGAAAAGGTGGCAAGCTCCCACCCTATCTATCCACCCCACCACCACCCATTTCACATCTCTTCTTCCTTTCTACCTCCTCCTAGCTCGTCTTCCTCCTACCTCCCACCCCATTTTGCACATAGTTTCTCCATTTTTTGTAACTAAACCTACTTTAGTCCATAGATTGGTAAGTGGAAGCCTCCCTCCAACTTGTAGATCTAAAAGTTCCTTACTTTTCTCACTCACATCTCTATTTG
Organism: Avena insularis; assembly: GCA_023614405.1. NCBI lineage: Eukaryota > Viridiplantae > Streptophyta > Magnoliopsida > Poales > Poaceae > Avena > Avena insularis. The sequence goes on along the minus strand of JAJUPC010000071.1, from coordinate 219,466 downwards.
TTTACTAATTTCCTCTCCACCAACTTGTAGATCTATTTGTCCACACTCTCTCATCGTGCGGTCTTGTCTTGCTATTATTGAGTCTACTAGGTGAGTACTTGGCCATGAACATGTAGGTGAAGCTTGTCGTGCGGGCGGTGTGTGTGCGATGCATGGGGAGATGATGCTTGTGTGGTGCATGAATGTTTGTATTGGGAGGAAGTTTTTTGTTGCTTGCTTGTTGTTGTCCTGGCCAGTGTGGTGCATGGATGTTTGCCGAAATGTTGATTCATTTCCTTTTCGGCAAATTTTTGCAGTACCCATATGTCCTAATTTTAGGAAAGGTCATGCCGAATTTTTCCGGCTAGCATTCATGCATGTGTATGTGTATGTGCATATGGTGTGGTTCTAACCTATACTCTCTATTGTGACCGCTCAGGCAACCATGGTCCTCACGATGAGCGAAGGTCGAATTGGTAGGTACAAGAAAGACGCGAAGGAGGACATGATTCTGAACAAGACCATGATAAGATGTCCATGTCGAACATGCAAACTCCAGTGCTGGATCGACCCTGATTCTGGACAATTGGAGGGTCACCTGCCCAGGCGCGGTTTCATGCGCGACCTCAATGAGGCGCCGGCGGGACATGGTGGTCACGAAGACGTGGGCGGGCGAGAAGGCGAAGAGTCTACCAGGCATGATCATCATGACAAAGGATATGTCGGCGGGCATGATCAACATGAAGAAGGTGATGGCGAAGGGCATGATCATCATGAAGAAGGAGAAGACGGGAACACACAGACGCTGCTAACTTTGGCCTTGCAGAACCCTCATGTTCAAGAACTGCTCCTCAAGGAGACAAGCAATGACAAAGCTGCAGCCAGAGAGAAAGCCAAGCTGGCCCCAACGGAGGTAGATGGGATGACTCCATTGTATCCTGGGTGTCGCCCCGAGGATAAACGTTTGACTGTAATGCTCAAGGCTCTGGAGATGAAGGCCGAACACAAATGGACCTATGTGAGCTTCATCGCGAACATGGAATACTGACACGACCGACTTCCTAAGGGGAACATGTAACATCCCAATTTCAGCAACCCTGATTAGTTGTCCAGAATGCAAAAATCAGGGGAAAAAACTTTTTCTTGTGCCTTAGTGCAATGCTTGTTTGTTGTTTGTTTGCACTTATGCTTATGGAGTGTATCTTAGGCTACTCCTTACCTAAACCTCAGTTGACAATATCTATTTACCCAAAACTATCTTGGCTTATTTTACATATTCTCAAACATTCTGGCCTTTCAAAACATGAGCCAAGATGCCTATGTAACCAAAACTATTTTTGGTAGCTTCTATTAACAAAACTATGGAGAGATGTATAATACAATCTCCTTATGTTTTCAAGATAGAACACTCAACTAATCTTACCTCTAGTTTTCCAAAAACTCTTGTTCAAAGCATTTAAATTCTACTCTTGGTAGAGAAACCAAGAACCCTCACCTTATTAAAAACTCAACCTCTTCAAAATGCTCCCAACCTTACGTCAAGCTAGGCTTGATGGTAACCTCATTAGTGGTTGTGCTTAGTATAAGATGAGTTGCCTTGATCTGCAGTCTGATGAGTTGCTTTGATTTGCTGCTTGACTTGTTTGCTTAGGAAGTAGTATGAGACACACTAGGAGATCATCACTAGGATCAGGTTGTTTCCCAAATCATCAACCCCTAAGCAAGAAAGCAAACCTTGTTGTGATCCCTAGCCACTAGGTGATCATCTAAAACCCTTAATCCAATCCATTCTGAGGATTTCCCTTCTAGATGTTCTCAAGTCCTCGAAGACCAATATCAAGCATGGGTCTCTTCTACTCACCCTACATTTCCATATTACCCCTTTATTAAAGCTCTGATACCTTGCAACTCCTCCAAGAACATCTCCTCTCCTACTCTAGTCAAAAACCCTAAAACTGCCAAATTTGACCCGAAAGCCAAAGATCACCTTTTGGAATATCTCCTTTTCTCAAACCATGTGCATTTTTGGAAATGCACTTGAACCCTCTTGTTAACCATCCTAAGGACTACCAAGGCCCACATTTTCCTCTGGTTAGATCCTCCTCCAGCCTACTCATCCTTGATGGTTTTGTAGACAAGAAAATAACATTTCCTTCAAAACTAGTCATCATGCCTACTTTGGTAGAAGCTCACACACTCATACAACTTCCCTTGGACCAACCTTCTGCATGGTTGTGTTCTACTAATAAAGGTCTACCAAAATCTATTTCACTTGCCCCAAGTGGATCTCTGTGCTGATTAAACCCACATGGTTTATAAGGCTTCATGACACTTTTTACATGGCAGCCTTAATTTCAACAAAGTTTGCCATTAGTTATAGATCACCTCAATTACTGTTAATTCAAACTCTCCCTACCATTGTTATCTATATGACATGTTCTACCTATCCATCTATCCCCTGCATCACGGTGAGCTCTAAGCTCCAAGATGCAAGCATGTTTTGGTGGTATAAAAATAACACCACCCTAGATCATCAACTCTTTGTTTTCCATCCCTTTTAAGTTGGAAATTCATTCCACAAGGTTGCAAATGCTTGCTACACCTTGTCTATCCCATCTACCTTGATCACCAATATTTATCAATAATTATCCATAATTATTATGGCCCCAAAACCATTTAATTACTTAAATAGTCAAAATCTCCAAAACTCCCTCCATAAAGGAAAGTTTGGTTTTTACCAAACCACTTCCCAAACTTTTGACTCATGTGAGTCCCACTAATCATACCCTATCTTTCCATCTCAAAAATAAATATTTTTGAGAAGCTTTATTATTTCTTTTTGCCCATTTTCTTAAATGGCTGAATTGGAATAATAATTGTTTTAAATACTTTTAATCCCCAATAAATCTTGGGAAAATTCCCCTAAGAGTGTATTCACCTCTAGGACCCTCCCACACTAAAATCCATCCTAGTCCAATGAAAATTTATCAAATGATCCCCAAGAAATCACTTCTGCCGCTTTTGAGTAATTGGATTTAAGTGGACTTAAACTCCACATAAAGATCCCAATTAAATCCTAGAAGTCCACCTTGACCTCACCAGCCTACCAGTACCATTTTATCTTCTGGTCCAATGCGACTTTGTGGACTTCCTTCACAACCCTCAACTGTATCAAATTTGCCAACTAAGCAAATCCATTCCTCAATTCACTTCCAAATCTCTTTCAACCTCGCTCAATGTACCTCCTCAGCATCAGACACATCCTTGGTCGACCACCATTGCAAGATCCACCCCAAACAAATCCCCATTTTCCATTACCCTTGTAGCAAGAAGGAGAAATAACCCCAATTCCTACAAGGATCAACCCAACTTAATTACCACTGATGCCACCCCCTCTCTCTCTGGTCCAGCACGACCCAATTACCATCCTACCCCTGTCCACCTCCCCTTGGACCAATCACTGGCCAGCTTTGCCCTCCCCCTTGTCCAAAAGGGTAATTTACCCCATCTAGTCCCCCCATGGTATAAAGGCCAGCAGCCCTCCCCCAGCCAGCTCCCTGCCCTCATTTGCCCCCTTCCACCTCCACTCACCTCCCCCCAGCACGACCTACCTCTCCCCTGCTCTGTGTTGTCCGAGGAAGAAGAAGAGGAGAGCCTCGGCCCCTCACAAAATCGAGCAAGGCTCCTCCCCCTCTGCCCTGTCTCTTCTGCATGTCGGCCCCTGAGTTCCCCTTGCTCTCCTGCATCTAATGGTGCTCTTCTATTTGCCAAGGACCCTCTCCTCTGCCGTTGCCGTCGTGCAACGACGAGTTCATCCTCGGCTGCCGTCGCGTGAGCTAGCTCTCAGCGTCAACCCATCCTGTGTCACCCCTCGTTCGGCTCGTCGTCGACCATCGCATCGCCCTGCCGCCTCCTCGACCTCCCCCGAGCCCCCAGGTATCCTCCCTGTTCCTCCCCGCTTCGCCTAGGGTTCCCGTCGCCGTCCTCCCTCTATCGCGTAGACGACGACTGAGCGCCGTCCATTGCCACTTGAACGGACGGCCGTGATCCGCCGGTACCGCTTCGGCGTTTTCCCCTGCTGACCGCCGGGCCCCGCTTGCCAGTTCAAGTTCCAGGCTCTCGCGCCCTGTGTTGCCCCACCTTGGGCCGGCCTGCCTCTGTGCGGCCTAGTTCACCCCGGATCCGGCCCAGCCCCTACTGCCCTCCGTTTTCCTTTCTTTTTATTCCAGATCCAGAAAAGAGCCAGCCAGTTTAAATCCATTTGAAAATGTAATTCAAGTCCAAATGACAAGATCCAAATTTCTGGTGGTTCCTTGATGTTTTCTCAAACATGCAGAGGCAACCCCATGTCCAAAATAATTTTCTCTAATTACTAATAATTAATGTACTAAAATGTATCTGGTACACTAAATTCTTTCTACAGAGAGTTCTACATCTCCATTTGAGATGAATGAAGGACCTACTGGAAGGTATTTGAAATACCTATCATCCAGCATAGGTCCCATGCCAAGGTGAACAGTATGTTGCCTTTAGCAAAAATAACAAAATAGCAACTATCTGTCTTAGATAAATACCCCAGGCCTACCAAATGTGGTATGGACCTGATTCCACCTCCCAGTACACACCAGAACACATATCTACCAAACCCCAGCAGCTCATAATTTATTGTGTTCTGGTTGAATTTTAGTGATTTAACTACTTCTATAAGGGGTATTTTCAGTAATTAAATACTTCTGTAAGGGGTATCTAACCAAAATGAGTGAATAGAATTCCTAAAGAAAGTTATTTTAAATACCTATCACATGCCCTTGGAAACAACTCAATAGCCCCTGTAGTTTTAATCTGATAAAAAGGAGAAAAACCAGACATAACTGCATTTGGGAATTTCCTGAGGGCATTCTGGTAAATCTTTTGACTTGATTCCAACTCTAGATGGTTAAGTACAGCAAGTAGTACCAAACCATCCAAGGAAATAATTTTTGGAGCTCCAGCACTTTTCTGGTGAATTATTTCCTCAAACTAGAGTTTGATCCACTATAAAAAAGCATAACTAATTCTAGAAAAGTGATAATCAAGTGAAACCACTTGTGATGGTTTTGTCTTGTCAAAACCTATCTGAGGATATCATGGTTATCCATTGATAACCTACTGACCAAAGATCCCTAATCCAATCTCTCTGTATCTAGCCTTGACAACTGTCTTCCAAGAGAAAACCACCCTAGTGGCAATCTTGTAAATTCCGCCCTTTGTATCCCACTACCAAAACCTTCCAAGTCCAGTAGCATTTCTTATGTTTGTTTGCTGTATGATTTGACTATTTGTATGCCTTGTATTGATTGTGATATTGTCTGCTTGCATGTGTACCCGATGACGACGATAGTGTGTGTGTCTAACGACAAGAAGAACGGGATTTCTTATTATTATTGTTATTGGGTATTCTTGGTCATCTCAAGAAGTACAGGGACTTATTGCTGATCACAGGCAATCCACCATTTCCCGAACTCTGATATATGTCCTACTCTATTTTACCTGTTTTATATGTTCTTTATAAATTGCATGAGAGCATGTCTTGTTTTACAAATACTATGTTAGTAACTTGGCTCCTCCAAGTTATGATGTCGTGTCCTTCGCGGCACCACCCTGATGAACCTATCATTTTACCCCCTTTAGACCGAGAGTATGATGGTTAGCATCCTACCTCCTTGGAAACCCCAGTTTTGACCAAAAATAAACTGTTTTGGGATTTTCCCTGCTACAAATGTTTCAAAAACAGCTTTGTAAAACCCTGGGAAGAGGCATCGTTCCCAGTGGAAGTGTTTAACAAAAGAAATGGTGATGAGAAGAAGTGGAGGTGTGATGGGATGTTCTACGCCTTTACTGGAACAATTTTTATCCGCGCAACCACATTACCCCAGGTTGTTGGGGCTTAACTCGGAGTTTGTCTGCGTTAGCCGAGGCACGTCTACCATGCTTATAGGGAGAAATCCCTGGAATTCCGGGCAGGCGTCCCAGATCGAGGATCTGAAGCCTGTCGCTTGCTTCGGCAAGTGAGCCTGAACTAGCAGGAGGCCGGTGCAACAATTGGGTCTCCCGCGGACGGTATGACTTAGGAAGTACGGAAGGAAGTGGAGTCTCCAAATTTAAGGTATACGCCAAGTTGTGGCTTGGGTATGCGCGTGTATGGAAGGAAGGATTATGGCTAGGAGCCACATACTCGTTGCCGGGGAGAACAAACCAAAGAGGAAAAGCATGCCTTTGCTAGTGTAGACAAGCGAAAAGTTAGGTTTGATTATCTGGACCCCCATCTATAGTGGTTGAATCCCGGCGGATGTATTGATTCTTGTGGGTAAAGTGTGCAAACTCTGCAGAGTATAACCTATTCGAATAGCCGTGTCCACAGTCAAGGACGGTTGTAAAGGTATTGGCTAGGAGTACCCAAACTGTGCTTGTTTGGGAAAAAAGTACTCTGAGGACGACGGTTCCGGGGGAACCCGAGTTCGAAAGCTTTGTTTTGACCCGAGGGGTCGAAGATGTTTAAAAAGGGTTTTTACTACAAAAACGGTTTTCAAAACTCTTTTTCCACAAAGACATGGAGATGTCTGGATTTATAAAACAGAAGCATGTTTTCAAAACTCTTTTTCAACAAAGATATGGAGATGCCATAATTTCAAAGTTAGTTTAGGCTTTTCAAAAGCAACCCCAGATAGAGCTATCCCGCCATAGCCACAATTGCATTTCCTTTGTTTACTTATCCTGGTGGTTTGCGAGTACATTCAAAAGTACTCACGGCTGTGTCCCTGGCTATTTAGTTGGCCAGACTTTCAGGAGTTTAAGGTGACTTCCATCGAGCTAGGTCGTCTTCCCAGTCAGCTGCCTGTAGGTTGAGGCACTATTGGGCTCCACGCTTGGCGATGTTCCGCTGCTAATGATGATGTAGCCATTATGGCAATTATGTAAGTATTGTATTTTCGTTATGTTCCGGATGTTGTAATGGTATCTGTCGGTTATGTTCCACGGCTCACTGATCATGGGAACGTGGATGTATGCATAACAGGGATTTCTCGGATGAATAATCCGGGGAGCCCACAGAACACATTGCCAACAAGTATCAAGGAGGCCAAGAAAATTGTGTGCCCTCTCGACCTACCACACATTAAATACCACGCATGCATCAATAATTGTGAACTTTATGGGAATGAGTACGCGGATAGAACCACATGTTCGGTGTGTGGCCAAGGACGGTACAAGAGAGGGAACAAGAAAGTTCCTCGAAAAGTGGTATGGTACTTTCCTATCACCCCTGTCTGCAGCGATATTTTGTAGATCCTAAGGAAGCAAAGCTCATGCAATGGCACGTGGAAAGAGAGAAACCCGAAATGATCTAGAGAAGGGCAAGATCTTGACATACCCTTCATATGCTAGCCAGTGGAATGTATTAGACACCAACTTCGAAGAGTTCGGGGTGATGCAAGGAACGTCAGGCTGGGTATGAGCACCGATGGACTCAATCCTTTTGGAAACCAGAGTAGCACGCATAGCACCTGGCCCGTGTTTGTATGGTTGTACAACCTCCCCCGTGTCTATGCACCTATATCTCGGGATGTTGAGAGAGGAGTTAGCCAGCTTGTGGGAGACGCCGACCCGTACATGGGATGCCTACACTAAAGAATATTTCCATCTAAGAGCCGTGTTGCTCACGATAGTGCAGGACTATCCTGGTTACGCATATGTATCGGCCCAGGTGAACCACGGACACAATGCATGTGTCAAGTGCATGGATGAGACACCGCATCTCCAGCTACCAAGGGATCCCAGGTCTTTGAAAACCGTGTTCCAAGGTACTCGAAAGTGGGTCCGTATGGATCACCCGTGGAGAAAACATGGTGACCTGTTCAATGGTAAGGACGAGCTCAAAAGAGCCCAGCATCCGAGGAGAAGCGAAGAAATCGAGGAGCTTTTGAATAATTGGGTAGATTGCCCTGCGTTGGGAAAAAACGACCGAGGACAAAGCCGCTGCTGGGTGTATGGAAAGCAAGGTCTGCTTTTACGACCTGCCAGCATCGAAGGTCCTCCACACTCCCCATAGCCTCGATGTAATGCACATCACGAAGAACGTTACCGAGAGTCTGCTTGGCACTCTACTGAACATGCCGGAGAGGACCAAGGATGGACCGAAAGCAAGAAATGACCTTAAATTGCTTGGCACCAAAAAATATCTTCAGTACTCTGATAGTGATGATGATGAGGATGATGATGATGATGATCAGATGCAAGGGACTCAAGGTAGCCTCAAAAGAGTTAAGAAGAATGAAGTGGTGCTTCGTGCTGCCTACTTCACTTTGAGTCTGGAGGAGCTCGAGCAGTTTTTCAGGTGCCTCCTAGGAGTGAAATTTCCTCATGGTTACTCAGAGAAGATAAGCAGATATCTGGACGTGGCGAAGAAAAGGTTCAGTGGTATGAAGTCCCATGACTGTCATGTGCTGATGACGTAGATACTCCCCATTGCGATCTGCGGGATAATGGACAAGCATGTCCGTGAGACAATGTTTGGCCTCTGAAACTTTTTCGACGTCATATCTAGGAAGTCAATCGGTGTGAAGCAGCTCGATAGGCTACATGAAGAGATCGTGATGATACTATGTGAGCTCGAGATTTACTTTCCACCCGTATTCTTCGTCATCATGGTGCATATGCTTGTACATGTCGTGGATGACATCATCCAGCTCGGGCCGACATTCCTGCACAACATGATGTCGTTTGAAAGGCTAAACAGTGTCATCAAAGGATTCGTTTGCAACAGTCTCCGTCCAGATAGAAGCATATCCAAGGGCTTTCTGATCTACGAGTGCATTTTCCTTCTACCAGAATTATCTAACCACCGAGAACGAGGATGTTGGAATATCCACCAAGAAGCACCTCGGCAGGATTGATGGATATGGTCACCGCGAGGGCTGCTTCTCACTGCATGTCGGCATTGATGGTCGACGCACCAACTTTGACAGGGCACACCGAGTCACGCTACAACACATTGAAGTGGTCGGCCCTTGGGTAGAAGAGCACAGAAGCTTAATCAAGCAGGAGTACGTCGACTAGGGCCAGCCGAGAAAGAAGGGAGACCTAACCAGAGAACACAACTCCAGCTTCATGGGTTGGTTCAAAAAAGGCAACTATACAATCCCCCACAGACTCCTTCTATGGAAGATCAAAAACTCATATTCTCCTTGTCACAGGGCCCAGGGCACAACCTAAGGACCTATCAGTCATACGACAAATGGTTACAGATTCTACACTGAGGAAAAGTACTGGAGTAGCGAATATCAAAACTCAGGAGTAACTATGTTATCCTTCGCCGATGACGAGAATACTATCATGGAAAGATTCTACGGAAGGATCGAGGAGGTATGGGAGCTCGACTAATATGGAGAGATCGTACCGATGTTCCGTGTTATATGAGCCAAGAACGTGGAAAAAGAAGGCCGGTATTTCACCACAATAAACCAGATGCCAAATCAACTAAGAACGCCTCCACAAAAAATAAGCCTTGGGTACTCGCTAGCCAAGTTGATCAATATTTTTTTATTACCGACCCGTCAAAGCCCAACCGTGTTGGAGTTAGGAGGGGCAAGAGGAACATCATCGGAATGTAAGGAGCCGCCAACGAGCAAAACTTTGACAAAAACGGTGACCCGAAAATCGAAGAGGAATTTGACAAGTACTTCGATATGCCTACTACTACTAAAGTAAGAAGGAAGACCACAGTACCTACTAAATATTGTCCATTCACAAGAAGAAATCTCAAAGTGCATGGGCTAAAGTATTCAACCGTGATGAAAAAGGGAAAGAAGATTGTGAAGAGACGCTAGCTTGACACATCACATGACGGTGTGTGACCTTTTTTGTGTATTAGTTCATATGTGTGCTCGCAATATATATTACTTAGAGACTAAACATATATCATGATATTCTTGTGGGTATATAAATTCAAATGTGTTTGTGACAAGTACAATATATACATATAATTCGAGGAGGTTTTTTAGAATAAATATGCATGCGTATGTGCTTGGTTTTAAATATATTTGTAACATATAATTTTTAAATAAAGAAAATATATTGATTTGAATAAATAGGCATGTGTATGTGCTTGGTTTTAAATATATTTGTAACATATAATTTTTAAATAAAGAAAAAAAATTGACCAAACCAGGATTCGAACCTGGCTACCACATGTCTGTGAATATGCATCATAACCATTAGGCTAGGGTGTGTTTGCTATCCAAGTATAGCCTCGCGCCGGTTATTTGGCTAAGTGCCAAGGTTCTTTGGCACATTTCTCTGGAATGCGCCACAGTTGGCACATTCCATACAAATGTGCCAAAGAACCTTGACACTTAGCCAAATAACCGGCTCGCCCCTTCCCCCTTCCCCACTGTGGCGCATTCCAGAGAAATGTGCCAAAGAACCTTGGCACTTAGGCAAATAACCGGCTCGCCCCTTCCCCTTCCCCTTCCACTTTCCCAACCGTGTCCGACAAACCCTAGCTCTCGCACCCGCCCCCGTCGGAGCCCGTGGAGGAGGATTTCGTGGAGGAGAGCCACCCCCACCACCAGAGCCTGTGGAGGAGGAGTCCTTCCATAGCACGCAGGAGGAGGAGCCAATCCGCAACGTGCAGGAGGAGCATCCACCTCGCCGTCCACCGCCCACCAGATAGCATCCACCTCGCCGTCCGTCGTCCACCGTCCCTAGGTAATCTCCGATTCCCATAGATGCATCCTTCCCTAGTAGCAAACCTAGTAGGAACCTGCTTGCCTCCACCTCGTCATCCGCCTCACGACAAAAGCAGTATAAAATTACGTGTGGCTTGTACCTGCTCGCCTCCACCCAGTTAATATACAACTAATCGATCCCTTCTAACCTGATAAAAATATAGTGGGTGAGTAAGAACAAGAATGGCAACATTTTTCACCTTCTTTCGGTAGGATCTAAGCACAGTTCTGGAGGACGTGTTGCCAGTTTTGGTTTTGCATTCCCTCTCGGTAAACTATTATTACCTGACACTACTTTTTTCTACAGAGAGAGAGAGAGATATCAATGAGAACCTATGACCCTTCGTGTTATTTTTATTTGCACATCCATTGCATGCAGCTAGCAATAATAACAGGAAGCAATCAACTGAACAGTAAATCCACATGACTCTACACCATAAACATTTGAGTGTTAATCAGATAGGCAGACAGACAACTATGGTAGTAGCTGGCCACTTTTACTCAGCCACAACAACCAGCTATCTGTTTCTAACACTACTAGTGCTGCGACTAAACTCACTATAAATGCTTTAAGATGTAGTACTAACCACCTTCCTTGCTACATAAGCCAGCAGCTGGCTACTAGAGATACCCTTGCCTTAACTAGAGCCATGGTTTCGATCTTTCTCCTTTTGTTACTTCTTCATGTAGTAATTGTTTCTTGAAGTAGAAGATGAGAATATTGATTGTCTTATTATCTTTTTAGTATTAGTTGTCATGCTAGTAGATCATGCTGGTATAATTTGTTAGCTTGATTGATTTTGTTTGTTAAAAATCTCTGAACTTTAGGAGTTAAAATTTAGTTAACATGTCATTTTTTAAATTCTGGTTGTAGTGATGATCTCCTGAACAAATACTAGGTGATAATTATAGATAGGTGATAATTCGGGTTGTAGTGATGATCTAATGAACGTATACTAGGTGATAATTATACTAGATGATAATTTTAGTTAACTTTTTTTGAAAAGTGCCATGTATTCTGCAGTTTGAAAAGTGCCTATATTCTACTTAACTTGAACAGTAGCTTTTTTAACCACTATTTATGCCATTTGGCCATTTGGCCACCACTATATGTCTACATGCATGCCTCCACTGAAATTGCCTCTATTCTATACTTTACATATACTAGGCTTTTATTTTGTCTAGCAAATAATGTACATATTATTGTCTGGCTTTTATTTTGGTATGCCAAGTAGCTATTTTGGGTGGGCTGATTCCACACGATGGTCTTGAGATTGAGAGTGGCCATCCTTGCTTATGATTTGATTGTGTTCTATGGAAGTGGAACCTATTTTATGTTGTGGTGAACCTAATTTATTGTGTTTTCTGGTTGTGTACCACTAGACCTATTTATGTTCTGGACCATTTTGTCATGCACTGCTGTTTGTCATCTTTTTTTGCAATTGCAGTCTCATTTATTCTTTGTCTTTTTTACCAATGGTGGTCTATTAAGAACTTAAGACAAGTTCAGAGTATGCTATTTGAAGATGGATCAATGGGTGTGGTGTTGGTTGAGCTGCTACTAGTAGCAGTCACACCCTTAGCAAGTACCTTGTTTTAATTGTCTAGACAATGTTGTTAGTAGCAGTCCCAATACTTGTTGTACCTTTTTAAGTTTTCAAGTTTGTTGTACCTTTTTAAGTTCTTAAAGTTCTTCTTATATACTGAATGTACCTGGAGTGTATATCTGTATACTTGTATCTGTTATACTTGCTGTTTTTAAAGTTGTTGTATACTTGTTGATGGTACCTGGAGTGTATATATGTTATACATGTAGCTGATGGTACCTGTTATATATAGAATGTGGATGATGGATGATGGATACTGGGGTCAATGCATGGGGCTGTCAATATGGGGATCGGGTCTTTTGTCCTGCAGGGATATATTTCTTCAATTGAGTTGCCCATTTCTCCTGAAGTGTCGATTCACTTCCGTTTCGGTTGAGAAATGGGCACTCCTAGGTCAAAAAATTAGCAAAGGTCATGCCGAATTTTTTGGTCGAGGTTTGTGTGAACTTTTTGCCTCTTTTTAATAGAGTAGTGCAAACATGTCAGGCAACAACGAGGCCGGCCTTTCTAAGCACATGAGCATCGAAGAACAAGCTAGACAGGCCGACGAGTCATTCTGGCGGGGGTCCCAACAGGAGGAGGAGGATATGAGGATGACACCGCCACTGGAGGAGGAGGCGACCGTCACCAGAGCTGCTGGGGGCAATGAGGGAGGAAATCCTGATTACAAGGGGGACGAAGATGACTACAATGGAACTAGTGAAGGCAGCGGCAAAGAGGATGACACCACCAATGGTGGCGCCCGCACCGATGGCGGTGAGCGCACGGATGGCGGTAGCGGCAACCCGGCTGCCTCTCACAAGAAGAAGGAAAAGAAGGATCAGAAGGTGCCAGTGCTCGCCAACATCTGTGATGAGTTCACTGAAGTCACAGAAAGTGGACAACCCATTGCGCTAGAGGCGTTTTCTAAAGGGTACGACCTGCAACTCGGGTGCATCATCCGGGAAAGCATGCCGATCAACATGAAGTACATCAGACATGCTGACAATGCAGCTTTGGTCGATAACCTCCTTAAGAAGCTTCACAAGCGATACAGATTCCTAGAGCAGTTTAGAAACCTAGAGAGAAAGAACCCGGTGAACAAACTAGCCCTCACGAAGATGAGCAACGCCTTGAGTAGCTGGAAAACCCGGGTAAAGAATAACATTTACAAAGGTGAAAGATGGGAGGTTATTAGTAAGAAAAATCCGATGCTCGACGAAGAGGAGTTTAAGATATTCAAGGTGGATATAGCTACCGCTGACGCTATACATTAGACTAACTGGGGTAGGACTATGCGGGAACAGAACATATGTAACCACCACCTTGGAAGCGGCGGTTACAGGGGGAAACATGCCATTTGGGACAAGGAGGACACCGAGCTTGAACGCCTTGGTAAAGACAACCCTTGGCTTAAAATCATGGACTTGCAGCTTAGGCAATTTGTCCGAGCCTGCTACTACCTAGACAAGGAAACAGGGGAGTTCATCACCGACGATCGGAAGGTGAAGGAATTAGAGAAGAAGATAGTAAGGACTTTATCGCTGATATCAAGTCTATTATGTTCTAATTGAAATAATGAAGCCAAGAATCTAAATTGGTTCAACTTTCCTTGTCTCTGCAGGAGGATGAACTGAACGCTCCTGCCAAAGAGTCGTCCCAGGATTCGATGGAGCCGTGGGACATGGTTTTCAATAGGGCGATGAATTCTTACAAGAAGAGGGACAATGGGTTGCCTCCGTCCTCAGCTAGCCATGTGTCCGGCTTCGGTACGAGCATGAACTTCAAAGAACTACAAAGAGGACGCCAAGAAAAGAAGGGAGAGGAAGAACCAGTCGGCGGCTAAGGATAAAGCCGTTGTTGCAGAGCTGAAGATGAAGGTGAAGACACTGGAGCAGAAGGCCATGGACGAGAAAACAGTGGACAAGTTAGTGGAAGAGAAGTTCCACGAGATGATACCCCCTGAGTTTTTCGAGGGGCTTACTGCTTGGAATGCGGGAGGTCGACAGGGGCCAATACATCTCCCCAGCTTAAGCGGCAGCAACTCGGGCATCAACGTTAATGTGTCGCCGGACCTGGTGACCCCGCCGGCCATCAATGCCAGGACGTAGCCGCTTGTTTTGGTCACAACAATGCCCCCTCCCTCCAAAGATACCAATAAGGCACAGCCGACGGCGGTGGTTCTTCGTGAGGCACCCGAGCGGGAGAATGCAGATGATGATAGGCCGGCCGCTGGCATCGGCCGTGTATCTACATTAGCCGAGCTCCACGCCATCACCAAGGTAACTAATTAGTTAGTGCACGTCATCTCCTTTATGCCTTTGATGCATGACTGCTGCCATCTCATGATGCCCAACAACATGTTTTGCCTCAGGACACTTCTTGCGTACTCCTGCTTAAAGGTGTCGGTGGTGAGTTGAAGGATGTTGCCAAGGGCACTCTCATATAACCTACGAGCCGCACGATGCACAACAATCCAATGGATGATGACGTAATAAGGGTCAGGTTGGCTCGGGTGATGCCAGGGTGTGACGACATGGACCCCCCTTTCAACCTCAGGGAGCCGACAAACACAAGACCCTTGGAGAATGCTACAACTGGCCCTTGACATGGCTAAAGACCCAGATTCATCTTGCGGGGGGGGGGGGGGGACTGGCGCCACCTCTCGATCGATCGCCCGACAACCACCTTGTAAGCCAGCAGCCGCCATCGTCGCCACCACCAGCCGTCACCAGCAACTCTTGGCAGCATGTGTACCGCCCCATGGCAAAGACGTTGTGCCGCAACCGCCGTCGCCCCAGCTACCACCACCACATAATGGCACCCATGAAGAAGATGATGAATTGGTCAACGTTGACGACTTCATCAACACAGCACCGACAAAGGATTGTATATGCCTTCTGTGGATGAAGAACCCTTCACAGCTTGCGACCATCAAGTTGGTCGGCCCAATACATGCACGCAACACCTGGTCTTCCATGGTTTATCTCAAGAGACGCCTTCGGCCGCTGATCCACCATAAGAGAAACCGGGATTGGTTTTCAGCCCCAACATACTCCGAAAGATGGGTGATGAGCAGATGGCAGTGGAGGACACTTTTGTGAAGAAGAAGCACAGGAAGAGAGGTAATAATAATAATAAGAAGGGTGCGAGCCATCCTCTTTCGAAGAGGATCCGGGCTCAGGACGTTGTCATCGTACCATCCACACAATATGGCTTGCCCCGAGTGCATGTAGCTGGTGATCCGATATTGACTCCAAATACGCTCCACATCACGGTTGGACCCATGTTAACTTTGCACGAGGGTGTCAAGACACTAGAGGGCCTCCTTCTTAAAGACAAAGATCCAAATTACCCAGTTTTCACGGCCAAGGTGCCATTGGAAGTGGGCTTCGTCGATGAAACCCCCACAGATATATTCTTCATAGCGTACAAGGACATATTCAAGCTGTTTCTCACGAAACAGCTAGACTATAACTTGGTCTGCCTATACGCGCTCAATCTGGCGATCAAGATCAAGAGAGAGAGTACCCCAGAAGTCGCGATAGTGGATCCCTACTACATGCAGGACAGTCGGTTGGTCGAAGGACCAGAGACACGGACCAAGGCGACGACATACCTCGAGAAGTTCATGGTGGACAACAAGAGGAATGACACACTTCTATTGCCTTTCTTTCCTCAATAGGTACACACTCGCTCATCGCTGCCGTAACTTATGCATTTCTTATAGATTTCTTCCTTTCCTCTTTTTCCAACATTCCGTTCCAATTGTGTTGCGCAGAGGCAAATACTGCACACTCATCCTCCTTGCCCCGAGGTATTCACTAGCCATGTATTTCGACTTGGGGAGTTTGACGAAGAAGAAAGACTACACCATAATAAGGGGTGTTCTCAATGAGGCTCTCGAGGGCTATGCCAAGAAGGGATGCACCTTCGTAGATAAGGGGGAATGTATCAAGGATGGCAAACACGTGTTCAAGCACGTGCTCGAGTTCCCCTACGTCAAGCAGCCGGCTACTGGTGGCTCCAAGGAGGCCTTCTGTGTCCTCCATCACCATAAAGGCTATGTTCAGGATTGCCAGAACCTAACGCTGCCATCTAGTCTCCGAGGATGGGCTGAAACTTTGGCGCGAAGCGATGATGATGATCCTAGAGAAGACTTCCATCGCATTCAGCAAAAGTTGTCGTAAATCATCATTGAAGATGTCAACACAAGGTGGGGCCCTACAACAAGCCAGAAGGTTGAGTAAGAGGGAGATCGAAGAACGCCTCCGTAAGAAGGGTGACACAAGGACGTGTATGACGAAAGAGGGCTATCTACCGTTGCTGAAGCCGAGCGAGAAGAAGAAGTCTTCGTCATTGATGTGTGCCTCTAGCATGATCCAGTGTGTGTATATTCTCGATGGACGCCTGCTGTAGTGTGTGTGTGTCATAAACTTTACTATCTTGTGGTCGAAATGGTCATTGTTGTTAGACTTAAACTATCTTGTGGTCGTGTTGTCGTTGAACTTATTACTTCTATGATGATCACGAGATGCTATCTTTTAGGTTTATGGATCTTTTAGGTCGTGTTGTCGTTGAACTTATATATGGATGTGAACCCTTTATTAATTCTTTTCGTTGCATTTGTACTAATATGCCTTGTCGTCTATAGAGATGGTGACGAGGTGGTATGTGGTGTACATGGGTAGGGTTCCAGGAGTCTACAAGGAGTGGGAGGATTGTCACAAACAAGTGAACAAGTTCAGAGGCAACATCTACAAAGGATAGGTGACTAGAGAGGAGGCGGTAGCCAAGTGGAGGAACCACCTTTGGAAGAAGAACCGGATGAAGATATTGGTCGGGCTCATGCTCTTGATCACCATCATCATAGCTGTATTCTATTTGATCCTAGTGTAGGCGGGAGTGACCACTTCATATTTGTAATGTGAGATGATATAAACTTTGTATTCGGCACTTGTGTAAAAATTCAGCACTTGACACTATATATGTATCTCGATCGAGCTCTATGTGTGATGACATTATACTTGTGTTTGTATTATATGTCGGTTTTCATGCATCTACTACTTGTGCAATGTACTGTTTATACTGATCTGGATAAATCCTGTATAAATACCTGATTATACACCAGGAACGTATTTTACTTTGAATACATGTTATATAGTCAGTGGCGCATATATAAAATATGTATGTGCCGCATATGATTTCTGTGGCGCATATGAAGAAATGCGCCACTGAACATATTCCTGTGCCGCATATGAAGAAATGCGCAACAGAAGTCTGAGACTTTTGTGGCGCATTTCTATATGCGCCACAGGAAGTAGATATCAGTGGCGAGGTAACAGTGGCGACTAGGATATGCGCCATAGATGATGGATTTCCATGCGCCACAAAAGAGCTATTTCCTAGTAGTGGTCCTTTCTGCTTAAGTCATAGGGAGAGTTCACCTTCGACGAAATACCATGGGCACAGCCATCAGCTATGGTAGTTGTGGAGGCTCTGCTGGTACACCATTGATCGTGCAGCAGCGATGTCGCGCCCTTCGTCCAGCTGGTATATTCGGCTTCATTGTAGGCGACGAATCATGGGGCCTTATAGCGTACCTCAGTTGGTAGTACTGCCTTAGCGTCGTGCAGCATGAAGAAGGGTGTGTATCCGGTGGTGTTGTTTGGAGTTGTGCTTAGGCTCCAGAGTACAGAGAGTAGTTCCTCCGCCTAGGCTTCGGCCGCTCGTTTGAGAGGACCAAGGAGTCGCTTCTTGATGCCATTGTAGACGAGGTCGTTGGCCTTTTTGACTTGACCGTTGGTCTGGCGGTGCACCACAGAGGCTTAGTTGATGTTGATGCCCATCTTGTCGCAGAAGGCATGGAACTCATTCGAGGTGAAGTTTGTTCTGTTGTCAGTGATGATGTTGTGCGGCACCCTGACCCTGTAGAAGATGGACACAAAGAACTTGATGCCAGTGGTGCTGGTTATGTTGGTGACAGGCGTATCCCCAATCCAATTGGTGAACTTGTCGACTACGACGAGGAGGTAGAGATAGCGTCCAGGTGAAGATTTCTGCAGCTTGCCGACCATGTCGAGTCCCCATTGTGCAATAGTCCAAGCGAATGGTATTGGTCGCAGCTAGGAGCCTAGCGAGTGTGGCTTGTCCACGAACCGTTGGCAAGCATTGTAATTGTCGTGTTTTGCAAAGTTGGGCTACCAACTACCCAGGGGGGCCATTTCGAGGCAAACTCATCTCACCCCTACCAAATTCAAACATTCTGTTAAACTGCCCCATGAACTAGACGATGGGGACCCACATGTCGTTGATCTATCCGTGATGCGAGTGCCAACACAGAAACCTCTTAGGCAAATCGAGGAACTAAGTGGCTAGGTGCGTTGACCAATTTCACAAATCCACTCCCTCCTTTTCCCTTGCACTGGTGCCGTCAAAATCCACCCTCCAAGCAGAACGATCCCTTCAGACATTTGACTTCCGGTGTCAAGTTGCTGCACCCATTCGTTGATCCCGAGCTCCAATGCCGCATGCTGTAGCCACCGTTGCGAGGCTCTATCGCGCCTCCGCCACCGACGAGCTGAGCAACACGGTGGATAGCAGATCCTACCAAGGAGGAAGAAGTTCTAGCTACATGCGGGTGAGCTACTCTTCTCTTTTTTATTCACACTAACTATAACTGCTAGCTGACTATTGAACCTAGATTTGTTTAGCTAGCCCAACACTAACAAACATTTTTTGTCCATAGTTTTCTGTCAAGTGGAATCTCCATGGACCACCCTTACCTGGTTACAGTAGCCCTCTTCAGCTATGACGCTAAATCAGGAGGGGTGAAGGGCAAGTGGTCTAGACACCATTATCTCACGATGGAAGAAGGGCCTGTGCAGATCTGCGTAAACATGCTAAAATAGCGCTGAAGCAGACTTCAAAGTTCAGCTTCATGGATGAACGAGGCATCATGGTTCCTCTAACATGTGACCGTCATCTAATTGGGTTAATGAAAAGGTATGCTTCGGCTTGCATGTTTACACTGAATTGTGATGTACTAGATGTGGAAGCTGCTGCAACTGGGAGTCACCCTGCTATTCTTGGACAGGGTGGTAACTCGAACCCAATTAACTCCTAGTAAGCAAAAGTCTCTTGGGGTTTGCATGTTTGTGCTGAATTGTAATTTTTGTTTTGTTTACTCTGTAGATAGTAGGTAGTTATGCAACAGTCCCGTTTCTTTGGCTGGAAGCGCCACAAGGTTAGAAACATGATTGTTGTGTCAGTCATTTTGCTGCTGGAAGAAAATAAAAAGTAGTGGAGTGATTATGCTGGACACGATTCTGGTGTTGATTGTCCTGGCAATGCAGAGTACGTGAAGCTAAGAAAATTGGCACCAAGGAAGAGGAAGAAGGCAGGAAATGAAGAAGCTGGTGGACGTGAAGGCTTGACACCCTGGTAGGGGAAGAAGGCTGTTGGCAATGAAGATGCATAATTCTGTGTTGAACTTGAAACTATATATGTAATTCGGTTCAATTATGGAGCTCTGTGCATGGAACTTGTCGGGTGAAACAATCTACCCACGTTCTCGGAGTAAAATGTATCGCGACTTCAGATTTGGAAATGGCCGAGTCACTAGTTGAATCCAAAATTGTGATTGTGCCACTACTATCTGAAAACAAGCAGCACCGGTTCCACGATTGCTGAGGGGAAGGAGATCTCCAAATTCGATGGAATGTTAGTGGCACAGAAATAAATTATTTAAGCTGATACAATCCACGAAGCAGTAACTTATTTCAGCTACCTCACAACAACATGGAAACATAAAAATCAATGATAACCGATAATTCCTAGATAATGAGGAAATTGGCACCACTTTCTGGCCTAATCTTGAGCCCGTCTGGCGAATCTCCCGGATCTCCAGTAACAAGGTGTGCATGCTTCCACTTTATAAATTATGGCTGTGCCATTTTCATGTGGCACAATCCACATAGATTATGTTTAAAAAAACCACCAAAGTCATAATACCAACATAATCAGACAAAAGGAAGTAATGGAGGGCTAAGACAGATCAATGGGCGACAGAATTTTTTCTCCCAGGACTCCGAGACCACTAGTTTAGATCGCTAGGTCAACAAGTACTACTATTACAACTTAAAAAAGTACAGAGCTCAAGCTAAATAGAACTAGTTATCACACATCTCCTTGATCTTCCTAATCATAGCCCGATGTGCATCTTCCTGCAGGAGAAAGGATCGAATCGTCTGCTCCATCCTTTTAGCATCTTCCTTGTATAGCTTCAATTGTTTCTCTACATTTATCCTCATGCACTTGTCAATACCCGTAGTTGTGAACTGCAGGACTTTGGCCTAGTGAAGTTCATTCCTTGCTTGAGTCAGTTCTTTCTCTGCTTTAGCCTTCAGGGCCAAAGCCACTCCCCTCTCCTTCTTGACTTTGCTAACCTTGTCTTGCACTTTCCTGAGATCTAGGTTAAGCTTGGTTGTGTCAACATGGTAAAATAACTTCATCTCAGCACTCTCAAGAAGTGAGATGACTATGGATTCTTTCAACTCAAAAGTCATATCCCATAGTTTGTCGAGCATTTTCTACATCGATTTGGGCCACTCTGGATCTACCCATTTGACAACACTGCAACTTCTGCGTGGCAACATTGCACCATATCCTTGACACCCTAAAAACATCCTTCCTGCGTTTCGTCCTTCGGACGCTACAAATGTAGCAGGCACATATCCATGTTGACATAGCAGAGGACTGTCTTCCTCTGCTAAACCGTGATAATCGGAGTCGTACATCATCTGGTTGGGATAACAAATCATACATGCATGAGTAATCAGAGTAGATCTAGCTCAAAATAGATAAATGGCCACAAATGTTAGAGAAGAGACGAATCACATCAAAATCACCATCCCTGTTGTCACGACGTGTTTCCTCACCGTCCCCCCTTGAACCCATGGAGAAAGGGGGTGGGGGATTGGGTTGGCTACGAGAGTGATCGCTAGAGGCGTTGTCAGCTTGCAACTACGACAGGATGGGAGAGAAGTGTGTGGTTTATGAAAAGAATACACATACAATGGAATCTAGTGGATCCATGTGGTTTAGGAATAGAATGCACATGTAATGACTTCTAGTGGATCCGTGTGGTTTTATGAAATGAACATATATGCAATGAACTCTAGTGGATCCATGTGGTTTATTAAAAGAACACACATGCAATGGCATCTAGTGGATCCATGTGGTCCAAGAAAAGAACACACATGCAATGAACTATAGTGTATCCATGTGGTTTATGGAAATAACACACATGAAATGAAGTCTAGTGGATCCATGTGGTTTATGAAAAGAACTCACATGCAATGGCATCTAGTGGATCCATGTGATTTAGGAATAAAACACACATGCAATGACATCTAGTGGATCCATGTGGTTTACGAAAAGAACACACATGCAATGAACCCTAGTGCATCCATGTAGTTTATGAAAAGAACACACATGCAATGAACTCTAGTGGATCCATGTGGTTTATGAAAAGAACACAAATGCAATGGCATCTAGTGGATGCATGTGGTTTATGAAAAGAACACACAGGCAATGACATCTAGTGGATCCATGTGGTTTATGGAAAGAACACACATGCTAGACTAGCATCGCTTTAAGTGTTCTCTTGCAAAACCACAATGATGCACACTGATACACACACACAGGCAATGAACTATAGTGGGTCCATGTGGTTTATGAAAATAACACACATGCAATGGCATCTAGTGGATCCATGTGGTTTATGAAAAGAACACACATGCAATGAACTCTAGTGGATCCATGTGGTTTATGAAAAGAACACACATGCAATGTCATCTAGTGTATCCATGTGGTTTAAGAATAGAACGCACATGTAATGACATCTAGTGGATACATGTGGTTTTATGGAAAGAACACACATGCAATGAACTATAGTGGATCCATGTGGTTTATTAAAATAACACACATGCAATGGCATATAGTGGATCCATGTGGTTTATAAAAAGAACACACATTCAATAAACTCTAGTGGATGCATGTGGTTTATTAAAATAACACACATGCAATGGAATCTAGTGGATCCATGTCGTTTATGAATAGAACACACATGCAATGACATTTAGTGGACCCATGTGGTTTATGAAAAGAACACACATGTTGGAGTGGCATCACTGCATGTGTTCTTTTCCAAAACCCCAATGATGCACACTGATACACACACATCCAATGGCATCTATGGGATCCATGTGGTTTATGAAAAGAACACACATACAATGAACTCTAGTGGATCCATGTGGTTTATGAAATGAACACACATGCAATGGCATCTAGTGGATCGATGTGGTTTAGGAATAGAACACACACGCAATGACATCTAGTGGTTCCATGTGGTTTTAGAAAAAAATACATTCAATGAACCCTTGTGGATCCTTGTGGTTTATGAAAAGAACACACATGCAATGAACTCTAGTGGATCCATGTGGTTTAAGAAAAGAACACACATGCAATGGCATTTGGTGGATCCATGTATTTTATGAATATAATACACATGCAATAAACTCTAGTGGATCCATGTGGTTTATGAAAAGAACACACATGCAATGGCATGTAGTGGATCCATGTGGTTTAGGAATAGAAGACACATGCAATGACATCTAGTGGATCTATGTGGTTTATGAAAAGAACACACATGCAATGAACCCTAGTTGATCCATGTGCTTTATGAAAAGAACATAGATGCAATGAAGTCTAGTGGATCCATGTGGTTTATGAAAAGAACACACATGGCATCTAGTGGATCCATGTGGTTTATGAATAGAACACACATCCAATGAACTCTAGTGGATCCATGTGGTTTATGAAAAGAACGCAGATGCAATGGTATCTAATGGATCCATGTGGTTTAGGAATAGAACACACATGCAATGACATCTAGTGGATCCATGTGGTTTATGAAAAGAACACACATGCAATGAACTCTAGTAGATCCATGTGGTTTATGAAAAGAACACACATGCAATGGCATCTAGTGGATCCATGTGGTTTATGAAAAGAACACACATACAATGAACTCAAGTGGATGCATGTAGTTTATGAAAATAACACACATTCAAAGGCATCTAGTATATTCATGTAGTTTAGGAATAGAACGCACATGTAATGACATCTAGTGGATCCATGTTGTTTTATGAAAAGAACACACATGTAATGGCATCTAGTGGATCCATGTGGTTTAGGAACAGAACACATATGTAATGACATCTAGTGGATCCATGTGGTTTTATGAAAAAAAAACACATGCAATGAACTATAGTGGATCCATGTGGTTTATTAAAATAACACACATGCAATGGCATCTAGTGGATCCATGTGGTTTATCAAAAGAACACACATGCAATGAACTCTAGTGGATGCATGTGGTTTATGAAAATAGCACGAATGCAATGGCATCTAGTGGATCCATGTCGTTTATGAATAGAACACACATGCAATGACATTTAGTGGACCCATGTGGTTTATGAAAAGAACACACATGTAATGAACTCTAGTGGATCCATGTGCTTTATGAAAAGAACACACATGCAATGGCATCTGGTGTATACATGTGGTTTATGAATATAATACACATGCAATGAACTCTAGTGGAACCATGTGGTTTATGAAATGAACACACATGCAATGGCATCTAGTGGATCCATGTGGTTTAGGAATAGAAAACAAATGCAATGACATCTAGTGTATCTATGTGGTTTATGAAAAGAACATGCATACAATGAACCCTAGTGGATCCATGTGGTTTATGAAAAGAACACACATGGCGTCTAGTGGATCAATGTGGTTTATGAATAGAACGCACATGCAATTACTCTAGTGGATCCTTGTGGTTTATGAAAAGAATGCAGATGCAATGGTATCTAATGGATCCATGTGGTTTAGGAATAGGACACACATGCAATGACATATAGTGGATCCATGTGGTTTAGGAATAGAACACACATGCAATGACATCTAGTGGATCCACGTGGTTTAAGAAAAGACCACACATTCAATGAACCCTAGTGGATCCTTTTGGTTTATGAAAAGAACACACATGCAATGAACTATAGTGGATCTATGTGGTTTATGAAAAGAACACAAATGCAATGGCATCTAGTGCATCCATGTGGTTTATGAAAAGAACACACACGCAATGAACTCTAGTGGATCCATGTGGTCTATGAAAAGAACACACATGCAATGGCATCTAGTGGAATCATGTTGTTTATGAAAAGAACACACATGTAATGACATCTACTGGATCCATGTGGTTTCTGAAAATAACACACAGGCAATGAACTCTAGTGGATCATTGTGGTTTGTGAAAAGAACCCACATACAATGGCATCTAGTGGATCCATGATGTTTATGAAAAGAACACACATGCAATGAACTCTAGTGTATCCATGTGGTTTATGAAAGGAACACACATGCAATGGCATGTAGTGGATCCATGTGGTTTATGAAAAGAACACACGTGCAATGAACTCTAGCGGATCCATGTGGTTTATGAAAAGAACACACATCCAATGGCATCTAGTGGATCCATGTGGTTTATGAATAGAACACACATGGAATGACATTTAGTGGATCCATGTGGTTTATGAAAAGAACACACATGCTGGAGTGGCATCACTACATGTGTTCTTTTCCAAAACCACAATGATGCGCACTGACACACAAACATACACATGCAATGAACTATAGTGTATCCATGTGTTTCGTGAAAAGAACACACATGCGATTACATCTAGTGGATCCATGTGATTTAGAAATAAACACGCATCCAATGACATCTAGTGGATCCATGTGGTTTACGAAAAGAACACACATGCATTGAACCCTAGTGCATCCATGTGGTTTATGAAAAGAACACACATTCAATGAACTCTAGTGGATCCATGTGGTTTATGACAAGAACACAAATGCAATGGCATCTAGTGGATGCATGTGGTTTATGAAAAGAACACACAGGCAATGACATCTAGTGGATCCATATGGTTTGTGAAAAGAACACACATGCTAGAGTGGCATCGCTGCAAGTGTTCTCTTGCAAAACCACAATGATGCACACATGCAATGGCATCTGGTGGATCCATGTGGTTTATGAATATAATACACATGCAATGAACTCTAGTGGATCCATGTGGTTTATGAAATGAACACACATGCAATGGCATCTAGTGGATCCATGTGGTTTAGGAATGGAAGAAAAATGCAATGACATCTAGTGGATCTATGTGGTTTATGAAAAGAACACGCATGCAATGAACCCTAGTGGATCCATGTGATTTATGAACAGAACACACATGGAATCTAGTGGATCAATGTGGTTTATGAATAGAACACACATGCAATGAACACTAGTGGATCCATGTGGTTTATGAAAAGAACGCAGATGCAATGGTATCTAATGGATCCATGTGGTTTAGGAATAGAACACACATGCAATGACATATAGTGGATCCATGTGGTTTATGAAAAGAACACACATGCAATGAACTCTAGTGGATCCATGTGGTTTATGAAAAGAATACACATGCAATGGCATCTAGTGGATCCATGTGGTTTATGAAAAGAACACACATGCAATGAAATCTAGTGGATGCATGTGGTTTATGAAAATAACACACATTCAATGGCATCTAGTATATACATGTGGTTTAGGAATAGAACGCACATGTAATGACATCTAGTGGATCCATGTGGTTTTATGAAAAGAACACACATGCAATGAACTCTAGTGCATCCATGTGGTTTATGAAAAGAACACAAATGCAATGGCATCTAGTGGATCCATGTGGTTTATGAAAACAACACATAGGCAATGAACTCTAGTGGATCGATGTGGTTTATGAATAGAACACACATGCAATCAACTCCAGTAGATCCATGTGGTTTATGAAAAGAACGCAGATGCAATGGTATCTAATGGATCCATGTGGTTTAGGAATAGAACATACATGCAATGACATATAGTGGATCCATGTGGTTTATGAAAACAACACACATGCAATGAACTCTAGTGGATCCATGTGGTTTATGAAAAGAATACACATGCAATGGCATCTAGTGGATCCTTGTGGTTTATGAAAAGAACACACATGCAATGAAATCTAGTGGATGCATGTGGTTTATAAAAATAACACACATTCAATGGAATCTAGTATATACATGTGGTTTAGGAATAGAACGCACATGTAATGACATATAGTGGATCCATGTGGTTTTATGAAAAGAACACACATGCAATGAACTCTAGTGGATCCATGTGGTTTATGAAAAGAACACACATGCAATGGCATCTAGTGGATCCATGTGGTTTATGAAAATAACACACATGCAATGGCATCTAGTGGATCCATGTGGTTTAGGAATAGAACGCACATGTATTGACATCTAGTGGAAACATGTGGTTTTATGAAAAGAACACACATGCAATGAACTATAGTTGATCCATGTGGTTTATTAAAATAACACACATGCAATGTCATCTAGTGGATCCATGTGGTTTATCAAAAGAACACACATGCAATGAACTCTAGTGGATGCATGTGGTTTATGAAAAGAACACACATGCAATGGCATCTAGTGGATCCATGTCATTTATGAATAGAACACACATGTGTGGCATCCCGCTAAAACCACTACTAGAAAATCGCGGTGTTTTTGTGTTGCGCATCATCATGAATGGATGCTCATGTCATCATGCCACCTTGAATTTGAGCATCGTCATGTCATCTTGCATTGGTTTGCATAAAACTATTTTCGAAAAGTCTAGTTTTGGTTTTCTAAATACCCCGTCTTTATTTCAAATCAAAAGCATGGGGCTTTTAGGGTCTTTTATTTGTCTAAAAACTAATTGCAAAAGTCTATCCAAAATAAAATAAAATTTGATATTGTTTTTAGGGGGCAGCCGAACCAGGCCTGACCCGGCCCAGCCGGCCACCCCCAACAGCAAAGCCCACCTTAAACCAGCCTAACTCTAGCCCTAGCCCAACCTGCCCTAGACCCACCCCTCTCTCCCTAACCTGCCGCCAACATGCCACACACACGCACACCGACACACACCAACCCGACGCACCCCTCCCGCCCACACAACGCCACCTACCCCCACCTGGTCTCCACCCTGCACGATTCCCCACCCTGTCCCGCCGGGCCCCACTCCCCAGGCGCACCATACCCCGCGCTGCACGCCTCCATCCCCGCGAGACAGGCCTCTCGCCCTGTCTCCCTGCCAGCTCTTCGCCCGCTCGCCTCTCTCCTCTCCTCACCTACCCTCGTCGCCACGTACCCCCCCTTCGATTCCTCCTCCCCACCGCTGCCTCCCTGCAGCTAACCAGCAACCGCCGCCCGCGGCCGTTGCCCCTGCCAAATCAGCCTAACCGATTATCGTCACCCTGCGCCTCCAATGTCGCCGCGTGTGTAAATCCTATCCGGCCGACATCGACCAAGGACCAGCCCGACCTCGCGCGGTGCTCCACCCCGACCTCCCTCCTACGCGCTGCGACCGCCACGACGAGCGCAACCCCGGTGCATCTCCTACGCCTCCTGCTGACCTAAGAGAGAGGCCGGCCTCACGCCCGTGCTTGTCTCCGGCCCAACACCTTCGAGCGAAGCAACGGAGCTCCATGACTCGTCCTGGTAGAGGGCGGAGAAGACCAAGGCCGCCGGGAAGACGATGAGGAAAGGGCTCCGTTCCTCCGCGTGCGCTAGGAGGCCGGCCGGCCTGCTGCTGCTCGCCCCCAACTGCAACGACGGGCTGCTGCAGACGGCCACGTCCTCGACATGCTGCTGCCGCCGACCTCCTCGACCTGCTGCTACCGTCGAGCCTTACCAGGGTGTATCTGGAGGCAGTGTTAGAAGGGGATCCGGAGCGAGCCAAAGGTGGTGGATGCCATCGGCGACATCTTCAAGGGCAGCGGGTAGGCACTCCTGTGGCCGGTGTATTTTTGAAAAAAAAATCATGTGGCTCGTGACTGACGAAGGGGTCTTCGTCAAGTGTAGCGCCACTCCTGTCGGTCATTCATCACCGAGGCCCCTGCCTACCAGGAGGTCCTCTGCTAATGACCAACGGTGTTGAGTGGTGGTGAATTCCAGAAGGTTTCTTTCCGCAACTCTGTTTCGTTCGTGTCCATGCGACCGTGTTCTGAAGATGGTCGCATGGGTGGGATCGCTCGATGCCACCCGAAAGACCCCGACGAGAACCGTTCCCCATGCCCAGATCTTCCGAAGACCATGACATCCGATAAGTTCGCCATCGATAAAAGATGCCTAGACCCGGGATGCCAAGATCTCCGCCGTGAAACTATAAGACCGTCGACATGACCCAAAGACCGCGGATGCGACAAGATCGTCTCTCGGACGCCAAGTCCTTCGGCCCCGGAAAACCGACGACCTGACCAAGATCCGAAGACCGAACCCTGGCGTGCCAAGTTCTTCGACCCCGAGGTCTGATCCATCAGATACGACAAGAACTCCTTCCCGCACCGATGCCCGAGGACCAAACGCCAAGGTCGCCGGGATAGAACGCCACGTTCTTCATCTCGAACGCCAAGACCGGCCGATACGTGGACCCGACCAGATCTTCACGACAACAAGATCGACACCGACCAGGGCGAATCCGATGATCCTCCGACGCCAGACCAAGTCCTTCGACAACCTCCGAAGATTGATCCCATCGAACCTATCTCCCCGTCGAACCCAGTCGAACCCCGAACCCTCGAAACTCAAGATCTTCCGAACCCAGATGTGTGACCCTAAGCCTCTATTTTTATAATATGACATATACATGTCGCATCATTAAATCATCAAGCTTGCATACATGTCATCTGGTGGGTTGGGTTAAATAGTCAATTCACCTAAAATAAATATGGAGGCCATATGCAGACTTTTCTAGTCTTATAATGGCCCCATTTAAAATTGCGTAGCGAACCAATGCCATGTTTTGCCCTGTTAAGGCAACATTTAAATTGCGGGGGTTCTAAATAACTTGAACCGTGTAATTAATTATCGAGATCCCGGTTCCGCTTAATACTGCCTAATTGCACCGCATCTGCATCATATCATAAAGCATGCCGGATCTTCTGCCGTAGTATTAAATATTGTATCCGGTGTTTCTTCTAGTGTTTGCTTCTTCGCGGATTAGGCCGATAAGTTGATGCGAGTATCGACAAGTTCTCTGGATATGAACCTTCGGTAGTGTTTCCCAGGCGAGCATTCTCCCCCTTTCTACCTATTTTGTGTTTATAGTCTTTATTTCCTCTGGTTGATCTATTGTTATCTATGTCATGATGCTTTAGTTTCCGTGCACCATTTATACTCCTTGCAGCCTCTATATTGCCTTGGACACCTCCTATTACCTATGTTTGGTAGATAGCTGGCCTTGCGAGTCGTAGTTGCGTGCTGAGGTGCGCTCTGGTGTTGTCAAGTACCACAGTTGTTGGAATGCTGGCAGATGTTTATGGTGGGGTTGATCATGACTTTAAACACAATTATTAAATTGCTGTGATAACTAATGAAAGTGGCACCGGTGGGCAGTGTATGCTATTTGGTTTTTCATGCCCACTTGTGTCCCATAGGCCCTGAGTACTTGATACCTGTTCCTTGATTTTTCGCACTATCCACATCCGGGAGGCCTTATGGACCCCCCTGAGCCAGAGCTTGATTCATTTCTATTTCTTGGGGCCACAAACTAGTGTGGGGTTTTATTACTATCCTGTACTTATGCCATGCTTTACTGCTTTATTTAAGATTGTGCGTGGAGCACCTGTACTATTTTGGATCGTGCCACGTTTTCACGGTATTGACAAGCCCAGTCACACTTTCGGGTTCCCAGTCGTTTACAGCCGTCGTCGCAAACCCTGGGTCCGTTCCGGAGCCGGCCAACTTTCTTGCGGGTAGCTTAGAGGGGTGGCCCCCTGAAATATTTTATGAATCCTGTGATCGCTTTGTCGTGAATGCCTCGTTGGGTTTTGAGTTGGTTTTTCCGAGGTTGATCGAGTGTGTGTTGCTATTTGTGCACCCCTGCAGGGTAAAACTTTCTGAAAGTCGTGTCCGCAGTTATGGACGACTTGGAGCACAGTATCTCGATCATAGACAAGCATAACTAAAGTAGTGCTATAAATTTGACTTAATATGTGACTAGTAATCAGCTCAAGTATAATGGAATGATTAATAAAAATGCCAACAACTGGTGGATCTGTGGTGATCTGTGTCATACTATACCTGCCTAGTAAGTACTGCAACTCCAATGGAATGTGATAAAAGTGCCAACAACTGTTGGGTTTTGGGATTCTTCAGGACAATATATCTGACTAGTAAATGTTCCAACTACAACGGAATGTTAATTAAAATTGCCCACTACTTATGCTTCAGGATGACTCATGCTATCTATGTCTGATTAGTAATTGCTGCAACTATAACGGAATGAGTAAAATTGCCAACAGTGTGAGTTCCTTGGTCCGACTTCCTCGTTTGGTCTCGAGGGGGAAATCCAGGATGGGTTTGTTTGGTGTTAGCTTCAGGTTGGATCTGAATAGGTCTTTCTTACCCCTCTCTGATAACCGCCAGTTGTATCGAGTCTCTATAGGTTGTTTAGTGCTGATGTGCTGCCGCTTCAGTCCACCATACCTATGTAGGCGAGAGTCGCCGAATTCTAGCCTCGCCATGTACTGGCCTCAGTACTGATGCTCCTCTTTTTCCTTTGACTTTGTTGGCACCCCCTCTAACCATAGATGCCATTGCATGTGTGTTCTTTTCATAAACCACATGGATCCACTAGAGTTCATTGCATGTGTGTTCTATTCATAAACCACATGGATCCACCAGATGCCATTGCATGTGTGTTCTTTTCATAAACCACATGGATCCACTAGAGTTCATTGCATGTGTGTTCTTTTCATAAACCAGAAGGATCCACTAGGGTTCATTGAATGTGTGTTTATTTCATAAACCACATGGATCCACTAGATGTCATTGCATGTGTGATCTATTACTAAACCACATGGATCCACTAGATGCCATTGCATGTGTGTTCATTTCATAAACCACATGGATCCACTAGAGTTCATTGCATGTGTGTTATTTTCATAAACCACATGGATCCCATAGATGCCATTGCATGTGTGTTCTATTCCTAAACCACATCGATCCACTAGATGCCATTGCATTTCTGTTCATTTCATAAACCACATGGATCCACTAGATGCCATTGCATGTGTGTTCATTTCATAAACCACATGGATCCACTAGAGTTCATTGCATGTGTGTTATTTTCATAAACCACATGGATCCCATAGATGCCTTTGCATGTGTGTTCTATTACTAAACCACATCGATCCACTAGATAACTTTGCATTTGTGTTCATTTCATAAACCACATGGATCCACTAGAGTTCATTGCATGTGTGTTCTTTTCATAAACCACATGGATGCCATAGATGCCATTGCATGTGTGTTCTTTTCATAAACCACATGGATCCACCGTAGTTCATTGCATGTGTGTTCTATTCATAAACCACATGGATCCACCAGATGTCATTGCATGTGTGTTCTTTTCATAAACCACATGGATCCACTAGAGTTCATTGCATGTGTGTTCTTTTCATAAACCACAAGGTTCTTCTAGGGTTCATTGAATGTGTGTTCTTTTCATAAACCACATGGATCCACTAGATGTCCTTGCATGTGTGATCTATTACTAAACCACATGGATCCACTATATGCATTGCATGTGTGTTCATTTCATAAATCACATGGATCCACGAGAGTTCATTGCATGTGTGTTATTTTCATAAACCACATGGATCCCATAGATGCCATTGCATGTGTGTTCTTTTCAGAAACCACATGGATCCAGAATAGTTCATTACATGTGTGTGTATCGGTGTGCATCATTATGGTTTTGGAAAAGGACACATGCAGTGATGCTAGTCCAGCATATGTGTTCTTTTCATAAACCAAATTGGTCCACTAAATGTCATTGCATGTGTGTTCTATTCATAAACCACATGGATCCACTAGATTCCCTTGCATGTGTGTTATTTTCATAAACCACATGCATCCACTAGAGTTCATTGCATGTGTGTTCTTTTGATAAACCACATGGATCCACTAGATGCCATTGCATGTGTGTTCATTTGATAAACCACATGGATCCACTAGAGTTTGTTGCATGTATGCTATTTTCATAAAACCACATGGATCCACTAGATGTCATTTCATGTGTGTTCTATTCCTAAACCAAATGGATCCATTAGATATCATTGCATCTGCGTTCTATTCATCAACCACATGGATCCAGTAGAGTTCATGGCATGTGTGTTCTATTCATAAACCACATGGATCCACTAGATGCGATGTGTGTTCTTTTCATAAACCACGTGGATCCACTAGAGTTCATTGCATGTGTGTTATTTTCATAAACCACATGGATCCACTAGGGTTCATTGCATGCATATTCTTCTCATAAACCACATAGATCTACTAGATGTCATTGCATGTGTCTTCTATTCCTAAACCACATGGATCCACTAGATGCCATTGCATGTGTGTTCTTTTCATAAACCACATGGATCCACTAGAGTTCATTTTATGTGTGTTCTATTCATAAAATAGAGTTCATTGCATGTGTATTCTATTCATAAACCACATGGATCCACCAGATGCCATTGCATGTGTGTTCTTTTCATAAACCACAAGGATCGACTAGAGTTCATTGCATGTGTGTTCTTTTCATAAACCACAAGGATCCACTAGGGTTCATTGAATGTGTGTTCTTTTCATAAACCACATGGATCCACTAGATATCATTGCATGTGTGTTCTATTCCTAAACCACATCGATCCACTAGATGCCATTGCATTTGTGTTCATTTCATAAACCACATGGATCCACTAGAGTTCATTGCATGTGTGTTCTTTTCATAAACCACATGGATGCCATAGATGCCATTGCATGTGTGTTCTTTTCATAAACCACATGGATCCACTAGAGTTCATTGCATGTGTGTTCTATTCATAAACCACATGGATCCACCAGATGCCATTGCATGTGTGTTCTTTTCATAAAGCACATGGATCCACTACAGTTCATTGCATGTGTGTTCTTTTCATAAACCAGAAGGATCCACTAGGGTTCATTGAATGTGTGTTATTTTCATAAACCACATGGATCCACTAGATGTCATTGCATGTGTGATCTATTACTAAACCACATGGATCCACTAGATGCCATTGCATGTGTGTTCATTTCATAAACCACATGGATCCACTAGAGTTCATTGCATGTGTGTTATTTTCATAAACCACATGGATCCCATAGATGCCATTGCATGTGTGTTCTATTCCTAAACCACATCGATCCACTAGATGCCATTGCATTTCTGTTCATTTCATAAACCACATGGATCCACTAGATGCCATTGCATGTGTGTTCATTTCATAAACCACATGGATCCACTAGAGTTCATTGCATGTGTGTTATTTTCATAAACCACATGGATCCCATAGATGCCTTTGCATGTGTGTTCTATTACTAAACCACATCGATCCACTAGATGACTTTGCATTTGTGTTCATTTCATAAACCACATGGATCCACTAGAGTTCATTGCATGTGTGTTCTTTTCATAAACCACATGGATGCCATAGATGCCATTGCATGTGTGTTCTTTTCATAAACCACATGGATCCACCATAGTTCATTGCATGTGTGTTCTATTCATAAACCACATGGATCCACCAGATGTCATTGCATGTGTGTTCTTTTCATAAACCACATGGATCCACTAGAGTTCATTGCATGTGTGTTCTTTTCATAAACCACAAGGATCTTGTAGGGTTCATTGAATGTGTGTTCTTTTCATAAACCACATGGATCCACTAGATGTCATTGCATGTGTGATCTATTACTAAACCACATGGATCCACTATATGCCATTGCATGTGTGTTCATTTCATAAACCACATGGATCCACGAGAGTTCATTGCATGTGTGTTATTTTCATAAACCACATGGATCCCATAGATGCCATTGCATGTGTGTTCTTTTCAGAAACCACATGGATCCACAATAGTTCATTACATGTGTGTGTATCGGTGTGCATCATTATGGTTTTGGAAATGGACACATGCAGTGATGCTAGTCCAGCATATGTGTTCTTTTCATAAACCAAATTGGTCCACTAAATGTCATTGCATGTGTGTTCTATTCATAAACCACATGGATCCACTGGATTCCATTGCATGTGTGTTATTTTCATAAACCACATGCATCCACTAGAGTTCATTGCATGTGTGTTCTTTTGATAAACCACATGGATACACTAGATGCCATTGCATGTGTGTTCATTTGATAAACCACATGGATCCACTAGAGTTTGTTGCATGTATGCTATTTTCATAAAACCACATGGATCCACTAGATGTCATTTCATGTGTGTTCTATTCCTAAACCAAATGGATCCATTAGATACCATTGCATTTGCGTTCTATTCATAAACCACATGGATCTAGTAGAGTTCATGGCATGTGTGTTCTATTCATAAACCACATGGATCCACTAGATGCGATGTGTGTTCTTTTCATAAACCACGTGGATCCACTAGAGTTCATTGCATGTGTGTTATTTTCATAAACCACATGGATCCACTAGGGTTCATTGCATACATGTTCTTTTCATAAACCACATAGATCTACTAGATGTCATTGCATGTGTCTTCTATTCCTAAACCACATGGATCCACTAGATGCCATTGCATGTGTGTTCTTTTCATAAACCACATGGATCCACTAGAGTTCATTTTATGTGTGTTCTATTCATAAACCACATGGATCCACCAGATGCCATTGCATGTGTGTTCTTTTCATAAACCACATGGATCCACTAGAGTTCATTGCATGTGTGTTCTTTTCATAAACCACAAGGATCCACTAGGGTTCATTGAATGTGTGTTCTTTTCATAAACCACATGGATCCACTAGATATCATTGCATGTGTGTTCTATTCCTAAACCACATCGATCCACTAGATGCCATTGCATTTGTGTTCATTTCATAAACCACATGGATCCACTAGAGGTCATTGCATGTGTGTTCTTTTCATAAACCACATGGATGCCATAGATGCCATTGCATGTGTGTTCTTTTCAGAAACCACATGGATCCACAATAGTTCATTACATGTCTGTGTGTATCGGTGTGCATCATTATGGTTTTGGAACAGGACACATGCAGTGATGCTAGTCCAGCATAAGTATTCTTTTCATAAACCACATTGGTCCACTAAATGACATTGCATGTGTGTTCTATTCATAAACCACATGGATCCACTGGATTCCATTGCATGTGTGCTATTTTCATAAACCACATGCATCCACTAGAGTTCATTGCATGTGTGTTCTTTTGATAAACCACATGGATCCACTAGATTCCATTGCATGTGTGTTCATTTAATAAACCACATGGATCCACTAGAGTTTGTTGCATGTGTGTTATTTTCATAAAACCACATGGATCCACTAGATGTCATTGCATGTGTGTTCTATTCCTAAACCACATGGATCCATTAGATACCATTGCATATGCGTTCTTTTCATAAACCACATGGATCCACTAGAGTTCATTGCATGTGTGTTCTATTCCTAAACCACATGGTTCCACTAGATGCGATGTGTGTTCTTTTCATAAACCACGTGGATCCACTAGAGTTCATTGCATATGTGTTCTTTTCATAAACCACATGGATCCACTAGGGTTCATTGCATGCAGATTCTTTTCATAAACTACATAGTTCCACTAGATGTCATTGCATGTGTCTTCTATTCCTAAACCACATGGATCCACTAGATGCCATTGCATGTGTGTTCTTTTCATAAACCACATGGATCCACTAGATATCATTGCATGTTTGTTCTATTCCTAAACCACATCGATCCACTAGATGCCATTGCATTTGTGTTCATTTCATAAACCACATGGATCCACTAGAGTTCATTGCATGTGTGTTGTTTTCATAAACCACATGGATGCCATAGATGCCATTGCATGTGTGTTCTTTTCATAAACCACATGGATCCACTATAGTTCCTTACACGTGTGTGTGTGTGTATTAGTGTGCATCATTGCGGTTTTGGAAAATAACACATGTAGTGATGCCACTCCAGCATTTGTGTTCTTTTCATAAACCACATGGGTCCACTAAATTTCATTGCATGTGTGTTCTTTTCATAAACCACATGGATCTACTAGATGCCTTTGCATGTGTGTTATTTTCATAAACCACATGCATCCACTAGAGTTCATTGCATGTGTGTTCTTTCGATAAACCACATGGATACACTAGATGCCATTGCATGTGTGTTCCTTTAATAAACCACAAACATCCACTAGAGTTCATTGCATGTGTGTTCTTTTCATAAAACCACATGGATCCACTATATGTCATTACATGTGCGTTCTATTCCTAAACCACATGGATATACTAGATGCCATTGAATGTGTGTTATTTTCATAAACCACATGCATCCACTACAGTTCATTGCA
The DNA here is from genome assembly GCA_023614405.1 of Avena insularis. Taxonomy (NCBI): domain Eukaryota; kingdom Viridiplantae; phylum Streptophyta; class Magnoliopsida; order Poales; family Poaceae; genus Avena; species Avena insularis. Next base: position 182,536 of record JAJUPC010000071.1, on the reverse strand, counting down.
TATGTGTTCTTTTCATAAACCACATGGCTCCACTAGATGCCATTGCATGTGTGTTCTTTTCATAAACCACATGGATCCACCAGAGTTCATTTCATGTTTGTTCTATTCACAAACCACATGGATCCACCAGATGCCATTGCATGTGTGTTCTATTCATAAACCACATGGATCCACCAGATGCCATTGCATGTGTGTTCTTTTCATAAACCACATGGATCCACTAGAGTTCATTGCATGTGTGTTCTTTTCATAAACCAGAAGGATCCACTAGGGTTCATTGAATGTGTGTTCTTTTCATAAACCACATGGCTCCACTAGATGACATTGCATGTGTGTTCTTTTCATAAACCACATGGATCTATTAGAGCTCATTGCATGTGTTTTCTTTTCATAAACCAAGGATCCACTAGATGTCATTGCATGTGTGTTATATTCCTAAACCACATGGATCCATTAGATACCATTGCATCTGCGTTCTTTTCATAAACCACATGGATCCACTGGAGTTCATTGCATGTGTGTTCTATACATAAACCACATGGATACACTAGATGCCATGTGTGTTCTTTTCATAAACCACATGGATCCACTAGAGTTTATTTCATGTGTTTTCTTTTCATAAACTAGATGAATACACTAGGGTTCATAGCATGTGTGTTCTTTTCATAAACCACAGAGATCCACTAGATGTCATTTCATGTGTCTTCTATTCCTAAACCACATGGATCCACTAGATGCCATTGAATGTGTGTTCTTTTCATAAAACAGATGGATCCACTAGAGTTCATTGCATGTGTATTCTATTCATAAACCACATGGATCCACCAGATGCCATTGCATGTGTGTTCTTTTCATAAACCACATGGATCCACTAGAGTTCATTGCATGTGTGTTCTTTTCATAAACCACAAGGATCCACTAGGGTTCATTGAATGTGTGTTCTTTTCATAAACCACATGGATCCACTAGATATCATTGCATGTGTGTTCTATTCCTAAACCACATCGATCCACTAGATGCCATTGCATTTGTGTTTATTTCATAAACCACATGGATCCACTGGAGTTCATTGTGTTCATTTCATAAACCACATGGATCCACTAGAGTTCATTGCATGTGTGTTATTTTCATAAACCACATGGATCCCATAGATGCCTTTGCATGTGTGTTCTATTACTAAACCACATCGATACACTAGATGACTTTGCATTTGTGTTCATTTCATAAACCACATGGATCCACTAGAGTTAAACAATACGTGCTGTCATGGATGGGAATGACTAGAATATGTTCACTAACCATTTGGTTTATGAAAAGAACACACATGCAATGAGCTCTAGTGGATCCATGTGGTTTATGAAAAGAACACACATGCAATGGCATCTAGTGGAGCCATGTGGTTTATGAAAAGAACACATATGCAATGAACTCTAGTGGATGCATGTGGTTTATGAAAATAACACACATTCAATGGCATCTAGTATGTCCATGTGGTTTAGGAATAGAACGCACATGTAATGACATCTAGTGGATCCATGTGGTTTTATGAAAAGAACACACATGCAGTGAACTCTAGTGGATGCATGTGGTTTATTAAAGGAACACACATGCAATGGCATCTAGTGTATACATGTGGTTTATCGAAAGAACACACATGCAATGAATTCCAGTGGATGCATGTGGTTTATGAAAATAACACACATGCAAAGGCATCTAGTAGATCCATGTGGTTTACGAATAGAACACACATGCAATGACATTTAGTGGACCCATGTGGTTTATGAAAAGAACACAAATGCTGGAGTGGCATCACTACATGTGTTCTTTTCCAAAACCGCAATGATGCACACTAATACACACACACGTGTAAGGAACTATAGTGGATCCATGTGGTTTATGAAAAGAACACACATGCAATGGCATCTATGGCATCCATGTGGTTTATGAATAGAACACACATGCAATGAACTCTAGTGGATCCATGTGGTTTATGAAATGGTTGACTGTGAAAAGAGCACACATGCAATGACACTGGTGGATCCATATGTGGTATGCGAAAAGAACACACATGCAATGACTCTAGTTGTTGTTAGTGAAAAGAACACACATGCAATGACACTGGTGGATCCATAGGTTGATTGTGAAAAGAACACACATGCAATGACATTGGTGGATCCATATGTGGTATGTGAAAAGAACACACATGCAATGACTCTGGTTGTTGTTAGTGAAAAGAACACACATGCAATGACACTGGTGGATCCATGTGAGGTCTTTAAAAAGAACACACATTTCAATGACTCTAGTTGTTGTTACTAAAAAGAACACACATGTAATGACACTAGTGGATCCATAGGTGGACTGTGAAAAGAGCACACATGCAATGACACTGGTGGATCCATATGTGGTATGCGAAAAGAACACACATGCAATGAATCCAGTTGTTGTTAGTGAAAAGAACTCACATGCAATGACACTGGTGGACCCATAGGTGGATTGTGAAAAGAACACACATGCAATGACACTGGTGGATCCATAGGTGGATTGTGAAAAGAACACACATGCAATGACACTCGTGGATCCATATGTGGTATGTGAAAACAACACACATGCAATGACTCTGGTTTCTGTTAGTGAAAAGGACACACATGCAATGACACTGGTGGATCCATGTGAGGTCTTTAAAAAGAACACACATTTCAATGACTCTGGTTGTTGTTAGTAAAAAGAACACACATGTAATGACACTGGTTCCATATGTGAATTGTGAAAAGAGCACACATGCAATGACACTGGTGGATCCATATGTGATATGTGAAAAGAACACACATGCAATGACTCTGGTTGTTTTCACCAAAAAGAACACACATGCAATGACACTGGTGGATCCATAGGTGGTATGTGAAAAGAACACACATTTCAATGACTCTGGTTGTCGTTACTAAAAAGAACACAGATGCAATAACACGGGTGGATCCATAGGTGGATTGTGAAAAGAGCACACAAGCAATCCCACTGGTGGATACATATTTGGTTTGTGGAAATAACACACATGCAATGACACTGGAAGATCCATGTGTGGTATCTAAAAAGAACACACATTTCTATGACTCTGGTTGTTGTTACTAAAAAGAACACACATGTAATGACACTGGTGGATCCATATGTGGATTGTGAAAAGAGCACACATGCAATGACACTGGTGGATCCATATGTGGTATGTGAAAAGAACACACATGCAATGACTCTGGTTGTTGTTAGTGAAAAGAACACACATGCAATGACACTGGTGGATCCATGTGTGGTCTCTAAAAAGAACACACATTTCAATGACTCTGGTTGTTTTTACTAAAAAGAACACACATGTAATGACACTGGTGGATTCATAGGTGGACTGTGAAAAGAGCACACATGCAATGACACTGGTGGATCCATATGTGGTATGGGAAAAGAACACACATGCAATGAATCAGGTTGTTGTTAGTGAAAAGAACACAAATGCAATGACACTGGTGGATCCATGTGTGGTCTATAAAAAGAACACACATTTCAATGACTCTGGTTGTTTTTACTAAAAGAACACACATGCAATGACACTGGTGGATCCATAGGTGGACTGTGAAAAGAGCACACATGCAATGACACTGGTGGATCCATATGTGGTATGCGAAAAGAACACACATGCAATGATTCCAGTTGTTGTTAGTGAAAAGAACACACATGCAATGACATTGGTGGATCCATAGGTGGATTGTGAAAAGAACACACATGCAATGACACTGGTGGATCCATATGTGGTATGTGAAAAGAACAAACATGCAATGACTCTGGTTGTTGTTAGTGAAAAGAACGCACATGCAATGACACTGGTGGATCCATGTGTGGTCTCTAAAAAGAACACACATTTCAATGACTCTGGTTGTTACTAAAAAGAACACACATGTAATGACACTGGTGGATCCATATGTGGATTGTGAAAAGAGCACACATGCAATGACTACAGTTGTTGTTAGTGAAAAGAACATACAGTCACCAGTGTCATTGCATGTGTGTTCTTTTTAGTAACAACCAGAGTCATTGAAATGTGTGTTCTTTTGAGATACCACACATTGATCCACTAGTGTCATTGCATGTGTGTTCTTTTCACTAACAACAACAAGAGTCATTGCATGTGTGTTCTTTTCACATACCACATATGGATCCACCAATGTCATTGCATGTGTGTTCTTTTCACAATCCACCTATGGATCCACCAGTGTCATTGCATGTGTGTTCTTTTCACTAACAACAACTGGAGTCATTGCATGTGTGTTCTTTTCACATACCACATATGGATCCACCAATGTCATTGCATGTGTGCTCTTTTCAAAATCCACCTATGGATCCACCAGTGTCCTTGTGTGTGTATTCTTTTTGCTAACAACAACCAAAGTCATTGAAATGTGTGTTCTTCTCACATACCACCTATGGATCCACTAGTGTCATTGCATGTGTGTTCTTTTTAGTAACAACAACCAGAGTCATTGCATGTGTGTTCTTTTCACATACCACATATGGATCCACCAGTGTCATTTAAATGTGTGTTCTCTTCCGAGACCACACATGGATCCACCAGTGTCATTGCATGTGTGTTCTTTTCACTAAGAACAACTAGAGTCATTGCATGTGTGTTATTTCCACAAACCAAATATGTATCAACCAGTGTCATTGCATGTGTGCTCTTTTCACAAACCACCTATGGATCCACCCGTGTCATTGCATGTGTGTTCTTTTTAGTAATGACAACCAGAGTCATTGAAATGTGTGTTCTTTTTAGAGACCACACATGGATCCACTAGTGTCATTGCATGTGTGTTCTTTTCACTAACAACAACCAGAGTCATTGCACGTGTGTTCTTTTCACATAACACATATGGATCCACCAGTGTCATTGCATGTGTGTTCTTTTCACAATCCACCTATGGATCCACCAGTGTCATTGCATGTGTGTTCTTTTTAGTAACAACTAGAGTCATTGAAATGTGTGTTCTTTTCACATACCACATATGGATCCACCAGTGTCATTGCATGTGTGTTCTTTTCAAAATCCACCTATGGATCCACCAGTGTCATTGAATGTGTGTTCTTTTCACTAACAACAACTGGAGTCATTGCATGTGTGTTCTTTTCACATAACACATATGGATCCACCAGTGACATTGCATGTGTGCTCTTTTCACAATCCCCATATGGATCCACCAGTGTCATTGCATGTGTGTTATTTTTAGTAACAACAACCAGAGTCATTGAAATGTGTGTTCTTTTTAGAGACCACACATGGATCCACCAGTGTCATTGCATGTGTGTTCTTTTCACTAACAACAACCAGAGTCATTGCATATGTGTCCTTTTCACATACCACATATGGATCCACCAGTGTCATTGCATGTGTGTTCTTTTCACAATCCACCTATGGATCCACCAGTGTCATTGCATGTGTGTTCTTTTCACTAACAACAACTGGAGTCATTGCATGTGTGTTCTTTTTGCATACCACATATGGATCCACCAGTGTCATTGCTTGTGTTCTGTTTTCATAGTCCACCTATGGATCCACTAGTGTCATTGCATGTGTGTTCTTTTTAGTAACAACAACCAGAGTCATTGAAATGTGTGTTCTTTTTAGAGACCACACATGGATCCACCAGTGTCATTGCATGTGTGTTCTTTTCACTAACAACAACCAGTCATTGCATGTGTGTTCTTTTCACATACCACATATGGATCCACCAGTGTCATTGCATGTGTGCTCTTTTCACAATCCACATATGGATCCACCAGTGTCATTACATTTGTGTTATTTTTAGTAACAACAACCAGAGTCATTGAAATGTGTGTTCTTTTTAGAGACCACACATGGATCCTGATGTCATTGCATGTGTGTTCTTTTCACTAACAACAACCAGAATCATTGCATGTGTGTTCTTTTCACATACCACATATGGATCCACTAGTGTCATTGCATGTGTGCTCTTTTCATAGTCCACCTATGGATCCACCGGTGTCATTGCATGTGTGTTCTTTTAGTAACAACATCCAGAGTCATTGAAATGTGTGTTCTTTTTATAGACCACACATGGATCCACCGATGTCATTGCATGTGTGTTCTTTTCACTAACAACACGAGTCAGTGCATATGTGTTCTTTTCACATACCACATATGGATCCACCAGTGTCATTGCATGTGTGTTCTTTTCACAATCCACCTATGGATCCACCAGTGTCATTGCATGTGTGTTCTTTTCACTAACAACAACTAGAGTCATTGCATGTGTGTTCTTTTCACATACCACATATGGATCCACCAGTGTCATTGCATGTGTGCTCTTTTCACAATCCACCTATGGATCCATCAGTGTCATTGCATGTGTGTTCTTTTTAGTAACAACAACCAGAGTCATTGATGTGTGTTCTTTTCACATACCACCTATGGATCCTCCAGTGTCATTGCATGTGTGTTCTTTTTACTAACAACAACCCAGTCATTGCATATGTGTTCTTTTCACATTCCACATATGGATCCACCAGTGTCATTGAAATGTGTGTTCTCTTCAGAGACCACACATGGATCCACCAGTGTCATTACATGTGTGTTCTTTTCACTAACAACAACCAGAGTTATTGCATGTGTGTTCTTTTCATAAAACACATATGGATCCACCAGTGTCATTGCATGTGTGTTCTTTTCACAATCCACCTATGGATCCACCAGTGTCATTGCATGTGTGTTCTTTTTAGTAACAACAACTAGAGTCATTGAAATGTGTTTTCTTTTCACATACCACATATGGATCCACTAGTGTCATTGCATGTGTGTTCTTTTCACAATCCACCTATGGATCCACCAGCGTCATTGAATGTGTTCTTTTCACTAACAACAACGGGAGTCATTGCATGTGTGTTCTTTTCACATACCACATATGGATCCACCAGTGTCATTGCAAGTGTGCTCTTTTCACAATCCACATATGGATCCACCAGTGTCATTGCATGTGTGTTCTTTTTAGTAACAACAACCAGAGTCATTGAAATGTGTGTTCTTTTTAGAGACCACACATGGATCCACCAGTGTCATTGTATGTGTGTTCTTTTCACTAACAACAACCAGAGTCATTGCATGTGTGTTCTTTTCACATACCACATATGGATCCACCAGTGTCATTGCATGTGTGCTATTTTCACAATCCACATATGGATCCACCAGTGTCATTACATGTGTGTTATATTTAGTAACAACAACCAGAGTCATTGAAATGTGTGTTCTTTTTAGAGACCACACATGGATCCACCAGTGTCATTGCATGTGTGTTCTTTTCACTAACAACAACCAGAGTCATTGCATGTGTGTTCTTTTCACATACCACATATGGATCCACTAGTGTCATTGCATGTGTGCTCTTTTCATAGTCCACCTATGGATCCACCAGTTTCATTGCATGTGTGTTCTTTTCACTAACAACAACTGGAGTCATTGCATGTGTGTTCTTTTCATATACCACACATGGATCCACCAGTGTCATTGCATGTTTGTTCTTTTCACTAACAACAACCAGAGTCATTGCATATGTGTTCTTTTCACATACCACATATGGATCCACCAGTGTCATTGCATGTGTGTTCTTTTCACAATCCACCTATGGGTCCACCAGTGTCATTGCATGTGTGTTCTTTTCACTAACAACAACTGGAGTCATTGCATGTGTGTTATTTTCGCATACCACATATGGATCCACTAGTGTCATTGCATGTGTTCTGTTTTCACAGTCCACCTATGGATCCACCAGTGTCATTGCCTGTGTGTTCTTTTAGTAACAACAACCAGAGTCATTGAAATATGTGTTCTTTTTAGAGACCACACATGGATCCACCAGTGTCATTGCATGTGTGTTCTTTTCACTAACAACAACCAGAGTTATTGCATGTGTGTTCTTTTCACATACCACATATGGATCCACCAATGTCATTGCATGTGTGTTCTTTTCACAATCCACCTATGGATCCACCAGTGTCATTGCATGTGTGTTCTTTTCACTAACAACAACTGGAGTCATTGCATGTGTGTTCTTTTCACATACCACATATGGATCCGCCAGTGTCATTGCATGTGTGCTCTTTTCACAATCCACCTATGGATCCACCAGTGTCATTGCATGTGTGTTCTTTTTAGTAACAACAACCAGAGTCATTGATGTGTGTTCTTTTCACATACCACCTATGGATCCACCAGTGTCATTGCATGTGTGTTCTTTTTACTAACAACAACCAGAGTCATTGCATATGTGTTCTTTTCACATTCCACATATGGATCCACCAGTGTCATTGAAATGTGTGTTCTCTTCAGAGACCACACATGGATCCACCAGTGTCATTACATGTGTGTTCTTTTCACTAACAACAACTAGAGTCATTGCATGTGTGTTCTTTTCACATACCACATATGGATCCACCAATGTCATTGCATGTGTGCTCTTTTCAAAATCCACCTATGGATCCACCAGTGTCCTTGTGTGTGTATTCTTTTTGCTAACAACAACCAAAGTCATTGAAATGTGTGTTCTTCTCACATACCACCTATGGATCCACTAGTGTCATTGCATGTGTGTTCTTTTTAGTAACAACAACCAGAGTCATTGCATGTGTGTTCTTTTCACATACCACATATGGATCCACCAGTGTCATTTAAATGTGTGTTCTCTTCCGAGACCACACATGGATCCACCAGTGTCATTGCATGTGTGTTCTTTTCACTAAGAACAACTAGAGTCATTGCATGTGTGTTATTTCCACAAACCAAATATGTATCAACCAGTGTCATTGCATGTGTGCTCTTTTCACAATCCACCTATGGATCCACCCGTGTCATTGCATGTGTGTTCTTTTTAGTAATGACAACCAGAGTCATTGAAATGTGTGTTCTTTTTAGAGACCACACATGGATCCACTAGTGTCATTGCATGTGTGTTCTTTTCACTAACAACAACCAGAGTCATTGCACGTGTGTTCTTTTCACATAACACATATGGATCCACCAGTGTCATTGCATGTGTGTTCTTTTCACAATCCACCTATGGATCCACCAGTGTCATTGCATGTGTGTTCTTTTTAGTAACAACTAGAGTCATTGAAATGTGTGTTCTTTTCACATACCACATATGGATCCACCAGTGTCATTGCATGTGTGTTCTTTTCAAAATCCACCTATGGATCCACCAGTGTCATTGAATGTGTGTTCTTTTCACTAACAACAACTGGAGTCATTGCATGTGTGTTCTTTTCACATAACACATATGGATCCACCAGTGACATTGCATGTGTGCTCTTTTCACAATCCCCATATGGATCCACCAGTGTCATTGCATGTGTGTTATTTTTAGTAACAACAACCAGAGTCATTGAAATGTGTGTTCTTTTTAGAGACCACACATGGATCCACCAGTGTCATTGCATGTGTGTTCTTTTCACTAACAACAACCAGAGTCATTGCATATGTGTCCTTTTCACATACCACATATGGATCCACCAGTGTCATTGCATGTGTGTTCTTTTCACAATCCACCTATGGATCCACCAGTGTCATTGCATGTGTGTTCTTTTCACTAACAACAACTGGAGTCATTGCATGTGTGTTCTTTTTGCATACCACATATGGATCCACCAGTGTCATTGCTTGTGTTCTGTTTTCATAGTCCACCTATGGATCCACTAGTGTCATTGCATGTGTGTTCTTTTTAGTAACAACAACCAGAGTCATTGAAATGTGTGTTCTTTTTAGAGACCACACATGGATCCACCAGTGTCATTGCATGTGTGTTCTTTTCACTAACAACAACCAGAGTCATTGCATGTGTGTTCTTTTCACATACCACATATGGATCCACCAGTGTCATTGCATGTGTGCTCTTTTCACAATCCACATATGGATCCACCAGTGTCATTACATTTGTGTTATTTTTAGTAACAACAACCAGAGTCATTGAAATGTGTGTTCTTTTTAGAGACCACACATGGATCCACCAGTGTCATTGCATGTGTGTTCTTTTCACTAACAACAACCAGAATCATTGCATGTGTGTTCTTTTCACATACCACATATGGATCCACTAGTGTCATTGCATGTGTGCTCTTTTCATAGTCCACCTATGGATCCACCGGTGTCATTGCATGTGTGTTCTTTTAGTAACAACATCCAGAGTCATTGAAATGTGTGTTCTTTTTATAGACCACACATGGATCCACCAGTGTCATTGCATGTGTGTTCTTTTCACTAACAACAACCAGAGTCATTGCATATGTGTTCTTTTCACATACCACATATGGATCCACCAGTGTCATTGCATGTGTGTTCTTTTCACAATCCACCTATGGATCCACCAGTGTCATTGCATGTGTGTTCTTTTCACTAACAACAACTAGAGTCATTGCATGTGTGTTCTTTTCACATACCACATATGGATCCACCAGTGTCATTGCATGTGTGCTCTTTTCACAATCCACCTATGGATCCATCAGTGTCATTGCATGTGTGTTCTTTTTAGTAACAACAACCAGAGTCATTGATGTGTGTTCTTTTCACATACCACCTATGGATCCTCCAGTGTCATTGCATGTGTGTTCTTTTTACTAACAACAACCAGAGTCATTGCATATGTGTTCTTTTCACATTCCACATATGGATCCACCAGTGTCATTGAAATGTGTGTTCTCTTCAGAGACCACACATGGATCCACCAGTGTCATTACATGTGTGTTCTTTTCACTAACAACAACCAGAGTTATTGCATGTGTGTTCTTTTCATAAAACACATATGGATCCACCAGTGTCATTGCATGTGTGTTCTTTTCACAATCCACCTATGGATCCACCAGTGTCATTGCATGTGTGTTCTTTTTAGTAACAACAACTAGAGTCATTGAAATGTGTTTTCTTTTCACATACCACATATGGATCCACTAGTGTCATTGCATGTGTGTTCTTTTCACAATCCACCTATGGATCCACCAGCGTCATTGAATGTCTGTTCTTTTCACTAACAACAACGGGAGTCATTGCATGTGTGTTCTTTTCACATACCACATATGGATCCACCAGTGTCATTGCAAGTGTGCTCTTTTCACAATCCACATATGGATCCACCAGTGTCATTGCATGTGTGTTCTTTTTAGTAACAACAACCAGAGTCATTGAAATGTGTGTTCTTTTTAGAGACCACACATGGATCCACCAGTGTCATTGTATGTGTGTTCTTTTCACTAACAACAACCAGAGTCATTGCATGTGTGTTCTTTTCACATACCACATATGGATCCACCAGTGTCATTGCATGTGTGCTATTTTCACAATCCACATATGGATCCACCAGTGTCATTACATGTGTGTTATATTTAGTAACAACAACCAGAGTCATTGAAATGTGTGTTCTTTTTAGAGACCACACATGGATCCACCAGTGTCATTGCATGTGTGTTCTTTTCACTAACAACAACCAGAGTCATTGCATGTGTGTTCTTTTCACATACCACATATGGATCCACTAGTGTCATTGCATGTGTGCTCTTTTCATAGTCCACCTATGGATCCACCAGTTTCATTGCATGTGTGTTCTTTTCACTAACAACAACTGGAGTCATTGCATGTGTGTTCTTTTCATATACCACACATGGATCCACCAGTGTCATTGCATGTTTGTTCTTTTCACTAACAACAACCAGAGTCATTGCATATGTGTTCTTTTCACATACCACATATGGATCCACCAGTGTCATTGCATGTGTGTTCTTTTCACAATCCACCTATGGGTCCACCAGTGTCATTGCATGTGTGTTCTTTTCACTAACAACAACTGGAGTCATTGCATGTGTGTTATTTTCGCATACCACATATGGATCCACTAGTGTCATTGCATGTGTTCTGTTTTCACAGTCCACCTATGGATCCACCAGTGTCATTGCCTGTGTGTTCTTTTAGTAACAACAACCAGAGTCATTGAAATATGTGTTCTTTTTAGAGACCACACATGGATCCACCAGTGTCATTGCATGTGTGTTCTTTTCACTAACAACAACCAGAGTTATTGCATGTGTGTTCTTTTCACATACCACATATGGATCCACCAATGTCATTGCATGTATGTTCTTTTCACAATCCACCTATGGATCCACCAGTGTCATTGCATGTGTGTTCTTTTCACTAACAACAACTGGAGTCATTGCATGTGTGTTCTTTTCACATACCACATATGGATCCGCCAGTGTCATTGCATGTGTGCTCTTTTCACAATCCACCTATGGATCCACCAGTGTCATTGCATGTGTGTTCTTTTTAGTAACAACAACCAGAGTCATTGATGTGTGTTCTTTTCACATACCACCTATGGATCCACCAGTGTCATTGCATGTGTGTTCTTTTTACTAACAACAACCAGAGTCATTGCATATGTGTTCTTTTCACATTCCACATATGGATCCACCAGTGTCATTGAAATGTGTGTTCTCTTCAGAGACCACACATGGATCCACCAGTGTCATTACATGTGTGTTCTTTTCACTAACAACAACTAGAGTCATTGCATGTGTGTTCTTTTCACATACCACATATGGATCCACCAATGTCATTGCATGTGTGCTCTTTTCACAATCCACCTATGGATCCATCAGTGTCCTTGTGTGTGTATTCTTTTTAGTAACAACAACCAGAGTCATTGAAATGTGTGTTCTTTTTAGAGACCACACATGGATCCACTAGTGTCATTGCATGTGTGTTCTTTTCACTAACAACAACCAGAGTCATTGCATGTTTGTTCTTTTCACATAACACATATGGATCCACCAGTGTCATTGCATGTGTGTTCTTTTCACAATCCACCTATGGATCCACCAGTGCCATTGCATGTGTGTTCTTTTAAGCAACAACAACTAGAGTCATTGAAATGTGTGTTCTTTTCACATACCACATATGGATCCACCAGTGTCATTGCATGTGTGTTCTTTTCACAATCCACCTATGGATCCAGTAAACCACATGGATCCACTAGAGTTTGTTGCATGTGTGTTATTTTCATAAAACCACATGGATCCACTAGATGTCATTGCATGTGTGTTCTATTCCTAAACCACATGGATCCATTAGATACCATTGCATCTGCGTTCTTTTCATAAACCACATGGATCCACTAGATTTCATTACATGTGTGTTCTATTCATAAACCACATGGATCCTCTAGATGCAATGTGTGTTCTTTTCATAAACCACGTGGATCCACTAGAGTTCATTGCATGTGTGTTCTTTTCATAAACCACATGGATCCACTAGGGTTCACTGCAGACATGTTTTATTCCTAAACCACATGGATCCACTAGAATCCATTGAATGTGTGTTCTTTACATAAACCACATGGATCCACTAGAGTTCATTGCATGTGTATTCTATTCATAAACCACATGGATCCACCAGATGCCATTGCATGTGTGCTCTTTTCATAAACCACATGGATCCGCTAGGGTTCATTGCATGTGTGTTCTTTTCATAAACCACAAGGATCCACTAGTGATCATTGAATGTGTGTTCTTTTCATAAACCACATGGATCCACTAGATGCCATTGCATGTGTGTTCTTTTCATAAACCACATGGATCCACTAGATGCCATTGCATGTGTGTTCTATTCCCAAACCACATGGATCCACTAGATGCCATTGCATGTGGGTTCTTTTCATACACCACATGGATCCACTAGAGTTCATTGCATGTGTGTTCTTTTGATAAACCCCATGGATCCACTAGATGCCATTGCATGTGTGTTCTTTTCATAAACCACATGGATCCACTATAGTTCTGTGTGTATCAGTATGCATCATTGTGGTTTTGGAAAACAACACATGCAGTGATGCCAGTCCAGCATGTGTGTTCTTTTCACAAACCACATGGATCCACTAGATGTCATAACATTTGTGTTATATTCATAAACCACATGGATCCACTAGATACCATTGCATGTGTGTTCTTTTCATAAACCACATGGATCCACTAGAGTTCATTGCATGTGTGTTCTTTTCATAAACCACATGGATCCACTAGAAGCCATTGCATGTGTGTTCTTTTCATAAACCACATGGATCCACTAGAGTTCATTGTATGTTTGTTCTTTTCATAAACCACATGGATACACTAGATGTTATTGTGTGTGTGTTCTATTCCTAAACCACATGGATCCATTATATACCATTGCATCTGTGTTCTTTTCATAAACCACATGGATCCACTAGAGTTCATTGCATGTGTGTTCTATTCATAAAACCACATGGATCCAGTAGATGCCATGTGTCTTCTATTCCTTAACTACATGGATCCACTAGGTGCCATTGCATGTGTGTTCTTTTCATAAACCACATGGATCCACTAGAGTTCATTGCATGTGTGTTCTATTCATAAACCACATGGATCCACCAGATGCCATTGCATGTGTGTTCTTTTCATAAACCACATGGATCCACTATAGTTTGTTGCATGTGTGTTCTTTTCGTAAACCACAAGGATCCACTAGGGTTCATTGAATGTGTGTTCTTTTCATAAACCACATGGATCCACTAGATGTCATTGCATATGTGATCTATTACTAAACCACATGGATCCACTGGATGCCATTGCATGTGTGTTCATTTCATAAACCACATGGATCCACTAGAGTTCATTGCATGTGTGTTATTTTCATAAACCACATGGATCCCATAGATGCCGTTGCATGTGTGTTCTTTTCAGAAACCACATGGATCCACAATCGTTCATTACATGTGTGTGTAGCGGTGTGCATCATTATGGCTTTGGAAAAGGACACATGCAGTGATGCTAGTCTAGCATATGTGTTCTTTTCATAAACCAAATTAGTCCACTAAATGTCATTACATGTGTGTTCTATTCATAAACCACAAGGATCCACTAGATTCCATTCCACGTGTGTTATTTTCATAAACCACGTGCATCCACTGGAGTTCATTGCATGTGTGTTCTTTTGATAAACCACATGGATCCACTAGATGCCATTGCATGTGTGTTCATTTAATAAACCACATGGATCCACTAGATTTTGTTGCATGTATGTTATTTTCATAAAACCACATGGATCCACTAGATGTCATTGCATCTGTGTTCTATTCCTAAACCACATGGATCCATTAGATACCATTGCATATGCGTTATTTTCATAAACCACATGGATCCACTAGAGTTCATTGCATGTGTGTTCTATTCATAAACCACATGGATCCACTAGATGCGATGTGTGTTCTTTTCATAAACCACGTGGATCCACTAGAGTTCATTGCATGTGTGTTCTTTTCATAAACCACATGGATCCACTAGGGTTTGTTGCATGCATGTTCTTTTCATAAACTACATAGATCCACTAGATGTCATTGCATGTGTCTTCTATTCCTAAACCACATGGATCCACTAGATGCCATTGCATGTGTGTTCTTTTCATAAACCACATGGATCCACTAGAGTTAATTTCATGTATGTTCTATTCATAAACCACATGGGTCCACCAGATGCCATTGCATGTGTGTTCTTTTCATAAACCACATGGATCCACTAGAGTTCATTGCATGTGTGTTCTTTTCATAAACCACAAGGATCCACTAGGGTTCATTGAATGTGTGTTCTTTTCATAAACCACATGGATCCACTAGATATCATTGCATGTGTGTTCTATTCCTAAACCACATCGGTCCACTAGATGCCATTGCATTTGTGTTCATTTCATAAACCACATGGATCCACTAGAGTTCATTGCATGTGTGTTCTTTTCATAAACCACATGGATGCCATAGATGCCATTGCATGTGTGTTCTTTTCATAAACCACATGGATCCACTATAGTTCCTTACACGTGTGTGTGTAGCAGTGTGCATCATTGCGGTTTTGGAAAAGAACACATGCAGTGATGCCACTCCAGCATTTGTGTTCTTTTCATAAACCACATGGCTCCACTAAATGTCATTGCGTTGTGTTCTATTCACAAACCACATGGATCTACTAGATGCCTTTGCATGTGTGTTATTTTCATAAACCACATGGATCCACTAGAGTTCATTGCATGTGTGTTCTTTTCATAAAACCACATGGATCCACTATATGTCGTTACATGTGCGTTCTATTCCTAAACCACATGGATATACTAGATGCCATTGAATGTGTGTTATTTTCATAAACCACATGCATCCACTAGAGTTCATTGCATATGTGTTCTTTTCATAAACCACATGGCTCCACTAGATTCCATTGCATGTGTGTTCTTTTCATAAACCACATGGATCCACTAGAGCTCATTCCATGTGTGTTCTTTTCATAAACCAAGGATCCACTAGATGTCATTGCATGTGTGTTATATTCCTAAACCACATGGATCCATTAGATACCATTGCATCTGCGTTCTTTTCATAAACTACATGGATCCACTAGAGTTCATTGCATGTGTGTTCTATACATAAACCACATGGATACACTAGATGCCATGTGTGTTCTTTTCATAAACCACATGGATCCACTAGAGTTCATTTCATGTGTTTTCTTTTCATAAACTAGATGAATCCACTAGGGTTCATTGCATGTGTGTTCTTTTCATAAACCACAGAGATCCACTAGATGTCATTTCATGTGTCTTCTATTCCTAAACCACATGGATCCACTAGATGCCATTGAATGTGTGTTCTTTTCATAAACCACATGGATCAACTAGAGTTCATTACATGTGTATTCTATTCATAAACCACATGGATCCACCAGATGCCATTGCATGTGTGTTCTTTTCATAAACCACATGGATCCACTAGAGTTCATTGCATGTGTGTTCTTTTCATAAACCACAAGGATCCACTAGGGTTCATTGAATGTGTGTTCTTTTCATAAACCACATGGATCCACTAGATATCATTGGATGTGTGTTCTATTCCTAAACCACATCGATCCACTAGATGCCATTGCATTTGTGTTCATTTCATAAACCACATGGATCCACTAGAGTTCATTGCATGTGTGTTCTTTTCATAAACCACATGGATGCCATAGATGCCATTGCATGTGTGTTCTTTTCATAAACCGAATGGATCCACTTGAGTTCATTGCATGTGTGTTCTATTCATAAATACATGGATCCACCAGATGCCATTGCATGTGTGTTCTTTTCATAAACCACATGGATCCACTAGAGTTCATTGCATGTGTGTTCTTTTCATAAACCAGAAGGATCCACTAGGGATCATTGAATGTGTGTTCTTTTCATAAACCACATGGATCCACTAGATGTCATTGCATGTGTGATCTATTACTAAACCACATGGATCCACTAGATGCCATTGCATGTGTGTTCATTTCATAAACCACATGGATCCACTAGAGTTCATTGCATGTGTGTTATTTTCATAAACCACATGGATCCCATAGATGCCATTGCATGTGTGTTCTATTCCTAAACCACATCGATCCACTAGATGCCATTGCATTTCTGTTCATTTCATAAACCACATGGATCCACTAGATGCCATTGCATGTGTGTTCATTTCATAAACCACATGGATCCACTAGAGTTCATTGCATGTGTGTTATTTTCATAAACCACATGGATCCCATAGATGCCATTGCATGTGTGTTCTATTACTAAACCACATCGATCCACTAGATGCCTTTGCATTTGTGTTCATTTCATAAACCACATGGATCCACTAGAGTTCATTGCATGTGTGTTCTTTTCATAAACCACATGGATGCCATAGATGCCATTACATGTGTGTTCTTTTCATAAACCACATGGATCCACCGTAGTTCATTGCATGTGTGTTCTATTCATAAATCACATGGATCCACCAGATGTCATTGCATGTGTGTTCTTTTCATAAACCACATGGATCCACTACAGTTCATTTCATGTGTGTTCTTTTCATAAACCACATGGATGCCATAGATTCCATTGCATGTGTGTTCTTTTCATAAACCACATGGATCCACTATAGTTCCTTACACGTGTGTGTGTATTAGTGTGCATCATTGCGGTTTTGGAAAAGAACACATGTAGTGATGCCACTCCAGCATTTGTGTTCTTTTCATAAACCACTTGGGTCCACTAAATGTCATTGCATGTGTGTTCTATTCGTAAACCACATGGATCTACTAGATTCCTTTGCATGTGTGTTATTTTCATAAACCACATGCATCCACTAGAGTTCATTGCATGTGTGTTCTTTCGATAAACCACATGTATACACTAGATGCCATTGCATGTGTGTTCCTTTAATAAACCACATTCATCCACTAGAGTTCATTGCATGTGTGTTCTTTTCATAAAACCACATGGATCCACTAGATGTCATTACATGTGCGTTCTATTCCTAAACCACATGGATATACTAGATGCCATTGAATGTGTGTTATTTTCATAAACCACATGCATCCACTAGAGTTCATTGCATATGTGTTCTTTTCATAAACCACATGGCTCCACTAGATGCCATTGCATGTGTGTTCTTTTCATAAACCACATGGATCCACTAGAGCTCATTGCATGTGTGTTCTTTTCATAAACCAAGGATCCACTAGATGTCATTGCATGTGTGTTATATTCCTAAACCACATGGATCCATTAGATACCATTGCATCTGCGTTCTTTTCATAAACCACATGGATCCACTAGAGTTCATTGCATGTGTGTTCTATACATAAACCACATGGATACACTAGATGCCATGTGTGTTCTTTTAATAAACCACATGGATCCACTAGAGTTCATTTCATGTGTTTTCTTTTCATAAACTAGATGAATCCACTCGGGTTCATTGCATGTGTGTTCTTTTCATAAACCACAGAGATCCACTAGATGTCATTTCATGTGTCTTCTATTCCTAAACCACATGGATCCACTAGAGTTCATTGCATGTGTGTTATTTTCATAAACCACATGGATCCCATAGATGCCATTGCATGTGTGTTCTATTCCTAAACCACATCGATCCACTAAATGCCATTGCATTTGTGTTCATTTCATAAACCACATGGATCCACTAGAGTTCATTGCATGTGTGTTATTTCCATAAACCACAAGGATACACTAGGGTTCATTGAATGTGTGTTCTTTTCATAAACCACATGGATCCACTAGATATCATTGCATGTGTGTTCTATTCCTAAACCACATCGATCCACTAGATGCCATTGCATTTGTGTTCATTTCATAAACCACATGGATCCACTAGAGTTCATTGCATGTGTGTTCTTTTCATAAACCACATGGATGCCATAGATGCCATTGCATGTGTGTTCTTTTCATAAACCACATGGATCCACAATAGTTCCTTACACGTGTGTTCTATTCATAAACCACATGGATCCACCAGATGTCATTGCATGTGTGATCTATTACTAAACCAGATGGATCCACTAGATGCCATTGCATGTGTGTTCATTTCATAAACCACATGGATCCACTAGAGTTCATTGCATGTTTGTTATTTTCATAAACCACATGGATCCCATAGATTCCATTGCATGTGTGTTCTATTCCTAAACCACATTGATCCACTAGATGCCATTGCATTTCTGTTCATTTCATAAACCACATGGATCCACTAGAGTTCATTGCATGTGTGTTATTTTCATAAACCACATGGATCCCATAGATGCCATTGCATGTGTGTTCTATTCCTAAACCACATTGATGCACTAGATGCCATTGCATTTCTGTTCATTTTATAAACCACATGGATCCACTAGATGCCATTGCATGTGTGTTCATTTCATAAACCACATGGATCCACTAGAGTTCATTGCATGTGTGTTCTTTTCATAAACCACATGGATGCCATAGATGCCATTGCATGTGTGTTCTTTTCATAAACCACATGGATCCACTATAGTTCCTTACACGTGTGTGTGTATTAGTGTGCATCATTGCGGTTTTGGAAAAGAACACATGTAGTGAAGCCACTCCAGCATTTGTGTTCTTTTCATAAACCACATGGGAACACTAAATGTCATTGCATGTGTGTTCTATTCATAAACCACATGGATCTACTACATGCCTTTGCATGTGTGTTATTTTCATAAACCACATGCATCCACTAGAGTTAATTGCATGTGTGTTCTTTCGATAAACCACATGTATACACTAGATGCCATTGCATGTGTGTTCCTTTAATAAACCACATGCATCCACTAGAGTTCATTGCATGTGTGTTCTTTTCATAAAACCACATGGATCCACTAGATCATTACATGCGTGTTCTATTCCTAAACCACATGGATATACTAGATACCATTGAATGTGTGTTATTTTCATAAACCACATGCATCCACTAGAGTTCATTGCATATGTGTTCTTTTCATAAACCACATGGCTCCACTAGATGCCATTGCATGTGTGTTCTTTTCATAAACCACATGGATCCACTAGAGCTCATTGCATGTGTGTTCTTTTCATAAACCAAGGATCCACTAGATGTCATTGCATGTGTGTTATATTCCTAAACCACACGGATCCATTAGATACCATTGCATCTGCGTTCTTTTCATAAACCACATGGATCCACTGGAGTTCATTGCATGTGTGTTCTATACATAAACCACATGGATACACTAGATGCCATGTGTGTTCTTTTCATAAACCACATGGATCCACTAGAGTTCATTTCATGTGTTTTCTTTTCATAAACTAGATGAATCCACTAGGGTTCATTGAATGTGTGTTCTTTTCATAAACCACAGAGATCCACTAGATGTCATTTCATGTGTCTTCTATTCCTAAGCCACATGGATCCACTAGATGCCATTGAATGTGTGTTCTTTTCATAAACCACATGGATCCACTAGAGTTCATTGCATGTGTATTCTATTCATAAACCACATGGATCCACCAGATGCCATTGCATGTGTGTTCTTTTCATAAACCACATGGATCCACTAGAGTTCATTGCATGTGTGTTCTTTTCATGAACCACAAGGATCCACTAGGGTTCATTGAATGTGTGTTCTTTTCATAAACCACATGGATCCACTAGATATCATTGCATGTGTGTTCTATTCCTAAACCACATCGATCCACTAGATGCCATTGCATTTGTGTTCATTTCATAAACCACATGGATCCACTAGAGTTCATTGCATGTGTGTTCTTTTCATAAACCACATGGATGCCATAGATGCCATTGCATGTGTGTTCTTTTCATAAACCACATGGATCCACAATAGTTCGTTACACGTGTGTTCTATTCATAAACCACATGGATCCACCAGATGTCATTGCATGTGTGATCTATTACTAAACCAGATGGATCCACTAGATGCCATTGCATGTGTGTTCATTTCATAAACCACATGGATCCACTAGAGTTCATTGCATGTGTGTTATTTTCATAAACCACATGGATCCCATAGATGCCATTGCATGTGTGTTCTATTCCTAAACCACATTGATCCACTAGATGCCATTGCATTTCTGTTCATTTCATAAACCACATGGATCCACTAGATGCCATTGCATGTGTGTTCATTTCATAAACCACATGTATCCACTAGAGTTCATTGCATGTGTGTTATTTTCATAAACCACATGGATCCCATAGATGCCATTGCATGTGTGTTCTATTCCTAAACCACATTGATCCACTAGATGCCATTGCATTTCTGTTCATTTCATAAACCACATGGATCCACTAGATGCCATTGCATGTGTGTTCATTTCATAAACCACATGGATCCACTAGAGTTCATTCCATGTGTGTTATTTTCATAAACCACATGGATCCCATAAATGCCATTGCATGTGTGTTCTATTACTAAACCACATCGATCCACTAGATGACTTTGCATTTGTGTTCATTTCATAAACCACATGGATCCACTAGAGTTCATTGCATGTGTGTTCTTTTCATAAACCACATGGATGCCATAGATGCCATTGCATGTTTGTTCTTTTCATAAACCACATGGATCCACCGTAGTTCATTGCATGTGTGTTCTATTCATAAACCACATGGATCCACCAGATGTCATTGCATGTGTGTTCTTTTCATAAACCACATGGATCCACTAGAGTTCATTGCACGTGTGTTCTTTTCATAAACCACAAGGATCTACTAGGGTTTATTGAATGTGTGTTCTTTTCATAAACCACATGGATCCACTAGATGTCATTGCATGTGTGATCTATTACTAAACCACATGGATCCACTATATGCCATTGCATGTGTGTTCATTTCATAAACCACATGGATCCACTAGAGTTCATTGCATGTGTGTTCTTTTCATAAACCACATGGATGCCATAGATGCCATTGCATGTGTGTTCTTTTCAGAAACCACATGGATCCACAATAGTTCATTACATGTCTGTGTGTATCGATGTGCATCATTATGGTTTTGGAAAAGGACACATGCAGTGATGCTAGTCCATCATAAGTATTCTTTTCATAAACCACATTGGTCCACTTAATGTCATTGCATGTGTGTTCTATTCATAAACCACATGGATCCACTGGATTCCATTGCATGTGAGTTATTTTCATAAACCACATGCATCCACTAGAGTTCATTGCATGTGTGTTCTTTTGATAAACCACATGGATCCACTAGATGCCATTGCATGTCTGTTCATTTAATAAACCACATGGATCCACTAGAGTTTGTTGCATGTATGCTATTTTCATAAAACCACATGGATCCACTAGATGTCATTTCATGTGTGTTCTATTCCTAAACCAAATGGAACCATTAGATACCATTGCATCTGCGTTCTTTTCATAAACCACATGGATCCAATAGAGTTCATGGCATGTGTGTTCTATTCATAAACCACATGGATCCACTAGATGCGATGTGTGTTCTTTTCATAAACCACGTGGATCCACTAGAGTTCATTGCATGTGTGTTATTTTCATAAACCACATGGATCCACTAGGGTTCATTGCATGCATGTTCTTTTCATAAACCACATAGATCTACTAGATGTCATTGCATGTGTCTTCTATTCCTAAACCACATGGATCCACTAGATGCCATTGCATGTGTGTTCTTTTCATTAACCACATGGATCCACCAGATGCCATTGCATGTATGTTCTTTTCATAAACCACATGGATCCACTAGAGTTCATTGCATGTGTGTTCTTTTTATAAACCACAAGGATCCACTAGGGTTCATTGAATGTGTGTTCTTTTCATAAACCACATGGATCCACTAGATATCATTGCATGTGTGTTCTATTCCTAAACCACATCGATCCACTAGATGCCATTGCATTTGTGTTCATTTCATAAACCACATGGATCCACTAGAGTTCATTGCATGTGTGTTCTTTTCATAAACCACATGGATGCCATAGATGCCATTGCATGTGTGTTCTTTTCAGAAACCACATGGATCCACAATAGTTCATTACATGTCTGTGTGTATCGGTGTGCATCATTATGGTTTTGGAAAAGGACACATGCAGTGATGCTAGTCCAGCATAAGTATTCTATTCATAAACCACATTGGTCCACTAAATGTCATTGCATGTGTGTTCTATTCATAAACCACATGGATCCACTAGATTCCATTGCATGTGTGTTATTTTCATAAACCACATGCATCCACTAGAGTTCATTGCATGTGTGTTCTTTTGATAAACCACATGGATCCACTAGATGCCATTGCATGTGTGTTCATTTAATAAACCACATGGATCCACTAGAGTTTGTTGCATGTGTGTTATTTTCATAAAACCACATGGATCCACTAGATGTCATTGCATGTGTGTTCTATTCCTAAACCACATGGATCCATTAGATACCATTGCATATGCGTTCTTTTCATAAACCACATGGATCCACTAGAGTTCATTGCATGTGTGTTCTATTCCTAAACCACATGGATTCACTAGATGCGATGTGTGTTCTTTTCATAAACCACATGGATCCACTAGAGTTCATTGCATGTGTGTTCTTTTCATAAACCACACGGGTCCACTAGGGTTCATTGCATGCAGATTCTTTTCATAAACTACATAGTTCCACTAGATGTCATTGCATGTGCCTTCTATTCCTAAACCACATGGATCCACTAGATGCCATTGCATGTGTGTTCTTTTCATAAACCACATGGATCCACTAGAGTTCATTTCATGTCTGTTCTATTCATAAACCACATGGATCCACCAGATGCCATTACATGTCTGTTCTTTTCATAAACCACAAGGATCCACTAGAGTTCATTGCATGTGTGTTCTTTTCATAAACCACAAGGATCCACTAGGGTTCATTGAATGTGTGTTCTTTTCATAAACCACATGGATCCACTAGATATCATTGCATGTGTGTTCTATTCCTAAACCACATCGATCCACTAGATGCCATTGCATTTGTGTTCATTTCATAAACCACATGGATCCACTAGAGTTCATTGCATGTGTGTTGTTTTCATAAACCACATGGATGCCATAGATGCCACTGCATGTGTGTTCTTTTCATAAACCACATGGATCCACTATAGTTCCTTACACGTGTGTGTGTGTGTATTAGTGTGCATCATTGCAGTTTTGGAAAATAATACATGTAGTGATGACACTCCAGCATTTGTGTTCTTTTCATAAACCACATGGGTCCACTAAATGTCATTGCATGTGTGTTCTATTCATAAACCACATGGATCTACTCGATGCCTTTGCATGTGTGTTGTTTTCATAAACCACATGCATCCACTAGAGTTCATTGCATGTGTGTTATTTCAATAAACCACATGTATACACTTGATGCCATTGCATGTGTGTTCCTTTAATAAACCACATGCATCCACTAGAGTTCATTGCATGTGTGTTCTTTTCATAAAACCACATGGATCCACTAGATGTCATTACATGTGCGTTCTATTCCTAAACCACATGGATATACTAGATGCCATTGAATGTGTGTTATTTTCATAAACCACATGCATCCACTAGAGTTCATTGCATATGTGTTCTTTTCATAAACCACATGGCTCCACTAGATGGCATTGCATGTGTGTTCTTTTCATAAACCACATGGATCCACTAGAGCTCATTGCATGTGTGTTCTTTTGATAAACCACATGGATCCACTAGATGCCATTGCATGTGTGTTCATTTAATAAACCACATGGATCCACTAGAGTTTGTTGCATGTGTGTTATTTTCATAAAACCACATGGATCCACTAGATGTCATTGCATGTGTGTTCTATTCCTAAACCACATGGATCCATTAGATACCATTGCATATGCGTTCTTTTCATAAACCACATGGATCCACTAGAGTTCATTGCATGTGTGTTCTATTCCTAAACCACATGGATTCACTAGATGCGATGTGTGTTCTTTTCATAAACCACATGGATCCACTAGAGTTCATTGCATGTGTGTTCTTTTCATAAACCACACGGGTCCACTAGGGTTCATTGCATGCAGATTCTTTTCATAAACTACATAGTTCCACTAGATGTCATTGCATGTGCCTTCTATTCCTAAACCACATGGATCCACTAGATGCCATTGCATGTGTGTTCTTTTCATAAACCACATGGATCCACTAGAGTTCATTGCATGTGTGTTCTATTCATAAACCACATGGATCCACTAGATGCGATGTGTGTTATTTTCATAAACCACGTGGAAAGCCATAGATGCCATTGCATGTGTGTTCCTTTAATAAACCACATGCATCCACTAGAGGTCATTGCATGTGTGTTCTTTTCATAAAACCACATGGATCCACCAGATGCCATTGCATGTGTGTTCTTTTCATAAACCACATGGATCCACTAGAGTTCATTGCATGTGTGTTCTTTTCATAAACCAGAAGGATCCACTAGGGTTCATTGAATGTGTGTTCTTTTCATAAACCACATGGCTCCACTAGATGGCATTGCATGTGTGTTCTTTTCATAAACCACATGGATCCACTAGAGCTCATTGCATGTGTGTTCTTTTCATAAACCAAGGATCCACTAGATGTCATTGCATGTGTGTTATATTCCTAAACCACATGGATCCATTAGATACCATTGCATCTGCGTTCTTTTCATAAACCACATGGATCCACTGGAGTTCATTGCATGTGTGTTCTATACATAAACCACATGGATACACTAGATGCCATGTGTGTTCTTTTCATAAACCACATGGATCCACTATAGTTCATTTCATGTGTTTTCTTTTCATAAACTAGATGAATCCACTAGGGTTCATTGCATGTGTGTTCTTTTCATAAACCACAGAGATCCACTAGATGTCATTTCATGTGTCTTCTATTCCTAAACCACATGGATCCACTAGATGCCATTGAATGTGTGTTCTTTTCATAAACCACATGGATCCACTAGAGTTCCTTGCATGTGTATTCTATTCATAAACCACATGGATCCACCAGATGCCATTGCATGTGTGTTCTTTTCATAAACCACATGGATCCACTAGAGTTCATTGCATGTGTGTTCTTTTCATAAACCACAAGGATCCACTAGGGTTCATTGCATGTGTGTTCTTTTCATAAACCACATGGATCCACTAGATATCATTGCATGTGTGTTCTATTCCAAAACCACATCGATCCACTAGATGCCATTGCATTTGTGTTCATTTCATAAACCACATGGACCCACTAGAGTTCATTGCATGTGTGTTCTTTTCATAAACCACATGGATGCCATAGATGCCATTGCATGTGTGTTCTTTTCATAAACCACATGGATCCACTAGAGTTCATTGCATGTGTGTTCTATTCATAAACCACATGGATCCACCAGATGCCATTGCATGTGTGTTCTTTTCATAAACCACATGGATCCACTAGAGTTCATTGCATGTGTGTTTGTAACATCCCAAAAATCATGTTTCAAAAACTCATTCATTTCATTCTTGCATCATTCATTCATATAGGGTTTTTCTCAAAAATCATTTGGAGACAGAAGTTTGAGCTATGATTTCATGTGGGCAAATTGTCTCAATTGGCCAACACCCTTTGGGATTTGATTGTTCATGATCTTGTTTGCTTGCCACCATGGTTGGAAAGAATAGGAGTAACATTTAAACCCAAGACTTCAATTTAAAAATATTTTCTAAACCCTATTCCAAATATTTGCAACTAGAGACAAAGAGACAAAGTCTCTGTTTATTTCAAAGACCCAAGCTTGACCAAGCCTTGCTAGTAACCACATGGTCATCTGACTCATTTTTGAACCCACAGAACCCTGCAAAAATCCCCAAAGAAATTTGATTTCAAAAGGATTTGAATTCATATCAAATTCTATTCAGAAAATGGAATTAGAAAAAGAAAAAAGCTTAAGCAAAAGAAAAAGGCCGCGCGGCCAGAATCTGGCCCAGCAGCGGATGAAGCCCAGCAAGCCCACCCGGGGACCTCCTTTTTCTTCTCACACGCGTGAGCACACGAGCGACAGCAGGCCGACCCCACACACTCTGCGCTCCTCGGCGACAAGCGGGCCTTCTCCACGTCAAGATCGTCTTCCCTGTCTCCGCACGATCTCCTTGGCCGTTGCCGCAGTGATGCCGGAGTAATTGGGCATTAATCGACGTTTCTGTCGAGCATCTGGCTACAAGACCCCCTCTGCCTCGCGATCATTTTTCCCCAAACACCTCGCTCGCTCCGCCACCAGGCTGTCCTCAATCAACTTTGCACCGCCGCGGACAGAGCCTCTCCGGCGATCGATTCCGGTGAGCCTAGTGTCCCCCTCTGCCTCTCGTTCTTGCAATCTGACTCAGCATGTCTTTGCGCATCGCCTGACCTCACTAGTGCATCTGTCTTGCCCAGGTCACGGTTCCACGACACCGCGAGCACCGACGGCGACATCAACTCCGGCGAAGTTTTCCCGGTAGGGACAGACCGCCCCTTGCCTTCCCGTTCATGCTCACTACGTCGCCTCGACTCTGTGAATCTACCCGTGTCCTCGCCCTGCCTTGGGGTGACCCACAACGACGTCCACGACGACCACCCGGCGCAGCGCGCCACGAACTCCGGTGAGCAATCACGGCCGTGCGGCGCCCTTGACCAACCGCGAGTGCGACAAGCTTCGGTGACCTCTGAGCCCGGTGAGCTACTCCTCGATCTCACTTACCTCCTGCATCGTCGCAGCGTCGTCGACCGATTCGCCGCCCGGTAGCCACAGCGCCGCCCATCTGTGGCCAGGCAGTAGTATCCGTTAGATCTGTATCGAACGCCTAAGATAGATCACTTAACACCGAAGCGGAACGCGATCTGAGCCTCCAGATTTCATTTAGATCCTACGTCAGTGGAGCTCGATCCGATCTTGAACGATGCAGGCGAATAAGATCATGGCGTGGCTAGAACCGATCTGAAAATAGAATTTAAAACATTTTGATCCAGATTTCAAATGCCAATATCTTTTGAATTCCACGTTAGAATTTTGCAAACTTTATACCGTTGGATTCAGAAAAACAAGACCTTTCTGCCTATCCTTTTTGTTTAGCATATAGTAACCATTAGTTTGGCTTAAATTACAGAAACTTGTTTGAGGCCTTTTGAGTATAGATTTAGTTTAGTATTTTGTTTTAGGGTTATTTAAGTTGTCTTGGCTATTTTGTGACTTGTTTAGTTTCTGTATTCATGCACTTGCTTGGTTGAGTTTTCAAAAATCATCACTTGGTAGATTCATGCATGCATGCATTCATACTATTTCTTGTTTGTATATATTTGTGTGTAATTGTGTGCTACAACTTTGTGTGTAGATTTTGCTAGTGATTGTGATTGTGACAGTGCTACTCTCCACACTACCAAGGCAAGTGATATCATCATGAATATTCCATTCCTATATTTTATATATGCATTAGTATTATTTTTCTAAGTATAGGACTTGCATGAATTTTTGCTAAGTACAAGCTAAGCTTTGGGAAAACCTATTAGGTAAAACCTTAGTGAAAATTACCTAAGTCAAGATTCCTATTACTATCATGCCTAGCCTAGCTACTAGAAAACAAGGGTGGTTTATATATTCACACTATGGAAAATTATTCCAAGTCTAAGGACTTGTTTTATTTAACAAAACAACTAAGTTAATGAATCACCTGGGTGGAATGGAAAGAATGGGATATGTTGAGTGGTTACACAAGGCCGAAGTCTTGGTGAACCTTGTGTATCTCACTTGTGGAGTGCCACACAGGAACAAAGAGATTTGAGTTGTCAAATGTTGAGAAGCTTCAAGTGCAACCACTTGGTAATATGGGCTCTGCCATGATCTTAGGATGCTGGAACTTAGTCTCTTGGACAGTGGGTGGTAGATGGGTTGATAGGTTGGAGCGCGTCCATTTGACTAAGGAAAGGCTACTGAAGGATCATGTCTTGGGAAACCAAGGCTTGTGGGGAAAGTGCACCACCTCTGCAGAGTGTAAAACCTAAGTACTTAGCCATGTCACAGTAAAGGACAATTTGAGCATCAAGACATGGAAACTTCAAGAATCTCATCACTCCAATTTCTAAATAAAACTTGTGGGTGAACAAGGGTTAAAGGATCTTCAGTCTTTGATTGGTAGATGCCACAGTGGATCTTGGTCTCGATTGGTAGATACCTTGGGATGGATTTTGTCAAGCAAAAACTTAGTGTTTTCAAAAAGTTAAGGAAAAATCTATTTTGAGCAATGCAAGCCTAAGCTCCACCAGCCAAATGCATATAGCCTTATAGTCCACTTAAATATATACTAAGGTATCACTTGCCAATACTATTCCAAAGTATTGACCCTCTGTGGCTGTAACTTATGATGTTGCGAGTTACTCGATGATGAATAGGAGTCATGAGTCTACACTCAACATGCTTGCACTGTGGCACATGAAGATGAAGACTTATGTTTATTTACATATTCCATAAACTCTTGTACTAGGCCTTTGGCCATGAGTTGTAAAAGACTATGTTTTATCTCTGGAATGACTGTAATAAACGACCTTTGTATCTGTGTACTTCATCTTAAGCTGTGGATGCTAGCAATGATCCGAGGACTAGCATTGCAATCACAGGATCTTTTCCTTTAATAAGGAGGGATCTTACAGATGGTATCAGAGCACTGTGTTGCCTGTAGGATTATGACCCTAGGATTGGAAACCACTAAGGAAAAATTTTACTTCTTCTACACTTGTCTATTCTTCTCGTAAACTTTTCTAATCTTCTCCTTATCATCTCTATTTGTAGATGAACTCCGTCAAGCCGTGAAGAAAGGACCACTCATGACCATGACCTTGGAGTGTGAGACTGAGTTTCCCAAGATTCTCAAGGACCTCATGGAAACCATGGGAGTACATGGTGCGTGTGTACAAGGGCTTTCCAGTGATGGAGGATGGAGTGGAGTATTGGTGGGTGCAACTTCACTTGTACAAGAACAAGGAAGACAACCACAAAGAAAAAGGCTTCTGCATGTACACCAACACTTTTATGCACACCACATTCTTTGAGTCAGCAAAAGCAGCTTGGAAGACTATCAAAGAACTCAGTGCTAGAGTCAAGTGCAGGATGCTCAACCTCCAAAAAGACTTAGAAAGAGAAGAACATACCCAAGAGTTGGAAATCACCAACCAATCCTTAAGAGGAGATATTATAGATTTAGTGATAGAAGCATGTGAACAAGATAGGGTGATTGCCACTAGGAACATTGTGCTAGCCACGGATCCAATGAGATAGGATTGTAAGCGCTTCGTTAGTTGGACCACCACCTATGACCTTATTTTCCAAAATG
This sequence comes from Avena insularis, assembly GCA_023614405.1. Taxonomy (NCBI): domain Eukaryota; kingdom Viridiplantae; phylum Streptophyta; class Magnoliopsida; order Poales; family Poaceae; genus Avena; species Avena insularis. The sequence continues at coordinate 151,774 of JAJUPC010000071.1, read as the reverse complement.
ATACCTTAAATAAGTTTGAACCTTGGTTGAAGAAATGGATTCTTGTATGCATGACTTGTATGATTTATGTGTGTCTCAAGAATGTGTTTGAATGTTTGTCTTGTTTATCTTAAATCGTGTTGTTCTAACTTTTCAATCTTAAATAGATGCCTATTGCCATCAAGACCTTTGTTGAGGAGTTCCAGGCTACCCGTTTTGGTCCTCGTGTCGTAGAGCTTGCTACTTTACTCGATCTCCCTCTTCCTATCATTACGGTGCACCCACTCACCAAGTTTGAGAGGAAGGACCTTTGGGGCTTCAAGGTGAACCAGCCGGGGCCTTGACCGAGCCTACTACGGAGGCCATCGTCTTCAAGCTTATGCACGATGACAGGGAGAGAGGCATGGAGGTTGTCATGCAGGATCGATAGGGCTGTTAGGGCGTCACTCCCGACAGTTAGAGGCACTCACTTCCACGCCTTGAGGCGAGATGATGACGGAGAGTCCATTGACTTTGAGGGCGACTCAAGGGTCACGCAGAGCCGATCGCCTGTACCTCCAGGACTTAGAGACTCTTATTAGGCACGTGGATACCGATAGGACCAACGTCATGCTTAGTAATGACGAGCTCAGTGCAGCTTCAGCGAGAAGGACAAGCTCTTGGCAAGCAGGGACGAGATAGTCAAGGAGATGGAGACGAAGTTCGAGACCCAAGACCGTAAGTTCAAGAGTCAAGAGAAGCGTGTCGGGATAGGAACAAGAGGATTCGTGATATGACCGAGGCTGCGGTCAAGGACTTGAGTTAGAGCAGCAGCAGACAGTGATTGAGAGGCTTCGTTCCCAGAAGAGGGCTCTCAAGGCCAAGATCGACTCTTTGACCACTACCATCGAGGAGAACAAGACCGCAATGGAGAACGCAGGTCTTACCTTTGTCGAGGAGGAGATTGATACCGACAGTAGATTTGACTACTCGATTATCTTTATTTACCGCACTTGTTATTTATGAACTTATTGTTGGACCATCCGACATGTGGATGGCTTGCCGCTTGTGTGTTTGTATCTTGTTGTTTAGCTTTTATCCTAGTGTTGCTTGCTATGTGTTTGCTTGTGTAATGTATTGTGCATAAATCATGTAAGGGTATCTCATTCTTATCTCTATATGAATAAACCACAGATGCCTCACCGTCGCGCAAACACCAACCCAAACCCCAACATTACCGGAAATGCAACATATGATGAATGCGCAGACACAACTTATGCAAATGATGACGACGTTCATCCAGAACCAGAACAACAACAACAACCCCAACAACAATAACAACAATAACAACAACAACAACAACAACAACCCTCCAGGTTTTGATATGCTCACCAGATTTCTGCGTCTGAGGCCAGCTAAGTTTTCAGGAACGACTGATCCCATGGTGGCCAATGATTGGCTACGTTCTGTGAACAAAGACTTAGTGACCGTGGGATGCACAGATGCTGAAAAGGTCAGGTTTGCAGCACATCTGTTGGAAGGACCAGCCGCCGCATGGTGGGACAACTTCCAGATTACCACGCCTATTGATGAGGTAACTTGGGCTATCTTTGAAGATGGATTTCGTACCACTCATATCTCACCAGGTATGATGAGCCTGAAAAGAAGGAATTTCACAACCTGAAGCAGCGCCACCACAGCGTGGCTGAATATATTGAAGAGTTCAACAATCTGGCGCGCTATGCACCGGATGAGGTTGACACTGATGCCAAAAGGAAGGAAAAGTTTCTGGAAGGCTTGAATGATGAGCTAAATCTGCAGCTGTCTGTGGCATATGTTCCAACTTATCAGTCACTGTGTGACAAGGCTGTTATTGTGGAGAATAAAATGAAGCAAGTTGAGAGTAGAAAGAGGAAACACTCCGACAAGCATAGCTCGGGATCGTATCATAAACGATCTCACTATGATGATAGTGTCAGCTCAGGATCCCACAAGCATGGGAAGTTTAACAAGCACCACAACCACAACCGTCATGACAACAAGCATCATGATAAGTACAAGAACCACAAGAGTGGATATAAGAGCCACCATAGTGGAAGTGGAAGTGGAAGTCAACCTAAGAAGGACAACAGTCAGGTTGAATGCTTCAAATGCAAGAAGCTGGGGCATTATGCTAATGAGTGCCCTGAGAAGAACGTTGAAGGACCTAACAAACCCAATCCTTTTCAGAAAGGACAGGTTAACCACATCAATGTGGAGGAAGTCTATGAAGAACCTGATGCGTTCTTTGGTAAGTTCAGACTCAATTCCATCTCAGCATTTGTACTCTTTGACCTTTGGTGCATCTCATTCATTCATATCTAAAGCATTTGTCGAAAGAAATGGGTTTGCATCTGAAAACATTGGGTGTCCGATAAAAGTTAGCTCTCCGGGAGGGGATATGATAGTGAGTCTTGGATGCCGGGATCTAGTCATAGAGATCGGAAAACATAAGTTTCCAGTAAACCTAATAATCTTAAATTCCCAAGGATTGGATGTAATTTTGGGAATGGATTGGATGGCTAAGTATGAGGGAGTACTAGATTGTGCAAATCGCACAATTTCACTCACAACCCTATGAGTAAGAGGATAACATTTAAGTCCAATTTTAAATCTAAAGGGAGTAAGCTGAATTCTCTTAAGGGGTTAGCTTGGACGATGCCAATTGTGTGAGTATCCGGATGTGTTCCGGAAGAGTTACCAGAATGCCACAGATAGAGATGTGGAATTTATAATAGAATTGGTACCAGGTTCTGGACCAAGGGCAAAAAGGCCTTATAAAATGTCAGTTGACGAACTTAAAGAACTCAAGAAACAACTTGGAGAACAATTGCAGAAAGGATTCATCCAGCCAAGTTCTTCATCTTGGGGAGCTCCAGTTTTGTTCGTAGAAAAGAGAGATAGAACTCAAAGATTATGCATAGATTACCGTTCTCTCAACGAGGTAACCATCAAGAACAAATATCCTTTGCCAAGAATCAATGACTTGTTTGATCAGCTAGAAGGAGCTTGTGTGTTCTCAAAGATTGACCTTGATCAGGCTATTTTCAACTCAAGATAAGAGAGCAAGACATACCTAAAACAGCATTTACCACAAGGTATGGATTGTATGAGTACCTTGTGATGCCTTTTGGTTTAACCAACGCTCCGGCATACTTCATGAATATGATGAACAAAGTGTTCATGGAATTTCTCGACAAGTTCGTTGTCGTTTTCATCGATGACATCTTAGTCTACTCCAAGAGCAAGGAAGAACATGAAAGACATCTACGCTTGATACTTGAGAAACTAAGGAACATAAACTTTATGCCAAGTTCAGCAAGTGTGAGTTTTGGTTAGAGGAAGTTGGATTTCTTGGTCATGTTATGACAAAGGAAGGTGTAGCGATTGATCCTGCTAAGGTTTCAGCCGTAACAGAATGGGAATCTCCTAAGAATGTAAAAGAGGTACGTAGTTTCCTTGGGTTAGCAGGTTACTACAGAAGGTTCATTGAAAATTTTTCTAAGGTTGCTAAACCAATGACGGAATTGTTAAAGAAAGATAAGAAATTTGCTTGGTCTGAAGGATGTGAACTCAGCTTTCAAGAATTAAAGAAGAGACTTGTGTCGACCGTTCTGTGCCTACAGATTTGGAAAAGGATTTCCAAGTGTATTGTGATGCTTCGCATCAAGGATTAGGAGCCGTACTTATGCAAGGCGGAAAAGTTGTGGCTTATGCCTCGAGACAACTCAAAACTCATGAAGTAAATTATCCTACTCATGATTTAGAGTTAGCATTGTCCATGCACTCAAAACATGGAGACATTACCTTTTGGGGAAAACGTTGTGAAGTGTTCACCGACCATAAGAGTTTGAAATATATCTTCACACAGAAGGAGATCAATATGAGACAAAGAAGATGGCTAGAACTTATCAAGGATTATGACTTGAATTTGCAATACCACCCCGGTAAAGCAAATGTAGTAGCAGATGCTCTAAGTCGTAAGGCGTTTGTAAATGGTCTTACCAAAGGTGAATTGCCTGATGATTTGTGTAAGCAATCCAAGGAACTCAGGTTGGAGATTGTGCCAGAAGGACATCTCATGTCTTTGGATGTTCAACCCACTCTGTTGGATAAGATTAAAGAAGCCCAAAAGACGGATAAAGAAATCGAAGAGATTAAGGAAAGGATTAGCCAAGGGAAAGCTAAAAGTTTCCATATGGACGAACAAGGTACTTTATGGCACGAAAGCGTATTTGTGTTCCACAAGATCCGAAATCGGAAACTGATTACGCAAGAAGCCCATAACTCTCCGTATTCTATTCACCCGGAAACACCAAAATGTATATGGATATGAAAGAAAGATTTTGGTGGAACAATCTTAAAAGGGACATCGCCGAACACATTGCTTTGTGTGATGTGTGTAGTAGAGTGAAAGCGAACATCGAAACCAGCAGGTTTGCTTCAACCAATGCCTATTCCTGAATGGAAGTGGGAAAATATTGGTATGGACTTCATTACGGATTACCAAGGACCAGGTCAGGGTATGATTCCATATGGGTAATAGTAGATCGCCTAACTAAAGTGGCTCATTTTATACCCGTAAAGACAACTTATACCAGTGCAAAGTTAGCCAAAATCTACATGAGCAGAATTGTATGCCTCCACGGTGTACCTAAGAGTATTGTGTCCGATAGAGGAACTCAGTTCACTTCTCACTTTTGGAGACGACTTCATGAATCTCTAGGAGCGAGGTTGGAATTCAGCACTTTTCATCCTCAAGCGATGGACAAGCAGAAAGGACTAATCAAATTCTTGAAGACATGTTGAGGGCATGTGCCTGGACTATGGAGCAAGTTGGGATGAAAGTCGCCTTCACGTGAGTTCTCTTACAACAACGATCACCAATCTAGTATTGGGATGGCACCATTTGAGTTTCTATCTGGAAGAAAGTGTACCACCCCATTGCTATGGAATGGTGTGGGAGAAAGAAGTTTGTTTGGACCAGACCTTATCAAAGACGCCAAGAAAAGGTCAAATTGGTTAGAGACAGTTGAAGATAGCACAGTCTAAGCAGAAAAGCTACGAGATGCTAAGCGTAGAGAAGTCACTTACGAAGTTGGGGATAGAGCTTATCTTAGAGTATCACCACTTGGAGTAAAAGATTTGGAGTCAAAGGAAAGTTAGCACCAAGATATGTGGGACCATTCAATATTTTAAGTCATGAGGAGAAGCTGCATATGAAATCGAGCGCCGGTATCTTTACTAGCATCCATAATGTTTTCATGTGAGCCAGCTCAAGAAATGTCACCCGAAATGGAAGAAACATCTTTGAAAGATACCATATCTTTGGAAGAAGTTCAACTAGAAAGTGATCTCACCTATGAAGAAAAGCTGTCAAGATTCTTGAGACCACAGAAGAGTCACAAGAACAAAGACTATCAAGTTTTGCAAAGTACAATGGAATCATCATTCCGAAGAAGAAGCAACATGGGAAAGAGAAGATGATCTTCGAAAAGACCACCCTCACCTATTTGCTAGCCAATCCGAATCTCGAGGGCGAGATTCATTTTAAGGGGGTTAGATTTGTAACATCCCAAAAATCATGTTTCAAAAACTCATTCATTTCATTCTTGCATCATTCATTCATATAGGGTTTTTCTCAAAAATCATTTGGAGACAGAAGTTTGAGCTATGATTTCATGTGGGCAAATTGTCTCAATTGGCCAACACCCTTTGGGATTTGATTGTTCATGATCTTGTTTGCTTGCCACCATGGTTGGAAAGAATAGGAGTAACATTTAAACCCAAGACTTCAATTTAGAAATATTTTCTAAACCCTATTCCAAATATTTGCAACTAGAGACAAAGAGACAAAGTCTCTGTTTATTTCAAAGACCCAAGCTTGACCAAGCCTTGCTAGTAACCACATGGTCATCTGACTCATTTTTGAACCCACAGAACCCTGCAAAAATCCCCAAAGAAGTTTGAATTCAAAAGGATTTGAATTCATATCAAATTCTATTCAGAAAATGGAATTAGAAAAAGAAAAAGCTTAAGCAAAAGAAAAAGGCCGCGCGGCCAGAATCTGGCCCAGCAGCGGATGAAGCCCAGCAAGCCCACCCGGGGACCTCCTTTTTCTTCTCACACGCGTGAGCACACGCGAACAGACGCTGACAGCCCGACCCCACCTGCACTCCGCGCTCCTCGCTGACAGGCGGGCCTTCTCCACGTCAGCATCGTCTTCCCCTGTCTCCGCGCACGATCTCCGCCGCTGACCGTTGCCGCAGTGATGCCGGGAGTAATTGGGCATTAATCGACGGACGTTTCCTGTCGAGCATCTGGCTATAAGACCCCCTCTGCCTCGCGATCATTTTTCCCCAAACACCTCGCTCGCTCCGCCACCAGGCTGTCCTCAATCAACTTTGCACCGCCGCGGACAGAGCCTCTCCGGCGATCGATTCCGGTGAGCCTAGTGTCCCCCTCTGCCTCTCGTTCTTGCAATCTGACTCAGCATGTCTTTGCGCATCGCCTGACCTCACTAGTCTGTCCTGTACTGCCCCAGGTCACCGGTTCCACCTGACACCGCGAGCACCGACGGCGACATCAACTCCGACGAGTTTTCCCGGTAGGCAGACCGCCCTTGCCTTCCGTTCATGCTCACTACGCCGCCTCGACTCTGTGAATCTAACGTGTCCTCGCCCTGCCTTGGGGTGACCTGGCGGCGTCCACGGCGACGCACCCGACGCCGCCACGAACTCCGGTGAGCAATCACAGCCGTGCCCGAGCGCCCCTTGACCAACCGCGAGTACGACAAGCTTCGCCGTGACCTCCTGAGCCCGGTGAGCTACTCCTCGATCTCACTTACCTCCTGCATCATCGGCAACATCGTCGACCGACAGTTCCGCCGCCGGTAGCCACCGCGCAGCGCCGCCCATCTGTGGCCAGGCAGTAGTAGCCGTTAGATCTGGATCGAACGCCTACGATAGATCACTTAACCCCGAAGCGGTACGCGATCTGAGCCGCCAGATTTCATTTAGATCCTACGGCAGTGGAGCTCGATCCAGTGAACGATGCAGGCGAATAAGATCATGACGCGTGGCTAGGAACTGATCTGAAAATAGAATTTAAAACAGATTTTGATCCAGATTTCAAATGCCAATATCTTTTGAATTCCATGTTAGAATTTTGCAAACTTTATACCGTTGTATTCAGAAAAACAAGACCTTTCTGCCTATCCTTTTTGTTTAGCATATAGTAACCATTAGTTTGGCTTAAATTAGAGAAACTTGTTTGAGGCCTTTTTGAGTATAGATTTAGTTTAGTATTTTGTTTTAGGGTTATTTAAGTTGTCTTGGCTATTTTGTGACTTGTTTAGTTTCTGTATTCATGCACTTGCTTGGTTGAGTTTTCAAAAATCATCACTTGGTAGATTCATGCATGCATGCATTCATACTATTTCTTGTTTGTATATATTTGTGTGTAATTGTGTGCTACAACTTTGTGTGTAGATTTTGCTAGTGATTGTGATTGTGACGAGTGCTACTCTCCACACTACCAAGGCAAGTGATATCATCATGAATATTCCATTCCTATATTTTATATATGCATTAGTATTATTTTTCTAAGTATAGGACTTGCATGAATTTTTGCTAAGTACAAGCTAAGCTTTGGGAAAACCTATTAGGTAAAACCTTAGTGAAAATTACCTAAGTCAAGATTCCTATTACTATCATGCCTAGCCTAGCTACTAGAAAACAAGGGTGGTTTATATATTCACACTATGGAAAATTATTCCAAGTCTAAGGACTTGTTTTATTTAACAAAACAACTAAGTTAATGAATCACCTGGGTGGAATGGAAAGAATGGGATATGTTGAGTGGTTACACAAGGCCAGGGTCTTGGTGAACCTTGTGTATCTCACTTGTGGATGGCCACCCAGGAACAAAGAGATTTGAGTTGTCAAATGTTGAGAAGCTTCAAGTGCAACCACTTGGTAATATGGGCTCTGCCATGATCTTAGGATGCTGGAACTTAGTCTCTTGGACAGTGGGTGGTAGATGGGTTGATAGGTTGGAGCGCGTCCATTTGACTAAGGAAAGGCTACTGAAGGATCATGTCTTGGGAAACCAAGGCTTGTGGGGAAAGTGCACCACCTCTGCAGAGTGTAAAACCTAAGTACTTAGCCATGTCCCTGGTAAAGGACAATTTGAGCATCAAGACATGGAAACTTCAAGAATCTCATCACTCCAATTTCTAAATAAAACTTGTGGGTGAACAAGGGTTAAAGGATCTTCAGTCTTTGATTGGTAGATGCCCTGAGTGGATCTTCAGTCTCTGATTGGTAGATACCTTGGGATGGACTTTGTCAAGCAAAAACTTAGTGTTTTCAAAAAGTTAAGGAAAAATCTATTTTGAGCAATGCAAGCCTAAGCTCCACCAGCCAAATGCATATAGCCTTATAGTCCACTTAAATATATACTAAGGTATCACTTGCCAATACTATTCCAAAGTATTGACCCTCTGTGGCTGTAACTTATGATGTTGCAGGTTACTCTGATGATGAATAGGAGTCATGAATCTACACTCAACATGCTTGCCTGTGGCACATGAAGATGAAGACTTATGTTTATTTACATATTCCATAAATTCTTGTACTAGGCCTTTGGCCATGAGTTGTAAAAGACTATGTTTTATCTCTGGAATGACTGTAATAAACGACCTTTGTATTTGTGTACTTCATCTTAAACTGTGGATGCTAGCAATGATCCAGGGACTAGCATTGCAATCACAGGGATCTTTTCCTTTAATAAGGAGGGATCTTACAGTGTTCTTTTCATAAACCACAAGGATCCACTAGGGTTCATTGAATGTGTGTTCTTTTCATAAACCACATGGATCCACTAGATGTCATTGCATGTGTGATCTATTACTAAACCACATGGATCCACTAGATGCCATTGCATTTGTGTTCATTTCATAAACCACATGGATCCACTAGAGTTCATTGCATGTGTGTTATTTTCATAAACCACATGGATCCCATAGATGCCATTGCATGTGTGTTCTATTCCTAAACCACATCGATCCACTAAATTCCATTGCATTTGTGTTCATTTCATAAACCACAGGGATCCACTAGAGTCCATTGCATGTGTGTTCTTTTCATAAACCACAAGGATCCACTAGGGTTCATTGAATGTGTGTTCTTTTCATAAACCACATGGATCCACTAGATATCATTGCATGTGTGTTCTATTCCTAAACCACATCGATCCACTAGATGCCATTGCATTTGTGTTCATTTCATAAACCACATGGATCCACTAGAGTTCATTGCATGTGTGTTCTTTTCATAAACCACATGGATGCCATAGATGCCATTGCATGTGTGTTCTTTTCATAAATGTCACATCCCAAGATTTTCCAAATCTTGTAATGTGAAAATAAAATAAACAAAATAAATTTTTGTTGAAAATTAGGGTGAAAAGAAACTTTTGTTTCTAAAAGGAGACTTAAAATCCCATCTTGAACAAACTTTGGTAGAAGTTTGAATTCAAAAATTCAAATCAAGGGAAATGCATTCCTCAATGAATGTATCTGGAAATTTGAACATTTGGAAAGAAATCCAAAACCCTAAACCCTAATGGAAGGAAATCATTTTCCAAAGTATCTCCAAATCCATGGATTTGATCCATACCAAGTTGATCAACAAATTTTCACAAAGGATCAAGAAGGACCTTAGAAGTTAGTTTCACTTAAATAGGAACCAAAGACAAAATCTTGTGAATATAATAAGATAAGGAAATTGAATTTCCAAAGCTAATAAAGCCCTTACCAAAAGCCCATACCCTTTGGTGAACAAAAATCCTAAAGGGATTAAAAAGGTAAACAATTATCAAAGGAAAATAAATTGTTTTGGAAACATTGTTTTAGATCTTTTAATAAAAGACTTTGGTTTCAAATGAAAAGATAAGCCAAATTAATTTTGGCCAAGCTTTTGAAATAAAATATTTTGTTTTGATAAAATGAGTAAAGGTTTATTTAAATAAAATAAAGGATCTAAATATCCAATTTTATTTAAGTAAAAGTTTTCCCATTTTAAATGAACACCAAGTATTTTATTACTACTTTGAAATCTTTTATTAAAAGGTTTTGCTTTGATTAAAATGAGTAAAGAATTATTTAAATAAAATAATAAGGATTTAAATATCCAATTTTATTTAAGTAAAAGGCTTTCCCATTTTAATTAAACACCAAAACTTATTTATTTATTTAAATAAGTTCCAAGTATTCTTTTATTTTTCAAATTAAACCTTCTGGTTTGGTTTTGAAAGTAATTGGATTTCAAATGGAAATTTTAAATAAATCAAAACCCTATTTCAATAAACTAAAGATCCATTTTATTTAATTATTTAATGGATCTTAAATTAAATAAAAATAATATTTCATTTTGAGATTTGGATTATGTTGCCAAACAGAACCAAATTCAAATGAAAAGTTTGCTGTTTGAATTGATTGAGTGTTGTTTGAAATTGTGTGAATATTTGTTTGAAATTGAAAACAGAAAAGAAATAGAAAAAGGAAAAATAAAGCGAGAAAAAAAATAGTGCAAAGGCCCAGCCCACCAAGCCATTCAGCCAGCTTCCTCCCGAAAGAAACCTTTTCTCACTTAAAACTGCACCCACACAGAGACAGACAGCGTGGACCCACTTCCCCCTCTTCCTCTCTCGCTGACAACAGACCCCACCTTTCTCACCCACTCTCCCCGAATCGTTTTTCTGCACCGAGAAAGAAACCCGCAGAGTGAATGACCGGTGGACCCCTCCTTCCTTTCTCTTCCCACTGACCGTTGGACCCCACCATTACTGCTCATCGTCTTCAACCCCGCAGCGACCAGTTCTTCCCGTTACGCGTTGATTGCTCCAGTGTAATTCGTCTTAACGCCGAGCCTTTACCTCGCCTTGATCACGTAGATGGAAACGCCTCCCTCTCCTCTATAAATCCCCTCTGACACCTCGCGCTCGCACGCTCCAGACCGCCCCAATCTTTCTACGTACGCCCGCTTCTCCGGCGACCCTCTCGCCACACCGCGCCCTCTCACCTACCTCTGCACGCGAGCACACTCACCGCATCCTAGTGCATCTTTCCTTGCCATCCATTCGCCCGCGGGAGCACCAGAACCCCGACTCCAACAAGCCCCGAGCCAGCGCCGCCGTCTGCTCCAACTGCGGCGACATCTCCCCGGTAAACCTAACCTCCCCTCTCATCCTCGTTGACTAGATGATGATCTACAAGCTCATACGAACCTAACGACACCTTCCATTTGACCTAGGGCGCCCCCTATCCTCGCCTCCGTCGTCGACAGTGAGCACCGCCGTCTGTTTCTTCTCCGGCAACGTTACCCGGTAAGCCTAGACCGCCCCGACCCCTCTTGTTCACGCACATGACTCCGGCTCGATCTTGCGCATCTAACCGTGTTGTCTTTGCGCTTTGAGGTGAACCACAGCAACGTCTTCAACCGCGGACAGAGCCGCCCGACGCCGTCCTCTACTCCGGCGAGCAATCGCGACTGAACCAGTGCGCCCCTTGCCTCGTAAATCGCATGTTGAGCATCACCGCAACCTCCTGAGCCCGGTGAGCATGCCCTCTTTCTCTCTCGCTTCCTATATCGCCGGCACCGTCGACGACCGACCGCTCCGCCGCCAGTAGCCGCCGCAGCGCCGCTCGTCTGTGGTCGAGCACCCCACAGCCGTTCGATTTAGATCGAACGAATACGATAGATTCATTTAATCGCGAAGGGGTATGTCCTCTGGATCGCACGATCTCATTTAGATCCAACGGCTACAGAGCGTGATCCGCAGCGAAGCGGTACCGATGAATAGAATCCTGCCGCGTGTCACCTATCTGTTTAAAAACAGAATTTGAAAACAGAATTTCTTGCTAACTTCAAACCCATGTATCTTTTGATCCACACGTCCAAATTTTACAAATTTGATGTCGTTGGAATCAGCAAGACAAGCTCTAACCAACCCTGCCCTTAGTTTAGCATATAGTATCTGTTAGCTTGTTTAACCTTGCAGATTCTTTTGTGTGCTTGCTAACATTAGAAAAATCATTTAAAAATGATATTTAGGTTAAAACCTTTGCCAATTGGTTTGTTGTGACCTTGCTGACCATAGGAACCAACCCATAGTTTGGAAAGTGATTTTGGAAAAGAATAGAATGGATTAATTAGTTTAGTCCATTTCTAGCTAACTAAAACTATTTGTTTTGTTTATGAAAATGCTTTCATAAAGAAAACCTTGAGAAAATGTTTGGACCAAACCTAATGACCAAAAGCACCAAGTTTTGCAATAGCAACTCATTTGGTGAACCCTATAGACTAAAACCCTAGTAGACATATTTTTCACCACATAAAATGACCAAATAGGTGCCTTGTTTTGAAATTGGTTTTTAGGTGAAACCTTTTGCTAACAACTTTGCCACTTTGGTAAATGACCTATTTGGATCTTACAAAGTTTAGGAATCTAATAGAAACCCTTTTTGCAAATGACTTTGCCATTTTGGTAAATGACCAATTTGGAACTTACAAAGTTTAGAAGCCTAGTGAGGACCATCCCTACATTAGAACCAACCTTTGCATGCCTATGCATGACCTTGCCACTTTACAAAAATGACCATTAGGTGTACCCAAATGTCTATGACCCACTAGGAACCACTTTTGCAAACAAAGCAAAGCTTGGCATGCTTGCATGCATTTCCTTGACTTTGTTATTTTATGTGTGTTGTTTTGCTTGATTGGTAGATTGAGTTTGTGCCTTGCTTGATTGTTGTAGTGACTTGAAGAGTGTGTTTGTTGCAAGGACAAGGAGTGAACCTATACCCTCTACCAAAAAGGCAAGTGATGCTTCATATCATTATCCTATTATTTTCACTATGCATTAGTGTTTCTGCTAAAGTAAAACTTGCATGGTTTTTATTTTTGTTAAGTATAGACCTTGCTATAGGAAATCTAGTAAATGAATCCTTAGTAGGAGTTTTCCTAAGTTAAGAATCCTATTACTACCAAGCTTAGCCTAGCTAATAGAAAACTTGGGTGGGATATATATATTCACACTATGAAAAATATTCTAAGTCTGAGGACTTGTGTTTTGTTTAATAAAACAACTAAGATTAATGAAACACCTGGGTGGAAATGGAAGGAATGGTTTATGTTGAGTGGTTCACAAGGCCAGGGACTGGCTTGTGTATCTCACTTGTGGATGGCCACCCAGGAAACAAAGAGATTTGAGATGTCAAATGTTGAGAAGTTTCAAGTGCAACCACTTGGCATTATGGGCTCTGCCATGATCTTAGGATGCTGGAACTTAGTCTTTTGGACAGTGGGTGGTAGTGATTGATAGGTTGGAGCGTGTCCATTTGACTAAGGAAAGGCTACTGAAGGATCATTCTTGGGAAACCAAGACTTGTTGGGAAAGTGCACCACCTCTGCAGAGTGTAAAACCTAAGTACTTAGCCATGTCCCTGGTAAAGGACAATTTGAGCATCAAGACATGGAAACAATCAAGAATCTCATCATTCCAATTTCTAAATTAAAACTTGTGGGTGAACAAGGGTTGTGTGAAATCTTAAATCTTTGATTGGTAGATGCCTTGAGAGGATCTTCAATCATTGGTTGAGAATTTGTTTTTGCCAAGTAAATATTCAGTCTCTGATTGGTAGATGCCCTGAGTGGATCTTCAGTCTTTGATTGGTAGATGCCTTGGAATTTGTTTTTGCCAAACAAAACTTATTTTCAAATGATAGGGAAAAATCTATTTTGAGCAATGCAAAGCCTCAACTCCATTTAGCCAAATGCATATAGATGATAGACTCCACTATACTACCAAAGTATCACTTGCCAATACAATTCAAATGTATTGACCCTTGTGGCTGTAACTTATTATGTTGCAGGTTTGATTGTTTTAGTGAAGATTGATTGATTAGGATTACAAAGTCTACAACCAACATCTGCATGTGGCACTTTGAAGATGAAGGACCCATGACTATAGTTATTCCGCTGCAATGTAATGTAAATAGCCAATGAGCTATGTTTGATGTAATAAAATTATGTTATTCCTGGTTATAAAGTTGTATTATGACCTTTGTTTCTTGATATTACATCTGAACTGTGGATGCTAGCTATTGATCCAGGGACTAGCATTGTAAACACAGGGGACTCAATCTTATTTAAGGTTGAGGACGCTACAGAATGGTATCAGAGCATTGTGTTGCCTGTAGGATTTGTAACCCTAGGATTGGACAAAAACCCTTAGAAAAATAGGAGTTGTCTTATTCCAAAACTTATTTACAAAAACAATCTTGTAAACTCTTTCCTCAACCATTTTGGTTTCAACTCTACTTCTCATCTATATTCAACTTAATGAAAAGCCTACCCCATGACCCAAGACTACACCATGTGCAAAGGACTTCTTCAACACTTTCAACTCTAATGACTTCAACTTCTTCAACATCTTCAACATGTACACCAAGGACTTCAACTTGGATATCACTAAAGAATACAAGTCTTGAGTAACATTTCACTTGAAGGCTAAGGAAAAACAACTTAGAAGGAGCCATCAACATCCTTGAAGTATTTGTGACCAAGACACAAGAATTCTCCAAGGATACAAAGATCTCAATCAAGAAGAATCAACCAAGAAGGATGGAAAGATCACAAGTAAACCATGTAGATGGACCACCATATTTTAGTTAAGTCAAACCCACCAACTTATGTGGTGTAACAAAAATATTTTGTTGCCTAAGAATGTGCTTGAAACTTGTTGTTTGAGTGAAATGTTTGGTTTGTGATTGCTTGCACATTGCTTGTGTGAATTGTGATGTGTGTGAATAGAAATATCACCTTAGAAAAACCTTTTGCCTATTCTAATCCCTATCCAACCCCAAACAGATGACTTCTCCAAGAGACTCCAACATCCAGGATGATGACATCAACAACAACCAAGTTGACAACATGAAAGAGCTCATAGCAACCCAACACCAATTGAGCCAACTAACAGCTCATAGCCAACAATAGTGATAAAGACCCTACCTTGCAAAAGTTTTTGGAAGAACAATCCCAACTGATGCTTAAGGTGACTAATCAAATGATCAGCATGGAAGAAAACTATCCCAAAAGAGTGTATGACAACAAGGATGACAAGAACATTATGCTAGATGGAGCACCAGCTTGCAATATTTGTGGAGACAAGGATCATACTTCCAAAGAGCATGAAGATCAATGCCCCAATTGTGAAGAGGAACATCCAGTTGGCCAATGCCCAACATCTCAAGTTACTTGTCACCTTTGTGAAGGAAACGACCATGTACCTATCCAATGCCCCGTCTATGCCATTGTTGAACAAAGGAAACAAGAAGGATCCAAGTATGCCAAGAATGATGATGACAAAGGAAAAGGACCACTTATACCTCCAAACAAGACAACCCAATTCAAAGGATCAAAGAAGCCCAAGAAACCAAAGCAAGACATGAGCCTTGTGCAATGTCGTAAATGTAAGGAAATGGGACACAACCCCAGTGGATGCCCAGAGTCCATAAAGAATAAAAGGATGGACCAAGTAGTGTGCAACAACTGCAAAGAGCTAGGCCATTATGTAGCAGTTTGTCCACAAGAGCAACGTAAAGAACTCCAAGATATCCACTGTTTCAATTGCAAGGAACCAGGACACTATGTAAGCAATTGTCCAGAAAAGATGAAGAACAAGATGAACAAGCCAAAGGAGAAACCCAACCTTAGCCCATGAGTCAAGCATGGAAATAATGGACACAATGCAGAAGTTTTCCAAGAAAAAGCTTTCCAAGATTCCAAGCAAGCCAAGATGTAGTTTAGTTGGAAAAATTTTAAGGGTGGTAGTACCCTAGTTGTTTTGAACCTGTTTGTAACCCTAGCCTCCCCAAATCTCGGGACGAGATTTATTTTAAGGGTGGTAGCCTGTCACATCCCAAGATTTTCCAAATCTTGTAATGTGAAAATAAAATAAACAAAATAAATTTTTGTTGAAAATTAGGGTGAAAAGAAACTTTTGTTTCTAAAAGGAGACTTAAAATCCCATCTTGAACAAACTTTGGTAGAAGTTTGAATTCAAAAATTCAAATCAAGGGAAATGCATTCCTCAATGAATGTATCTGGAAATTTGAACATTTGGAAAGAAATCCAAAACCCTAAACCCTAATGGAAGGAAATCATTTTCCAAAGTATCTCCAAATCCATGGATTTGATCCATACCAAGTTGATCAACAAATTTTCACAAAGGATCAAGAAGGACCTTTGAAGTTAGTTTCACTTAAATAGGAACCAAAGACAAAATCTTGTGAATATAATAAGATAAGGAAATTGAATTTCCAAAGCTAATAAAGCCCTTACCAAAAGCCCATACCCTTTGGTGAACAAAAATCCTAAAGGGATTAAAAAGGTAAACAATTATCAAAGGAAAATAAATTGTTTTGGAAACATTGTTTTAGATATTTTAATAAAAGACTTTGGTTTCAAATGAAAAGATAAGCCAAATTAATTTTGGCCAAGCTTTTGAAATAAAATATTTTGTTTTGATAAAATGAGTAAAGGTTTATTTAAATAAAATAAAGGATCTAAATATCCAATTTTATTTAAGTAAAAGTTTTCCCATTTTAAATGAACACCAAGTATTTTATTACTACTTTGAAATCTTTTATTAAAAGGTTTTGCTTTGATTAAAATGAGTAAAGAATTATTTAAATAAAATAATAAGGATTTAAATATCCAATTTTATTTAAGTAAAAGGCTTTCCCATTTTAATTAAACACCAAAACTTATTTATTTATTTAAATAAGTTCCAAGTATTCTTTTATTTTTCAAATTAAACCTTCTGGTTTGGTTTTGAAAGTAATTGGATTTCAAATGGAAATTTTATTTAAATAAATCAAAACCCTATTTCAATAAACTAAAGATCCATTTTATTTAATTATTTAATGGATCTTAAATTAAATAAAAATAATATTTCATTTTGAGATTTGGATTATGTTGCCAAACAGAACCAAATTCAAATGAAAAGTTTGCTGTTTGAATTGATTGAGTGTTGTTTGAAATTGTGTGAATATTTGTTTGAAATTGAAAACAGAAAAGAAATAGAAAAAGGAAAAATAAAGCAGACAGAAAAAAATAGTGCAAAGGCCCAGCCCACCAAGCCATTCCAGCCCAGCTTCCCTCCCCCGAAAGAAACCTTTTCTCACTTAAAACTGCACCCACACAGAGACAGACAGCGTGGACCCACTTCCCCCTCTTCCTCTCTCGCTGACAACAGACCCCACCTTTCTCACCCACTCTCCCCGAATCGTTTTTCTGCACCGAGAAAGAAACCCGCAGAGTGAATGACCGGTGGACCCCTCCTTCCTTTCTCTTCCCACTGACCGTTGGACCCCACCATTACTGCTCATCGTCTTCAACCCCGCAGCGACCAGTTCTTCCCCCCCCGTTCTGCCGTTGATTGCTCCAGTGTAATTCGTCTTAACGCCGAGCCTTTACCTCGCCTTGATCACGCAGATGGAAACGCCTCCCTCTCCTCTATAAATCCCTCGACACCTCGGCCGCACGCCTGCACCGCCCCAATCTTTCTCTGTGCCGCCGCTACTCCGACGACCCTCCTCGCCAATTCCGGCCACACCCCGCCGCCTCTCACCTACCTCTGCACGCGAGCACGCTCACCGCATCCTAGTGCATCTTTCCTTGCCATCCATTCGCCCGCGGGAGCACCAGAACCCCGACTCCAACAAGCCCCGAGCCAGCGCCGCCGTCTGCTCCAACTGCGGCGACATCTCCCCGGTAAACCTGACCTCCCCTCTCATCCTCGTTGACTCGATGATGATCTACAAGCTCATACGAACCTAACGACACCTTCCATTTGACCTAGGGCGCCCTATCTCGCCTCGCCGTCGTGACAGTGAGCACCGCCGTCGCTTTTCTCTCCAAGAACGTTAGGTAAGCCTAGACCGCCCTGACCCCTCTTGTTCACGCACATGACTCCGGCTCGATCTTGCGCGTCTAACCGTGTTGTCTTTCCGCTTTGAGGTGAACCACAGCAACGTCTTCAACCGTGGACAGAGCCGCCCGACGCCGTCCTCTACTCCGGCGAGCAATCGCGACTGAACCAGTGCGCCCCTTGCCTCGTAAATCGCACGTTGAGCATCACCGCAACCTCCTGAGCCCGGTGAGCATGCCCTCTTTCTCTCTCGCTTCCTGTATCGCCGGCACCGTCGACGACCGACCGCTCCGCCGCCAGCAGCCGCCGCAGCGCCGCTCGTCTGTGGTCGAGCACCCCACAGCCGTTCGATTCAGATCGAACGAATACGATAGATTCATTTAATCGCGAAGGGGTATGTCCTCTGGATCGCACGATCTCATTTAGATCCAACGCTACAGCGTGATCCGCAAAAGCGGTACCGACGAATAGAATCCTGCCGCGTGTCACCTATCTGTTTAAAAACAGAATTTGAAAACAGAATTTCTTGCTAACTTCAAACCCATGTATCTTTTGATCCACACGTCCAAATTTTACAAATTTGATGTCGTTGGAATCAGCAAGACAAGCTCTAACCAACCCTGCCCTTAGTTTAGCATATAGTATCTGTTAGCTTGTTTAACCTTGCAGATTCTTTTGTGTGCTTGCTAACATTAGAAAAATCATTTAAAAATGATATTTAGGTTAAAACCTTTGCCAATTGGTTTGTTGTGACCTTACTGACCATAGGAACCAACCCATAGTTTGGAAAGTGATTTTGGAAAAGAATAGAATGGATTAATTAGTTTAGTCCATTTCTAGCTAACTAAAACTATTTGTTTTGTTTATGAAAATGCTTTCATAAAGAAAACCTTGAGAAAATGTTTGGACCAAACCTACTGACCAAAAGCACCAAGTTTTGCAATAGCAACTCATTTGGTGAACCCTATAGACTAAAACCCTAGTAGACATATTTTTCACCACATAAAATGACCAAATAGGTGCCTTGTTTTGAAATTGGTTTTTAGGTGAAACCTTTTGCTAACAACTTTGCCACTTTGGTAAATGACCTATTTGGATCTTACAAAGTTTAGGAATCTAATAGAAACCCTTTTTGCAAATGACTTTGCCATTTTGGTAAATGACCAATTTGGAACTTACAAAGTTTAGAAGCCTAGTGAGGACCATCCCTACATTAGAACCAACCTTTGCATGCCTATGCATGACCTTGCCACTTTACAAAAATGACCATTAGGTGTACCCAAATGTCTATGACCCACTAGGAACCACTTTTGCAAACAAAGCAAAGCTTGGCATGCTTGCATGCATTTCCTTGACTTTGTTATTTTATGTGTGTTGTTTTGCTTGATTGGTAGATTGAGTTTGTGCCTTGCTTGATTGTTGTAGTGACTTGAAGAGTGTGTTTGTTGCAAGGACAAGGAGTGAACCTATACCCTCTACCAAAAAGGCAAGTGATGCTTCATATCATTATCCTATTATTTTCACTATGCATTAGTGTTTCTGCTAAAGTAAAACTTGCATGGTTTTTATTTTTGTTAAGTATAGACCTTGCTATAGGAAATCTAGTAAATGAATCCTTAGTAGGAGTTTTCCTAAGTTAAGAATCCTATTACTACCAAGCTTAGCCTAGCTAATAGAAAACTTGGGTGGGATATATATTCACACTATGAAAAATATTCTAAGTCTGAGGACTTGTGTTTTGTTTAATAAAACAACTAAGATTAATGAAACACCTGGGTGGAAATGGAAGGAATGGTTTATGTTGAGTGGTTCACAAGGCCAGGGACTGGCTTGTGTATCTCACTTGTGGATGGCCACCCAGGAAACAAAGAGATTTGAGATGTCAAATGTTGAGAAGTTTCAAGTGCAACCACTTGGCATTATGGGCTCTGCCATGATCTTAGGATGCTGGAACTTAGTCTTTTGGACAGTGGGTGGTAGTGATTGATAGGTTGGAGCGCGTCCATTTGACTAAGGAAAGGCTATCAAGGATCATTCTTGGGAAACCAAGACTTGTGGGAAAGTGCACCACCTCTGCAGAGTGTAAAACCTAAGTACTTAGCCATGTCCCTGGTAAAGGACAATTTGAGCATCAAGACATGGAAACAATCAAGAATCTCATCATTCCAATTTCTAAATTAAAACTTGTGGGTGAACAAGGGTTGTGTGAAATCTTAAATCTTTGATTGGTAGATGCCTTGAGAGGATCTTCAATCATTGGTTGAGAATTTGTTTTTGCCAAGTAAATCTTCAGTCTCTGATTGGTAGATGCCCTGAGTGGATCTTCAGTCTTTGATTGGTAGATGCCTTGGAATTTGTTTTTGCCAAACAAAACTTATTTTCAAATGATAGGGAAAAATCTATTTTGAGCAATGCAAAGCCTCAACTCCATTTAGCCAAATGCATATAGATGATAGACTCCACTATACTACCAAAGTATCACTTGCCAATACAATTCAAATGTATTGACCCTTGTGGCTGTAACTTATTATGTTGCAGGTTTGATTGTTTTAGTGAAGATTGATTGATTAGGATTACAAAGTCTACAACCAACATCTGCCTGTGGCACTTTGAAGATGAAGGACCCATGACTATAGTTATTCCGCTGCAATGTAATGTAAATAGCCAATGAGCTATGTTTGATGTAATAAAATTATGTTATTCCTGGTTATAAAGTTGTATTATGACCTTTGTTTCTTGATATTACATCTGAACTGTGGATGCTAGCTATTGATCCAGGGACTAGCATTGTAAACACAGGGGACTCAATCTTATTTAAGGTTGAGGACGCTACAATAAACCACATGGATCCACTAGAGTTCATTGCATGTGTGTTCTATTCATAAACCACATGGATCCACCAGATGCCATTTCATGTGTGTTCTTTTCATAAACCACATGGATCCACTAGAGTTCATTGCATGTGTGTTCTTTTCATAAACCAGAAGGATCCACTAGGGTTCATTGAATGTGTGTTCTTTTCATAAACCACATGGATCCACTAGATGTCATTGCATGTGTGATCTATTACTAAACAACATGGATCCACTAGATGCCATTGCATGTGTGTTCATTTCATAAACCACATGGATCCACTAGAGTTCATTGCATGTGTGTTATTTTCATAAACCACATGGATCTGCCATTGCATGTGTGTTCTATTCCTAAACCACATCGATCCACTAGATGCCATTGCATTTTTGTTCATTTCATAAACCACATGGATCCAATAGATGCCATTGCATGTGTGTTCATTTCATAAACCACATGGATCCACTAGAGTTCATTGCATGTGTGTTCTTTTCATAAACCACATGGATGCCATAGATGCCATTGCATGTGTGTTCTTTTCATAAACCACATGGATCCACTATAGTTCCTTACACGTGTGTGTGTGTATGTGTATCATCATGTTTTGGAAAAGAACACATGTAGTGATGCCACTCCAGCATTTGTGTTCTTTTCATAAACCACATGGGTCCACTAAATGTCATTGCATGTGTGTTCTATTCATAAACCACATGGATCTACTAGATGCCTTTGAATGTGTGTTATTTTCATAAACCACATGCATCCACTAGAGTTCATTGCATGTGTGTTATTTCAATAAACCACATGTATACACTTGATGCCATTGCATGTGTGTTCCTTTAATAAACCACATGCATCCACTAGAGTTCATTGCATATGTGTTCTTTTCATAAACCACATGGCTCCACTAGATGGCATTGCATGTGTGTTCTTTTCATAAACCACATGGATCCACTAGAGCTCATTGCATGTGTGTTCTTTTCATAAACCAAGGATCCACTAGATGTCATTGCATGTGTGCTATATTCCTAAACCACATGGATCCATTAGATACCATTGCATCTGTGTTCTTTTCATAAACCACATGGACCCACTGGAGTTCATTGCATGTGTGTTCTATACATAAACCACATGGATACACTAGATGCCATGTGTGTTCTTTTCATAAACCACATGGATCCACTAGATGCCATTGAATGTGTGTTCTTTTCATAAACCACATGGATCCACTAGAGTTCATTGCATGTGTGTTCTTTTAATAAACCACAGGGATCCACTAGAGTTCATTGGATGTGTGTTCTTTTCATAAACCACAAGGATCCACTAGGGTTCATTGAATGTGTGTTCTTTTCATAAACCACATGGATCCATTAGATATCATTGCATGTGTGTTCTATTCCTAAACCACATCGATCCACTAGATGCCATTGCATTTGTCTTCATTTCATAAACCACATGGATCCACTAGAGTTCATTGCATGTGTGTTCTTTTCATAAACCACATGGATGCCATATATGCCATTGCATGTGTGTTCTTTTCATAAACCACATGGATCCACTAGAGTTCATTGCATGTGTGTTCTATTCATAAACCACATGGATCCACCAGATGCCATTGCATGTGTGTTCATTTCATAAACCACATGGATCCACTAGAGTTCATTGCATGTGTGTTCTATTCATAAACCAAATGGATGCCATAGATGCCATTGCATGTGTGTTCTTTTCATAAACCACATGGATCCACTATAGTTCCTTACACGTGTGTGTATATTAGTGTGCATCATTGCGGTTTTGGAAAAGAACACATGTAGTGATGCCACTCCAGCATTTGTGTTATTTTCATAAACCACATGGGTCCACTAAATGTCATTGCATGTGTGTTCTATTCATAAACCACATGGATCTACTAGATGCCTTTACATGTGTGTTATTTTCATAAACCACATGCATCCACTAGAGTTCATTGCATGTGTATTCTATTCATAAACCACATGGATCCACCAGATGCCATTGCATGTGTGTTCTTTTCATAAACCACATGGATCCACTAGAGTTCATTGCATGTGTGTTCTTTTCATAAACCACCAGGATCCACTAGGGTTCATTGAATGTGTGTTCTTTTCATAAACCACATGGATCCACTATATATCATTGCATGTGTGTTCTATTCCTAAACCACATCGATCCACTAGATGCCATTGCATTTGTGTTCATTTCATAAACCACATGGATCCACTAGAGTTCATTGCATGTGTGCTCTTTTCATAAACCACATGGATGCCATAGATGCCATTGCATGTGTGTTCTTTTCATAAACCACATGGATCCACTAGAGTTCATTGCATGTGTGTTCTATTCATAAACCACATGGATCCACCAGATGCCATTGCATGTGTGTTCTTTTCATAAACCACATGGATCCACTAGAGTTCATTGCATGTGTGTTCTTTTCATAAACCAGAAGGATCCACTAGGGTTCATTGAATGTGTGTTCTTTTCATACACCACGTGGATCCACTAGATGCCATTGCATGTGTGATCTATTACTAAACCATATGGATCCACTAGATGCCATTGCATGTGTGTTCATTTAATAAACCACATGGATCCACTAGAGTTCATTGCATGTGTGTTATTTTCATAAACCACATGGATCCCATAGATGCCATTGCATGTGTGTTCTATTCCTAAACCACATCGATCCACTAAATGCCATTGCATTTGTGTTCATTTCATAAACCACAGGGATCCACTAGAGTTCATTGCATGTGTGTTCTTTTCATAAACCACAAGGATCCACTAGGGTTCATTGAATGTGTGTTCTTTTCATAAACCACATGGATCCACTAGATATCATTGCATGTGTGTTCTATTCCTAAACCACATCGATCCACTAGATGCCATTGCATTTGTGTTCATTTCATAAACCACATGGATCCACTAGAGTTAATTGCATGTGTGTTCTTTTCATAAACCACATGGATGCCGTAGATACCATTGCATGTGTGTTCTTTTCATAAACCACATGGATCCACTAGAGTTCATTGCATGTGTGTTCTATTCATAAACCACATGGATCCACCAGATGCCATTGCATGTGTGTTCTTTTCATAAACCACATGGATCCACTAGATTTCATTGCATGTGTGTTCTTTTCATAAACCAGAAGGATCCACTAGGGTTCATTGAATGTGTGTTCTTTTCATAAACCACATGGATCCACTAGATGTCATTGCATGTTCGATCTATTACTAAACCACATGGATCCACTAGATGCCATTGCATGTGTGTTCATTTCATAAACCACATGGATCCACTAGAGTTCATTGCATGTGTGTTATTTTCATAAACCACATGGATCTCATAGATGCCATTGCATGTGTGTTATATTCCTAAACCACATCGATCCACCAGATGCCATTGCATTTCTGTTCATTTCATAAACCACATGGATCCACTAGATGCCATTGCATGTGTGTTCATTTCATAAACGACATGGATCCACTAGAGTTCATTTCATGTGTGTTCTTTTCATAAACGACATGGATGCCATAGATGCCATTGCATGTGTGTTCTTTTCATAAACCACATGGATCCACTATAGTTCCTTACACGTGTGTGTGTGTGTATTAGTGTGCATCATTGCGGTTTTGGAAAAGAACACATGTAGTGATGCCACTCCAGCATTTGTGTTCTTTTCATAAACCACATGGGTCCACTAAATGTCATTGCATGTGTGTTCTATTCATAAACCACATGGATCTACTAGATGCCTTTGCATGTGTGTTATTTTCATAAACCACATGCATCCAATAGAGTTCATTGCATCTGTGTTCTTTCGATAAACCACATGTATACACTAGATGCCATTGCATGTGTGTTCTATTCCTAAACCACATCGATCTACTAGATGCCATTGCATTTTTGTTCATTTCATAAACCACGTGGATCCACTAGATGTCATTACATGTGCGTTCTATTCCTAAACCACATGGATATACTAGATGCCATTGAATGTGTGTTATTTTCATAAACCACATGCATCCACTAGAGTTCATTGCATATGTGTTCTTTTCATAAACCACATGGATCCACTAGAGCTCATTGCATGTGTGTTCTTTTCATAAACCAAGGATCCACTAGATGTCATTGCATGTGTGTTATATTCCTAAACCACATGGATCCATTAGATACCATTGCATCTGCGTTCTTTTCATAAACCACATGGATCCACTGGAGTTCATTGCATGTGTGTTCTATACATAAACCACATGGATAGACTAGATGCCATGTGTGTTCTTTTCATAAACCACATGGATCCACTAGAGGTCATTTCATGTGTTTTCTTTTCATAAACTAGATGAATCCACTACGGTTCATTGCATGTGTGTTCTTTTCATAAACCACAGAGATCCACTAGATGTCATTTCATGTGTCTTCTATTCCTAAACCACATGGATCCACTAGATGCCATTGAATGTGTGTTCTTTTCATAAACCACATGGATCCACTAGAGTTCATTGCATGTGTATTCTATTCATAAACCACATGGATCCACCAGATGCCATTGCATGTGTGTTCTTTTCATAAACCACATGGATCCACTAGAGTTCATTGCATGTGTGTTCTTTTCATAAACCACAAGGATCCACTAGGGTTCATTGAATGTGTGTTCTTTTCATAAACCACATGGATCCACTAGATATCATTGCATGTGTGTTCTATTCTGAAACCACATCGATCCACTAGATGCCATTGCATTTGTGTTCATTTCATAAACCACATTGATCCACTAGAGTTCATTGCATGTGTGTTCTTTTCATAAACCACATGGATGCCATAGATTCCATTGCATGTGTGTTCTTTTAATAAACCACATGGATCCACTAGAGTTCATTGCATGTGTGTTCTATTCATAAACCACATGGATCCACCAGATGCCATTGCATGTGTGTTCTTTTCATAAACCACATGGATCCACTAGAGTTCATTGCATGTGTGTTCTTTTCATAAACCAGAAGGATCCACTAGGGTTCATTGAATGTGTGTTCTTTTCATAAACCACATGGATCCACTAGATGTCATTGCACGTGTGATCTATTACTAAACCACATGGATCCACTAGATGCCATTGCATGTGTGTTCATTTAATAAACCACATGGATCCACTAGAGTTCATTGCATGTGTGTTATTTTCATAAACCACATGGATGCCATAGATGCCATTGCATGTGTGTTCTTTTCATAAACCACATGGATCCACTAGAGTTCATTGCATGTGTGTTCTATTCATAAACCACATGGATCCACCAGATGCCATTGCATGTGTGTTCTTTTCATAAACCACATGGATCCACTAGAGTTCATTGCATGTGTGTTCTTTTCATAAACCAGAAGGATCCACTAGGGTTCATTGAATGTGTGTTCTTTTCATACACCACGTGGATCCACTAGATGCCATTGCATGTGTGATCTATTACTAAACCACATGGATCCACTAGATGCCATTGCATGTGTGTTCATTTAATAAACCACATGGATGCACTAGAGTTCATTGCATGTGTGTTATTTACATAAACCACATGGATCCCATAGATGCCATTGCATGTGTGTTCTATTCCTAAACCACATCGATCCACTAAATGCCATTGCATTTGTGTTCATTTCATAAACCACAGGGATCCACTAGAGTTCATTGAATGTGTGTTCTTTTCATAAACCACATGGATCCACTAGATATCATTGCATGTGTGTTCTATTCCTAAACCACATCGATCCACTAGATGCCATTGCATTTGTGTTCATTTCATAAACCACATGGATCCACTAGAGTTAATTGCATGTGTGTTCTTTTCATAAACCACATGGATGCCGTAGATGCCATTGCATGTGTGTTCTTTTCATAAACCACATGGATCCACTAGAGTTCATTGCATGTGTGTTCTATTCATAAACCACATGGATCCACCAGATGCCATTGCATGTGTGTTCTTTTCATAAACCACATGGATCCACTAGATTTCATTGCATGTGTGTTCTTTTCATAAACCAGAAGGATCCACTAGGGTTCATTCAATGTGTGTTCTTTTCATAAACCACATGGATCCACTAGATGTCATTGCATGTTCGATCTATTACTAAACCACATGGATCCACTAGATGCCATTGCATGTGTGTTCATTTCATAAACCACATGGATCCACTAGAGTTCATTGCATGTGTGTTATTTTCATAAACCACATGGATCTCATAGATGCCATTGCATGTGTGTTATATTCCTAAACCACATTGATCCACTAGATGCCATTGCATTTCTGTTCATTTCATAAACCACATGGATCCACTAGATGCCATTGCATGTGTGTTCATTTCATAAACGACATGGATCCACTAGAGTTCATTTCGTGTGTGTTCTTTTCATAAACGACATGGATGCCATAGATGCCATTGCATGTGTGTTCTTTTCATAAACCACATGGATCCACTATAGTTCCTTACACGTGTGTGTGTGTATTAGTGTGCATCATTGCGGTTTTGGAAAAGAACACATGTAGTGATGCCACTCCAGCATTTGTGTTCTTTTCATAAACCACATGGGTCCACTAAATGTCATTGCATGTGTGTTCTATTCATAAACCACATGGATCTACTAGATGCCTTTGCATGTGTGTTATTTTCATAAACCACATGCATCCAATAGAGTTCATTGCATCTGTGTTCTTTCGATAAACCACATGTATACACTAGATGCCATTGCATGTGTGTTCTATTCCTAAACCACATCGATCTACTAGATGCCATTGCATTTTTGTTCATTTCATAAACCACATGGATCCACTAGATGTCATTACATGTGCGTTCTATTCCTAAACCACATGGATATACTAGATGCCATTGAATGTGTGTTATTTTCATAAACCACATGCATCCACTAGAGTTCATTGCATATGTGTTCTTTTCATAAACCACATGGATCCACTAGAGCTCATTGCATGTGTGTTCTTTTCATAAACCAAGGATCCACTAGATGTCATTGCATGTGTGTTATATTCCTAAACCACATGGATCCATTAGATACCATTGCATCTGCGTTCTTTTCATAAACCACATGGATCCACTGGAGTTCATTGCATGTGTGTTCTATACATAAACCACATGGATACACTAGATGCCATGTGTGTTCTTTTCATAAACCACATGGATCCACTAGAGGTCATTTCATGTGTTTTCTTTTCATAAACTAGATGAATCCACTACGGTTCATTGCATGTGTGTTCTTTTCATAAACCACAGAGATCCACTAGATGTCATTTCATGTGTCTTCTATTCCAAAACCACATGGATCCACTAGATGCCATTGAATGTGTGTTCTTTTCATAAACCACATGGATCCACTAGAGTTCATTGCATGTGTATTCTATTCATAAACCACATGGATCCACCAGATGCCATTGCATGTGTGTTCTTTTCATAAACCACATGGATCCACTAGAGTTCATTGCATGTGTGTTCTTTTCATAAACCACAAGGATCCACTAGGGTTCATTGAATGTGTGTTCTTTTCATAAACCACATGGATCCACTAGATATCATTGCATGTGTGTTCTATTCTGAAACCACATCGATCCACTAGATGCCATTGCATTTGTGTCCATTTCATAAACCACATGGATCCACTAGAGTTCATTGCATGTGTGTTCTTTTCATAAACCACATGGATGCCATAGATTCCATTGCATGTGTGTTCTTTTAATAAACCACATGGATCCACTAGAGTTCATTGCATGTGTGTTCTATTCATAAAGCACATGGATCCACCAGATGCCATTGCATGTGTGTTCTTTTCATAAACCACATGGATCCACTAGAGTTCATTGCATGTGTGTTCTTTTCATAAACCAGAAGGATCCACTAGGGTTCATTGAATGTGTGTTATTTTCATAAACCACATGGATCCACTAGATGTCATTGCACGTGTGATCTATTACTAAACCACATGGATCCACTAGATGCCATTGCATGTGTGTTCATTTAATAAACCACATGGATCCACTAGAGTTCATTGCATGTGTGTTATTTTCATAAACCACATGGATCCCATAGATGCCATTGCATGTGTGTTCTATTCCTAAACCACATTGATCCACTAAATGCCATTGCATTTGTGTCCATTTCATAAACCACAGGGATCCACTAGAGTTTATTGCATGTGTGTTCTTTTCATAAACCACAAGGATCCACTAGGGTTCATTGAATGTGTGTTCTTTTCATAAACCACATGGATCCACTAGATATCATTGCATGTGTGTTCTATTCCTAAACCACATCGATCCACTAGATGCCATTGCATTTGTGTTCATTTCATAAACCACATGGATCCACTAGAGTTCATTGCATGTGTGTTCTTTTCATAAACCACATGGATGCCATAGATGCCATTGCATGTGTGTTCTTTTCATAAACCACATGGATCCACTATAGTTCATTGCATGTGTGTTCTATTCATAAACCACATGGATCCACCAGATGCCATTGCATGTGTGTTCTTTTCATAAACCACATGGATCCACTAGAGTTCATTGCATGTGTGTTCTTTTCATAAACCAGAAGGATCCACTAGGGTTCATTGAATGTGTGTTCTTTTCATAAACCACATGGATCCACTAGATGTCATTGCATGTGTGATCTATTACTAAACAACATGGATCCACTAGATGCCATTGCATGTGTGTTCATTTCATAAACCACATGGATCCAGTAGAGTTCATTGCATGTGTGTTATTTTCATAAACCACATGGATCCCATAGATGCCATTGCATGTGTGTTCTATTCCTAAACCACATCGATCCACTAGATGCCATTGCATTTTTGTTCATTTCATAAACCACATGGATCCACTAGATGCCATTGCATGTGTGTTCATTTCATAAACCACATGGATCCACTAGATGCCATTGCATGTGTGTTCATTTCATAAACCACATGGATCCACTAGAGTTCATTGCATGTGTGTTCTTTTCATAAACCACATGGATGCCATAGATGCCATTGCATGTGTGTTCTTTTCATAAACCACATGGCTCCACTAGATGGCATTGCATGTGTGTTCTTTTCATAAACCACATGGATCCACTAGAGCTCATTGCATGTGTGTTCTTTTCATAAACCAAGGATCCACTAGATGTCATTGCATCTGTGTTCTTTTCATAAACCACATGGATCCACTAGAGTTCATTGCATGTGTGTTATTTTCATAAACCACATGGATCTCATAGATGCCATTGCATGTGTGTTATATTCCTAAAACACATCGATCCACTAGATGCCATTGCATTTCTGTTCATTTCATAAACCACATGGATCCACTAGATGCCATTGCATGTGTGTTCATTTCATAAACCACATGGATCCACTAGATGTCATTTCATGTGTCTTCTTTTCATAAACGACATGGATGCCATAGATGCCATTGCATGTGTGTTCTTTTCATAAACCACATGGATCCACTATAGTTCCTTGCATGTGTATTCTATTCATAAACCACATGGATCCACCAGATGCCATTGCATGTGTGTTCTTTTCATAAACCACAGGGATCCACTAGAGTTCATTGCATGTGTGTTCTTTTCATAAACCACAAGGATCCACTAGGGTTCATTGATGTAAGATCCCTCCTTATTAAAGGAAAAGATCCCTGTGATTGCAATGCTAGTCCCTGGATCATTGCTAGCATCCACAGTTTAAGATGAAGTACACAGATACAAAGGTCGTTTATTACAGTCATTCCAGAGATAAAACATAGTCTTTTACAACTCATGGCCAAAGGCCTAGTACAAGAGTTTATGGAATATGTAAATAAACATAAGTCTTCATCTTCATGTGCCACAGGCAAGCATGTTGAGTGTAGACTCATGACTCCTATTCATCATCAGAGTAACCTGCAACATCATAAGTTACAGCCATAGAGGGTCAATACTTTGGAATAGTATTGGCAAGTGATACCTTAGTATATATTTAAGTGGACTATAAGGCTATATGCATTTGGCTGGTGGAGCTTAGGCTTGCATTGCTCAAAATAGATTTTTCCTTAACTTTTTGAAAACACTAAGTTTTTGCTTGACAAAGTCCATCCCAAGGTATCTACCAATCAGAGACTGAAGATCCACTCAGGGCATCTACCAATCAAAGACTGAAGATCCTTTAACCCTTGTTCACCCACAAGTTTTATTTAGAAATTGGAGTGATGAGATTCTTGAAGTTTCCATGTCTTGATGCTCAAATTGTCCTTTACTGGGACATGGCTAAGTACTTAGGTTTTACACTCTGCAGAGGTGGTGCACTTTCCCCACAAGCCTTGGTTTCCCAAGACATGATCCTTCAAGAGCCTTTCCTTAGTCAAATGGACGCTCCAACCTATCAACCCATCTACCACCCACTGTCCAAGAGACTAAGTTCCAAAGATCCTAAGATCATGGCAGAGCCCATATTACCAAGTGGTTGCACTTGAAGCTTCTCAACATTTGACAACTCAAATCTCTTTGTTCCTGGGTGGCCATCCACAAGTGAGATACACAAGGTTCACCAGTACCCCTGGCCTTGTGTAACCACTCAACATATCCCATTCTTTCCATTCCACCTGTGTGATTCATTAACTTAGTTGTTTTGTTAAATAAAAACAAGTCCTTAGACTTGGAATAATTTTTCCATAGTGTGAATATATAAACCACCTTGTTTTCTAGTAGCTAGGCTAGGCATGATAGTAATAGGAATCTTGACTTAGGTAATTTTCACTAAGGTTTTACCTAATAGGTTTTCCCAAAGCTTAGCTTGTACTTAGCAAAAATTCATGCAAGTCCTATACTTAGAAAAATAATACTAATGCATATATAAAATATAGGAATGGAATATTCATGATGATATCACTTGCCTTGGTAGTGTGGAGAGTAGCACTCGTCACAAACACAATCACTAGCAAAATCTACACACAAAGTTGTAGACACAATTACACACAAATGTATACAAACAAGAAATAGTATGAATGCATGCATGCATGAATCTACCAAGTGATGATTTTGAAAACTCAACCAAGCAAGTGCATGAATACAAAACTAAACAAGTCACAAAATAGCCAAGACAACTTAAATAACCCTAAAACAAAATACTAAACTAAATCTATACTTAAAAGGCCTCAAACAAGTTTCTGTAATTTAAGCCAAACTAATGGTTACTATATGCTAAAAAAAAGGATAGGTAGAAAGGTCTTGTTTTTCTGAATCCAACGGTATAAAGTTTGCAAAATTCTAACGTGGAATTCAAAAGATATTGGCATTTGAAATCTGGATCAAAATCTGTTTTAAATTCTATTATCAGATCAGTAACTAGCCACGCGTCATGATCTTATTCGCCTGCATCGCTCAAGATCGGATCGAGCTCCACCGCCAGAGGATCTAAATGAAATCTGGCGGCTCGATCGCGCATCGCTTCGGGTTAAGTGATCTATCGAGGCGTCGATCCAGATCTAACGGCTACTACCGCTCGCCACAGATGGGCGACGCTGCATGGTATACCGGCGGCGAATCGGTCCGACGACGCTGCCGACGATGCAGGAGGTAAGTGAGATCGAGGAGTAGCTCACCGGCTCAGGAGGTCACGGCGAAGCTTGTCGCACTCGCGTTGGTCAAGGGCGCCGCACGGCCGTGATTGCTCACCGGAGTTTGTGGCGCGCTGGCCGGGTGGTCGTCGTGGACGTCGCTGTGGGTCACCCCAAGGCAGGGCGAGGACACGGTTAGATTCACAGAGTCGAGGCGAAGTAGTGAGCATGAACGGGAAGGCAAGGGGCGGTCTGTACCTACCGGGAAAACTCGTCGGAGTTGATGTCGCCGTCGGTGCTCGCGGTGTCAGGTGGAACCGGTGACCTTGGGCAAGACAGATGACTAGTGAGGTCAGGCGATGCGCAAAGACATGCTGAGTCAGATTGCAAGAACGAGAGGCAGAGGGGGACACTAGGCTCACCGGAATCGATCGCCGGAGAGGCTCTGTCCGCGGCGGTGCAAAGTTGATTGAGGACAGCCTGGTGGCGGAGCGAGCGAGGTGTTTGGGGAAAAATGATCGCGAGGCAGAGGGGGTCTTATAGCCAGATGCTCGACAGGGAACGTCCACGATTAATGCCCAATTACTCCCGCATCATCAAGGCAACGGTCGGGCGGAGATCGTGGCGCGAGACAGGGAAGACGATGCTGACGTGGAGAAGGCCCGCATGTCAGCGAGGAGCGCGGAGTGGGCTGTCGGCCGTCTGCTCAAGGTGGTGCTCACGCTGTGAGAAGAAAAGGAGGTCCCGGGTGGGCTTGTTGGCTTCATCCGGCCAGATTCTGGCCGCGCGGCCTTTTTCTTTTGCTTAAGCTTTTTTCTTTTTCTAATTCCATTTTCTGAATAGAATTTGATATGAATTCAAATCCTTTTGAATTCAAACTTCTTTGGGGATTTTTGCAGGGTTCTGTGGGTTCAAAATGCGTCAGATGACCATGTGGTTACTAGCAGGACTTGGTCAAGCTTGGGTCTTTGAAATAAACAGAGACTTTGTCTCTTTGTCTCTAGTTGCAAATATTTGGAATAGGGTTTAGAAAATATTTTAAATTGAAGTCTTGGGTTTAAATGTTACTCCTATTCTTTCCAACCATGGTGGCAAGCAAACAAGATCATGAACAATCAAATCCCAAAGGGTGTTGGCCAATTGAGACAATTTGCCCACATGAAATCATAGCTCAAACTTCGCTCCAAATGATTTTTGAGAAAACCCTATATGAATGAATGATGCAAGAATGAAATGAATGAGTTTTTGAAACATGATTTTGGGATGTTACAAATCTAACCCTTAAAATGAATCTTCTCGAGATTCGGATTGGCTAGCAAATAGGTGAGGGTGGTCTTTCCGAAGATCATCTTCTCTTTCCCATGTTGCTTCTTCTTCGGAATGATGATTCCATTGTACTTTGCAAAACTTGATAGTCTTTGTTCTTGTGACTCTTTCTGTGGTCTCAAGAATCTTGACAGGCTTTTCTTCATAGGTGAGATCACTTTCTAGTTGAACTTCTTCCAAAGATATGGTATCTTTCAAAGATGTTTCTTCCATTTCTAGGTGACATTTCTTGAGCTGGCTCACATGAAAACATTATGGACTGCTAGTAAAGATGTCGGCAGCTCGATTTCATATGCAGCTTCTCCTTGCGACTTAAAATATTGAATGGTCCCACATATCTTGGTGCTAACTTTCCTTTGACTCCAAATCTTTTACTCCTAAGTGGTGATACTCTAAGATAAGCTCTATCCCCAACTTCGTAAGTGACTTCTCTACGCTTAGCATCTCGTAGCTTTTCTGTCTAGACTGTGCTATCTTCAACTGTCTCTAACCAATTTGACCTTTTCTTGGCGCCTTTGATAAGGTCTGGTCCAAACAAACTTCTTTCTCCCACACCATTCCATAGCAATGGGTGGTACACTTTCTTCCGTATAGAAACTCAAATGGTGCCATCCCAATACTAGATTGGTGATTTGTTGTAAGAGAACTCAAGGTAAGGCGACTTTCATCCCAACTTGCTCCATAGTCCAGGGCACATGCCCTCAACATGTCTTCAAGAATTTGATTAGTCCTTTCGCTTGTCCATCGCTTTGAGGATGAAAAGCAAGGCTGAATTCCAACCTCGCTCCTAGAGATTCATGAAGTGTCTCCAAAAGTGAGAAGTGAACTGAGTTCCTCTATCGACACAATACTCTTAGGTACACCGTGGAGGCATACAATTCTGCTCATGTAGATTTTGGCTAACTTTGCACCGGTATAAGTTGTCTTTACGGGTATAAAATGAGCCACTTTAGTTAGGCGATCTACTATTACCCATATGGAATCATACCGACCTGGTCCTTGGTAATCCGTAATGAAGTCCATACCAATATTTTCCCACTTCCATTCAGGAATAGGCATTGGTTGAAGCAAACCCGCTGGTTTCGATGTTCGCTTTCACTCTACTACACACATCACACAAAGCAATGTGTTCATGATGTCCCTTTTAAGATTGTTCCACCAAAATCTTTCTTTCATATCCATATACATTTTGGTGTTTCCGTGAATAGAATACGGAGAGTTATGGGCTTCTTGCGTAATCAGTTTCCGATTTCGGATCTTGTGGAACACAAATACGCTTTCTCGTGCCATAAAGTACCTTGTTCGTCCATATGGAAACTTTTAGCTTTCCCTTGGCTAATCCTTTCCTTAATCTCTTCGATTTCTTTATCCGCCTTTTGGGCTTCTTTAATCTTATCCAACAGAGTGGGTTGAACATCCAAAGACATGAGATGTCCTTCCGCACAATCTCCAACCTGAGTTCCTTGAATTGCTTACACAAATCATCGTGCAATTCACCTTGGTAAGACCATTTACAAACGCTTACGACTTAGAGCATCTGCTACTACATTTGCTTTACCGGGTGGTATTGCAAATTCAAGTCATAATCCTTGATAAGTTCTAGCCATCTTCTTTGTCTCATATTGATCTCCTTCGTGAAGATATATTTCAAACTCTTATGGTCGGTGAACACTTCACAACGCTTTTCCCAAAAGGTAATGTCTCCATGTTTTGAGTGCATGGACAACATGCTAACTCTAAATCATGAGTAGGATAATTTACTTCATGAGTTTTGAGTTGTCTCGAGGCATAAGCCACAACTTTTCCGCCTTTGCATAAGTACGGCTCCTAATCCTTGATGCGAAGCATCACAATACACTTGGAAATCCTTTTCCAAATCTGGTAGGCACAGAATCGGTGTCGACACAAGTCTCTTCTTTAATTCTTGAAAGCTGAGTTCACATCCTTTACCAAGCAAATTTCTTATCTTTCTTTAACAATTCCGTCATTGGTTTAGCAACCTTAGAAAAATTTTCAATGAACCTTCTGTAGTAACCTCGCTAACCCAAGGAAACTACGCACTTTTTACATTCTTAGGAGATTCCTATTCATTACGGCTGAAACCTTAGCAGGATCAATCGCTACACCATCCTTTGTCATAACATGACCAAGAAATCCAACTTCCTCTAACCAAAACTCACACTTGCTGAACTTGGCATAAAGTTTATGTTCCCTTAGTTTCTCAAGTATCAAGCGTAGATGTCTTTCATGTTCTTCCTTGCTCTTAGAGTAGACTAAGATGTCATCGATGAAAACGACAACGAACTTGTCGAGAAATTCCATGAACACTTTGTTCATCATATTCATGAAGTATGTCGAGCGTTGGTTAATCCAAAAGGCATCACAGTGTACTCATACAATCCATACCTTGTGGTAAATGCTGTTTTAGGTATGTCTTGCTCTCTTATCTTGAGTTGAAAATAGCCGACCAAGGTCAATCTTTGAGAACACACAAGCTCCTTCTAGCTGATCAAACAAGTCATTGATTCTTGGCAAAGGATATTTGTTCATGATGGTTACCTCGTTGAGAGAACGGTAATCTATGCATAATCTTTGAGTTCTATCTCTTTTCACGAACAAAACTGGAGCTCCCCAAGATGAAGAACTTGGCTGGATGAATCCTTTCTCGCAATTGTTCTCCAAGTTGTTTCTTGAGTTCTTTAAGTTCACAACCGACATTTTATAAGGCCTTTTGCCCTTGGTCCAACTGGTACCAATTCTATTATAAATTCCACATCTCTATCTGGTGGCATTCTGGTAACTCTTCCGGAACACATCCGGATACTCACACACAATTGGCACATCGTCCAAGCTAACCCCTTAAGAGAATTCAGCTTACTCCCTTTAGATTTAAAATTGGACTTAAATGTTATCCTCTTACTGCGGGGTTGTGAGTGAAATTGTGCGATTTGCACAATCTAGTACTCCTCATACTTAGCCACCCAATCCATTCCCAAAATTACATCCAATCCTTGGGAATTTAGGATTATTAGGTTTATCGAAACTTATGTTTTCCGATCTCTATGACTAGATCCCGCATCCAAGACTCACTATCATATCCCTCCCGAGAGCTAACTTTATCGGACACCCAATGTTTTCAAATGCAAACCCATTTCTTTCGGCAAATGCTTTAGATATGAATGAATGAGATGCACCAAAGGTCAAAGAGTACAAATGCTGAGATGGAATTGAGTCTGAACTTACCAAAGAACGCAAGATCAGGTTTTCATAGACTTCCTCCACATTGATGTGGTTAACCTGTCCTTTCCGAAAAGGATTGGGTTTGTTAGGTCCTTCAACGTTCTTCTCGGGGCACTCATTAGCATAATGCCCCATTTTCTTGCATTTGAAGCATTCAACCCGATCGTTGTCCTTCTTAGGTTGACTTCCACTTCCACTTCCACTTCCACTATGGTGGCTCTTATATCCACTCTTGTGGTTCTTGTACTTATCATTGTCATGGATGATGATGCTTGTTGTCATGACGGGTTGTGGTTGTGGTGCTTGTTAAACTTCCCATGCTTGTGGGATCCCGAATGACACTATCATCATAGTGAGATCGCTTATGATACGATCCCAGCTATGCTTGTCGGAGTGTTTCCTCTTTCTACTCTCAACTTGCTTCATTTTATTCTCCACAATAACAGCCTTTGTCACACAAATGACCGATAAGTTGGAACATATGCCACGCATACTGCAGATTTAGCTCATCATTCAAGCCTTCTAGAAACTTTTCCTTCCTTTTGGCATCCGTGTCAACCTCATCCGGTGCATAGCGCCAGATTGTTGAACTCTTCGATGTATTCAGCCACTGTGGTGGCGCTGTTTCAGTTGTGAAATTCCTTCTTTTTCGTGCTCATCATACCGGTGAGATATGAGTGGTACGAAATCCATCTTCAAAGATAGCCCAAGTTACCTCATCAATAGGCGTGGTAACTGAAGTTGTCCCACCATGCGCGCTGGTCCTTCCAACAGATGTGCTGCAAAACCTGACCTTTTCAGCATCCGTGCATCCTACGGTCACTAAGTCTTTGTTCACAGAACGAGCCAATCATTGGCCACCATGGGATCACCGTTCTGAAAACTTAGTCGGCCTCGTGACGCAGAAATCTGGTGAGCATATCAAAACCGGAGGGTTGTTGTTGTTATTGTTGTTATTGTTGTTGTTGTTGTTGTTGTTGTTGTTCGGTTCGATGAACGTCGTCATCATTTGCATAAGTCGTGTTTGCGCATTCATCATTTGTTGCATTTCCGGGTAATGTTGGGGTTGGGGTTGGTGTTTGCGCGACGGGGAGGCATCTGTGGTTTATTCATATAGAGATAAGAATGAGATACCCTTACATGATTTATGCACAATACATTACACAAGCAAACACATAGCAAGCAACACGAGGATAAAAGCTAAACAACAAGATACAAACACAAGCGGCAAGCCATCCACATGTCGGATGGTCCAACAATAAGTTCATAAATAACAAGTGCGGTAAATAAAGATAACTGAGTAGTCAAATCTACTGCCGGCATCAATCTCCTCCTCGACAAAGGTAAGACCATGCTTCCATTGCGGTCTTGTTCTCCTCGATGGTAGTGGTCAAAGAGTCGATCTTGGCCTTGAGAGCCCTCTTCCGGGAACGAAGCCTCAATCACAGCTTTGCTGCTCTAACTCAAGTCCTTGACTGCAGTTCCTCGGTCATATCACGAATCCTCTTGTTCCTATCCTGGACACGCTTCTCTTGACTCTTGAACTTACGGTCTTAGGTCTCAACTTCGCCTCCATCTCCTTGACTATCTCGCCCCGCCGCCAAGAGCTTGTCCTTCTCGAAGTTGCACTGAGCTCGTCATTACTAAGCATGACGTTGGTCCTATCGGTATCCACGCGCCTAATAAGAGTCTCTAAGTCCCGGAGGTACAGCGATCGGCTCTGCTGTGACCCTTGAGTCGTCCTCAAAGTCAATGGACTCTCCGTCATCATCTCGCCTTCCGAAGGCGTGGAAGTGAGTGCCTCTAACCTGTCGGGAGTGACGTCCTAACAGTCGTCCTATCAGATCCTGCATGACAACCTCCATGCCTCTCTCCCTGTCATCGTGCATAAGCTTGAAGATGATGGCCTCCGTAGTAGGCTCACTCAAGGCCCCGGCTGGTTCACCTTGAAGCCCCAAAGGTCCTTCCTCTCAAACTTGGTGAGTGGGTGCACCGTAATGATAGGAAGAGGGAGATCGAGTAAAGTAGTAAGCTCTACGATACGAGGACCAAAACGGGTAACTGAACTCCTCAACAAAGGCTTGATGGCAATAGGCATCTATTTAAGATTGAAAAAGTTAGAACAACACAATTTAAGATAAACAAGACAAACATTCAAACACATTCTTGAGACACACATAAATCATACAAGTCATGCATACAAGAATCCATTTCTTCAACCAAGGTTCAAACTTATTTAAGGTATCATTTTGGAAAATAAGGTGATAGGTGGTGGTCCAACTAATGAAGTGCGCTTACAATCCTATCTCATTGGATCTGGTGGCTAGCACAATGTTCCTAGTGGCAATCACCCTATCTTGTTCGATTGGTTGGTGATTTCCAACTCTTGGGTATGTTCCTTCTCTTTCTCTAAGTCTTTTTGGAGGTTGAGCATCCTGCACTTGACTCTAGCACTAAGTTCTTTGATAGTCTTCCAAGCTGCTTCTTTTGCTGACTCAAAGAATGTGGTGTGCATAAAAGTGTTGGTGTACATGCAGAAGCCTTTTTCTTTGTGGTTGTCTTCCTTGTTCTTGTACAAGTGAAGTTGCACCCACCAATACTCCACTCCATCCTCCATCACTGGAAAGCCCTTGTACACAGCTGCACCATGTACTCCCATGGTTTCCATGAGGTCCTTGAGAATCTTGGGAAACTCAGTCTCACACTCCAAGGTCATGGTCATGAGTGGTCCTTTCTTCACAAATTGACGGAGTTCATCTACAAATAGAGATGAGAAGGAGAAGATTAGAAAAGTTTACGAGAAGAATAGACAAGTGTAGAAGAAGTAAAATTTTCCTTAGTGGTTTCCAATCCTAGGGTCATAATCCCACAGGCAACACAAAGTGCTCGATACCATCTGTAAGATCCCTCCTTATTAAAGGAAAAGATCCTGTGATTGCAATGCTAGTCCTCGGATCATTGCTAGCATCCATGCTTTAAGATGAAGTACACAGATACAAAGGTCGTTTATTACAGTCATTCCAGAGATAAAACATAGTCTTTTACAACTCATGGCCAAAGGCCTAGTACAAGAGTTTATGGAATATGTAAATAAACATAAGTCTTCATCTTCATGTGCCACAGGCAAGCATGTTGAGTGTAGACTCATGACTCCTATTCATCATCAGAGTAACCATTTGTAACATCCCAAAAATCATGTTTCAAAAACTCATTCATTTCATTCTTGCATCATTCATTCATATAGGGTTTTTCTCAAAAATCATTTGGAGACAGAAGTTTGAGCTATGATTTCATGTGGGCAAATTGTCTCAATTGGCCAACACCCTTTGGGATTTGATTGTTCATGATCTTGTTTGCTTGCCACCATGGTTGGAAAGAATAGGAGTAACATTTAAACCCAAGACTTCAATTTAAAAATATTTTCTAAACCCTATTCCAAATATTTGCAACTAGAGACAAAGAGACAAAGTCTCTGTTTATTTCAAAGACCCAAGCTTGACCAAGCCTTGCTAGTAACCACATGGTCATCGACTCATTTTGAACCCACGTAACCTGCAAAAATCCCCAAAGAAGTTTGAATTCAAAAGGATTTGAATTCATATCAAATTCTATTCAGAAAATGGAATTAGAAAAGAAAAGCTTAAGCAAAAGAAAAGGCCGCGGCCAGAATCTGGCCCAAGAAATGATGAAGCCCAGAAGCCCACCCGGGACCTCCTTTTCTTCTCACACGCTGAGCACACGCGAATGACGCCGACAAATGACCCCACCTGACTGCGCTCCTCGCCGACAAGCGGGCCTTCTCCACGCCAAGATCGTCTTCCCTGCTCACAAGACGATCTCCGGCCACCGTTGCCGCAGTGATGCCGGAGTAATTGGGCATTAATCGACGGACGTTTCTGCCGAGCATCCGCTATAAGACCCCTCTCGCGATCATTTTTCCCCAAACACTCCGCTTCGCTCCGCCACCAGGCTGTCCTCAATCAACTTTGCACCGCCATGACAGAGCCTCTCCGGCGATCGATTCCGGTGAGCCTAGTGTCCCCTCGCCTCTCGTTCTTGCAATCTGACTCAGCATGTCTTTGCGCATCGCTGACCTCACTAGTCTCTGTCTTGTCCCTGTGTCACGGTTCCACGACACCGCGAGCACCGACGCGACATCAACTCCGACGAAGTTTTCCAGGTATGCAGACCGCCTTGCCTTCCGTTCATGCTCACTACTTCGCCGACTCGTGAATCTAACCGTGTCCTCGCCCTGCCTTGGGTGACCCATGACGCCCACGACGACCACCCGACGCACTGACGCCGCCATTTAACTCCGGTGAGCAATCACAGCCGTGCGAGCGCCTTGACCAACCGCGAAGTACGACTAAGCTTCGCCGTGACCTCCCGAGCCCGTGAACTACCTCGATCTCACTTACCTCCTGCATCGCGGCAACGCCGTCGACAGCTTCGCCGCCGGTAGCCACCGCGCCGCCATCTGCGTGGCAAAGAGGTAGCCGTTAGATCTGGATCGAACGCCACGATAGATCACTTAACCCCAAGATGCGATCCGAGCCGCCAGATTTCATTTAGATCCTACGGCGTGGAGCTCGATCCAAAGCGAGCCAGACGCGAATAAGATCATGACGCTGGCTAGGAACTGATCTGAAAATAGAATCTAAAACAGATTTTGATCCAGATTTCAAATGCCAATATCTTTTGAATTCCACGTTAGAATTTTGCAAACTTTATACCGTTGGATTCAGGAAAACAAGACCTTTCTGCCTATCCTTTTTGTTTAGCATATAGTAACCATTAGTTTGGCTTAAATTACAGAAACTTGTTTGAGGCCTTTTTGAGTATAGATTTAGTTTAGTATTTTGTTTTAGGGTTATTTAAGTTGTCTTGGCTATTTTGTGACTTGTTTAGTTTCTGTATTCATGCACTTGCTTGGTTGAGTTTTCAAAAATCATCACTTGGTAGATTCATGCATGCATGCATTCATACTATTTCTTGTTTGTATATATTTGTGTGTAATTGTGTGCTACAACTTTGTGTGTAGATTTTGCTAGTGATTGTGATTGTGACGAGTGCTACTCTCCACACTACCAAGGCAAGTGATATCATCATGAATATTCCATTCCTATATTTTATATATGCATTAGTATTATTTTTCTAAGTATAGGACTTGCATGAATTTTTGCTAAGTACAAGCTAAGCTTTGGGAAAACCTATTAGGTAAAACCTTAGTGAAAATTACCTAAGTCAAGATTCCTATTACTATCATGCCTAGCCTAGCTACTAGAAAACAAGGGTGGTTTATATATTCACACTATGGAAAAATTATTCCAAGTCTAAGGACTTGTTTTTATTTAACAAAACAACTAAGTTAATGAATCACCTGGGTGGAATGGAAAGAATGGGATATGTTGAGTGGTTACACAAGGCCAGAACTTGGTGAACCTTGTGTATCTCACTTGTGGATGGCCACCCAGGAACAAAGAGATTTGAGTTGTCAAATGTTGAGAAGCTTCAAGTGCAACCACTTGGTAATATGGGCTCTGCCATGATCTTAGGATGCTGGAACTTAGTCTCTTGGACAGTGGGTGGTAGATGGGTTGATAGGTTGGAGCGCGTCCATTTGACTAAGGAAATGCTACTGAAGGATCATGTCTTGGGAAACCAAGGCTTGTGGGGAAAGTGCACCACCTCTGCAGAGTGTAAAACCTAAGTACTTAGCCATGTCCCTGGTAAAGGACAATTTGAGCATCAAGACATGGAAACTTCAAGAATCTCATCACTCCAATTTCTAAATAAAACTTGTGGGTGAACAAGGGTTAAAGGATCTTCAGTCTTTGATTGGTAGATGCCCTGAGTGGATCTTCAGTCTCTGATTGGTAGATACCTTGGGATGGACTTTGTCAAGCAAAAAACTTAGTGTTTTCAAAAAGTTAAGGAAAAATCTATTTTGAGCAATGCAAGCCTAAGCTCCACCAGCCAAATGCATATAGCCTTATAGTCCACTTAAATATATACTAAGGTATCACTTGCCAATACTATTCCAAAGTATTGACCCTCTGTGGCTGTAACTTATGATGTTGCAGGTTACTCTGATGATGAATAGGAGTCATGAGTCTACACTCAACATGCTTGCCTGTGGCACATGAAGATGAAGACTTATGTTTATTTACATATTCCATAAACTCTTGTACTAGGCCTTTGGCCATGAGTTGTAAAAGACTATGTTTATCTCTGGAATGACTGTAATAAACGACCTTTGTATCTGTGTACTTCATCTTAAACTGTGGATGCTAGCAATGATCCAGGGACTAGCATTGCAATCACAGGGATCTTTTCCTTTAATAAGGAGGGATCTTACAATTGAATGTGTGTTCTTTTCATAAACCACATGGATCCACTAGATATCATTGCATGTGTGTTCTATTCCTAAACCACATCGATCCACTAGATGCCATTGCATTTGTGTTCATTTCATAAACCACATGGATCCACTAGAGTTCATTGCATGTGTGTTCTTTTCATAAACCATATCGATGCCATAGATGCCATTGCATGTGTGTTCTTTTCATAAACCACATGGATCCACTAGAGTTCATTGCATGTGTGTTCTATGCATAAACCACATGGATCCACCAGATGCCATTGCATGTGTGCTCATTTCATAAACCACATGGATCCACTAGAGTTCATTGCATGTGTGTTCTATTCATAAACCACATGGATGCCATAGATGCCATTGCATGTGTGTTCTTTTCATAAACCACATGGATCCACTATAGTTCCTTACACGTGTGTGTGTATTAGTGTGCATCATTGCGGTTTTGGAAAAGAACACATGTAGTGATGCCACTCCAGCATTTGTGTTCTTTTCATAAACCACATGGGTCCACTAAATGTCATTGCATGTGTGTTCTATTCGTAAACCACATGGATCTACTAGATGCCTTTGCATGTGTGTTATTTTCATAAACCACATGCATCCACTAGAGTTCATTGCATGTGTGTTCTTTCGATAAACCACATGTATACACTAGATGCCATTGCATGTGTGTTCCTTTAATAAACCACATGCATCCACTAGAGTTCATTGCATGTGTGTTCTTTTCATAAAACCACATGGATCCACTAGATGTCATTACATGTGCGTTCTATTCCTAAACCACATGGATATACTAGATGCCATTGAATGTGTGTTATTTTCATAAACCACATGCATCCACTAGAGTTCATTGCATATGTGTTCTTTTCATAAACCACATGGCTCCACTAGATGCCATTGCATGTGTGTTCTTTT
This sequence comes from Avena insularis, assembly GCA_023614405.1. Classification (NCBI taxonomy): domain Eukaryota; kingdom Viridiplantae; phylum Streptophyta; class Magnoliopsida; order Poales; family Poaceae; genus Avena; species Avena insularis. The sequence goes on along the minus strand of JAJUPC010000071.1, from coordinate 107,476 downwards.
CATAAACCACATGGATCCACTAGAGCTCATTGCATGTGTGTTCTTTTCATAAACCAAGGATCCACTAGATGTCATTGCATGTGTGTTATATTCCTAAACCACATGGATCCATTAGATACCATTGCATCTGCGTTCTTTTCATAAACCACATGGATCCACTGGATTTCATTGCATGTGTGTTCTATACATAAACCACATGGATACACTAGATGCCATGTGTGTTCTATTCATAAACCACATGGATCCACTAGAGTTCATTTCATGTGTTTTCTTTTCATAAACTAGATGAATCCACTCGGGTTCATTGCATGTGTGTTCTTTTCATAAACCACAGAGATCCACTAGATGTCATTTCATGTGTCTTCTATTCCTAAACCACATGGATCCACTAGAGTTCATTGCATGTGTGTTATTTTCATAAACCACATGGATCCACTAGAGTTCATTGCATGTGTATTCTATTCATAAACCACATGGATCCACCAGATGCCATTGCATGTGTGTTCTTTTCATAAACCACAGGGATCCACTAGAGTTCATTGCATGTGTGTTCTTTTCATAAACCACAAGGATCCACTAGGGTTCATTGCATGTGTGTTCTATTCATAAACCACATGGATCCACCAGATCCACCAGTGTCATTGCATGTGTGTTCTTTTCACTAACAACAACCAGAGTCATTGCATATGTGTTCTTTTCACATACCACATATGGATCCACCAGTGTCATTGCATGTGTGTTCTTTTCACAATCCACCTATGGATCCACCAGTGTCATTGCATGTGTGTTCTTTTCACTAACAACAACTAGAGTCATTGCATGTGTGTTCTTTTCACATACCACATATGGATCCACCAGTGTCATTGCATGTGTGCTCTTTTCACAATCCACCTATGGATCCATCAGTGTCATTGCATGTGTGTTCTTTTTAGTAACAACAACCAGAGTCATTGATGTGTGTTCTTTTCACATACCACCTATGGATCCTCCAGTGTCATTGCATGTGTGTTCTTTTTACTAACAACAACCAGAGTCATTGCATATGTGTTCTTATCACATTCCACATATGGATCCACCAGTGTCATTGAAATGTGTGTTCTCTTCAGAGACCACACATGGATCCACCAGTGTCATTGCATGTGTGTTCTTTTCAGTAACAACAACTGGAGTCATTGCATGTGTGTTATTTTCACATACCACATATGGATCCACCAATGTCATTGCATGTGTGCTCTTTTCACAATCCACCTATGGATCCACCAGTGTCCTTGTGTGTGTATTCTTTTTAGTAACAACAACCAGAGTCATTGAAATGTGTGTTCTTCTCACATACCACCTATGGATCCACCAGTGTCATTGCATGTGTGTTCTTTTTAGTAACAACAACCAGAGTCATTGCATGTGTGTTCTTTTCATATACCACATATGGATCCACCAGTGTCATTTAAATGTGTGTTCTCTTTAGAGACCACAGATGGATCCACCAGTGTCATTGCATGTGTGTTCTTTTCACTAAGAACAACTAGTCATTGCATGTGTGTTATTTCCACAAACCAAATATGTATCAAGTATTGTCATTGCACGCGTGCTCTTTTCACAATCCACCTATGGATCCACCTGTGTCATTGCATGTGTGTTCTTTTTAGTAATGACAACCAGAGTCATTGAAATGTGTGTTCTTTTTAGGGACCACACATGGATCCACTAGTGTCATTGCATGTGTGTTCTTTTCACTAACAACAACCAGAGTCATTGCATGTGTGTTCTTTTCACAAAACACATATGGATCCACCAGTGTCATTGCATGTGTGTTCTTTTCACAATCCACCTATGGATCCACCAGTGTCATTGCATGTGTGTTCTTTTTAGTAACAACAACTAGAGTCATTGAAATGTGTGTTCTTTTCACATACCACATATGGATCCACCAGTTTCATTGCATGTGTGTTCTTTTCACAATCCACCTATGGATCCACCAGTGTCATTGAATGTCTGTTCTTTTCACTAACAACAACGGGAGTCATTGCATGTGTGTTCTTTTCACATACCACATATGGATCCACCAGTGTCATTGCATGTGTGCTCTTTTCACAATCCACATATGGATCCACCAGTGTCATTGCATGTGTGTTCTTTTTAGTAACAACAACCAGAGTCATTGAAATGTGTGTTCTTTTTAGAGACCACACATGGATCCACCAGTGTCATTGTATGTGTGTTCTTTTCGCTAACAACAACCAGAGTCATTGCATGTGTGTTATTTTCACATACCACATATGGATCCACCAGTGTCATTGCATGTGTGCTCTTTTCACAATCCACATATGGATCCACCAGTGTCATTACATGTGTGTTATTTTTAGTAACAACAACCAGAGTCATTGAAATGTGTGTTCTTTTCAGAGACCACACATGGATCCACCAGTGTCATTGTATGTGTGTTCTTTTCACTAACAACAACCAGAGTCATTGCATGTGTGTTCTTTTCACATACCACATATGGATCCACCAGTGTCATTGCATGTGTGCTCTTTTCATAGTCCACCTATGGATCCACCGGTGTCATTGCATGTGTGTTCTTTTAGTAACAACATCCAGAGTCATTGAAATGTGTGTTCTTTTTATAGACCACACATGGATCCACCAGTGTCATTGCATGTGTGTTCTTTTCACTAACAACAACCAGAGTCATTGCATATGTGTTCTTTTCACATACCACATATGGATCCACCAGTGTTATTGCATGTGTGTTCTTTTCACAATCCACCTATGGATCCACCAGTGTCATTGCATGTGTGTTCTTTTCACTAACAACAACTGGAGTCATTGCATGTGTGTTCTTTTCGCATACCACATATGGATCCACCAGTGTCATTGCATGTGTTCTGTTTTCAAAGTCCACCTATGGATCCACCAGTGTCATTGCATGTGTGTTCTTTTTAGTAACAACAACCAGAGTCATTGAAATATGTGTTCTTTTTAGAGACCACACATGGATCCACCAGTGTCATTGCATGTGTGTTCTTTTCACTAACAACAACCAGAGTTATTGCATGTGTGTTCTTTTCACATACCACATATGGATCCACCAATGTCATTGCATGTGTGTTCTTTTCACAATCCACCTATGGATCCACCAGTGTCATTGCATGTGTGTTCTTTTCACTAACAATAACTGGAGTCATTGCATGTGTGTTCTTTTCACATACCACATATGGATCCACCAGTGTCATTGCATGTGTGCTCTTTTCACAATCCACCTATGGATCCACCAGTGTCATTGCATGTGTGTCCTTTTTAGTAACAACAACCAGAGTCATTGATGTGTGTTCTTTTCACATACCACCTATGGATCCACCAGTGTCATTGCATGTGTGTTCTTTTTACTAACAACAACCAGAGTCATTGCATATGTGTTCTTTTCACATTCCACATATGGATCCACCAGTGTCATTGAAATGTGTGTTCTCTTCAGAGACCACACATGGATCCACCAGTGTCATTGCATGTGTGTTCTTTTCACTAACAACAACTGGAGTCATTGCATGTGTGTTCTTTTCACATACCACATATGGATCCACCAATGTCATTGCATGTGTGCTCTTTTCACAATCCACCTATGGATCCACCAGTGTCCTTGTGTGTGTATTCTTTTTAGTAACAACAACCAGAGTCATTGAAATGTGTGTTCTTCTCACATACCACCTATGGATCCACCAGTGTCTTTGCATGTGTGTTCTTTTTAGTAACAACTAGTCATTGCATGTGTGTTCTTTTCACATACCACATATGGATCCACCAGTGTCATTTAAATGTGTGTTCTCTTCAGAGACCACAGATGGATCCACCAGTGTCATTGCATGTGTGTTCTTTTCACTAAGAACAACTAGTCATTGCATGTGTGTTATTTCCACAAACCAAATATGTATCAAGTAGTGTCATTGCACGTGTGCTCTTTTGACAATCCACCTATGGATCCACCCGTGTCATTGCATGTGTGTTCTTTTTAGTAAGACAACCAGAGTCATTGAAATGTGTGTTCTTTTTAGAGACCACACATGGATCCACTAGTGTTATTGCATGTGTGTTCTTTTCACTAGCAACAACCAGAGTCATTGCATGTGTGTTCTTTTCACAAAACACATATGGATCCACCAGTGTCATTGCATGTGTGTTCTTTTCACAATCCACCTATGGATCCACCAGTGTCATTGCATGTGTGTTCTTTTTAGTAACAACAACTAGAGTCATTGAAATGTGTGTTCTTTTCACATACCACATATGGATCCACCAGTGTCATTGCATGTGTGTTCTTTTCACAATCCACCTATGGATCCACCAGTGTCATTGAATGTCTGTTCTTTCCACTAACAACGGGAGTCGTTGCATGTGTGTTCTTTTCACATACCACATATTTATCCACCAGTGTCATTGCATGTGTGCTCTTTTCACAATCCACATATGGATCCACCAGTGTCATTGCATGTGTGTTCTTTTTAGTAACAACAACCAGAGTCATTGAAATGTGTGTTATTTTTAGAGACCACACATTGATCCACCAGTGTCATTGCATGTGTGTTCTTTTCACTAACAACCAGAGTCATTGCATATGTGTTCTTTTCACATACCACATATGGATCCACCAGTGTCATTGCATGTGTGTTCTTTTCACAATCCACCTATGGATCCACTGTAACTACCTCGGTGAATTACGCTCCTAGTATAAGCCTGGATGAGCAGAAATGGTTGAAATAGTACGGTGGGGCCCAAATGCCACTCACAGGTAGACCTTTCGGCCGTCCCAACCATTTCCAACCATCGGGACCAGAACGGGCGTGAATCGGCAAAAGGGGATCAACTACATACACAAATGAGTATGTATGCAAGCCACCATACAACAGTACATCAGAGCCATTCCATCTAAAAAGAAAGGAAATATAGCAACGCCATACGGCAAGATCCAAATATCCTAGATAGATATAATAGTTTAGGATATCTCCTCATACATCAAACAACAGAGTATCAGGCGGAAGCGGAAGACAAAATCCTAGTACGGATAAGAAGCAAATCGGCATAAGATGCCCCATAAATAAGCAGATCCCGCCCACAGATCTCACGGATCCCCGTTCCCGGAATCTCTACACCGAATTATCGTTGCCCACATTGTCCGTCTCTTCCACCCAGTATCCATCTTGCGAGGGTACCTGTTCATCTGAACCAATAATTTATCGTGTGAGACCCTAGGGGTACTCAGCAAGTCTTTATGCCGCTAAAGGGGACACAACCTGGGTGACGAATTGCAGCAAAAGATAAACCCTAACAATTCTATAGATACGCTAACCATCCGCCTAACCAGAGATAGACGATGTCCGTGAATGAATAACAACGATTATGGCAGTTATAACGGTAATATTATGATCCATCCTCCTCCTCGCCATCGACGAGGAAGCGGACGAACAACCCCCATCCGTTGGCAGTTTTATTATCCATTCCGTGAGTGTTGCACTATTTACTAGTCGTACCTAGTCTAGTCGATTAAAAGCGATACTTTAGTTATGCTTGTCTATGATCGAGAAACTGTGCTCCAAGTCGTCCATAACCATGACACGGCTTTCAGAAAGTTTTACTGCAGGGTGCACAAATAGCAACACACACCGATATGCCTCGAAAAACCAAATCAAAACCCAATGAGGCGCCACGACAAAGCGATCACAGATTCAGAAATATTTCAGGGGGCCACCCCATTGAGCTACCCGAACGGTTAGCCGACCGAGACGGCCTCAAGGTTTGCGCCAATGGCTGTGAACGACCGGGAACCGAAATGTGACTGGCTTGTCGACACATGAAAACTCCGCTTTCCTAACAAAGACAGTGTGCTCCTCGCACAATTTTAAATAAAGCGAAAGCATGGCATAAGTACAGGATAGTAAATAAAACCTCAAACTAGTTTGTGGCCCCAAGAAATAAGAATGAATCAAGCTCTGGCTCGGGGTTCATAAGCCTCCGGATGTGGATAGCGAATATTCAAGGAACAGAATCAAGTACTGGGTCCCACGGACACAAGTGAGCCTGAAAACCAAATAGCAAGTATGGCTCACCGATGCCACTTTCATTAGTTATCCCATTACTACTCAGATTAAGTTGTATAGGTACCTCATTATTCATCAGACACTCACATACCCTACACATGCTGTTCTACGACTCGCATGGCTCAACCAACTCCTGTAGTAATTGCTCATGGGATGGAGAAACAAGCTTCGGTGGGGTTTAAAAGTAAAGGCTATGCAATACTTGGGATTCAGATTAATGCAACCGCGACTCAATGATGCAAGAATAAGATAGAGGCAATAGGTACTATATGTATGCAAGCATGTGGTAGTGCTTGCCTGGCAGCTCTGTTGAGAGAAGGATCTGGTAGTGCTCTGGTTCTCTTGGTATATCCTCGCCATCCTATTCGAGAAGAACCAAACAGACAAGGGCCAACATAAATAAAGTGCACAAGCATCCGAATAAAATGCGTCAAGCAAACAATCATGCCATGATGAATGATGCACAATTTGCATGGCATTAAAGTAGCATGGCATGGGTGAGGTGTGGAATACAAGATTAAATCATTTTATTGAGTTTTGGCCCCATTTTATCCTCATATTAGTTTCTGTATACTTTATATTTATATGATGCATGCTTCAAAACAGGTAAAGGATTTCATAAACAGAAAGGTCTCGTCGAGCTAATCATTTTAGACATATCATTTGTTAAATTTGGAGTTATAAAACAAAAGTTATTAATTATTTAAGTCAAAAGGGCAATTTATTGTAATTTAAATAAACATGGAAAATTAAAGTGTCAAAATATATTTTGAATGGCATATTTGAATTCCTCACATTTTTCTAATTTCACAACATATATTATTTGTATTATTTGGATTTGTATTTTAAAAGTTATTTTAAAACAGAATTAAATTTGAATTTGATTTAATTTGGAAAAGATTTGAATTTAAATGTATTCAGAAAACTTTTTACTCAGTCTAACCTAGCCACAGTCAATTACAGGTGGGGCGAGCTGACTCAGCAGCACAGCTCAGAAATTCTTCTGTCATCATGAGCTAAGCCGTACCACAGAGGCCGACAGGTGGGGTCAGGGCCACAGGGTCCACGTGACAGAGGCGAGCGGGCAGGAACTGACAGGTGGGGCTGGGCTGGAGCGCGGGTTAAGGGCGTAAAACTGCGGGGGGTGTTTTAGCAAAACAAACAGAGAGGCTGACGGTGGGCCATGCGGTACCGCGGGTTGAGCGAAAAAGCAACAGAGGGGGTTTCTGCAAAATAGCCGCTGCCACTGTGGATCTTCTCTGTGCTCTGTCGACAGATCGATGCACGCCCGCGACAGAGCGCGGCGCGCGGGCTCGAACTCGCGACCGCGCGCGTGCGAGCGGCGGCGGCTACCGCTGGGCTAGGTGGGGGTTGCTGTCTGGGAGGTGGGCGAGGACTAGATAGGGCTGCTATGCGGGCGGAAGCGAGCACACAGAAACGAGCGGCGGCGCGCGGAGGGCGTTCGACGTAAGGGCCGGCGGTTCTAGGGCTGCACGGCGAAGGGGACCTTGTCAGGGAGGCACAGGGGCTCACCGAGAGGGTGCTGGCGGCGTTGGTTCGGGCAGGGGCGCTGGCGATCGTCGTCGAGGCAGGCGCCGGGCGGAGCTAGGGTTCCGGCGAGACGCGTCGGCGTGCAGGGGTTCTGGGGCTCCTCTTGCTCGGCTCCGTGTACAGGTCGACGCTGGGGAGCTCCACGGCCTTCCTCGACAACCTCAACAACACGCCCGCCTCCTGGAACTGCTGGTGGACGCCGAAGCCGACGGTGGCCGGCGTCGGGGTAGGGGGTGGTAGGGTAGATGGGGAGGGAGGAGAGCGGCCTGGGGCTGGATCTAGGCGAGACAGAGAGGTGGTGGGCGGAGGATAAAGCGAGGGGGAGGACGGAGGTGCCGTGGGGTAGAGGTAGATGGGAAAAGGTGGCTCGGTGCCACCTTTCTCTACTCCCCTCCTCACGTGCTCGGTCTGGGCAGGCAGGGCAGGTAGGGGACGTCCAGGTGGGGTAGGGTGCGGCCAAAGAGGTGGTAGGCTCGGTGGAGGGGCCCCCATGCAGAGAGAGAGAGGTGAGAGAGAGGGGGTGGCTCGGCTAGGTGCTAGGGTCGGGTTAGGGTTAGGTTTGGCTCGGGTGTAGCTAGGGTTTGGGGTGGGGTAGCAGCTAGGTGGGGCCAGGGAGAGGGGCAGGGGCCAGCTGGGAGAGGCTCGGCATAGATGGAAAAGAGGGAGACCGAGAGAGGGGAAGGTGTGGTATGCTAGGGTTAGGGAGAGAGGGAGGTTTTAGATTAGGTATAGATAGTGGTAGAGATGTAGGTGATTAGAGAGGAGCTTAGCTAGAGGATAAGAGAGAGAGATGGATAGGGTGATTCCTTGTGACTAGATCAAGCATGGTTAAGACAAGCTCAAGCACCCACAAGATCTAGACAAGGAAAAGAGAGGGATGTGATGATAGGGTTTAAGCTAGATCAACTTAGATCAAGCCAAAAGAAAGGATAGAGATAGAGAGAGATGATGATCCACTCAAGATTTAGATAAAAACCAAAGGACAAGCAAAAGGTGGTACTTGCATGGCCCATGCAAAATATTTATTGCCACGTAGTTTCTTGTGAAAACAATATTATTACAGGGCATGTTTATTATGCATTCCCAAAATTGGAATAAAAGCCAAGCAAAAAGAATTAAAAAGGATGCCCCATGTGGAATAGATGGAGATGACCATGTTTGAATAGAAATGGGACTTGCTAGTGTGTATGTGCCACTAGATGCTTAATAGCCCCAAAAATATTCCAACATGAGCATAATTCCATGATAGTCCATATGGACGCTAGGGAAAAGGGTTCCACTCACAAGGCATGCAAAGGTGGCCATGTGGCTCTCATATATCACTGATGTGAAAACAACATGATGCTAAGATGAGAGCATGTGGAAAAGAATTGGATCCATCCCAACCCACATGAGCTAGAGGCAAAACCCAAATAAAGTGCAAAGCTCACATTTAGTTGGATGGTGGAATTATAAGGTGGTGAAAGAAAGGTGGTGGAGTTCATAAGAGATATGCCCCCCAACTCAACTTGGGCATTAAACAATATATCAAGAACCAAATACAATATCAAGAGGCAAATACAATTAACAATGCATATGAGATAAGAACCAAATGGAAAAGGGTTTTATATGATGCTCAAATGCAAGGAGGCATGATGACATGAGCATGATATAATGATGATGCAACAATTACATATTTGAAGTAGCCATTATATTACTAGATCAAGTAGCATTACAATTGTTAGACAATTGGGATGCTACAACTCTCCCCCACTAAACAGGAATCTCGCCCCGAGATTCTAGGATGACGAAGAAGACACAAAGAGGGTAGGATACTTGACACGGAGCTCATCTTCACGTTCCCAAGTGGCTTCATCAACGGAATGGTGCGACCACTGCACCTTGCAGAACTTGATGGACTTGTTGCGAGTCCTTCTTTCTGCGACTTCAAGGATTTTTGTGTGGTGTTCTTGATAAGACAGGTCTTCTTGGAGATTGATAAGCTCATGGTCCACAGTCCTGCCAGGATCCTTGAAGCACTTTTTGAGCTGAGAGATGTGGAAAACATCATGGACTTTGAGTTTTTCTGGGAGCTCAAGAGCATAAGCAACTTCTCCTCTTCTTCCACGAATTTTGAAAGGACCGATGTATCTAGGAGCCAGCTTCCCTTTGATACCAAAATGGTGCGTGCCTCTCATGGGAGTGACACGAAGGTAAACGAGATCACTAGGGACATACTCCATGTCCGTGTGCTTCCTGTCATAATTGCTCTTCTGGCGACTTTGAGCAATCCTCAGATTTTCAAGAATGATGTGAACCTTCTCCTCCGCTTGAGTCACAAATGTCGGGCCAAACAAGATCCTTTCACCTACACCACCAACCAATCGGAGTTACGCATTTGCGACCATAGAGAGCCTCAAATGGTGCCATCATTAGACTTTTACGAAGCTGTTGTTGTAAGAGAACTCAGCATAAGGAAGACATTCTTCCCACTTCATGCCAAAAGAGATGACGCAAGCACGAAGCATATCCTCCGAATCTGATTGATCCTTTCAACTTGTCCTTGCGATCGAGGGTGGTAAGCTATTCGAAGTTCAACTTTGTTCCCAAAGCATTTTGGAAACTTTCCCGAACTTGGAAGTGAAGATGCTTCCACACTGAATCGATCTCAAGCGGAACCCCATACGAGAGACAATTACATTGATATAGAGCTCAGCCAACTGAATTGCAGAAATTGTTTCCTTGACGGGGAAGAAGTGAGCCACTTTAGAAAGCCTGTCAATGACAACAAAGATTGCATTGTTGCCCTTCTGCGACCTTGGAAAACCAGTGATGAAGTCCATCTCTACTTTCTCCCACTTCCACTCCGGGGGTTTCAATGGCAGAAGACCGAAGGTTTCGATGGACAGCTTTCACTCTGCGAGACATCACACTGAGACATACTTGGCACAATACCTTTTCAAACCAGGCCACCAATATTGTGTTTTCAAGTCCATGTACATCTTTGTGCCGCCAGGTGGATAGCAAGAATGAATCATGCGCCTCCTTGAGAACTTGCTCTCTCAAACCCGGTAGTTCGGAACAAACATCCGTGTTCAAAGAAAAGCGTGCCTTGATCATCGACGTGGAAGGACTCATACTTCGGAAGCTGAATCCTGGAGATGATCTTTCTTGTGTACGGATCACCAAGCTGAGAAGAGCGAACCTTTTCTTCCAAGAGAGGAGTTGCTAGAAGGTTCAGGAGATACCCTTGTTCCACAATTTCAAGGTTGAGCTGACGGAATTCCTCGCACAAGAGAGGCATTGTTCTTCCATCATGAGGTTGTTGACATAAGCTTTGCTGAGAGCATCGCCATGACATTAGCTTTGCCCGGAGTGTAGTTGATGGTCAAATCGAAGTCATTGACTGCTTCAATCCATCTCCTTTGCCGAAGGTTTAGATCAGGCTGAGTAAAGATATACTTCAGACTCTTGTGATCAGAAAAGATCTCACAACGGTTGCCAAGCAAGTAGTGCCTCCAAACTTTCAAAGCAAAGACAACTGCTGCGAGCTCGAGGTCATGTGTAGGATAGTTGATCTCATGCGTCTTCAACTGACGAGAGGCATAAGCAACAACTTGTTTTTCTTGCATAAGGACCACACCCAATCCTTGCAAAGAGGCATCACAGAAGATCTGGAAAGGCTTGGATGTATCCGGAGGAACCAAGACTGGTGTGGAAGTGAGCTTCTCTTTGAGTGTCTCAAAGCTTGCTTGACATGCAGGAGTCCAAAGGTATTTCTTGCCTTTCTTGAGAAGATCGGTAAGAGGCTTCGCTATCTTCGAGAAGTTCTGAACGAAGCGACGTCAATAACTAGCCAAACCAAGGAAACTCCGCACTTCTTTGACATTAACAGGAGGAAGCCATTCAACAATTGTCTTCACGGTTTCCGGGTTGACTGCAATGCCCTTGGCAGAGATGACGTGACCAAGATAGGTTACTTGAGGCAGCCAAAACTCACACTTGGAGAACTTTGCATACAAGCGGTTCTCTCGAAGCTTGTTTAGGACACACCGAAGGTGTTCTTCATGTTCTTCCTTCGACTTAGAATAGACTAGGATGTCATCGAGGTAGACCACAACGAACTTATCAAGATACTCCATGAAAACCGAGTTCATGAGCCTCGAGAAGGTGGCAGGTGCGTTGGTGAGACCGAAAGACATGACCGTGTACTCATACAGGCCATAGCGGGTGGTGAAAGCTGTCTTAGGAACATCTTCCTTGCGAATCTTGATTTGGTGATAACCACTTCTCAAGTCAAGCTTAGAGAATACCACAGCTCCAGCTAGCTGATCAAAGAGATCATTAATCCGCGGAAGGGGATATTTATTCTTGATGGTTTTAACATTGAGAGCCCGATAGTCAACACAAAGTCTATCAGTCTGGTCTCGCTTCTTCACAAAGAGGGTAGGGCTACCCCAAGAAGAAGTACTATGCTGAATGAAACCCAACTTCTCTTGTTCATCAAGCTGTCGTTTGAGTTCAGCCAACTCAGCAGGACCCATTTTATAAGGCCGCTTGGAGATAGGAGCGGTACCAGGTTCAAGCTCAATAACACTCAACCTGACGATCCGGAGGCATACCTGGCAACTCTTCAGGAAAGACATCTGGGAACTCACAGACCACCGGAACACTCTGAATAGCTTCCATAGCATCAACATTCAGAGCCGCCAAAGAGAAAAGCTGGATAGCAGGAATCTGACTTGGAGAATAGACTATATGGCCTTGAGAATCTTCAGAGAAACCGAAGTTCAGCACAATCAATCACAGCTGCATTTGCTGTCAACCAATCCATGCCCAAGATGACATCAATGTCAGAATTGCCCAGAATGATTAAGGAAGCCGAGAACAAAGAGCCACCAATCTCAATTTGATTGCCATGGCTGATTTTAGAAGCTGCCATTGTTGCTCCAGGAGAAAGGACCATTAACCGCTTAAGGAGAGGATCCATAGCTAACCCATTCTCATCTGCAAACTTGTGAGAAACAAAAGAATGCGATGCCCCAGAATCAAACAAAACTCGCAGGGACTGAGTTAACGGGAAGCATACCCATCACAACTCCAGGTGCATGCTCAGCTTGAGCGGCGTTGACACAGTTGGCACGAGCAACAGTAGACCCGGGCTTGGTGTTGATGTTGAGAGACCGATGTGGTGGTGCACGAACCAAAGGAGAGCTTGCCGCAGATCTTGGAGGTGGTGGAGGAAGAGCTTTGTTCTTCAACGGACAATTCCAGCTTTGATGCCCGGTGTCTCCACATGTGTAACAAGCACCAGGTGGACGTGGAGCAACGTAGCCAGGGACTCCGCCAGGCGCTCCAGGGTAGTGGTGGTTATAGCCCCTGGGAGCAGCAGTGAGGAAGTTTGGTGGCCTTGCCGCGTAGCTTGAAGGTCTTGGTGGAGCCGGGAGCGACGGTGGGGTGTTAGGAACCCAGACACGACGCTTAGAAGGAGATGACATAGCTGAAGAGCCTGCTGCATCACGGCTGTGTTTCTTTGACTCCTCAAACACTTGCCTACTTGCCTCTTCCTGCAGAGCTATATGCTGAAGTTCCAGAAAAGACGCCGGCCTTGCATGTGTGATTGCATACTTAATTGATGCATTGAGCCCTTGCCTGAACCTCTTTTGCTTCTTCTTGTCATCAGAGATCTCATCGCCACCATAACGAGACAGGTTCATGAAGTTCCTGATGTAGGTGTTGACATTATCATTGCCCTGCTTGAGGTTGAGAAACACTTCCTTCATCCTCTCCATGACAATTTCTGACATATACTTGCTTTTGAAAGCTCCAGTGAATTGTCCCAAGTAGGCTGAAAACCGGTCTGCTTTGCCTTCGTAATTCTCCCACCAGAGAGCTGCATCTCCTTCGTAAGGTGAGTAGCACACTTTACCCATTCTTGCTCAGAACATCAGCTATCAAGAACCTTGACATCTCACGCAACCAATCATCAGCATCAAGTGGTTGATCGAAACATCAAACCGGGCGGGTTGAACTTCAGGAAGCTTTTGATGTCTCCTCGCTTGGGAGGTGGAGGTAGCGGAACAAACTCATTCCTCCTGACACTTTCCTCGAAACGCTGCTGGTTCTGCTGCATTGCTGCCAAGGCATTGGCGATGCTTGACAATGCTGCCCCCAGTTCAGGTTGAATGTCCTCCTCAGAACGGCGTGGTGGTGCCATCCTGTTATTGATATAAAACACAAGTCAGTACTATGATGGAGAATTATAATAATCCAAAATAGTTCCAAAATGGAATTAATCAAGATTAAAGGATACAATTTACTAAGATGATATTAAAATATCAACGAAGTTCAAAGCACCTAGAAGATATTAAGCATATCGCACACGACTGAAAAGGAGTGTGGTACACAAATATATCAAAGAAAAATTTTCCACAAATTTCGGCATTAAAATACCAATAGATGCGCAAAATCACTTAACGAATCAAGATTAGTGACTCTACCAATTCAATATACGAGAGCGAATGATAAGAGTAGTGGTATGGTCGCGACTCCATCCCGCACTCAAATCATTACTCCGCACATGAATAAGTAAAACACATATCCCAACCCCTTCTTTTCACGGTGAACCTAAAGATTAGCAACTACGGAAACGAACATCCCAAACAAGATGACGTCGGATAACAAAGAGTAAGACAAATCGCGTCGGTATACAACAAATCAGATAGATCGCGTCGGTTTGGAAAAGCCTGTCGGTATGGAATGTACCAACAGTTGATAACCAAAGGCAGATGGTGATAACAACTTGGATGCAACAGATAGACAAAGAATTACACACACACACAAACACACAACCTATGGTACTACGGAAACCCAGAACACGTGAATCCTAGTTTGAATTTAAGAAGAGGATTGAAAACGTTACACTTCCTTACCAGAAAAGGGTGGGTGGGTGGGTAAGAAGAAAAGTGGAAGCAGTCCTACTCTCGCGTTTTTTTCCCTAGTATACATAACTACCAAAAATATTTGCTAGACAGACAACGACCATTTGGCTGAGACCCTGAAGGGCGGGATGGCTCTGATACCAATTGTAACTACCTCGGTGAATTACGCTCCTAGTACAAGCCTGGATGAGTAGAAATGGTTGAAATAGTACGGTGGGGCCCAAATGCCACTCACAGGTAGACCTTTCGGCCGTCCCAACCATTTCCAACCATCGGGACCAGAACGGGCGGCGTAATCGGCAGGCGAAGGGATCAACTACATACACAAATGAGTATGTATGCAAGCCACCATACAACAGTACATCAGAGCCATTCCATCTAAAAAGAAAGGAAATATAGCAACGCCATACGGCAAGATCCAAATATCCTAGACAGATATAATAGTTTAGGATATCTCCTCATACATCAAACAACAGAGTATCAGGCGGAAGCGGAAGACAAAATCTGAGTACGGATAAGAAGCAAATCAGCATAAGATGCCCCATAAATAAGCAGATCCCGCCCACAGATCTCACGGATCCCCGTTCCCGGAATATCTACACCGAATGATCGTTGCCCACATCGTCCGTCTCTTCCACCCAGTATCCATCTTGCGAGGGTACCTGTTCATCTGAACCAATAATTTATCGTGTGAGACCCTAGGGGTACTCAGCAAGTCTTTATGCCGCTAAAGGGGACACAACCTGGGGTGACGCAATTGCAGCAAAAGATAAACCCTAACAATTCTATAGATACTCGCTAACCATCCGCCTAACCAGAGATAGACGGATGTCCGTGAATGAATAACAACAGTTATGGCAGTTATAACGGTAATATTAACAGATCCATCCTCCTCCTCGCTTACCGACGAGGAAGCGGACGAACAACCCCCCCACATCCGTTGGCAGTTTTATTATCCATTCCTTGAGTGTTGCACTATTTACTAGTCAGGTACCTAGTCTAGTCGTCCATAACCGCGGAACTTTAGTTATGCTTGTCTATGATCGAGAAACTGTGCTCCAAGTCGTTCATAACCGCAGAAACGGCTTTCAGAAAGTTTTACCCTGCAGGGGTGCACAAATAGCAACACACACTCGATATGCCTCGGAAAAACCAAATCAAATCCCAACGAGGCAGTCACGACAAAGCGATCACAGGATTCAGAAATATTTCAGGGGGCCACCCCATTGAGCTACCCATAGAAGTTAATGACTCAGACGGCCTCAAGGTTTGCGCCAATGGCTGTGAACGATCGGGAACCCGAAAATGTGACTGGGCTTGTCGACACCGTGAAAACACTCCGCTTTCCTAAACAGTACAGTGTGCTCCTCGCACAATTTTAAATAAAGCAGTAAAGCATGGCATAAGTACAGGATAGTAAATAAAACCTCAAACTAGTTTGTGGCCCCAAGAAATAAGAATGAATCAAGCTCTGGCTCAGGGGGGTTCGTAAGCCACCCGGATGTGGATAGCGCGAATATTCAAGGAACAGGAATCAAGTACTCGGGGTCCTACGGGACACAAGTGAGCCTGAAAAACCAAATAGCAAGTATGGATCACCGATGCCACTTTCATTAGTTATCCCATTACTACTCAGATTAAGTTGTATAGGTACCTCGTTATTCATCAGTCACTCACATACCCTACACATGTCGTTTCTACGACTCGCATGGCTCAACCAACTCCTGTAGTAAGGGCTCATGGGATGGAGAAACAAGCTTCGGTGGGGTTTAAAAGTAAAGGCTATGCAATACTTGGGATTCAGATTAATGCAACCACGACTCAATGATGCAAGAATAAGATAGAGGCAATAGGTACTATATGTATGCAAGCATGTGGTAGTGCTTGCCTGGCAGCTCTGTTGAAGCGAGAGAAGGATCTGGGTAGTGCTCCTGGTTCTCTTGGTATATCCCCTGCTCAGCGTCTATTCGAGAAGAACCAAACAGACAAGGGCCAACATAAATAAAGTGCACAAGCATCCGAATAAAATGCGTCAAGCAAACAATCATGCCATGATGAATGATGCACAATTTGCATGGCATTAAAGTAGCATGGCATGGGTGAGGTGTGGAATACAAGATTAAATCATTTTATTGAGTTTTGGCCCCATTTTATCCTCATATTAGTTGCTGTATACTTTATATTTATATGATGCATGCTTCAAAACAGGTAAAGGATTGCATAAACAGAAAGGTCTCGTCGAGCTAATCATTTTAGACATATCATTTGTTAAATTTGGAGTTATAAAACAAAAGTTATTAATTATTTAAGTCAAAAGGGCAATTTATTGTAATTTAAATAAACTTGGAAAATTAAAGTGTCAAAATATATTTTGAATGGCATATTTGAATTCCTCACATTTTTCTGATTTCAAAACATATATTATTTGTATTATTTGGATTTGTATTTTAAAAGTTATTTTAAAACAGAATTAAATTTGAATTTGATTTAATTTGGAAAAGATTTGAATTTAAACAGATTCAGGAAAACTTTTTATACTCAGTCTAACCTAGCCACAGTCAATTACAGGTGGGGCCAGAGCTGACTCAGCAGCACAGCGCTCAGAAATTCTTCTGTCACCGCGAGCTAAGCCAGCCACAGAGGCCGACAGGTGGGGTCAGGGCCACAGGGTCCACGTGACAGAGGCGAGCGGGCAGGAACTGACAGGTGGGGCTGGGCTGGAGCGCGGGTTAAGGGCGTAAAACTGCGGGGGGTGTTTTAGCAAAACAAACAGAGAGGCTGACGGTGGGCCATGCGGTACCGCGGGTTGAGCGAAAAAGCAACAGAGGGGGTTTCTGCAAAATAGCCGCTGCCACTGTGGATCTTCTCTGTGCTCTGTCGACAGATCGATGCACGCCCGCGACAGAGCGCGGCGCGCGGGCTCGAACTCGCGACCGCGCGCGTGCGAGCGGCGGCGGCTACCGCTGGGCTAGGTGGGGGTTGCTGTCTGGGAGGTGGGCGAGGACTAGATAGGGCTGCTATGCGGGCGGAAGCGAGCACACAGAAACGAGCGGCGGCGCGCGGAGGGCGTTCGACGTAAGGGCCGGCGGTTCTAGGGCTGCACGGCGAAGGGGACCTTGTCAGGGAGGCACAGGGGCTCACCGAGAGGGTGCTGGCGGCGTTGGTTCGGGCAGGGGCGCTGGCGATCGTCGAGGCGGCCATGAGCTAGGGTTAACAAGACGTCGGCGTCGGGGTTCTGGGGCTCCTCTTGCTTGGCTCATGTCTGGTCGACGCTGGGAGCTCCACGGCCTTCCTCGACAACCTCAACAACACGCCGCCTCCTGAACTGCTGGTGGGCGGAAGCGACGGTGGCGCGTCGGGTAGGGGGGGTGGTAGGGTAGATGGGGAGGGAGGAGAGCGGCCTGGGGATGGATCTAGGCGAGACAGAGAGGTGGTGGGCGGAGGATAAAGCGAGGGGGAGGACGGAGGTGCCGTGGGGTAGAGGTAGATGGGAAAAGGTGGCTCGATGCCACCTTTCTCTACTCCCCTCCTCACGTGCTCGGTCTGGGTAGGCAGGACAGGTAGGGGACGTCCAGGTGGGGTAGGGTGCGGCCAGAGAGGTGGTAGGCTCGGTGGAGGGGCCCCCATGCAGAGAGAGAGAGAGCTGAGAGAGAGGGGGTGGCTCGGCTAGGTGCTAGGGTCGGGTTAGGGTTAGGTTTGGCTCGGGTGTAGCTAGGGTTTGGGGTGGGGTAGCAGCTAGGTGGGGCCAGGGAGAGGGCGGGGGCCAGCTGGGAGAGGCTCGGCATAGATGGAAAAGAGGGAGACCGAGAGAGGGGAAGGTGTGGTATGCTAGGGTTAGGGAGAGAGGGAGGTTTTAGATTAGGTATAGATAGTGGTAGAGATGTAGGTGATTAGAGAGGATCTTAGCTAGAGGATAAGAGAGAGAGATGGATAGGGTGATTCCTTGTGACTAGATCAAGCATGGTTAAGACAAGCTCAAGCACCCACAAGATCTAGACAAGTAAAAGAGAGGGATGTGATGATAGGGTTTAAGCTAGATCAACTTAGATCAAGCCAAAAGAAAGGATAGAGATAGAGAGAGATGATGATCCACTCAAGATTTAGATAAAAACCAAAGGACAAGCAAAAGGTGGTACTTGCATGGCCCATGCAAAATATTTATTGCCATGTAGTTTCTTGTGAAAACAATATTATTACAGGGCATGTTTATTATGCATTCCCAAAATTGGAATAAAAGCCAAGCAAAAAGAATTAAAAAGGATGCCCCATGTGGAATAGATGGAGATGACCATGTTTGAATAGAAATGGGACTTGCTAGTGTGTATGTGCCACTAGATGCTTAATAGCCCGAAAAATATTCCAACATGAGCATAATTCCATGATAGTCCATATGGAAGCTAGGGAAAAGGGTTCCACTCACAAGGCATGCAAAGGTGGCCATGTGGCTCTCATATATCACTGATGTGAAAACAACATGATGCTAAGATGAGAGCATGTGGAAAAGAATTGGATCCATCCCAACCCACATGAGCTAGAGGCAAAACCCAAATAAAGTGCAAAGCTCACATTTAGTTGGATGGTGGAATTATAAGGTGGTGAAAGAAAGGTGGTGGAGTTCATAAGAGATATGCGCCCCAACTCAACTTGGGCATTAAACAATATATCAAGAACCAAATACAATATCAAGAGGCAAATACAATTAACAATGCATATGAGATAAGAACCAAATGGAAAAGGGTTTTATATGATGCTCAAATGCAAGGAGGCATGATGACATGATCATGATATAATGATGATGCAACAATTACATATTTGAAGTAGCCATTATATTACTAGACCAAGTAGCATTACAATTGTTAGACAACCAGAGTCATTGCATGTGTGTTCTTTTCACATACCACATATGGATCCACTAGTGTCATTGCATGTGTGCTCTTTTCACAGTCCACCTATGGATCCACCAGTGTCATTACATGTGAGTTATTTTAGTAACAACAACCATAGTCATTGAAATGTGTGTTCTTTTTATAGACCACACATGGATCCACCAATGTCATTGCATGTGTGTTCTTTTCACAATCCACCTATGGATCCACCAGTGTCATTGCATGTGTGTTCTTTTCACTAACAACAACTAGGGTCATTGCATGTGTGTTCTTTTCTCATACCACATATGGATCCACTAGTGTCATTGCATGTGTGATCTTTTCACAATCCACCTATGGATCCACCAGTGTCATTGCATGTGTGTTCTTTTAGTAACAACAACCAGAGTCACTGAAATGTGTGTTCTTTTTATAGACCACACATGGATCCACCAGTGTCATTGCATGTGTGTTCTTTTCACTAACAACAACTAGAGTCATTGCATGTGTGTTCTTTTCACATACCACAAATGGATCCACCAACGTCATTCCATGTGTGTTCTTTTCACAATCCACCTATGGATCCACCAGTGTCATTGCATGTGTGTTCTTTTTAGTAACAACAACCAGAGTCATTGAAATGTGTGTTCTTTTTAGAGACCACACATGGATCCACCAGTGTCATTGCATGTGTATTCTTTTCACTAACAACAACCAGAGTCATTGCATGTGTGTTCTTTTCACATAGCACATATGGATCCACCAGTGTCGTTGCATGTGTGTTCTTTTCACAATCCACCTATGGATCCACCAGTGTCATTGGATGTGTGTTCTTTTTAGTAACAACAACTAGAGTCATTAAAATGTGTGTTCTTTTCACATACCACATATGGATCCACCAGTGTCATTGCATGTGTGTTCTTTTCACAATCCACCTATGGATCCACCAGTGTCATTGAATGTGTGTTCTTTTCACTAACAACCACTGGAGTCATTGCATGTGTGTTATTTTCACATACCACATATGGATCCACCAGTGTCATTGCATGTGTGCTCTTTTCACAATCCACATATGGATCGAACAGTGTCATTGCATGTGTGTTCTTTTTAGTAACAACAACCAGAGTCATTGAAATGTGTGTTCTTCTTAGAGACCACACATGGATCCACCAGTGTCATTGCATGTGAGTTCTTTTCACAAACAACAACCAGAGTCATTGCAGATGTGTTCTTTTCACATACCACATATGGGTCCACCAGTGTCGTTGCATGTATGTTCTTTTCACAATCCACCTATGGATCCACCAGTGTCATTGCATGTGTGTTCTTTTCACTAACAACAACTAGAGTCATTGCATGTGTGTTCTTTTCGCATACCACATATGGATCCACCAGTGTCATTGCATGTGTGCTGTTTTCATAGTCCACCTATGGATCCACCATTGTCATTGCATGTGTGTTCTTTTTAGAGACCACACATGGATCCACCAGTGTGATTGCATGTGTGTTCTTTTCACTAACAACAACCAGAGTCATTGCATGTGTGTTCTTTTCACATACCACATATGGATCCACCAATGTCATTGCATGTGTGTTCTTTTCACAATCCACCTATGGATCCACAAGTGTCATTGTATGTGTGTTCTTTTCACAAACAACAACTGGAGTCATTGCATGTGTGTTCTTTTCACATACCACATATGGATCCACCAATGTCATTGCATGTGTGCTCTTTTCACAATCCACCTATGGATCCACCAGTGTCATTGCATGTGTGTTCTTTTTAGTAACAACAACTAGAGTCATTGATGTGTGTTCTTTTCACATTCCACCTATGGATCCACCAGTGTCGCATGTGTGTTCTTTTTACTAACAACAACCAGAGTCATTGCATGTGTGTTCTTTTCACATACCACATATGGATCCACCAGTGTCATTGAAATGTGTGTTCTCTTCAGAGACCACACATGGATCCACCAGTGTCATTACATGTGTGTTCTTTTCACTAACAACAACTAGAGTCATTGCATGTGTGTTCTTTTCACATACCACATATGGATCCACCAATGTCATTGCATGTGTGCTCTTTTCACAATCCACCTATGGATCCACCAGTGTCCTTGTGTGTGTATTCTTTTTAGTAATGACAACTAGAGTCATTGAAATGTGTGTTCTTTTCACATACCACCTATGGATCCACCAGTGTCATTGCATGTGTGTTCTTTTTAGTAAAAACAACTAGAGTCATTACATGTGTGTTCTTTTCACATATCACATATGGATCCACCAGTGTCATTGCACGTGTGCTCTTTTCACAATCCACATATGGATCCACCAGTGTCATTACATGTGTGTTCTTTTTAGTAACAACAACGAGAGTCATTGAAATGTGTGTTCTTTTTAGAGACCACACATGGATCCACCAGTGTCATTGCATGTGTGTTCTTTTCACTAACAACAACCAGAGTCATTGCATGTGTGTTCTTTTCACATAACACATATGGATCCACCAGTGTCATTGCATGTGTGTTCTTTTCACAATCCACCTATGGATCCACCAGTGTCATTGCATGTGTGTTCTTTTCACTAACAACTGGAATCGTTGCATGTGTGTTCTTTTCGCATACCACATATGGATCCACCAGTGTCATTGCATGTGTGCTCTTTTCACAGTCCACCTATGGATCCACCAGTGTCATTGCATGTGTGCTCTTTTCACAGTCCACCTATGGATCCACCAGTGTTATTACATGTGTGTTCTTTTTAGTAACAACAACCAGAGTCATTGAAATGTGTGTTCTTTTTAGAGACCACACATGGATCCACCAGTGTCATTGCATGTGTGTTCTTTTCACTAACAACAACCAAAGTCATTGCATGTGTGTTCTTTTCACATACCACATATGGATCCACCAGTGTCATTGCATGTGTGCTCTTTTCACAATCCACATATGGATCCACCAGTATCATTACATGTGTGTTCTTTTTTAGTAACAACAACCAGAGTCATTGAAATGTGTGTTCTTTTAAGAGACCACACATGGATCGACCAGTGTCATTGCATGTGTGTTCTTTTCACTAACAACAACCAGAGTCATTGCATGTGTGTTCTTTTCACATACCACATATGGATCCACTAGTGTCATTGCATGTGTGCTCTTTTCACAGTCCACCTATGGATCCACCAGTGTCATTACATGTGTGTTCTTTTAGTAACAACAACCAGATTCATTGAAATGTGTGTTCTTTTTATAGACCACACATGGATCCACCAATGTCATTGCATGTGTGTTCTTTTCACAATCCACCTATGGATCCACCAGTGTCATTGCATGTGTGTTCTTTTCACTAACAACAACTAGGTTCATTGCATGTGTGTTCTTTTCGCATACCACATATGGATCCACTAGAGTCATTGCATGTGTGCTCTTTTCACAATCCACCTATGGATCCATGAGTGTCATTGCATGTGTGTTCTTTTAGTAACAACAACCAGAGTCATTGAAATGTGTGTTCTTTTTATAGACCAGACATGGATCCACCAGTGTCATTGCATGTGTGTTCTTTTCACTAACAACAACTAGAGTCATTGCATGTGTGTTCTTTTCACATACCACAAATGGATCCACCAACGTCATTGCATGTGTGTTCTTTTCACAATCCACCTATGGATCCACCAGTGTCATTGCATGTGTGTTCTTTTTAGTAACAACAACCAGAGTCATTGAAATGTGTGTTCTTTTTAGAGACCACACATGGATCCACCAGTGTCATTGCATGTGTATTCTTTTCACTAACAACAACCAGAGTCATTGCATGTGTGATCTTTTCACATACCACATATGGATCCACTAGTATCGTTGCATGTGTGTTCTTTTCACAATCCACCTATGGATCCACCAGTGTCATTGGATGTGTGTTCTTTTTAGTAACAACAACTAGAGTCATTGAAATGTGTGTTCTTTTCACATACCACATATGGATCCACCAGTGTCATTGCATGTGTGTTCTTTTCACAATCCACCTATGTATCCACCAGTGTCATTGAATGTGTGTTCTTTTCACTAACAACCACTGGAGTCATTGCATGTGTGTTATTTTCACATACCACATATGGATCCACCAGTGTCATTGCATGTGTGCTCTTTTCACAATCCACATATGGATCGAACAGTGTCATTGCATGTGTGTTCTTTTTAGTAACAACAACAAAAGTCATTGAAATGTGTGTTCTTTTTAGAGACCACACATGGATCCACCAGTGTCATTGCATGTGTGTTCTTTTCACTAACAACAACCAGAGTCATTGCAGATGTGTTCTTTTCACATACCACATATGGGTCCACCAGTGTCGTTGCATGTATGTTCTTTTCACAATCCACCTATGGATCCACCAGTGTCATTGCATGTGTGTTCTTTTCACTAACAACAACTGGAGTCATTGCATGTGTGTTCTTTTCGCATACCACATATGGATCCACCAGTGTCATTGCATGTGTGCTATTTTCACAGTCCACCTATGGATCCACAAGTGTCATTGCATGTGTGTTCTTTTTAGTAACAACAACCAGAGTCATTGAAATGTGTGTTCTTTTTAGAGACCACACATGGATCCACTAGTGTCATTGCATGTGTGTTCTTTTCACTAACAACAACCAAAGTCATTGCATGTGTGTTCTTTTCACATACCACATATGGATCCACCAGTGTCATTGCATGTGTGCTCTTTTCACAATCCACATATGGATCCACCAGTATCATTACATGTGTGTTCTTTTTTAGTAACAACAACCAGAGTCATTGAAATGTGTGTTCTTTTAAGAGACCACACATGGATCGACCAGTGTCATTGCATGTGTGTTCTTTTCACTAACAACAACCAGAGTCATTGCATGTGTGTTCTTTTCACATACCACATATGGATCCACTAGTGTCATTGCATGTGTGCTCTTTTCACAGTCCACCTATGGATCCACCAGTGTCATTACATGTGTGTTCTTTTAGTAACAACAACCAGATTCATTGAAATGTGTGTTCTTTTTATAGACCACACATGGATCCACCAATGTCATTGCATGTGTGTTCTTTTCACAATCCACCTATGGATCCACCAGTGTCATTGCATGTGTGTTCTTTTCACTAACAACAACTAGGTTCATTGCATGTGTGTTCTTTTCGCATACCACATATGGATCCACTAGAGTCATTGCATGTGTGCTCTTTTCACAATCCACCTATGGATCCATGAGTGTCATTGCATGTGTGTTCTTTTAGTAACAACAACCAGAGTCATTGAAATGTGTGTTCTTTTTATAGACCAGACATGGATCAACCAGTGTCATTGCATGTGTGTTCTTTTCACTAACAACAACTAGAGTCATTGCATGTGTGTTCTTTTCACATACCACAAATGGATCCACCAACGTCATTGCATGTGTGTTCTTTTCACAATCCACCTATGGATCCACCAGTGTCATTGCATGTGTGTTCTTTTTAGTAACAACAACCAGAGTCATTGAAATGTGTGTTCTTTTTAGAGACCACACATGGATCCACCAGTGTCATTGCATGTGTATTCTTTTCACTAACAACAACCAGAGTCATTGCATGTGTGTTCTTTTCACATACCACATATGGATCCACTAGTATCGTTGCATGTGTGTTCTTTTCACAATCCACCTATGGATCCACCAGTGTCATTGGATGTGTGTTCTTTTTAGTAACAACAACTAGAGTCATTGAAATGTGTGTTCTTTTCACATACCACATATGGATCCACCAGTGTCATTGCATGTGTGTTCTTTTCACAATCCACCTATGTATCCACCAGTGTCATTGAATGTGTGTTCTTTTCACTAACAACCACTGGAGTCATTGCATGTGTGTTATTTTCACATACCACATATGGATCCACCAGTGTCATTGCATGTGTGCTCTTTTCACAATCCACATATGGATCGAACAGTGTCATTGCATGTGTGTTCTTTTTAGTAACAACAACAAAAGTCATTGAAATGTGTGTTCTTTTTAGAGACCACACATGGATCCACCAGTGTCATTGCATGTGTGTTCTTTTCACTAACAACAACCAGAGTCATTGCAGATGTGTTCTTTTCACATACCACATATGGGTCCACCAGTGTCGTTGCATGTATGTTCTTTTCACAATCCACCTATGGATCCACCAGTGTCATTGCATATGTGTTCTTTTCACTAACAACAACTGGAGTCATTGCATGTGTGTTATTTTCGCATACCACATATGGATCCACCAGTGTCATTGCATGTGTGCTATTTTCACAGTCCACCTATGGATCCACAAGTGTCATTGCATGTGTGTTCTTTTTAGTAACAACAACCAGAGTCATTGAAATGTGTGTTCTTTTTAGAGACCACACATGGATCGACCAGTGTCATTGCATGTGTGTTCTTTTCACTAACAACAACCAGAATCATTGCATGTGTTCTCTTTTCACATACCACATATGGATCCACCAATGTCATTGCATGTGTGTTCTTTTCACAATCCACCTATGGATCCACCAGTGTCATTGCATGTGTGTTCTTTTAGTAACAACAACCAGAGTCATTGAAATGTGTGTTCTTTTTATAGACCACACATGGATCCACCAATGTCATTGCATGTGTGTTCTTTTCACAATCCTCCTATGGATCCACCAGTGTCATTGCATGTGTGTTCTTTTCTCTAACAACAACTAGGGTCATTGCATGTGTGTTCTTTTCGCATACCACATATGGATCCACTAGAGTCATTGCATGTGTGCTCTTTTCACAATCCACCTATGGATCCACGAGTGTCATTGCATGTGTGTTCTTTTAGTAACAACAACCAGAGTCATTGAAATGTGTGTTCTTTTTATAGACCAGACATGGATCCACCAGTGTCATTGCATGTGTGTTCTTTTCACTAACAACAACTAGAGTCATTGCATGTGTGTTCTTTTCACATACCACAAATGGATCCACCAACGTCATTGCATGTGTGTTCTTTTCACAATCCACCTATGGATCCACCAGTGTCATTGCATGTGTGTTCTTTTTAGTAACAACAACCAGAGTCATTGAAATGTGTGTTCTTTTTAGAGACCACACATGGATCCACCAGTGTCATTGCATGTGTATTCTTTTCACTAACAACAACCAGAGTCATTGCATGTGTGTTCTTTTCACATACCACATATGGATCCACCAGTATCGTTGCATGTGTGTTCTTTTCACAATCCACCTATGGATCCACCAGTGTCATTGGATGTGTGTTCTTTTTAGTAACAACAACTAGAGTCATTGAAATGTGTGTTCTTTTCACATACCACATATGGATCCACCAGTGTCATTGCATGTGTGTTCTTTTCACAATCCACCTATGGATCCACCAGTGTCATTGAATGTGTGTTCTTTTCACTAACAACCACTGGAGTCATTGCATGTGTGTTATTTTCACATACCACATATGGATCCACCAGTGTCATTGCATGTGTGCTCTTTTCACAATCCACATATGGATCGAACAGTGTCATTGCATGTGTGTTCTTTTTAGTAACAACAACCAGAGTCATTGAAATGTGTGTTCTTTTTAGAGACCACACATGGATCCACCAGTGTCATTGCATGTGTGTTCTTTTGACTAACAACAACCAGAGTCATTGCAGATGTGTTCTTTTCACATACCACATATGGGTCCACCAGTGTTGTTGCATGTATGTTCTTTTCACAATCCACCTATGGATCCACCAGTGTCATTGCATGTGTGTTCTTTTCACTAACAACAACTGGAGTCATTGCATGTGTGTTCTTTTCGCATACCACATATGGATCCACCAGTGTCATTGCATGTGTGCTATTTTCACAGTCCACCTATGGATCCACAAGTGTCATTGCATGTGTGTTCTTTTTAGTAACAACAACCAGAGTCATTGAAATGTGTGTTCTTTTTAGAGACCACACATGGATCCACCAGTGTCATTGCATGTGTGTTCTTTTCACTAACAACAACCAGAGTCATTGCATGTGTGTTCTTTTCACATACCACATATGGATCCACCAAGGTCATTGCATGTGTGTTCTTTTCACAATCCACCTATGGATCCACCAGTGTCATTGGATGTGTGTTCTTTTCACTAACAACAACTGGAGTCATTGCATGTGTGTTCTTTTCACATACCACATATGGATCCACCAGTGTCATTGCATGTGTGCTCTTTTCACAATCCACCAGTGTCATTGCATGTGTGTTATTTTTAGTAACAACAACTAGAGTCATTGATGTGTGTTCTTTTCACATACCACCTATGGATCCACCAGTGTCATTGCATGTGTGTTCTTTTTACTAACAACAACCAGAGTCATTACATGTGTGTTCTTTGCACATACCACATATGGATCCACCAGTGTCATTGAAATGTGTGTTCTTTTCAAACACCACACATGGATCCACCAGTGTCATTGCTTGTGTGTTCTTTTCACTAACAACAACTGGAGTCATTGCATGTGTGTTCTTTTCACATACCACATATGGATCCACCAATGTCATTGCATGTGTGCTCTTTTCACAATCCACCTATGGATCCACCAGTGTCCTTGTGTTTGTGTTCTTTTTAGTAACAACAACCAGAGTCATTGAAATGTGTGTTCTTCTCACATACCACCTATGGATCCACTAGTGTCATTGCATGTGTGTTCTTTTTAGTAACAACAACCAGAGTCATTGCATGTGTGTTCTTTTCACATACCACATATGGATCCACCAGTGTCATTTAAATGTGTGTTCTCTTCAGAGATCACACATGGATCCACCAGTGTCAATGCATGTGTGTTCTTTTTAGTAAAAACATCCAGAGTCATTGCATGTGTGTTCTTTTCACATATCACATATCGATCCACCAGCGTCATTGCATGTGTGCTCTTTTCACAATCCACATATGGATCCACCAGTGTCATTACATGTGTGTTCTTTTTAGTAACAACAACCAGAGTCATTGAAATGTGTGTTCTTTTTAGAGACCACACATGGATCCACCAGTGTCATTGCATGTGTGTTCTTTTCACTAACAACAACCAGAGTCATTGCATGTGTGTTCTTTTCACATACCACATATGGATCCACGAGTGTCATTGCATGTGTGTTCTTTTCACAATCCACCTATGGATCCACCAGTGTCATTGCATGTGTGTTCTTTTCACATACCACATATGGATCCACCAGTGTCATTGCATGTGTGCTCTTTTCACAGTCCACCTATGGATCCACCAGTGTCATTGCATTTGTGTTCTTTTAGTAACAACAATCGGAGTCATTGAAATGTGTGTCCTTTTTATAGACCACACATGGATCCACCAGTGTCATTGCATGTGTGTTCCTTTCACTAACAACAACCAGAGTCATTGCATGTGTGTTCTTTTCACATACCACATATGGATCCACCAATGTCATTGCATGTGTGTTCTTTTCACGATCCACCTATGGATCCACTAGTGTCATTGCATGTGTGTTCTTTTTAGTAACAACAACCAGAGTCATTGAAATGTGTGATCTTTTTAGAGACCACATATGGATCCACCAGTGTCATTGCATGTGTGTTCTTTTCACTAACAACAACCAGAGTCATTGCATGTGTGTTCTTTTCACAATCCACATATGGATCCACCAGTGTCATTGCATGTGTGTTCTTTTCACAATCCACATATGGATCCACCAGTGTCATTGCATGTGTGTTCTTTTTAGTAACAACAACCAGCGTCATTGAAATGTGTGTTCTTTTCACATACCACATATGGATCCACCAGTGTCATTGCATGGGTGCTCTTTTCACTAACAACAACCAGAGTCATTGCATGTGTCTTCTTTTCACATACCACATATGGATCCACCAGTGTCATTGCATGTGTGTTCTTTTTACAATCCACCTATGGATCCAGCAGTGTCATTGCATGTGTGTTCTTTTCACTAACAACAACTGGATTCATTGCATGTGTGTTCTTTTCACATACCACATATGCATCCACCAGTGTCATTGCATGTATGTTCTTTTCACAATCCACATATGGATCCACCAGTGTCATTGCATGTGTGTTCTTTTCACTAAAAACAACTGGAGTCATTTCATGTGTGTTCTTTTTTGCATACCACATATGGATCCACCAGTGTCATTGCATGTGTGCTCTTTTCACAATCCACGTATGGATCCACCAGTGTCATTGCATGTGTGTTCTTTTTAGTAACAACAACAAGAGTCATTGAAATGTGTGTTCTTTTTAGAGACCACACATGGATCCACAAGTGTCATTGCATGTGTGTTCTTTTCACTAACAACAAGACGAGTCATTGCATATGTGTTCTTTTCACATACCACATTAGTGTCATTGCATGTGTGTTCTTTTCACAATCCACCTATGGATCCACCAGTGTCATTGCATGTGTGTTCTTTTCACAATCCACCTATGGATCCACCAGTGTCATTGCATGTGTGTTCTTTTCACAATCCACCTATGAATCCACCAGTGTCATTGCATGCGTGTTCCTTTTAGTAACACCAACCGGATTCATTGCATGTGTGTTCTTTTCACGTACCACATATGGATCCAACCAATGTCATTGAAATGTGTGTTCTCTTCAGAGACCACACATGGATCCACCGGTGTCATTGCATGTATGTTCTTTTCACTAACAACAACTGGAGTCATTGCATGTGTGTTCTTTTCACATACCACATTTGGATCCACAAGTGTTATTGCATGTGTGCTCTTTTCACAATCCACCTATGGATCCACCAGTGCCATTGCATGTGTGTTCTTTTTACTAACAACAACTGGAGTCATTTCATGACTGTTCTTCTCACATAGCTTTGTCTGGATCCACAAGTGTCATTGAAACATGTGTTCTCTTCACAATCCACACATGGATCCACCAGTGTCATTGCATGTGTGCTCTTTTTACTAACAACAACCAGAGCCATTGCATGTGTGTTGTCTTTAAAGACCACACATGGATCCACCAGTGTCATTGCATGTGTGTTCTTTT
The DNA here is from genome assembly GCA_023614405.1 of Avena insularis. Classification (NCBI taxonomy): domain Eukaryota; kingdom Viridiplantae; phylum Streptophyta; class Magnoliopsida; order Poales; family Poaceae; genus Avena; species Avena insularis. Next base: position 77,013 of record JAJUPC010000071.1, on the reverse strand, counting down.
TAGTAACAACAACCAGAGTCATTGAAATGTGTGTTCTTTTCACTAACAACAACTAGAGTCATTGCATGTGTGTTCTTTTCACATACCACATTTGGATCCACAAGTGTTATTGCATGTGTGCTCTTTTCACAATCCACCTATGGATCCACCAGTGCCATTGCATGTGTGTTCTTTTTACTAACAACAACTGGAGTCATTTCATGACTGTTCTTCTCACATAGCACATACGGATCCACAAGTGTCATTGAAACATGTGTTCTCTTCACAATCCACACATGGATCCACCAGTGTCATTGCATGTGTGCTCTTTTTACTAACAACAACCAGAGCCATTGCATGTGTGTTGTCTTTAAAGACCACACATGGATCCACCAGTGTCATTGCATGTGTGTTCTTTTTAGTAACAACAACCAGAGTCATTGAAATGTGTGTTCTTTTTAGAGACCACACATGGATTCACTAGTGTCATTGCATGTGTGTTCTTTTCACTAACAACAACCAGAGTCATTGCATATGTGTTCTTTTCACATACCACATATGGATCCACCAATGTCATTGCATGTGTGTTCTCTTCACAATCCACACATGGATCCACCAGTGTCATTGCATGTGTTCTCTTTTTACTAACAACAACCAGAGCCATTGCATGTGTGTTGTCAAGACCACACATGGATCCACCAGTGTCATTGCATGTGTGTTATTTTTAGTAACAACAACTAGTCATTGCATATGTGTTCTTTTCACATACCACATATGGATCCACCAGTGTCATTGCATGTGGGCTCTTTTTACTAGAAACAACCAGAGTCATTGCATCTGTGTTCTCTTCAGAGACCACAGATGGATCCACCAGTGTCATTGCATGTGTGTTCTTTTTAGTAACAACCAGAGTCATTGCATGTGTGTTCTTTTCACATACCACATATGGATCCACCAGTGTCACTGCATGTGTGTACTTTTTATTAACAACAACCAGAGTCATTGCATGTGTGTTCTCTTCAGAGACCAGACATGGATCCACCAGTGTCATTGCATGTGTGTTCTTTTTACTAACAATAACCAGAGTCATTGAAATGTGTGCTCTTTTCACAATCTACCTTTGGATCCACCAGTGTCATTGCATGTGTGTTCTTTTAACTAACAACAACCGAGTCATTGAAATGTGTGTTCTTTTCACAGACCACATATGGATCCACTAGTGTCATTGAAATGTGTGTTCTTTTTAGAGACCACCCACGGATCCACCAGTGTCATTGCATGTGTGTTCTTTTCAGTAACAACAAATAGAGTCATTGAAATGTGTGTTCTTTTCACATACCACATATGGATCCAAGAGTGTCATTGCATGTGTGTTCTCATCACAATCCACACATGGATCCACCAGTGTCATTGCATGTGTGCTCTTTTTCCTAACAACAACCAGAGCCATTGCATGTGTGTTGTCTTTAATGACCACACATGGATCCACCAGTGTCATTGCATGTGTGTTCTTTTCACTATCAACAACTGGAGTCATTGCATGTGTGTTCTTTTCGCATACCACATATGGATCCACCAGTGTCATTGCATGTGTGCTCTTTTCACAATCCACCTATGGATCCACCCGTGTCATTGCATGTGTGTTCTTTTAAGTAACAACAACCAGAGTCATTGAAATGTGTGTTCTTTTCACATACCACACATGGATCCACTAGTGTCATTGCATGTGTGTTCTTTTACTAACAACAACCAGAGTCATTGCATCTGTGTTCTTTTCACATACCACATATGGATCCACCAGTGTCATTGCATGTGTGTTCTTTTCACAATCAACAACTGGAGTCATTACATGTGTGTTCTTTCCACATACCACATATGGATCCACCAGTATCGTTGCATGTGTGTTCTTTTCACAATCCACCTATGGATCCACCAGTGTCATTGGATGTGTGTTCTTTTTAGTAACAACAACTAGAGTCATTGAACTGTGTGTTCTTTTCACATACCACATATGGATCCACCAGTGTCATTGCATGTGTGTTCTTTTCACAATCCACCTATGGATCCACCAGTGTCATTGAATGTGTGTTCTTTTCACTAACAACCACTGGAGTCATTGCATGTGTGTTATTTTCACATACCACATATGGATCCACCAGTGTCATTGCATGTGTGCTCTTTTCACAATCCACATATGGATCGAACAGTGTCATTGCATGTGTGTTCTTTTTAGTAACAACAACCAGGGTCATTGAAATGTGTGTTCTTTTTAGAGACCACACATGGATCCACCAGTGTCATTGCATGTGTGTTCTTTTCACTAACAACAACCAGAGTCATTGCAGATGTGTTCTTTTCACATACCACATATGGGTCCACCAGTGTCGTTGCATGTATGTTCTTTTCACAATCCACCTATGGATCCACCAGTGTCATTGCATGTGTGTTCTTTTCACTAACAACAACTAGAGTCATTGCATGTGTGTTCTTTTCGCATACCACATATGGATCCACCAGTGTCATTGCATGTGTGCTATTTCCACAGTCCACCTATGGATCCACAAGTGTCATTGCATGTGTGTTCTTTTTAGTAACAACAACCAGAGTCATTGAAATGTGTGTTCTTTTTAGAGACCACACATGGATCCACCAGTGTCATTGCATGTGTGTTCTTTTCACTAACAACAACCAGAGTCATTGCATGTGTGTTCTTTTCACATACCACATATGGATCCACCAATGTCATTGCATGTGTGTTCTTTTCACAATCCACCTATGGATCCACCAGTGTCATTGCATGTGTGTTCTTTTCACTAACAACAACTGGGGTCATTGCATATGTGTTCTTTTCACATACCACATATGGATCCACCAGTGTCATTGCATGTGTGCTCTTTTCACAATCCACCAGTGTCATTGCATGTGTGTTATTTTTAGTAACAACAACTAGAGTCATTGATGTGTGTTCTTTTCACATACCACCTATGGATCCACCAGTGTCATTGCATGTGTGTTCTTTTTACTAACAACAACCAGAGTCATTACATGTGTGTTCTTTGCACATACCACATATGGATCCACCGGTGTCATTGAAATGTGTGTTCTCTTCAAAGACCACACATGGATCCACCAGTGTCATTGCTTGTGTGTTTTTCACTAACAACAACTGGAGTCATTGCATGTGTGTTCTTTTCACATACCACATATGGATCCACCAATGTCATTGCATGTGTGCTCTTTTCACAATCCACCTATGGATCCACCAGTGTCCTTGTGTTTGTGTTCTTTTTAATAACAACAACCAGAGTCATTGAAATGTGTGTTCTTCTCACATACCACCTATGGATCCACTAGTGTCATTGCATGTGTGTTCTTTTTAGTAACAACAACCAGAGTCATTGCATGTGTGTTCTTTTCACATACCACATATGGATCCACCAGTGTCATTTAAATGTGTGTTCTCTTCAGAGATCACACATGGATCCACCATTGTCAATGCATGTGTGTTCTTTTCACTAAGAACAACTAGAGTCATTGCATGTGTGTTATTTCCACAAACCAAATATGTATCCACCAGTGGCATTGCATGTTTGCTCTTTTCACAATCCACCTATGGATCCACCCGTGTCATTGCATGTGTGTTCTTTTTAGTAATGACAACCAGAGTCATTGAAATGTGTGTTCTTTTCACATACCACCTATGGATCCACCAGTGTCATTGCATGTGTGTTCTTTTTAGTAAAAACATCCAGAGTCATTGCATGTGTGTTATTTCCACAAACCAAATATGTATCCACCAGTGGCATTGCATGTTTGCTCTTTTCACAATCCACCTATGGATCCACCCGTGTCATTGCATGTGTGTTCTTTTTAGTAATGACAACCAGAGTCATTGAAATGTGTGTTCTTTTCACATACCACCTATGGATCCACCAGTGTCATTGCATGTGTGTTCTTTTTAGTAAAAACATCCAGAGTCATTGCATGTGTGTTCTTTTCACATATCACATATGGATCCACCAGCGTCATTGCATGTGTGCTCTTTTCACAATCCACATATGGATCCACCAGTGTCATTACATGTGTGTTCTTTTTAGTAACAACAACCAGAGTCATTGAAATGTGTGTTCTTTTTAGAGACCACACATAGATCCACCAGTGTCATTGCATGTGTGTTCTTTTCACTAACAACAACCAGAGTCATTGCATGTGTGTTCTTTTCACATACCACATATGGATCCACGAGTGTCATTGCATGTGTGTTCTTTTCACAATCCACCTATGGATCCACCAGTGTCATTGCATGTGTGTTCTTTTCGCATACCACATATGGATCCACCAGTGTCATTGCATGTGTGCTCTTTTCACAGTCCACCTATGGATCCACCAGTGTCATTGCATGTGTGTTCTTTTAGTAACAACAACCGGAGTCATTGAAATGTGTGTCCTTTTTATAGACCACACATGGATCCACCAGTGTCATTGCATGTGTGTTCCTTTCACTAACAACAACCAGAGTCATTGCATGTGTGTTCTTTTCACATACCACATATGGATCCACCAATGTCATTGCATGTGTGTTCTTTTCACGATCCACCTATGGATCCACTAGTGTCATTGCATGTGTGTTCTTTTTAGTAACAACAACCAGAGTCATTGAAATGTGTGTTCTTTTTAGAGACCACATATGGATCCACCAGTGTCATTGCATGTGTGTTCTTTTCACTAACAACAACCGGAGTCATTGCATGTGTGTTCTTTTCACAATCCACATATGGATCGACCAGTGTCACTGCATGTGTGTACTTTTTATTAACAACAACCAGAGTCATTGCATGTGTGTTCTCTTCAGAGACCAGACATGGATCCACCAGTGTCATTGCATGTGTGTTCTTTTTACTAACAATAACCAGAGTCATTGAAATGTGTGCTCTTTTCACAATCCACCTTTGTATCCACCAGTGTCATTGCATGTGTGTTCTTTTAACTAACAACAACCGAGTCATTGAAATGTGTGTTCTTTTCACAGACCACATATGGATCCACTAGTGTCATTGAAATGTGTGTTCTTTTTAGAGACCACCCATGGATCCACCAGTGTCATTGCATGTGTGTTCTTTTCAGTAACAACAAATAGAGTCATTGAAATGTGTGTTCTTTTCACATACCACATATGGATCCAAGAGTGTCATTGCATGTGTGTTCTCATCACAATCCACACATGGATCCACAAGTGTCATTGCATGTGTGCTCTTTTTCCTAACAACAACCAGAGCCATTGCATGTGTGTTGTCTTTAATGACCACACATGGATCCACCAGTGTCATTGCATGTGTGTTCTTTTCACTATCAACAACTGGAGTCATTGCATGTGTGTTCTTTTCGCATACCACATATGGATCCACCAGTGTCATTGCATGTGTGCTCTTTTCACAATCCACCTATGGATCCACCAGTGTCATTGCATGTGTGTTCTTTTAAGTAACAACAACCAGAGTCATTGAAATGTGTGTTCTTTTCACATACCACACATGGATCCACTAGTGTCATTGCATGTGTGTTCTTTTACTAACAACAACCAGAGTCATTGCATCTGTGTTCTTTTCACATACCACATATGGATCCACCAGTGTCATTGCATGTGTGTTCTTTTCACAATCAACAACTGGAGTCATTACATGTGTGTTCTTTCCACATACCACATATGGATCCACCAGTATCGTTGCATGTGTGTTCTTTTCACAATCCACCTATGGATCCACCAGTGTCATTGGATGTGTGTTCTTTTTAGTAACAACAACTAGAGTCATTGAACTGTGTGTTCTTTTCACATACCACATATGGATCCACCAGTATCATTGCATGTGTGTTCTTTTCACAATCCACCTATGGATCCACCAGTGTCATTGAATGTGTGTTCTTTTCACTAACAACCACTGGAGTCATTGCATGTGTGTTATTTTCACATACCACATATGGATCCACCAGTGTCATTGCATGTGTGCTCTTTTCACAATCCACATATGGATCGAACAGTGTCATTGCATGTGTGTTCTTTTTAGTAACAACAACCAGAGTCATTGAAATGTGTGTTCTTTTTAGAGACCACACATGGATCCACCAGTGTCATTGCATGTGTGTTCTTTTCACTAACAACAACCAGAGTCATTGCAGATGTGTTCTTTTCACATACCACATATGGGTCCACCAGTGTCGTTGCATGTATGTTCTTTTCACAATCCACCTATGGATCCACCAGTGTCATTGCATGTGTGTTCTTTTCACTAACAACAACTAGAGTCATTGCATGTGTGTTCTTTTCGCATACCACATATGGATCCACCAGTGTCATTGCATGTGTGCTATTTTCACAGTCCACCTATGGATCCACAAGTGTCATTGCATGTGTGTTCTTTTTAGTAACAACAACCAGAGTCATTGAAATGTGTGTTCTTTTTAGAGACCACACATGGATCCACCAGTGTCATTGCATGTGTGTTCTTTTCACTAACAACAACCAGAGTCATTGCATGTGTGTTCTTTTCACATACCACATATGGATCCACCAATGTCATTGCATGTGTGTTCTTTTCACAATCCACCTATGGATCCACCAGTGTCATTGCATGTGTGTTCTTTTCACTAACAACAACTGGGGTCATTGCATATGTGTTCTTTTCACATACCACATATGGATCCACCAGTGTCATTGCATGTGTGCTCTTTTCACAATCCACCAGTGTCATTGCATGTGTGTTATTTTTAGTAACAACAACTAGGGTCATTGATGTGTGTTCTTTTCACATACCACCTATGGATCCACCAGTGTCATTGCATGTGTGTTCTTTTTACTAACAACAACCAGAGTCATTACATGTGTGTTCTTTGCACATACCACATATGGATCCACCGGTGTCATTGAAATGTGTGTTCTCTTCAAAGACCACACATGGATCCACCAGTGTCATTGCTTGTGTGTTCTTTTCACTAACAACAACTGGAGTCATTGCATGTGTGTTCTTTTCACATACCACATATGGATCCACCAATGTCATTGCATGTGTGCTCTTTTCACAATCCACCTATGGATCCACCAGTGTCCTTGTGTTTGTGTTCTTTTTAATAACAACAACCAGAGTCATTGAAATGTGTGTTCTTCTCACATACCACCTATGGATCCACTAGTGTCATTGCATGTGTGTTCTTTTTAGTAACAACAACCAGAGTCATTGCATGTGTGTTCTTTTCACATACCACATATGGATCCACCAGTGTCATTTAAATGTGTGTTCTCTTCAGAGATCACACATGGATCCACCATTGTCAATGCATGTGTGTTCTTTTCACTAAGAACAACTAGAGTCATTGCATGTGTGTTATTTCCACAAACCAAATATGTATCCACCAGTGGCATTGCATGTTTGCTCTTTTCACAATCCACCTATGGATCCACCCGTGTCATTGCATGTGTGTTCTTTTAACTAAAAACAACCAGAGTCATTGAAATGTGTGTTCTTTTCACATACCACCTATGGATCCACCAGTGTCATTGCATGTGTGTTCTTTTTAGTAAAAACATCCAGAGTCATTGCATGTGTGTTCTTTTCACATATCACATATGGATCCACCAGCGTCATTGCATGTGTGCTCTTTTCACAATCCACATATGGATCCACCAGTGTCATTACATGTGTGTTCTTTTTAGTAACAACAACCAGAGTCATTGAAATGTGTGTTCTTTTTAGAGACCACACATGGATCCACCAGTGTCATTGCATGTGTGTTCTTTTCACTAACAACAACCAGAGTCATTGCATGTGTGTTCTTTTCACATACCACATATGGATCCACCGGTGTCATTGCATGTGTGTTCTTTTAGTAACAACATCCAGAGTCATTGAAATGTGTGTTCTTTTTATAGACCACACATGGATCCACCAGTGTCATTGCATGTGTGTTCTTTTCACTAACAACAACCAGAGTCATTGCATATGTGTTCTTTTCACATACCACATATGGATCCACCAGTGTCATTGCATGTGAGTTCTTTTCACAATCCACCTATGGATCCACTAGTGTCATTGCATGTGTGTTCTTTTCGCATACCACATATGGATCCACCAGTGTCATTGCATGTGTGCTCTTTTCACAGTCCACCTATGGATCCACCAGTGTCATTGCATGTGTGTTCTTTTAGTAACAACAACCGGAGTCATTGAAATGTGTGTCCTTTTTATAGACCACACATGGATCCACCAGTGTCATTGCATGTGTGTTCCTTTCACTAACAACAACCAGAGTCATTGCATGTGTGTTCTTTTCACATACCACATATGGATCCACCAATGTCATTGCATGTGTGTTCTTTTCACGATCCACCTATGGATCCACTAGTGTCATTGCATGTGTGTTCTTTTTAGTAACAACAACCAGAGTCATTGAAATGTGTGTTCTTTTTAGAGACCACATATGGATCCACCAGTGTCATTGCATGTGTGTTCTTTTCACTAACAACAACCGGAGTCATTGCATGTGTGTTCTTTTCACAATCCACATATGGATCGACCAGTGTCATTGCATGTGTGTTCTTTTCACAATCCACCTATGGATCCACCAGTGTCATTGCATGTGTGTTCTTTTCACTAACAACAACTGGGGTCATTGCATATGTGTTCTTTTCACATACCACATATGGATCCACCAGTGTCATTGCATGTGTGCTCTTTTCACTAACAACAACCAGAGTCATTGCATGTGTGTTATTTTCACATACCACATATGGATCCACCAGTGTCATTGCATGTGTGTTCTTTTTACAATCCACCTATGGATCCAGCAGTGTCATTGCATGTGTGTTCTTTTCACTAACAACAACTGGATTCATTGCATGTGTGTTCTTTTCACATACCACATATGCATCCACCAGTGTCATTGCATGTATGTTCTTTTCACAATCCACATATGGATCCACCAGTGTCATTGCATGTGTGTTCTTTTCACTAAAAACAACTGGAGTCATTTCATGTGTGTTCTTTTTTGCATACCACATATGGATCCACCAGTGTCATTGCATGTGTGCCCTTTTCACAATCCACGTATGGATCCACCAGTGTCATTGCATGTGTGTTCTTTTTAGTAACAACAACAAGAGTCATTGAAATGTGTGTTCTTTTTAGAGACCACACATGGATCCACAAGTGTTATTGCATGTGTGTTCTTTTCACTAACAACAAGACGAGTCATTGCATATGTGATCTTTTTACATACCACATTAGTGTCATTGCATGTGTGTTCTTTTCACAATCCACCTATGGATCCACCAGTGTCATTGCATGTGTGTTCTTTTCACAATCTACCTATGGATCCACCAGTGTCATTGCATGTGTGTTCTTTTCACAATCCACCTATGGATCCACCAGTGTCATTGCATGCGTGTTCCTTTTAGTAACACCAACCGGATTCATTGCATGTGTGTTCTTTTCACGTACCACATATGGATCCAACCAATGTCATTGAAATGTGTGTTCTCTTCAGAGACCACACATGGATCCACCAGTGTCATTGCATGTATGTTCTTTTCACTAACAACAACTGGAGTCATTGCATGTGTGTTATTTTCACATACCACATTTGGATCCACAAGTGTTATTGCATGTGTTCTCTTTTCACAATCCACCTATGGATCCACCAGTGCCATTGCATGTGTGTTCTTTTTACTAACAACAACTGGAGTCATTTCATGACCGTTCTTCTCACATACCACATACGGATCCACAAGTGTCATTGAAACATGTGTTCTCTTCACAATCCACACATGGATCCACCAGTGTCATTGCATGTGTGCTCTTTTTACTAACAACAACCAGAGCCATTGCATGTGTGTTGTCTTTAAAGACCACACATGGATCCACCAGTGTCATTGCATGTGTGTTCTTTTTAGTAACAACAACCAGAGTCATTGAAATGTGTGTTCTTTTTAGAGACCACACATGGATTCACTAGTGTCATTGCATGTGTGTTCTTTTCACTAACAACAACCAGAGTCATTGCATATGTGTTCTTTTCATATACCACATATGGATCCACCAATGTCATTGCATGTGTGTTCTTTTTAGTAACAACAACCAGAGTCATTGCATGTGTGTTCTTTTCACATACCACATATGGATCCACCAGTGTCATTTAAATGTGTGTTCTCTTCAGAGATCACACATGGATCCACCATTGTCAATGCATGTGTGTTCTTTTCACTAAGAACAACTAGAGTCATTGCATGTGTGTTATTTCCACAAACCAAATATGTATCCACCAGTGGCATTGCATGTTTGCTCTTTTCACAATCCACCTATGGATCCACCCGTGTCATTGCATGTGTGTTCTTTTTAGTAATGACAACCAGAGTCATTGAAATGTGTGTTCTTTTCACATACCACCTATGGATCCACCAGTGTCATTGCATGTGTGTTCTTTTTAGTAAAAACATCCAGAGTCATTGCATGTGTGTTCTTTTCACATATCACATATGGATCCACCAGCGTCATTGCATGTGTGCTCTTTTCACAATCCACATATGGATCCACCAGTGTCATTACATGTGTGTTCTTTTTAGTAACAACAACCAGAGTCATTGAAATGTGTGTTCTTTTTAGAGACCACACATGGATCCACCAGTGTCATTGCATGTGTGTTCTTTTCACTAACAACAACCAGAGTCATTGCATGTGTGTTCTTTTCACATACCACATATGGATCCACCGGTGTCATTGCATGTGTGTTCTTTTCACAATCCACCTATGGATCCACCAGTGTCATTGCATGTGTGTTCTTTTCGCATACCACATATGGATCCACCAGTGTCATTGCATGTGTGTTCTTTTCACAATCCACCTATGGATCCACCAGTGTCATTGCATGTGTGTTCTTTTCGCATACCACATATGGATCCACCAGTGTCATTGCATGTGTGCTCTTTTCACAGTCCACCTATGGATCCACCAGTGTCATTGCATGTGTGTTCTTTTAGTAACAACAACCGGAGTCATTGAAATGTGTGTCCTTTTTATAGACCACACATGGATCCACCAGTGTCATTGCATGTGTGTTCCTTTCACTAACAACAACCAGAGTCATTGCATGTGTGTTCTTTTCACATACCACATATGGATCCACCATGGTCATTGCATGTGTGTTCTTTTCACGATCCACCTATGGATCCACTAGTGTCATTGCATGTGTGTTCTTTTTAGTAACAACAACCAGAGTCATTGAAATGTGTGTTCTTTTTAGAGACCACATATGGATCCACCAGTGTCATTGCATGTGTGTTCTTTTCACTAACAACAACCGGAGTCATTGCATGTGTGTTCTTTTCACAATCCACATATGGATCGACCAGTGTCATTGCATGTGTGTTCTTTTCACAATCCACCTATGGATCCACCAGTGTCATTGCATGTGTGTTCTTTTCACTAACAACAACTGGGGTCATTGCATATGTGTTCTTTTCACATACCACATATGGATCCACCAGTGTCATTGCATGTGTGCTCTTTTCACTAACAACAACCAGAGTCATTGCATGTGTGTTATTTTCACATACCACATATGGATCCACCAGTGTCATTGCATGTGTGTTCTTTTTACAATCCACCTATGGATCCAGCAGTGTCATTGCATGTGTGTTCTTTTCACTAACAACAACTGGATTCATTGCATGTGTGTTCTTTTCACATACCACATATGCATCCACCAGTGTCATTGCATGTATGTTCTTTTCACAATCCACATATGGATCCACCAGTGTCATTGCATGTGTGTTCTTTTCACTAAAAACAACTGGAGTCATTTCATGTGTGTTCTTTTTTGCATACCACATATGGATCCACCAGTGTCATTGCATGTGTGCTCTTTTCACAATCCACGTATGGATCCACCAGTGTCATTGCATGTGTGTTCTTTTTAGTAACAACAACAAGAGTCATTGAAATGTGTGTTCTTTTTAGAGACCACACATGGATCCACAAGTGTTATTGCATGTGTGTTCTTTTCACTAACAACAAGACGAGTCATTGCATATGTGATCTTTTTACATACCACATTAGTGTCATTGCATGTGTGTTCTTTTCACAATCCACCTATGGATCCACCAGTGTCATTGCATGTGTGTTCTTTTCACAATCTACCTATGGATCCACCAGTGTCATTGCATGTGTGTTCTTTTCACAATCCACCTATGGATCCACCAGTGTCATTGCATGCGTGTTCCTTTTAGTAACACCAACCGGATTCATTGCATGTGTGTTCTTTTCACGTACCACATATGGATCCAACCAATGTCATTGAAATGTGTGTTCTCTTCAGAGACCACACATGGATCCACCAGTGTCATTGCATGTATGTTCTTTTCACTAACAACAACTGGAGTCATTGCATGTGTGTTATTTTCACATACCACATTTGGATCCACAAGTGTTATTGCATGTGTTCTTTTCACAATCCACCTATGGATCCACCAGTGCCATTGCATGTGTGTTCTTTTTACTAACAACAACTGAGTCATTTCATGACCGTTCTTCTCACATACCACATACGGATCCACAAGTGTCATTGAAACATGTGTTCTCTTCACAATCCACACATGGATCCACCAGTGTCATTGCATGTGTGCTCTTTTTACTAACAACCAGAGCCATTGCATGTGTGTTGTCTTTAAAGACCACACATGGATCCACCAGTGTCATTGCATGTGTGTTCTTTTAGTAACAACAACCAGTCATTGAAATGTGTGTTCTTTTTAGAGACCACACATGGATTCACTAGTGTCATTGCATGTGTGTTCTTTTCACTAACAACAACCAGTCATTGCATATGTGTTCTTTTCATATACCACATATGGATCCACCAATGTCATTGCATGTGTGTTCTTTTTAGTAACAACAACGAGTCATTGCATGTGTGTTCTTTTCACATACCACATATGGATCCACCAGTGTCATTTAAATGTGTGTTCTCTTCAGAGATCACACATGGATCCACCATTGTCAATGCATGTGTGTTCTTTTCACTAAGAACAACTAGAGTCATTGCATGTGTGTTATTTCCACAAACCAAATATGTATCCACCAGTGGCATTGCATGTTTGCTCTTTTCACAATCCACCTATGGATCCACCCGTGTCATTGCATGTGTGTTCTTTTTAGTAATGACAACCAGAGTCATTGAAATGTGTGTTCTTTTCACATACCACCTATGGATCCACCAGTGTCATTGCATGTGTGTTCTTTTTAGTAAAAACATCCAGAGTCATTGCATGTGTGTTCTTTTCACATATCACATATGGATCCACCAGTCATTGCATGTGCTCTTTTCACAATCCACATATGGATCCACCAGTGTCATTACATGTGTTTTCTTTTTAGTAACAACAACCAGAGTCATTGAAATGTGTGTTCTTTTTAGAGACCACACATGGATCCACCAGTGTCATTGCATGTGTGTTCTTTTCACTAACAACAACCAGAGTCATTGCATGTGTGTTCTTTTCACATACCACATATGGATCCACGAGTGTCATTCATGTGTGTTCTTTTCACAATCCACCTATGGATCCACCAGTGTCATTGCATGTGTGTTCTTTTCGCATACCACATATGGATCCACCAGTGTCATTGCATGTGTGCTCTTTTCACAGTCCACCTATGGATCCACCAGTGTCATTGCATGTGTGTTCTTTTAGTAACAACAACCAGAGTCATTGAAATGTGTGTCCTTTTTATAGACCACACATGGATCCACCAGTGTCATTGCATGTGTGTTCCTTTCACTAACAACAACCAGAGTCATTGCATGTGTGTTCTTTTCACATACCACATATGGATCCACCAATGTCATTGCATGTGTGTTCTTTTCACGATCCACCTATGGATCCACTAGTGTCATTGCATGTGTGTTCTTTTTAGTAACAACAACCAGAGTCATTGAAATGTGTGTTCTTTTTAGAGACCACATATGGATCCACCAGTGTCATTGCATGTGTGTTCTTTTCACTAACAACAACCGGAGTCATTGCATGTGTGTTCTTTTCACAATCCACATATGGATCGACCAGTGTCATTGCATGTGTGTTCTTTTCACAATCCACATATGGATCCACCAGTGTCATTGCATGTGTGTTCTTTTTAGTAACAACAACCAGCGTCATTGAAATGTGTGTTCTTTTCACATACCACATATGGATCCACCAGTGTCATTGCATGGGTGCTCTTTTCACTAACAACAACCAGAGTCATTGCATGTGTCTTCTTTTCACATACCACATATGGATCCACCAGTGTCATTGCATGTGTGTTCTTTTTACAATCCACCTATGGATCCAGCAGTGTCATTGCATGTGTGTTCTTTTCACTAACAACAACTGGATTCATTGCATGTGTGTTCTTTTCACATACCACATATGCATCCACCAGTGTCATTGCATGTATGTTCTTTTCACAATCCACATATGGATCCACCAGTGTCATTGCATGTGTGTTCTTTTCACTAAAAACAACTGGAGTCATTTCATGTGTGTTCTTTTTTGCATACCACATATGGATCCACCAGTCTCATTGCATGTGTGCTCTTTTCACAATCCACGTATGGATCCACCAGTGTCATTGCATGTGTGTTCTTTTTAGTAACAACAACAAGAGTCATTGAAATGTGTGTTCTTTTTAGAGACCACACATGGATCCACAAGTGTTATTGCATGTGTGTTCTTTTCACTAACAACAAGACGAGTCATTGCATATGTGATCTTTTTACATACCACATTAGTGTCATTGCATGTGTGTTCTTTTCACAATCCACCTATGGATCCACCAGTGTCATTGCATGTGTGTTCTTTTCACAATCCACCTATGGATCCACCAGTGTCATTGCATGTGTGTTCTTTTCACAATCCACCTATGGATCCACCAGTGTCATTGCATGCGTGTTCCTTTTAGTAACACCAACCGGATTCATTGCATGTGTGTTCTTTTCACGTACCACATATGGATCCAACCAATGTCATTGAAATGTGTGTTCTCTTCAGAGACCACACATGGATCCACCAGTGTCATTGCATGTATGTTCTTTTCACTAACAACAACTGGAGTCATTGCATGGGTGTTCTTTTCACATACCACATTTGGATCCACAAGTGTTATTGCATGTGTTCTCTTTTCACAATCCACCTATGGATCCACCAGTGCCATTGCATGTGTGTTCTTTTTACTAACAACAACTGGAGTCATTTCATGACTGTTCTTCTCACATACCACATACGGATCCACAAGTGTCATTGAAACATGTGTTCACTTCACAATCCACACATGGATCCACCAGTGTCATTGCATGTGTGCTCTTTTTACTAACAACAACCAGAGCCATTGCATGTGTGTTGTCTTTAAAGACCACACATGGATCCACATGTGTCATTGCATGTGTGTTCTTTTTAGTAACAACAACCAGAGTCATTGAAATGTGTGTTCTTTTTAGAGACCACACATGGATCCACTAGTTTCATTGCATGTGTGTTCTTTTCACTAACAACAAGACGAGTCATTGCATATGTGTTCTTTTCACATACCACATATGGATCCACCAATGTCATTGCATGTGTGTTCTCTTCACAATCCACACATGGATCCACCAGTGTCATTGCATGTGTGCTCTTTTTACTAACAACAACCAGAGCCATTGCATGTGTGTTGTCAAGACCACACATGGATCCACCAGTGTCATTGCATGTGTGTTATTTTTAGTAACAACAACTTGTCATTGCATGTGTGTTCTTTTCACATACCACATATGGATCCACCAGTGTCATTGCATGTGGGCTCTTTTTACTAGAAACAACCAGAGTCGTTGCATGTGTGTTCTCTTCAGAGACCACAGATGGATCCACCAGTGTCATTGCATGTGTGTTCTTTTTAGTAACAACAACCAGAGTCATTGCATGTGTGTTCTTTTCACATACCACATATGGATCCACCAGTGTCAATGCATGTGTGTACTTTTTATTAACAACAACCAGAGTCATTGCATGTGTGTTCTCTTCAGAGACCAGACATGGATCCACCAGTGTCATTGCATGTGTGTTCTTTTTACTAATTATAACCAGAGTCATTGAAATGTGTGCTCTTTTCACAATCCACCTTTGGATCCACCAGTGTCATTGCATGTGTGTTCTATTGACTAACAACAACCGAGTCATTGAAATGTGTGTTCTTTTCACAGACCACATATGGATCCACTAGTGTCATTGAAATGTGTGTTCTTTTTAGAGACCACCCATGGATCCACCAGTGTCATTGCATGTGTGTTCTTTTCAGTAACAACAAATAGAGTCATTGAAATGTGTGTTCTTTTCACATACCACATATGGATCCAAGAGTGTCATTGCATGTGTGTTCTCATCACAATCCACACATGGATCCACCAGTGTCATTGCATGTGTGCTCTTTTTCCTAACAACAACCAGAGCCATTGCATGTGTGTTGTCTTTAATGACCACACATGGATCCACCAGTGTCATTGCATGTGTGTTCTTTTCACTATCAACAACTGGAGTCATTGCATGTGTGTTCTTTTCGCATACCACATATGGATCCACCAGTGTCATTGCATGTGTGCTCTTTTCACAATCCACCTATGGATCCACCAGTGTCATTGCATGTGTGTTCTTTTTAGTAACAACAACCAGAGTCATTGAAATGTGTGTTCTTTTCACATACCACACATGGATCCACTAGTGTCATTGCATGTGTGTTCTTTTTACTAACAACAACCAGAGTCATTGCATCTGTGTTCTTTTCACATACCACATATGGATCCACCAGTGTCATTGCATGTGTGTTCTTTTCACAATCAACAACTGGAGTCATTGCATGTGTGTTCTTTTCACATACCACATATGGATCCACCAGTGTCATTGCATGTGTGCTCTTTTCACAATCCACCTATGGATCCACCAGTGTCATTGCATGCGTGTTCTTTTTAGTAACAACAACCAGAGTCATTGAAATGTGTGTTCTTCTCACATACCACCTATGGATCCACCAGTGTCATTGCATGTATGTTCTTTTTAGTAACAACAAACAGAGTCATTGCATGTGTGTTCTTTTCACATACCACATATGGATCCACCAGTGTCATTGCATGTGAGCTCTTTTTACTAACAACAACCAGAGTCATTGCATGTGTGTTGTCTCCAGAGACCACACATGGATCCACTAGTGTCATTGCATGTGTGTTCTTTTTAGTAACAACAACTAGAGTCATTGCATGTGTGTTCTTTTCACATACCACATATGGATCCACCAGTGTCATTGCATGTGTCCTCTTTTTACTAATAACAAACAGATTCATTGCATGTGTGTTCTCTTTAGAGACCACACATGGATCCACCAGTGTCATTGCATGTGTGTTCTTTTCACTAACAACAACCAGAGTCATTGAAATGTGTGCTATTTTCACAATCCACCTTTGTATCCACCAGTGTCATTTCATGTGTGTTCTTTTTACTAACAACAACTGAGTCATTGAAATGTGTGTTCTTTTCACATACCACATATGGATCCACTAGTGTCTTTGAAATGTGTGTTCTTTTTAGAGACCACATGTGGATCCACCAGTATCATTGCATGTGTGTTCTTTTCACTAACAACAACCAGAGTAATTGCATGTGTGTTCTTTTCACATACCACATAAGGATCCACCAGTGTCATTGCATGTGTGTTCTTTTCACTAACAACAACTGGAGTCATTGCAGGTATGTTCTTTTCACATACCACATATGGATCCACCAATGTCATTGCATGTGTGCTCTTTTCACAATCCACATATGGATCCACCAGTGTCATTGCATGTGTGTTCTTTTTAGTAACAACAACCAGAGTCATTGCATGTGTGTTCTTTTCACATACCACATATGGATCCACCATTGTCATTGCATGTGTGCTCTTTTTACTAACAAGAACCAGAGTCATTGCATGTGTGTTCTCTTCAGAGACCACAAATGGATCCACCAGTGTCATTGCATGTGTGTTCTTTTTAGTAACAACAACTAGAGTGATTGCATGTGTGTTCTTTTCACATACCACATATGGATCCACCAGTGTCATTGCATGTGTGCTCTTTTTACTAACAACAACCAGAGTCATTGCATGTGTGTTCTCTTCAAAGACCACACATGGATCCACCAGTGTCATTGCATGTGTGTTCTTTTTAGTAACAACAACCAGAGTCATTGCATGTGTGTTCTTTTCACATACCACATATGGATCCACCAGTGTCATTGCATGTTTGTTCTTTTTATTTACAACAACCAGAGTCATTGCATGTGTGTTCTCTTCAGAGACCACACATGGATCCACCAGTGTCATTGCATGTGTGTTTTTTTACTAACAACAACCAGAGTCATTGAAATGTGTGCTCTTTGCACAATCCACCTTTGGATCCACCAGTGTCATTGCATGTGTGTTCATTTTACCAAGAACAACTGAGTCATTGAAATGTGTGTTCTTTTCACATACCACATATGGATCCACTAGTGTCATTGAAATGTGTGTTCTTTTTAGAGACCACACATGGATCCACTAGTTTCATTGCATGTGTGTTCTTTTCACTAACAACAAGACGAGTCATTGCATATGTGTTCTTTTCACATACCACATTTGGATCCACCAGTGTCATTGCATGTGTGTTCTTTTCACAATCCACCTATGGATCCACTAGTGTCATTGCATGTAGCGTCCCCAACCTTTAATAAGATTGAGTCCCCTGTGTTTACAATGCTAGTCCCTGGATCAATAGCTAGCATCCACAGTTTAGATGTAATATCAAGAAACAAAGGTCATATACAACTTTATAACCAGGAATAAAATAATTTTATTACATCAAACATAGCTCATTGGCTATTTACATTACATTGCAGCGGAATAACTATAGTCATGGGTCCTTCATCTTCAAAGTGCCACAGGCAGATGTTGGTTGTAGACTTTGTAATCCTAATCAATCAATCTTCACTAAATCAATCAAACCTGCAACATCATAAGTTACAGCCACAGAGGGTCAATACTTTGGAATAGTATTGGCAAGTGATACCTTAGTATATTTTAAGTGGACTATAATACTATATGCATTTGGCTGGTGGAGCTTAGGCTTGCATTGCTCAAAATAGAGTTTTCCTTATCTTTTTGAAAACACTAAGTTTTTGTTTGGCAAAGACTATCCCAAGGTATCTACCAATCAAAGACTGAAGATCCACTCAGGGCATCTACCAATCAAAGACTGAAGATCCCTTAACCCTTGTTCACCCACAAGTTTTATTCAGAAATTGGAGTGATGAGATTCTTGAAGTTTCCATGTCTTGATGCTCAAATTGTCCTTTACCAGGGACATGGCTAAGTACTTAGGTTTTACACTCTGCAGAGGTGGTGCACTTTCCCCACAAGCCTTGGTTTCCCAAGACATGATCCTTCAGTAGCCTTTCCTTAGTCAAATGGACGCGCTCCAACCTATCAACCCATCTACCACCCTCTGTCCAAGAGACTAAGTTCTAGCATCCTAAGATCATGGCAGAGCCCATAATGCCAAGTGGTTGCACTTGAAGCTTCTCAACATATGACATCTCAAATATCTTTGTTCCTGGGTGGCCATCCACAAGTGAGATACACAACCCAAGTCCATGGCCTTGTGAACCACTCAACATATACCATTCTTTCCATTCCACCCAGGTGATTCATTAACTTAGTTGTTTTGTTAAATAAAAACAAGTCCAAAGACTTAGAATATTTTTCCATAGTGTGAATATATAAACCACCCTTGTTTTCTAATAGCTAGGCTAAGCATGATAGTAATAGGAATCTTGACTTAGGTAATTTTCACTAAGGTTTCACCTAATAGGTTTTCCCAAGAATAGCTTGTACTTAGCAAAAACCATGCAAGTCCTATACTTAGAAAAATATTACTAATGCATATATAAAATATAGGAATGGAATATTCATGATGATATCACTTGCCTTTTTGGTAGAGGGTATAGGTTCACTCCTTGTCCTTGCAACACTCACACTCTTCAAGTCACTACAATTCAATCAAGCAAGGCACAAACTTAATCTACCAATCAAGCAAAACTACACACATAAAATAACAAAGTCAAACAAACAATTTTTCACACACAAAGTAATGGGATTTAAGTCATGCATAAGCATGCAAAGGTTGGTTCTATTGTAAGGATGGTCTTCACTAGGCTTCTAACTTTGTAAGTTCCAAATTGGTCATTTACCAAAATGGCAAAGTTCAAGTAATGCATGCAAGCATGCCAAGCTTTGATTTGTTTGAAAAAGGGGTTCCTAATGGGTCATAGACGTTTGGGCACACCTATTGGTCATTTTGTGAAGTGGCTAAGTCATTTGCAAAAGGTTTCACTATAAAACCATTTTCAAAACAAAGTGTCATTCTATGTGGTGTAGAAATATTTTTACTAAGGCACTAACCTATAGGGTTCACCAAATGAGTTGCTATTGCAAAACTTGGTGTTTGGGTCAGTAGGTTTGGTCCAAACCATTTCTCAAAGTTTTCTTTTACAAAAACATTTTCATAAACAAAACTAATTAATCCATTCTATTCTTTTCCAAAATCATTTTCCAAACTATGGGTTGGTTCCTATGGTCAGTAAGGTCACAACAAACTAATTGGCAAAGGTTTTAACCTTAAAATCAATTTTAAATGATTTTTCTAATGTTAGCAAGCACACAAAAGAATCTGCAAAGTTAAACAAGTTAACAGATACTATTTGCTAAACTAAGGGTAGGGTTGGTTAGATCTTGTTCTCCTGAATCCAACGACATCAAATTTGTAAAATTTGGACGTGTGGATCAAAAGATACATGGGTTTGAAATTGGCAAAAGTTTCTGTTTTCAAATCTGTTTTAAACCTAACAGGCGACACGCGGCGTGATATCATTGGTCGATACCGGTTCGCTGCGGATCACGCTCTGTAGCCGTTGGATCTAAATCTAATCGTGCGGTCCAGAGAGCGTACCTATTCGCGTGTAAGTGGTTCTATCGTACTCGTCCGATCTGGATCGAACGGCTGTCATCGCATTGACCAGAAGCTGCCGGCGCTGCTGTGGCTACCGGCGGCGGAGCGGTCGGTCGACGACGGAGGCGACGCTACAAGAGGTGAGGGATAAGGAGGGGTTGCTCACCGGGCTCAGGGGGTCACGGTGATGCTCGGGGAGGTGTTGGTCGGACGAGGGGCGCTCGGGTGCGACTGCGATTGCTCGCCGGAGTTGCTGCGGGCGGCGGTTGGCTCTGTCCACGGTCGGAGACGGTGCTGTGGATCACCAGAAGAGTCGCCGGAGTTTGCAGACAGACGGTGGCGCTCAGGTTGACGACGAGGCGACACGGTGGGGCTCGTCGGAGAGGAAGCAGACGGTGGCGACGGTGGTCGTCGTTGTCGAGGCTCTAGGGTTCCCGCGGGTGAGTGGGTGGTATGGATGGATGCGTCTGGAAGTGGGGAAGCGGCTAGGTTGCTTAAGGAGGCAAGGGGCGGCGAGTCTTGGTCGGAATTGCTCGGAGACGGTGGTCGGAGCTGCGGCGGTACAGAGAGAAATGGAGTCAGCCTGGTGGCAGAGAGAGGGAGTGGTCTGGGGGAAATGGAGGAGAAAGCGCTGGCGTTTAAGTAGGCGTCGTCGCGGCGAGAGATCAACGCAGCATTAACGCGAATTTAAACGGCGGAATCAAAGCAGAAAACGGCCGGCGAGTGGAGGAGGAATCGGTCGCGGGTGGGGAAGGAGAACAGTGGAAAGGGGGTCCAGCGGTCAGTGGGAAAAGGAGAGGGAACGGGGTCCACTTGCCAGTCTCTTTGCGGGTTGTTTAGTTGGTGAAGAAAAACGGTTCGAGGGGGAGTAAGAGGAGGTGGGGTCTGATGTCAGCGAGTGAGTGAGAGGGAGAAGTGGGTCCCGGTTGTCATTGACTCAGTGGGTCTGAAAGTTGGTGTCAAATGTTTTCCTTCGGGGAGGGAGTACTGGGCTGGACTGGGTTGGTGGGCTGGGCCTTTGCACTATTTTTTTCTGTCTGCTTCATTTTTCCTTTTTCTAATTCTTTTTCTGTTTTCAATTTCAAACAATTATTCAAACAATCAAACAACACTCAAATCAATTCAAACAATCACTCAACTTCACTTTGAATTTGGTTCTGTTTGGCAACATAATCCAAATCTCAAAATGAAATATTATTTTTATTTATTTTAGGATCCATTTATTATTTAAATAAAGTGGATCTTTAGTTATTAGGGTTTGATTTATTTAACAAAATTTCCATTTGAAATCCAATTATTTTCAAAACCAAACCAGAAGGTTTAATTTGAAAATAAGGAATACTTGGAAACTTATTTAAATAAATAAATAAGTTTTGGTGTTTTAATTAAAATGGGAAAGCCTTTACTTAAATAAAATTGGATATTTAAATCCTTTATTTTATTTAAATAATCCTTTACTCATTTTAATCAAAGCAAAACCTTTTAATAAAAGATTTCAAAGTAGTAATAAAATACTTGGTGTTCATTTAAAATGGGAAAAGCTTTTACTTAAATAAAATTGGATATTTAAATGCTTTATTTTATTTAAATAAACCTTTACTCATTTTATCAAAACAAAATATTTTATTTCAAAAGTTTGGCCAAAATTAATTTGGCTTATCTTTTCATTTGAAACCAAAGTCTTTTATTAAAAGATCTAAAACAGTGTTTCCAAAACAATTTATTTTCCTTTGATAAATGTTTATCTTTATAAATCCCTTTAGGATTATTGATCACCAATTGGTATGGCTTTTGGTAAGGGCTTTATTAGCTTTGGAAATTCAATTTCCTTATCTTTTTATATTCATAAGGTTTTGTCCATGGTTCCAAACTAAGTGAAACCAATCTCCAGAGCATTGATCCTTTGTGATTATTTGTTGATCAAATTTGGTATGGATCAAATCCATGGATTTGGAGATAACTTGGGAAATGATTTCCTTCCATTAGGGTTTAGGGATTTGGATTTATTTTCCAAGTGTTCAATTTCCAGATACATTCATTGAGGAATGCATTTCCCTTGATTTGGATTTTTGTTGAATTCAAACTTTTACCAAAGTTTCTTCAAGATGGGATTTTAAGTCTCCTTTTAGAAACAAAAGTTTCTTTTCACCCTAATTTTCAACAAAAGTTTATTTTGTTTATTTTATTTTTCACATTGCAAGATTTGGAAAATCTTGGGATGTGACATTGCATGTGTGTTCTTTTCACTAACAATAACTAGAGTCATTGCATGTGTGTTCTTTTCGCATACCACATATGGATCCACCAGTGTCATTGCATGTGTGTTCTTTTCACAGTCCACCTATGGATCCACCAGTGTCATTGCATGTGTGTTCTTTTAGTAACAACAACCGGAGTCATTGAAATGTGTGTCCTTTTTATAGACCACACATGGATCCACCAGTGTCATTTCATGTGTGTTCCTTTCACTAACAACAACCAGAGTCATTGCATGTGTTTTCTTTTCACATACCACATATGGATCCACCAATGTCATTGCATGTGTGTTCTTTTCACGATCCACCTATGGATCCACCAGTGTCAATGCATGTGTGTTCTTTTTAGTAACAACAACCAGAGTCATTGAAATGTGTGTTCTTTTTAGAGACCACACATGGATCCACCAGTGTCATTGCATGTGTGTTCTTTTCACTAACAACAACCGGAGTCATTGCATGTGTGTTCTTTTCACATACCACATATGGATCCACCAGTGTCATTGCATGTGTGTTCTTTTCACAATCCACATATGGATCCACCAGTGTCATTGCATGTGTGTTCTTTTTAGTAACAACAACCAGCGTCATTGAAATGTGTGTTCTTTTCACATACCACATATGGATCCACCAGTGTTATTGCATGGGTGCTCTTTTCACTAACAACAACCAGAGTCATTGCATGTGTCTTCTTTTCACATACCACATATGGATCCACCAGTGTCATTGCATGTGTGTTCTTTTCACAATCCACCTATGGATCCAGCAGTGTCATTGCATGTGTGTTCTTTTCAATAACAACAACTGGATTCATTGCATGTGTGTTCTTTTCACATACCACATATGGATCCACCAGTGTCATTGCATGTATGTTCTTTTCACAATCCACATATGGATCCACCAGTGTCATTGCATGTGTGTTCTTTTCACTAAAAACAACTGGAGTCATTTCATGTGTGTTCTTTTTCGCATACCACATATGGATCCACCAGTGTCATTGCATGTGTGCTCTTTTCACAATCCACGTATGGATCACCAGTGTCATTGCATGTGTGTTCTTTTTAGTAACAACAACCAGTCATTGAAATGTGTGTTCTTTTTAGAGACCACACATGGATCCACAAGTGTCATTGCATGTGTGTTCTTTTCACTAACAACAAGACGAGTCATTGCATATGTGTTCTTTTCACATACCACATTTGGATCCACCAGTGTCATTGCATGTGTGTTCTTTTCACAATCCACCTATGGATCCACCAGTGTCATTGCATGTGTGTTCTTTTCACAATCCACCTATGGATCCACCAGTGTCATTGCATGCGTGTTCTTTTTAGTAACACCAACCGGATTCATTGCATGTGTGTTCTTTTCACATACCACATATGGATCCAACCAATGTCATTGAAATGTGTGTTCTCTTCAGAGACCACACATGGATCCACCAGTGTCATTGCATGTATGTTCTTTTCACTAACAACAACTGGAGTCATTGCATGTGTGTTCTTTTCACATACCACATTTGGATCCACCAGTGTTATTGCATGTGTGCTCTTTTCACAATCCACCTATGGATCCACCAGTGCCATTGCATGTGTGTTCTTTTTACTAACAACCAGTGGAGTCATTTCATGACTGTTCTTCTCGCATACCACATACGGATCCACAAGTGTCATTGAAACCTGTGTTCTCTTCACAATCCACACATGGATCCACCAGTGTCATTGCATGTGTGCTCTTTTTACTAACAACAACCAGAGCCATTGCATGTGTGTTGTCTTTAAAGACCACACATGGATCCACCAGTGTCATTGCATGTGTGTTCTTTTTAGTAACAACAACCAGAGTCATTACATGTGTGTTCTTTTCACATCCCCACATATGGATCCACCAGTGTCATTGCATGTGTGTTCTCTTCACAATCCACACATGGATCCACCAGTGTCATTGCATGTGTGCTCTTTTTACTAACAACAACCAGAGCCATTGCATGTGTGTTGTCAAGACCACACATGGATCCACCAATGTCGTTGCATGTGTGTTATTTTTAGTAACAACAACTAGAGTCATTGCATGTGTGTTCTTTTCACATACCACATATGGATCCACCGGTGTCATTGCATGTGGGCTCTTTTTACTAGAAACAACCAGAGTCATTGCATGTGTGTTCTCTTCAGAGACCACAGATGGATCCACCAGTGTCATTGCATGTGTGTTCTTTTTAGTAACAACAACCAGAGTCATTGCATGTGTGTTCTTTTCACATACCACATATGGATCCACCAGTGTCACTACATGTGTGTACTTTTTATTAAAAACAACCAGAGTCATTGCATGTGTGTTCTCTTCAGAGACCAGACATGGATCCACCAGTGTCATTGCATGTGTGTTCTTTTTACTAACAATAACCAGAGTCATTGAAATGTGTGCTCTTTTCACAATCCACCTTTGGATCCACTAGTGTCATTGCATGTGTGTTCTTTTGACTAACAACAACCGAGTCATTGAAATGTGTGTTCTTTTCACAGACCACATATGGATCCACTAGTGTCATTGAAATGTGTGTTCTTTTTAGAGACCACACATGGATCCACCAGTGTCATTGCATGTGTGTTCTTTTCACTAACAACAACTGGAGTCATTGAAATGTGTGTTCTTTTCACATACCACATATGGATCCACCAGTGCCATTGCATGTGTGTTCTCTTCACAATCCACACATGGATCCACCAGTGTCATTGCAGGTGTGCTCTTTTTACTAACAACAACCAGAGCCATTACATGTGTGTTGTCTTTAATGACCACACATGGATCCACCAGTGTCATTGCATGTGTGTTCTTTTCACTATCAACAACCGGAGTCATTGCATGTGTGTTCTTTTCACATACCACATATGGATCCACCAGTGTCATTGCATGTGTGCTCTTTTCACAAGCCACCTATGGATCCACCAGTGTCATTGCATGTGTGTTCTTTTTAGTAACAACAACCAGAGTCATTGAAATGTGTGTTCTTTTCACATACCACACATGGATCCACTAGTGTCATTGCATGTGTGTTCTTTTTACTAACAACCAGAGTCATTGCATCTGTGTTCTTTTCACATACCACATATGGATCCACCAGTGTCATTGCATGTGTGTTCTTTTCACAATCAACAACTGGAGTCATTGCATGTGTGTTCTTTTCACATACCACATATGGATCCACCAGTGTCATTGCATGTGTGCTCTTTTCACAATCCACCTATGGATCCACCAGTGTCATTGCATGTGTGTTCTTTTTAGTAACAACAACCAGAGTCATTGAAATGTGTGTTCTTCTCACATACCACCTATGGATCCACCAGTCTCATTGCATGTATGTTCTTTTTAGTAACAACAACCAGAGTCATTGCATGTGTGTTCTTTTCACATACCACATATGGATCCACCAATGTCATTGCATGTGAGCTCTTTTTACTAACCACAACCAGAGTCATTGCATGTGTGTTCTCTCCAGAGACCAAACATGGATCCACTAGTGTCATTGCATGTGTGTTCTTTTTAGTAACAACAACCAGAGTCATTGCATGTGTGTTCTTTTCACATACCACATATGGATCCACCAGTGTCATTGCATGTGTGCTCTTTTTACTAATAACAACCAGATTCATTGCATGTTTGTTCTCTTTAGAGACCACACATGGATCCACCAGTGTCATTGCATGTGTGTTCTTTTCACTAACAACAACCAGAGTCATTGAAATGTGTGCTATTTTCACAATCCACCTTTGTGTCCACAAGTGTCATTTCATGTGTGTTCTTTTTACTAACAACAACTGAGTCATTGAAATGTGTGTTCTTTTCACATACCACATATGGATCCACTAGTGTCATTGAAATGTGTGTTCTTTTTAGAGACCACATATGGATCCACCAGTGTCATTGCATGTATGCTCTTTTCACAATCCACATATGGATCCACCAATGTCATTGCATGTTTGTTCTTTTTAGTAATAACCACCAGAGTCATTGAAATGTGTGTTCTTTTTAGAGACCACACATGGATCCACCAGTGTCATTGCATGTGTGTTCTTTTCACTAACAACAACCAGAGTAATTGCATGTGTGTTCTTTTCACATACCACATAAGGATCCACCAGTGTCATTGCATGTGTGTTCTTTTCACAATCCACCTATGGATCCACCAGTGTCATTGCATGTGTGTTCTTTTCACTAACAACAACTGGAGTCATTGCAGGTGTGTTCTTTTCACATACCACATATGGATCCACCAATGTCATTGCATGTGTGCTCTTTTCACAATCCACATATGGATCCACCAGTGTCATTGCATGTGTGTTCTTTTTAGTAACAACAACCAGAGTCATTGCATGTGTGTTATTTTCACATACCAGATAAGGATCCACCAGTGTCATCACATGTGTGCTCTGTTTACTAACAAGAACCAGAGTCATTGCATGTGTGTTCTCTTCAGAGACCACAAATGGATCCACCAGTGTCATTGCATGTGTGTTCTTTTTAGTAACAACAACTAGAGTGATTGCATGTGTGTTCTTTTCACATACCACATATGGATCCACCAGTGTCATTGCCTGTGTGCTCTTTTTACTAACAATAACCAGAGTCATTGCATGTGTGTTCTCTTCAAAGACCACACATGGATCCACTAGTGTCATTGCATGTGTGTTCTTTTTAGTAACAACAACCAGAGTCATTGCATGTGTGTTCTTTTCACATACCACATATGAATCCACCAGTGTCATTGCATGTTTGTTCTTTTTATTTACAACAACCAGAGTCATTGCATGTGTGTTCTCTTCAGAGACCACACATGGATCCACCAGTGTCATTGCATGTGTGTTTTTTTACTAACAACAACCAGAGTCATTGAAATGTCTGCTCTTTTCACAATCCACCTTTGGATCCACCAGTGTCATTGCATGTGTGTTCCTTTTACCAACAACAACTGAGTCATTGAAATGTGTGTTCTTTTCACATACCTCATATGGATCCACTAGTGTCATTGAAATGTGTGTTCTTTTTAGAGACCACACATGCATCCACCAGTGTCATTGCATGTGTGTTCTTTTCACTAACAACCAGAGTCATTGCATGTGTGTTCTTTTCACATACAACATATGGATCCACCAGTGTCATTGCGTGTGTGTTCTCTTCACAATCCACCTATGGATACACCAGTGTCATTTTGGTGGTGGTGTCATGGTAGATGCCATGGATAGGCTAAAGGTGGGGACTAATACACGCTAGGGGAATCGAGGGAGGGATAATGAAGTGATTCTCCATACAGAAGATTTTATTCCTTTCCTTTCAAGATTACAAGTGCTCCTAGAGCTGTATTGGCGAGAGGAGGAAGAAGGAGCTCTCTTACTCTCACCCTCAGTTCACCCCTAGAACCTTAGCCAAATCAGTATCGAAGAAAACTCAACCCCCTCTACTGAAACCCTAGCCCCCTTATATAGAGGGGGCTTGGTCTCTGCCTAGGGCATACGTGGAGGCATATTCCTAAGAATATGCCTCCTCTCAAAGTGGTAACCCGACCGGGGTGCTTTTCTGCCGCGTCACACATGCTTTAGCTACGTGAGCCTCTGGGGCGCCCGCGTCAGCCGACACGGGCGTCACCCTTGTCGGCCATGACCCGGTGGTCCTGCCCTTGCTTGCTTCGCTCATGCAGTGCGTACCGGACCTTCTTTTTTGACCAGAGAGATCCATTCCTTCTCCTAGAAGCTAAACGGGACCCGGATCATAGTAGATCCGGCTATACCTGTTCCGGCATATAAGTTAGACAAGCACTTCCGACTTACTTCTTAAGTCGGCTGAGACAATGTTAGGCAACCCCCCCCCCCTGGTCCGGGTTACTCCGTGATCCGGCCTGCCTTGAGGTGACCCGGTCAGCATCCGCTTTGAGCTTGTTGAACCTTGGCTAACTCTGCCTTTATACCCCGGAGTGACCCTACCCGGGGGTATCCCCCCAACATTAGTCCCCGAAGCTGGTGCGGTCTTAGCTGCCTTGGCCGCTAAGGCCACATCAGTTTCATTTATGCTCGAGCTTTGGATATTATTTCCGAGTTAGCTCTTTATCTCGGATTATATGGATTTACGTTCCCTTCGCACGTTCCAAGTTTTCACTTGCTGGCCGGGTTACCACTTTGACTCGGATCTCATGGTTTTACTTTCCCTCTGTACATGCTAAGTTTTTATTCACCGTCTGGGTTACCATGGTTCGATCCGAGCCTTGTTTCCTTCTTTCATACGCCAACCCATGTGGTGGCTAATCATTACGTTGTCTTATTTTAAGGGCCTACACAGTAACCGCCGCAGTAATTGTCAGTTATTACTATGCGAGGGTCACGTCGTGCCTGCCTCCTCGTTTACCGCATCAGTGCGTCATGTCATGGGATCGCCTCTGCCCTGTGGCCCTCCGTGTGGCTCCTCACTGATTGGATGATGCAGGTGATACACGGCCACACCATGTGGCTCATTCGCAGGGTGCGATCCCACTCACCTTCTTAGGGGGTGGTTAAGTAGCGGAGGGGCGCACCCCTTAGAATTTTTTCCTCTTCTACGCCCCTCTGCCCGTTGCTCTTCTTCTTCGTCTTCCTCGCGACCGCGTCGCCGCCGCACTTTTCCCCGTGCCTCTGCGTCACAGCCACCGCTGCGCAACTTCCTTGCCACGGGTCCTCGCCAATCCAGGCCTCAGATCCTCGCCGCCGCTAGCGCCAGCGAGGGTAGCGAGTACGAGATGACAGAGGAGGAGCTCGTCGTCGTCGAGCAAGAAATAGAGGAGGACGCCGCTGCGATGGACCGTGGCGCATGGGCCGGGTCATGGGTCTGTCAAGATGACCTTGACTGGCTCTACCGGACCAGATGCATCCCTGACGGCGTCGTCTCTCGTCTCCCCTCTGCCGAACTGGCCCCCTCACCCAATCCGGGTGAGTTCGTCGTGTTCTTGTCCCACTTCTAACGGGGTTCGGCTTGCCGGTGAGCGACTTCTTCCGGGATTGGCTTAGCACCTACCACCTGCAGCCGCAGCATCTTCCAGCCAACGCTATCACCTCTCTCTCTGCTTTTGCTTCTACGATCAAGGGCTACACCGGACTGTGGCCCACGAAGGAGCTATGGATCCGGTTTTTCGGCCTTCGTCGTAACGTCATCCCCAACATCCAAGTTGAGTCGGAGGATAAGCCGCTCACCCAATTCGGAGCTGGGTCCATCTCGCCCCGGAGGACTTCATTTTTCCCCCGGGTCACCGGGCTTGACACCTGCAAAGTATGGGCCAAGACCGTCTTCTATGTCCGGAACGCGGGCACCAAAGATTTGATTCGGTTGCTCCCCTATACTCCGGGTCCACCTGATCCGGAATTCTGGGAGGAGGTATCCAAGAAGCCCATGGCTCTGGGCAACCAGGTTAACAAGAGGTTCGCCGAACTGAAGAAACTCGGATTGTGCAACAAGGATGCTATGATCACGTTCGTGCGCAACCGAATCTCTCCCCTCTAGAAGCGCATCCACAAGGTGTGCCACATGAGTTTCGGCCGCGACCCCAACCGAACCTCCTCCTTCGAGCTGAGCAACACGGAGATTTTCCGCCGGGTTAAGGCTCTCTTCACCACCCATAAGGATTTCTCCGTTGAATGGACGTGGGGAATTGAGCACTTCTGTCGTGACAGGCTCCCTCCCGCGGTAAGCTTCACGGGGCAAACTTACTTCGGATTAAATATATGTCGGTTTTTGTTGTATTTTTGACTCTGTTCTTCATGCTTTTTCTCAGCTATTCCTTCAGCAAACCCTTGAGGATGGTACGGATCCGACCCTTAAGTGGGCGCCGGACCGAGAAACCCCAGATGAGGAGGAGCCGGACCAGGAGATGTTTCTCCCTATGACCGATGCTACAAAACGACCCAGCGGTAAATTCTCTTCTCTTAGAGACTGGCCCGATGATGAGGATGACTCGGATGTCGACGTGATTGAACCTATTGAGGTTGTCCCTCTTTCTTTTGCCTTTCCGGCATCAGCTAACCCCCGTGGGCATATCCACGAGGATCCTCCGCTTGCTACGGGCGAACCGGTTCCGGTGGCGTCGAAGAAGAGGCGTGGAGCCGCACCAAGTTCCTCCTCCGAACCTTCTCAGCCCACAAAAAGGCGAAAGAAGGCTAGAGACAAGACTGCCTCCAAGCCGACAGGCAAAGCCCTGACACGAAGGGCTCGGAAACCCAAGGAGGCCCAAACCTCGGATGCGTAAGTTATTTTTCGTTGCGTAACTCACTTCTCCTTGCATCGTGCGAATTTCTCTTCTGACATTATTCTCTTCTTCAGGGCTCCGGTGGAGGTCCCTGAGAGCGGATCCAGCATCTCTTCACCACTTCGATCTGGCCCTTCTCCTCCTCGTGATGACGAGTCTCGTCCGCTGAGCCCTATTCGAGAGGGTTCCGCACTACCTCGTCGAGAGGGATGCAACCTCGGAGCGGGAGAGGCCAGCCCATCCGAGGCGATGACATCCACAACTTCGTCATCGCCGCAACCAGTAGCCACCGAGACTAACTCTACACCAGCACCGGCCCCAGCACCAGCAGCAGTTCTAGTACCAGTGACCAAACCAGCACCAGCACCCGTTCCGGCACCAAGAAAATCTACAACCGCTCGAAGTCCAGCTATAAGAGCTCCAGCGCCAAGTTCTTCCACCTCGTCCGAGTCATCTCAACCTCGGCGAGGAACTACCCCAGCAGCTCCTAAGGGGAAATCCGCTGTAGTTACCTCTTCCCAGCAAGCCAAGGGCAAAAAGGCTCCGGATGCTACCAAGTCTGCATTCGTCGAGGCTGGGCAGCGAACCCTAGCGTCGATGCTTCCCAAGAAAACTCCAGTAGCGAAGGATACTCCTGCCAAGCCAACTGACGCGCAGCAAATGGTTCTGCATACCAGCCCAGCCCTTGCCTTGGTTGAGAGGAAAGAAGTGCACACGAAGGGCTTGGTGGCACCCCATATGCCCACCGGTGAGCGGTACCCTCTGAGCCTGATTGAGTTCGTCATGAACTGGAACAAGGCGGAGTTCGTCCACAATGACGATCTCCCGGAAAAGTTCGGCCCCGCAGAAGTTTCCGCCCAAATGAATACAGCCGCTAAGGCAATTAACCTCGCGAGGCGGATGATGGAGGTATGTTGCTTCTCCTTTACATGCTATAGATAGTAACCATTAGTCCCTGAGCCTCCGGTGGAGTAACTTGTTACTCGGCCGGATGCTCATTAGAAAACTAATGTAGCTCCATGTGAACTTCAAATATGCACACACCTAGAGCCGGGTTGAGTTCCACTTGGACCGGATTTTGTACACTTCGAATATGCACACACCTAGAGCCGGGTTGAGTTCCACTTGGCCCGGATTTTGTACACTTCGAATATGCACACACCTAGAGCCGGGTTAAGTTCCACTTGTCCCAGACCTTGTACACTTCGAATATGCACACACCTAGAGCCGAGTTGAGTTCCACTTGGCCCGGATCTTGTACACTTCGAATATGCACACACCTAGAGCTGGGTTAAGTTCCACTTGGCCTGGATCATGCGTACTTCGAATATGCACACACCTAGAGCCGGGTTAAGTTCCACTTGGCCCGGATCTTGTACACTTCGAATATGCACACACCTAGAGTCGGGTTGAGTTCCACTTGGCCCGGATCTTGCGCACTTCGAATATGCACACACCTAGAGCCGGGTTAAGTTCCACTTGGCTCGGATCGTGTACACTTCGAATATGCACACACCATGCTAATTTTATGCTTCTGTACTTTTTTCAGGTAACCACCAATCACCGGAGTGCTGAATTCCAACGCCTGCTGGATACCCACAAGATGCTACGCGCAAAGAACGTTGCACTTATTGCAGAACATGAAAAAAGGGGTAAGTTTCTCCCTTGGTGCTTTTCCGTTTCTCTTCATCTTCTTCTGCTGAACTAACCTCCTCATTCGGTTTCTGCAGCTGGGGTGGAGGCTGAGAACAAGATCATGCGAAAGAACCTGGAGCAGATCAAGGGTAAGTCCTTTTTGTCCGACCCTACTTTGCTTTCCATCTTCTTTTCTTCTTGGCTCGGCAAACATTCATTCCTCGGCTCTGCCGGGTCAACACACTATTTCAGCATCGCTTGAGGATAGTGTGCACGTGCCTGATATGATGCTGCATTGTCTCGAACAAGCAGGGCAGCATCAAGCCGAGCTGAAGAAAAAGGATGATGAGCTCGCTCTCCTCCGGACCA
The DNA here is from genome assembly GCA_023614405.1 of Avena insularis. Classification (NCBI taxonomy): domain Eukaryota; kingdom Viridiplantae; phylum Streptophyta; class Magnoliopsida; order Poales; family Poaceae; genus Avena; species Avena insularis. Next base: position 43,446 of record JAJUPC010000071.1, on the reverse strand, counting down.
AGGACAATGAGATTGCTAGGCTCAAGGCTGAGATGGAGAAGATGAAGGCCTAGCACTAAACCGAGCTCCAAAAGGTTGGCCAGAACTTCACAGAAGAGCGTGAGCGCCTTACTCTCCAGATCTCAAAGGACCAGGACCTACTCAAAGAATCCGACATCCAGCTTGGATCGGCAAACGCTGAGCTTGAGCAACTTCGCAAGATACGCGATAACTGCATCAAGGAGTTGACCCGGATTCACAGCCACGTTTCACGTAAGTTCCTTTCCCTTATCCGATATAATTCTCCTGGTTACTTCATACGTCTTTTCTTCAGCTTCTTCCTTTGCCTTGTTTCCAGGCCATTTTCCAGAGGGTACTCCTATTGCGAGCGTTGCTGTTGCCAATTTCTGCCGAGAGAGGGGTACTCCCGTCGCTCTTGACGGTGAGAGCATTCCCTTAGACATGGAGGACCTATTGGTCAGCCTGTCATCTCGCGTGGAAATCATCAAGAACTATGGCAAGGATCTCCTCGACGTTTCAGTTTGAGTTTTCAACACGTTCTGGCCCGTTGAGAGCGCTCCAAAGAGAATCACACTTCTTGCTGAAAAGCTGTAAGATATCGAGACCCAGCTCGACCTCTGGAGGGAGTCCACTGGGCGTGCCGCAGCTAATACTATCCTTCACCACATACTCACGTGGTATGAGAAGATCGACCTCAGCCTCCTTACACGCCGGCGCACCGGATCCAGATGGACTGATGACCCGGAATGGGTAGCTCGGCGCTAGGCTTGTGCCTACAGCCTCATCGAATATTCTCCTATCCATGAATGGGTTGAAGGACCAAGCTTCCTGGAATCCGCTGGGGACGAGAACATTGAGAATGCTGAAGACGGGTCGGATGAGGACGAAGAAAGGCGATGCCTCAGATATTGAAGACAGTGAAGACGACGCCGAACTTCCTCCTCCTGCTGCTCCTTAGGTCAAAAAACTTGAAAATTTATCAGATCCCCGGTATGCCGGGTGCAACTGTATGCTGTGTACATGTGATATTTTGCTACTAAGTTCTTATGCCGGGTTAACTTGGGCATAGTCCCCAAGTTTATTTTTCTTGTTCGTCCAATCTTTTGGCTCGGATCGTGTCTACCTTGATTCGGTTTTATGACCTACGAATCCGAGCTTCAAAAATCGCCTTAACAATACTAAGAAACTTTCAGACTTAGCTCAAAAAATAAAGCTGCATAATAACTTGAAAATAAATACAGGGTTAGTCCAAAAAACAAACGTTAGCTCGAATAAATTCGTTTCCTTAGTCGCTTTTCATGTGCTACGCAATTCCAAACTTGTTCTCTTGCTTGCCATGAAGCCAAATTCTTGTTGGACAGCAGCAAGTCGAAGAGTTGGGTTTTTGGTGCTCACACATTACTAATCCAGGTTAAGTAGAAAACTTATTCCAGCTAACGCACAAGAGACAACAACAATAATTATTAAGGCAGTCCCCGAGTTACTGCTCGAGGCGCTACTATTTCATTGATAAGATCATTGCCGACATACATACCGACATACGAGAAGACTCGGATACATACACTTCTTATCTAAGTGTAGAAAGGACGAACTAGTGCTACATTCCACGGTCGCTTAGATTCCTCTCCGGACCTGTCCGCCTTGTTCTTTTCCTGTGGCTTTGCATCTATAAGATAGTAAGAATCAATATGCAATGCTTTGCTCACAATAAATGGCCCTTCCCATGGGGGGGATAATTTATGCATGCCAGTAGTATGTTGTACCAACCGGAGCACCAGATCGCCTTCCCGAAAGACTCAGGGGCACACTTTCCGGCTATGGTAGCGTCAGAGATTTTGCTGATATATGGCGGATCTGGATAAAGGCTTCTCTTGCTTCTTCCAGCAGATCAACATCATTTTTCCGGGCTTCTTGCACTTCGGCTTCTGTGTATTGGGTGACCCTAGGCGAATCATGCTCTATGTCGGCTGGTAGTACAGCTTCTACCCCGTATACCAGAAAAAACGGTGTATAGCTTGTTGATCGATTCGGAGTTGTTCTTAAACTCCACAATACCGCTAGTAGTTCTTCTATCCAGCACCCCACTGATCTTTGCAGCGGCTCAATGAGCCGGGGTTTTATCCCGGATAATACTAATCCGTTGGATCTTTCCACTTGTCCATTCGATGCAGGGTGGGCTACCGAGGCTATATCGAATCGGATCTTCTTGTCCCCACAGAAGCGCGCAAATGCTCCTTCCGCAAAATTGGTGCCATTGCCAGTTATGATACTGTGAGGATAACCGTATCTCAAGATAATGTCTTTGAGAAATGTTACGGCCGTAGCTCCATCACATTTTCTTATAGGCTTCACTTCAATCCATTTTGTAAACTTATCCACCATGACCAAAATGTGTGTCATGTTTCCCCTTGTTGGTTTGAACGGGCCAACCATATCCAAGCACCATACGGCAAATGGACACGTAATTGTTATGGTCTTGAGTTCCGACATCGGCATATGTGTCTTGGTAGCGTACCTCTGACAACCATTGCATTTTCTCACCAGATCCTCTGCTTGTTCTAAGGCACTTGGCCAGTAGAATCCATGCCGGAACGCTTTTGCCACCAAGGCTCGGGATGAGGCATGATGCCCGCATTCTCCTTGGTGTATATCTCGGACGATGTCAAGCCCTTCTTACGGGTCCACGCATCGCTGGAGGACATTGGTTACACTCCATTTGTACAACTCGGAATTAATGATTATGTATGCTTTTGCTCTCCTCTGAGTTTGCCTGGCTAACACCTCCTCGGTGGGTAACGTTCCATCTTTCAGGAATTGGAATATAGGCAGTGCCCAAGATAGTATTGCTCGTGCAGGGAACACGTCCTCATCAATTTCCATTTGATCTACCGGCATAACTTCAGCCGGATCACGCTGAGCAGTCCCCGGGTCCTGCGAGGTAGTCCCCGGGTTTGCTGAGGCAGTCCCCGGGTTTGCTGATGCAGTCCCCAAGTCTCGCGTACTACCCCCCGTGTCAATATCCATGGGCACAGCTCCGGATTCTGTATCTTCCGGAACATAGATCGAGTCAGTTCCTGGGGACGACCTGATAGATGGTTTTCTGAGGTGTTCCAATGCTACACCCGGTGGAATTGCCTGTCAGGTTGATCCGAGCTTCGATAGCATGTCGGCCGCCTCGTTTTCCACTCGGGGTACATGGTGAAATTCACACCCTTCAAAGTAACCAGATATCTTCTGCACATGAAACTTGTATAGTGCCATGTTTGGATCCGTATGCCCCACACTCGACACATACGTCGCACCACCAAATCCGAGTCGCCAAAGCATATTATCCGACGTATGCCAATCTCTTTTGCTACTTTGAGCCCATGCACAAGAGCCCCGTACTCAGCGACATTGTTTGATGCCACGAAATGGATCTGTAATACATATTTTAGCTGGTCCTTCTTTGGCGAGGTAAGCACAACCCCGGCGCCTAATCCGGTTTTGGTTTTTGACCCGTCAAAGTGCATCCTCCAGTAGTTCGGATCTGGTGGCGGTGGTTCGTATTGTACCTCGGCCCAATCTACAAAAAAGTCTGCCACAGCCTGAGACTTGATTGCTTCTCTTCTATCGTATTGGGGCGCATAAGGAGCTAGCTCAATTGCTCATTTTGCAATTCTGCCACTCGCATCCTTGTTACCCATTATCTCGGATATGGGAGCTTCACATATCACTTTGATGGGGTGCTCCTCAAATTAATGCTTTAACTTCTTTGCCTCCATATAGACACCATATGCCACCTTTTGAAAGTGCGGGTAGTTCTGTTTTGAGGCAGATAATACCTCGCTCAAGTAATACACTAGCCTCTGCACCGACTTACCCTCTTCATTGCGCTCTACTAGAATCACTGCACTTACAACTCGGTTGGTTGCGGCTATGTAGAGCAACATTGGCTCCTTTGATAGTGGAGAGGCTAACACTAGTGCAGTGGCCAACATCTTTTTTAAGTGGGCAAAGGCTTCATCGACCTGTGGTGTCCAAACGAACTTATCCGACTTTTTCATGAGTTGGTAGAGAGGCAATGCCTTTTCTCCCAACCGACAAACCAACTCAACGATGCTAGGCACCTAGTGAACTTCTGGACATCGTTAAGACACTTCGGCAGCTCCATTCGTTCAATGGCCCGAATCTTAGTTGGATTAACTTCGATACCTCGGCTGGAGACGAGAAATCCGAGTAATTTTCTAGCCGGGACACCAAAGGTACATTTTTCTGGGTTAAGCTTCATCCGGAACCTTCTCAAGTTCGCGAATGTCTTCCTGATGTCGTCAAGGAGCGTTTTTCTTTCCTTGGTCTTGATAACAACATCATCCACGTATACTTGTACATTTTGACCTATTTGGTCGTGCAAACATTTTTGCATACATCTTTGGTACGTTGCACCTGCATTACGTAACCCAAACGACATAGTGCGATAGCAATAAGCCCCGTATGGGGTGATAAACGTGGTCTTTATTTGATCATCCGGATTCAGAGGTATCTGGTGGAAACCAGAATATGCGTCAATGAATGACAACAGTTCACATCCCGCGGTTGAGTCTATGACCTGATCTATCCTCGGCAGTGGAAATGGATCTTTTGGACACGCCTTATTCAGGTTCGTGTAATCGATACACATACGCCAAACCACTGCCACATTCGGATCATCCTTCTTCTTTTCTACCAGCACCGGATTAGAGAGCCAATCCGGATACAGTACTTCCATGATGAATCTTGCTGCTAGCAACCGATCTATCTCGTCTCCAATGACTTTTCTCCAATCCTCGGCAAAGCGACGGAGAGGTTGCTCCACCGTCCTTGCTCCGGGTCTTACGTTCAAAGAGTGCTCGGCCAACTCCCTCGGAACACCTTGCAAATCCTGTGTGGACCAAGCAAAAATGTCCCAATTCTCACGGAGGAAGTTGACGATCTCGCTTTCCTATTTATCAGTTAACCCGGCACCAATTGTTACGGTGCGCTCCGGGAACATGTCATCAACTGGAACCTTCTTGGTATCCTTTGCGGCTTGGAATGAAACGCTACCATGCGGGTTACTCAATGCCGGCATATACTGTTGCGCGGACTGAGCTAATGCCGCCACCTCTTGGATTTTTCTTTTCTCTTGCGCAATCACGAGCGACTCAGCTAGGTTAGACCCAGCTGAGGCACACTCAATGGAACGTCGGAAATCTCCAGCAATGGTAATCACTCCATTTGGCCCGGGCAATTTCATATTCAGATAACTGATGTGGCAGCTTGCCATGAACTTGTTCAATGCTGGTCTTCCGAGTAACGCGTGATACGCACTTTCCAAGTTCACCACCTCGAACTCCAGATTCTCAGTTCGGCAATTATCTCTCGTGCCGAATAGCACGTCAACCCGGACTTTGCCTATGGGCTCACAAGAAATGCCTGGTACAATACCATAGAAAGTTGTCCTTGTAGCCTGGAGCATGTTCTCCGAGATACCCAACTTGCGCATTGTATCCACATACATGATGTTAATGCTACTGCCATTGTCAATCAGTACCTTGGAGAACCTCACATTGATGTTCGGCCCAATGAATGTCGGGTCCAGCACTAGCGCAAATGAACCTGGACTCGGCATAAGCTTGGGATGATCTTTAATGTTCCAGGTGATTTCTTGGTCCGACCAAGGCATGTACCTCGTCACTGCTGACATTACCGCATTGACCTCCATATGTCAGCGCTGCAAGCTCTTCCTATCTGTTTCCTCAGTTGTGAACACACAATAGCTCTGATGATGTTCTCTGTACTCATTCCTCCCCTCGTTTCCGGGGTACCTCTGATCCGGTTGGTGCTGATTTTCCACCTGATGCACTGCATCCCTTCTCTCATTGTTGTCATACCTCGGCAGAGGGGGAGGCAACATTAGCTGTTGCATGTTTGCTCCGGAGAGCAATTGCTGCCGGGGTAACTCCTGCCGAGGTTGATCATTCCGGGGTGCCTGAGCATTCCCCGAACCACCTTGTTCTATCTTACGCATCCACTCACATTGCCTCATTATGTGACCCGCCGGGCTACTCGGATTTGCCGTGTGAAACTTACACGGCTGGTCCAACATCGACTCATAGGTATACCTCGGACGGTCTTTCTTTTCTTGCCATTGTTTCTTTTGCTCCAGCGTCCACGTTTTCTTGCCATCGTTTCTTGGAGTCCATTGCCTCCAGCTTTTCCGCGCTGGTTGCTTCCTGCTCCGGGTTGATCTTGATTCACAGCTGCAACTTGTTGCGAACCGTAGCGATGATCCGGTCTATCATCTCTTCTTTTTCCTCTGTAGTCATTGCTCCGAGATGACCCGGCTCCATCCCTATGATAGTATTCCTCGTTTGACTCGTTTGATGCGAGCCTAGGTTGAGTCGGATCACCCAAGGCATACGAATTAGCATTCCGGATCATCTCTGCCAATGTAATTGGCATTTTCCTTTGCAATTTCATCCACAGCTCGCTGCCATATCTGCACCCTTGCGCAGACCACGCTATGGCCTGTGACTCTATGACTCCCTCACACGAGTTTCTCACGGTACACCACCAGGTCAAGAATTCACGGTCTGTCTCATTAGGTCTTTGCTTGCACATTGCTAGGGTCTGCAGCCTATTCGGCCTCTGATATGTACTTGAGAAGTTGCTGATAAACATTTCTTCAAAATCTATCCAGCAGTTGATGCTTCCGGGTGGCAAATTATTCAACCATACTCTGGCCGGACCTTCTAACATCTGGGGTACATATCGTACTGCCCATCTCAAGTTGCTAGTGGCAATTTTCACAGCCGTAGCATAGCTTATCAGCCAATCCTCCGGCTTGGTACTGCCATCATACGTCTTCGTGCCCCTGGGCAGCTGGAAGTTAGATATCGCTGGCTCCTTCATGATTGGGGTCCAAAACATGCTGGACCCGGTGGACCTTGACACTCGATCTGTTCTGACCTATACAGGCGATCCATTTTCAATCTTGCGTCATCCGGCATCAAATCCCTGCTTCCCAATCTTAACCCTATCACATGATAGTCCGGTCTTGGGTACCCCGCGTTCATCATCTCCGAATCACCTTCGTTGTACCGGTCTTGATCTTGTGGCACACCTCTCTGTTGCATACCTCGGCCGACGCCTTGCTCTTGCCTTGGTATATTCCGCTGCTGCGGTTGTCCTGCTCCTGCCGAGTTTCGCTGTCCGGCATTGTCGTTGGCAGCGTTCCCTTGACCGGCATTGCTTTGGTCGTGGTTACCTCGGCCAGCTTCACCTCGGCTCACACTTCGTCCATCATCATTTTTCTGTGCCTCTTTTCGTTTTCCTGCCCGTGTCGGGTCGTACGGGACGATCTGTTTGTTTCGTCTGGCCGAGGTTACTACCTCTTCTCTCCTTGGACCGCCATGAGGAGACGATGTGGCTACAGCGGATTTCTCCGGTTACCCATCGCCGAATGGACGATTTAGGAAGCTCCAGCTCTCTCTGGATTAGCTCTGAGTAGCTCTTCGTTCTGTCTGTTCGTGATCCAAACTAACTCGTTAACCCTGTATTGTTGTCTTTGACGGGCCTCACCCGTTAGACCCTCTAACTCGGATGCAGCCGCATCCGCTGTTCTGAGGTTCTTTGCCGGGGTAGTAAACTTCGGCAGCCCGACGGACAAACAGTTTTCTGATTTCTCGGCTCCAGTATCACCTTCTTTGTTCATCTCGCTCATGAGATTTCTCCCTTTTACATTTACCGTATCAACTTTGTTTGCTTTTGCATACTCACGCAATGTCATATTCAACGACTGCTGAGCCGCGGCTATTTTCTTTGCGCCTTCTAGTATTTTTTTCCTAGTTTCATCTAGCTCGGCCTGTCCCTGAGCCGGATCTACCACTGCTGCTACCGGGTTTGCCAAGCTATCCATAGCTTCTCTCAATACATTCTCAGGACTCTCTAGCGGGGGTCCTCTACCTTTCCTCGGTGCCTTAGGTGTTACCTCTGGGTCCGGTGCTGGATCCTTGCTTGCACCTGCACCCGGCACAGTCATCATCACTTCTGCACGGTCTGGGGAGCGAGTGATACGCGCCCCGTGAACCACGCTAAGGGGTGGTTCCCCTGCCTCGGCGACGCGCTGCGGATGAATGCATGATACGTCCACAACAACGTAGACCTTGTGCGCACCCAACTTGACGAAGAGGCCGTTGCACGGAAGTGGGCACGTGCCGAAGCAGCCAGCGTTGTCGCTGACGAAGTCCAGTGCTCCAAAGCGCTGAACGAGCCCGGAGACGATGCATTCGCCGGTGCCGATGAGGTTTCCCGTCCGGATCTTCACCCCTGCTAGCGCCACTAGCCCGACGGTGGGCGCCAACTGTCGTGGTGGTGTCACGGCAGATGCCATGGATAGGCTAAAGGTGGGGACTAATACACGCTAGGGGAATCCAGGGAGGGATAATGAAATGATTCTCCACACAAAAGATTGTATTCCTTTCCTTTCAAGATTACAAGTGCTCCTAGAGTTGTATTGGCGAGAGGAGGAAGAAGGAGCTCTCTTACTCTCCCCTCAGTTCATCCCTAGAACCTTAGCCAAATCGGTATCAAAGAAAACTCAACCCCCTCTACTGAAACCCTAGCCCCCCTTATATAGAGGGGGCTTGGTCTCTGCCTAGGGCATACGTGGAGTGGTAACCCGACCGGGGTGCTTTTCCCCCGCGTCACACATGCTTTAGCTATGTGAGCCTCTCATGACCAGTCGACACAAAGGCGTCGTCCACCCTTTGTCGGCCATGACCCGTGGTCCCGCCTTGGTTGCTCCGCCATGCAAGGCGATCCAAGGCCTTCTTTTTTAACAGAGAGATTCCTTCCTTCTCCTAGAAGCTAAACGGGACCCGGATCATAGTAGATCCGGCTATACCTGTTCCTGCATATAAGTTAGACAAGCACTTCCAACTTACTTCTTAAGTCGGCTGAGACAATGTTAGGCGACCCCCTGGTCCGGGTTACTCCGTGATCCGGCCTGCCTTGATGTGACCCGGTCAGTATCCGCTTTGAGCTTGCCGAACCTCGGCTATCTCGGCCTTTATACCCCGGAGTGACCCTACCCGGGGGTATCCCCCCAACAGTCATTGCACGTGTGTTCTTTTTATTAAGAACAACCAGAGTCATTGAAATGTGTGTTCTTTTTAGAGACCACACGTGGATCCACCAGTGTCACTAACCACAACCAGAGTCATTGCATATGTGTTCTTTTCACATACCACATATGGATCCACCAGTGTCATTGCATGTGTGTTGTTTTCACAATCCACCTATGGATCCACCAGTGTCATTGCATGTGTGTTCTTTTCACTAACAACAACTGGAGTCATTGCATGTGTGTTCTTTTCACATACCACATATGCATCCACCAGTGTCATTGCATGTGTGCTCTTTTCACAGTCCACCTATGGATCCACCAGTGTCATTGCATGTGTGTTCTTTTTAGTAACAACAACCAGAGGCATTGAAATGTGTGCTCTTTTCACAATCCACCTTTGTATCCACCAGTGTCATTTCATCTGTGTTCTTTTTACTAACAACAACTGAGTCATTGAAATGTGTGTTCTTTTCACATACCACATATGGATCCACTAGTGTCATTGAAATGTGTGTTCTTTTTAGAGACCACACATGGATCCACTAGTGTCATTGCATGTGTGTTCTTTTCACTAACAACAACCAGAGTCATTGCATGTGTGTTCTTTTCACATACCACATATGGATCCACCAGTGTCATTGCATGTGTGTTCTTTTTAGTAAAAACAACCAGAGTCATTGCATGTGTGTTTTTTTCACATACCACATATGGATCCACCATTGTCATTGCATGTGTGTTCTTTTTATTAACAACAACCAGAGTCATTGCATGTGTGTTCTCTTCAGAGACCACACATGGATCCACCAGTGTCATTGCATGTGTGTTCTTTTTACTAACAACAACCAGAGTCATTGAAATGTGTGCTCTTTTCACAATCCACCTTTTGATCCACCAGTGTCATTGCATGTGTGTTCTTTTTACTAACAAAAACTGAGTCATTGAAATGTGTGTTCTTTTCACATACCACATATGGATCCACTAGTGTCATTGAAATGTGTGTTCTTTTTAGAGACCACACATGGATCCACCAGTGTCATTGCATGTGTGTTCTTTTCACTAACAACAACCAGAGTCATTCCACGTGTGTTCTTTTCACATACCACATATGGATCCAGCAGTGTCATTACATGTGTGTTCTTTTCACAATGCACCTATGGATCCACCTGTGTCATTGCATGTGTGTTCTTTTCACTAACAACAACTGGATTAATTGCATGTCTGTTCTTTTCGCATACCACATACGAATCCACCAGTGTCATTGCATGTGTGTTCTTTTTACTAACAACAACCAGAGTCATTGAAATGTGTGCTCTTTTCACAATCCACCTTTTGATCCACTAGTGTCATTGCATGTGTGTTATTTTTACTAACAAAAATTGAGTCATTGAAATGTGTGTTCTTTTCACATACAACATATGGATCCACTAGTGTCATTGAAATGTGTGTTCTTTTTGGAGACCACACATGGATCCACCAGTGTCATTGCATGTATGTTCTTTTCACTAACCGCAACCAGAGTCATTGCATATGTGTTCTTTTCACATACCACATATGGATCCACCAGTGTCATTGCATGTGTGTTCCTTTCACAATCCACCTATGGATCCCCAAGTGTCATTGCATGTGTGTTCTTTTCACTAACAACTGGAGTCATTGCATGTGTGTTCTTTTCGCATACCACATATGGATCCACCAGTGTCATTGCATGTGTGCTCTTTTCACTGTCCACCTATGGATCCACCAATGTCATTGCATGTGTGTTCTTTTTAGTAACAACAACCAGAGGCATTGAAATGTGTGTTCTTTTTAGAGACCACACATGGATCCACTAGTGTCATTGCATGTGTGTTCTTTTCACTAACAACAACCAGAGTCATTGCATGTGTGTTCTTTTCACATACCACATATGGATCCACCAGTGTCATTGCATGTGTGTTCTTTTTAGTAAAAACAACCAGAGTCATTGCATGTGTGTTTTTTTCACATACCACATATGGATCCACCATTGTCATTGCATGTGTGTTCTTTTTATTAACAACAACCAGAGTCATTGCATGTGTGTTCTCTTCAGAGACCACACATGGATCCACCAGTGTCATTGCATGTGTGTTCTTTTTACTAACAACAACCAGAGTCATTGAACTGTGTGCTCTTTTCACAATCCACCTTTTGATCCACCAGTGTCATTGCATGTGTGTTCTTTTTACTAACAAAAACTGAGTCATTGAAATGTGTGTTCTTTTCACATACCACATATGGATCCACTAGTGTCATTGAAATGTGTGTTCTTTTTAGAGACCACACATGGATCCACCAGTGTCATTGCATGTGTGTTCTTTTCACTAACAACAACCAGAGTCATTGCATGTGTGTTCTTTTCACATACCACATATGGATCCACTAGTGCCATTGCATGTGTGTTCTTTTCACAATCCACCTATGGATACACTAGTGTCATTGCATGTGTGTTCTTTTTAGTAACATCAACCAGAGTCATTGAAATGTGTGTTCTTTTTAGAGACCACACATGGATCCACCAGTGTCATTGCATGTGTGTTCTTTTCACTAACCACAACAAGAGTCATTGCATATGTGTTCTTTTCACATACCACATATGAATCCACCAGTGTCATTGCATGTGTGTTCCTTTCACAATCCACCTATGGATCCACCAGTGTCATTGCATGTGTGTTCTTTTTAGTAACAACAACCAGAGTCATTGAAATGTGTGTTCTTTTTAGAGACTACACATGGATCCACCAGTGTCATTGCATGTGTGTTCTTTTCACTAACCACAACCAGAGTCATTGCATATGTGTTCTTTTCATATACCACATATGGATCCACCAATGTCATTGCATGTGTGTTCCTTTCACAATCCACCTATGGATCCACCAGTGTCATTGCATGTGTGTTCTTTTCACTAACAACAACTGGAGTCATTGCATGTGTGTTCTTTCAAGATACCACATATGGATCCACCAAGATTATCATGGCACGTGTGCTCTTTTCACAGTCCACCTATGGATCCACCAGTGTCATTGCATGTGTGTTCTTTTTAGTAACAACAACCAGAGGCATTGAAATGTGTGTTCTTTTTAGAGACCACACATGGATCCACCAGTGTCATTGCATATGTGTTCTTTTCACTAACAACAACCAGAGTTATTCCATGTGTGTTCTTTTCACATACCACATATGGATCCACCAGTGTCATTACATGTGTGTTCTTTTCACAATCCACCTATGGATCCACCAGTGTCATTGCATGTGTGTTATTTTCACTAACAATAACTGGAGTCATTGCATGTGTGTTCTTTTTGCATACCACATATGGATCCACCAGTGTCATTGCATGTGTGCTCTTTTCACAGTCCACCTATGGATCCACCAGTGTCATTGTATGTGTGTTCTTTTTAGTAACAACCAGAGGCATTGAAATGTGTGTTCTTTTTAGAGACCACACATGGATCCACCAGTGTCATTGCATGTGTGTTCTTTTCACTAACAACAACCAGAGTCATTCCACGTGTGTTCTTTTCACATACCACATATGGATCCACCTGTGTCATTACATGTGTGTTCTTTTCACAATGCACCTATGGATCCTCCAGTGTCATTGCATGTGTGTTCTTTTCACTAACAACAACTGGATTAATTGCATGTGTGTTCTTTTCGCATACCACATACGGATCCACCAGTGTCATTGCATGTTTGTTCTTTTTACTAACAACAACCAGAGTCATTGAAATGTGTGCTCTTTTCACAATCCACCTTTTGATCCACCAGTGTCATTGCATGTGTGTTCTTTTCACTAACAACAACTGGAGTCATTGCATGTGTGTTCTTTTCACATACCACATATGCATCCACCAGTGTCATTGCATGTGTGCTCTTTTCACAGTCCACCTATGGATCCACCAGTGTCATTGCATGTGTGTTCTTTTTAGTAACAACAACCAGAGGCATTGAAATGTGTGCTCTTTTCACAATCCACCTTTGTATCCACCAGTGTCATTTCATCTGTGTTCTTTTTACTAACAACAACTGAGTCATTGAAATGTGTGTTCTTTTCACATACCACATATGGATCCACTAGTGTCATTGAAATGTGTGTTCTTTTTAGAGACCACACATGGATCCACTAGTGTCATTGCATGTGTGTTCTTTTCACTAACAACAACCAGAGTCATTGCATGTGTGTTCTTTTCACATACCACATATGGATCCACCAGTGTCATTGCATGTGTGTTCTTTTTAGTAAAAACAACCAGAGTCATTGCATGTGTGTTTTTTTCACATACCACATATGGATCCACCATTGTCATTGCATGTGTGTTCTTTTTATTAACAACAACCAGAGTCATTGCATGTGTGTTCTCTTCAGAGACCACACATGGATCCACCAGTGTCATTGCATGTGTGTTCTTTTTACTAACATCAACCAGAGTCATTGAAATGTGTGCTCTTTTCACAATCCACCTTTTGATCCACCAGTGTTATTCCATGTGTGTTCTTTTTACTAACATCAACTGAGTCATTGAAATGTGTGTTCTTTTCATACCACATATGGATCCACTAGTGTCATTGAAATGTGTGTTCTTTTAGAGACCACACATGGATCCACCAAAGTGTCATTGCATGTGTTCTTTTCACTAACAACAACCAGAGTCATTCCACGTGTGTTCTTTTCACATACCACATATGGATCCACAAGTGTCATTACATGTGTGTTCTTTTCACAATGCACCTATGGATCCACCTGTGTCATTGCATGTGTGTTCTTTTCACTAACAACAACTGGATTAATTGCATGTCTGTTCTTTTCGCATACCACATACGAATCCACCAGTGTCATTGCATGTGTGTTCTTTTTACTAACAACAACCAGAGTCATTGAAATGTGTGCTCTTTTCACAATCCACCTTTTGATCCACTAGTGTCATTGCATGTGTGTTATTTTTACTAACAAAAATTGAGTCATTGAAATGTGTGTTCTTTTCACATACAACATATGGATCCACTAGTGTCATTGAAATGTGTGTTCTTTTTGGAGACCACACATGGATCCACCAGTGTCATTGCATGTATGTTCTTTTCACTAACCGCAACCAGAGTCATTGCATATGTGTTCTTTTCACATACCACATATGGATCCACCAGTGTCATTGCATGTGTGTTCCTTTCACAATCCACCTATGGATCCCCAAGTGTCATTGCATGTGTGTTCTTTTCACTAACAACTGAGTCATTGCATGTGTGTTCTTTCAGATACCACATATGGATCCACCAGTGTCATTGCATGTGTGCTCTTTTCACTGTCCACCTATGGATCCACCAATGTCATTGCATGTGTGTTCTTTTTAGTAACAACAACCAGAGGCATTGAAATGTGTGTTCTTTTTAGAGACCACACATGGATCCACTAGTGTCATTGCATGTGTGTTCTTTTCACTAACAACAACCAGAGTCATTGCATGTGTGTTCTTTTCACATACCACATATGGATCCACCAGTGTCATTGCATGTGTGTTCTTTTTAGTAAAAACAACCAGAGTCATTGCATGTGTGTTTTTTTCACATACCACATATGGATCCACCATTGTCATTGCATGTGTGTTCTTTTTATTAACAACAACCAGAGTCATTGCATGTGTGTTCTCTTCAGAGACCACACATGGATCCACCAGTGTCATTGCATGTGTGTTCTTTTTACTAACAACAACCAGAGTCATTGAACTGTGCTCTTTTCACAATCCACCTTTTGATCCACCAGTGTCATTGCATGTGTGTTCTTTTTACTAACAAAAACTGAGTCATTGAAATGTGTGTTCTTTTCACATACCACATATGGATCCACTAGTGTCATTGAAATGTGTGTTCTTTTTAGAGACCACACATGGATCCACCAGTGTCATTGCATGTGTGTTCTTTTCACTAACAACAACCAGAGTCATTGCATGTGTGTTCTTTTCACATACCACATATGGATCCACTAGTGCCATTGCATGTGTGTTCTTTTCACAATCCACCTATGGATACACTAGTGTCATTGCATGTGTGTTCTTTTTAGTAACAACAACCAGAGTCATTGAAATGTGTGTTCTTTTTAGAGACCACACATGGATCCACCAGTGTCATTGCATGTGTGTTCTTTTCACTAACCACAACAAGAGTCATTGCATATGTGTTCTTTTCACATACCACATATGAATCCACCAGTGTCATTGCATGTGTGTTCCTTTCACAATCCACCTATGGATCCACCAGTGTCATTGCATGTGTGTTCTTTTTAGTAACAACAACCAGAGTCATTGAAATGTGTGTTCTTTTTAGAGACTACACATGGATCCACCAGTGTCATTGCATGTGTGTTCTTTTCACTAACCACAACCAGAGTCATTGCATATGTGTTCTTTTCATATACCACATATGGATCCACCAATGTCATTGCATGTGTGTTCCTTTCACAATCCACCTATGGATCCACCACTGTCATTGCATGTGTGTTCTTTTCACTAACAACAACTGGAGTCATTGCATGTGTGTTCTTTTCGCATACCACATATGGATCCACCAGTGTCATTGCACGTGTGCTCTTTTCACAGTCCACCTATGGATCCACCAGTGTCATTGCATGTGTGTTCTTTTTAGTAACAACAACCAGAGGCATTGAAATGTGTGTTCTTTTTAGAGACCACACATAGATCCACCAGTGTCATTGCATATGTGTTCTTTTCACTAACAACAACCAGAGTTATTCCATGTGTGTTCTTTTCACATACCACATATGGATCCACCAGTGTCATTACATGTGTGTTCTTTTCACAATCCACCTATGGATCCACCAGTGTCATTGCATGTGTGTTATTTTCACTAACAATAACTGGAGTCATTGCATGTGTGTTCTTTTTGCATACCACATATGGATCCACCAGTGTCATTGCATGTGTGCTCTTTTCACAGTCCACCTATGGATCCACCAGTGTCATTGTATGTGTGTTCTTTTTAGTAACAACCAGAGGCATTGAAATGTGTGTTCTTTTTAGAGACCACACATGGATCCACCAGTGTCATTGCATGTGTGTTCTTTTCACTAACAACAACCAGAGTCATTCCACGTGTGTTCTTTTCACATACCACATATGGATCCACCTGTGTCATTACATGTGTGTTCTTTTCACAATGCACCTATGGATCCTCCAGTGTCATTGCATGTGTGTTCTTTTCACTAACAACAACTGGATTAATTGCATGTGTGTTCTTTTCGCATACCACATACGGATCCACCAGTGTCATTGCATGTTTGTTCTTTTTACTAACAACAACCAGAGTCATTGAAATGTGTGCTCTTTTCACAATCCACCTTTTGATCCACCAGTGTCATTGCATGTGTGTTCTTTTTACTAACAAGAACTGAGTCATTGAAATGTGTGTTCTTTTCACATACCACATATGGATCCACTAGTGTCATTGAAATGTGTGTTCTTTTTAGAGACCACACATGGATCCACCAGTGTCATTGCATGTGTGTTCTTTTCACTTACAACAACCAGAGTCATTGCATGTGTGTTCTTTTCACATACCACATATGGATCCACCAGTGTCATTGCATGTGTGTTCTTTTCACAATCCACCTATGGATACACCAGTGTAATTGCATGTGTGTTCTTTTTAGTAACAACAACTAGAGTCATTGAAATGTGTGTTATTTTTAGAGACCATACATGGATCCACTAGTGTCATTGCATGTGTGTTCTTTTCACTAACAACAACCAGAGTCATTGCATGTGTGTTCTTTTCACATACCACATATGGATCCACCAGTGTCATTGCATGTGTGTTCTTTTTAGTAAAAACAACCAGAGTCATTGCATGTGTGTTCTTTTCACATACCACATATGGATCCACCATTGTCATTGCATGTTTGTTCTTTTTATTAACAACAACCAGAGTCATTGCATGTGTGTTCTCTTCAGAGACCACACATGGATCCACCAGTGTCATTGCATGTGTGTTCTTTTTACTAACAACAACCAGAGTCATTGAAATGTGTGCTCTTTTCACAATCCACCTTTTGATCCACCAGTGTCATTGCATGTGTGTTCTTTTTACTAACAAAAACTGAGTCATTGAAATGTGTGTTCTTTTCACATACCACATATGGATCCACTAGTGTCATTGAAATGTGTGTTCTTTTTAGAGACCACACATGGATCCACCAGTGTCATTGGATGTGTGTTATTTTCACTAACAACAACCAGAGTCATTCCACGTGTGTTCTTTTAACATACCACATATGGATCCACCAGTGTCATTACATGTGTGTTCTTTTCACAATGCACCTATGGATCCACCAGTGTCATTGCATGTGTGTTCTTTTCACTAACAACAACTAGATTAATTGCATGTGTGTTTTTTCGCATACCACATACGGATCCACCAGTGTCATTGCATGTGTGTTCTTTTTACTAACAACAACCAGAGTCATTGAAATGTGTGCTCTTTTCACGATCCACCTTTTGATCCACCAGTGTCATTGCATGTGTGTTCTTTTTACTAACAAGAACTGAGTCATTGAAATGTGTGTTCTTTTCACATACCACATATGGATCTACTAGTGTCATTGAAATGTGTGTTCTTTTTAGAGACCACACATGGATCCACCAGTGTCATTGCATGTGTGTTCTTTTCACTAACAACAACCAGAGTCATTGCATGTGTGTTCTTTTCACATACCACATATGGATCTACCAGTGTCATTGCATGTGTGTTCTTTTCACAATCCACCTATGGATACACCAGTGTCATTGCATGTGTGTTCTTTTTAGTAACAACAACCAGAGTCATTGAAATGTGTGTTCTTTTTAGAGACCACACATGGATCCACCAGTGTCATTGCATGTGTGTTCTTTTCACTAACCACAACCAGAGTCATTGCATATGTGTTCTTTTCACATACCACATATGGATCCACCAGTGTCATTGCATGTGTGTTCCTTTCACAATCCACCTATGGATCCACCAGTATCATTGCATGTGTGTTCTTTTCACTAACAACAACTGGAGTCATTGCATGTGTGTTCTTTTCGCATACCACATATGGATCCACAAGTGTCATTGCATGTGTGCTCTTTTCACAGTCCACCTATGGATCCACCAGTGTCATTGCATGTGTGTTCTTTTTAGTAACAACAACCAGAGGCATTGAAATGTGTGTTCTTTTTAGAGACCACACATGGATCCACCAGTGTCATTGCATGTGTGTTCTTTTCACTAACAACAACCAGAGTCATTCCATGTGTGTTCTTTTCACATACCACATATGGATCCACCAGTGTCATTACATGTGTGTTCTTTTCATAATCCACCTATGGATCCACCAGTGTCATTGCATGTGTGTTCTTTTCACTAACAACAACTGGAGTCATTGCATGTGTGTTCTTTTCGCATACCACATATGGATCCACCAGTGTCATTGCATGTGTGCTCTTTTCACAGTCCACCAATGGATCCACCAGTGTCATTGTATGTGTGTTGTTTTTAGTAACAACAACCAGAGGCATTGAAATGTGTGTTCTTTTTAGATACCACACATGGATCCACCAGTGTCATTGCATATGTGTTCTTTTCACTAACAACAACCAGAGTCATTCCACGTGTGTTCTTTTCACATACCACATATGGAAACACCAGTGTCATTACATGTGTGTTCTTTTCACAATGCACCTATCGATCCACCAGTGTCATTGCATGTGTGTTCTTTTCACTAACAACAACTGGATTAATTGCATGTGTGTTCTTTTCGCATACCACATACGGATCCACCAGTGTCATTGCATGTGTGTTCTTTTTACTAACAACAACCAGAGTCATTGAAATGTGTGCTCTTTTCACAATCCACCTTTTGATACACCAGTGTCATTGCATGTGTGTTCTTTTTACTAACAAAAACGGATTCATTGAAATGTGTGTTCTTTTCACATACCACATATGGATCCACTAGTGTCATTGAAATGTGTGTTCTTTTTAGAGACCACACATGGATCCACCAGTGTCATTGCATGTGTGTTCTTTTCACTAACAACAACCAGAGTCATTCCACGTGTGTTCTTTTCACATACCACATATGGATCCACCAGTGTCATTACATGTGTGTTCTTTTCACAATGCACCTATGGATCCACCAGTGTCATTGCACGTGTGTTCTATTTAGTAACAACAACCAGAGTCATTGAAATGTGTGTTCTTTTTAGAGACCACACATGGATCCACCAGTGTCATTGCATGTGTGTTCTTTTCCGTAACCACAACCAGAGTCATTGCATATGTGTTCTTTTCACATACCACATATGGATCCACCAGTGTCATTGCATGTGTGTTCTTTTCACAATCCACCTATGGATACACCAGTGTCATTGCATGTGTGTTCTTTTTAGTAACAACAACTAGAGTCATTGAAATGTGTGTTCTTTTTAGAGACCACACATGGATCCACCAGTGTCATTGCATGTGTGTTCTTTTTCCTAACCACAACCAGAGTCATTGCATATGTGTTCTTTTCACATACCACATATGGATCCACCAGTGTCATTGCATGTGTATTCTTTTCACAATCCACCTATGGATCCACCAGTGTCATTGCATGTGTGTTCTTTTCACTAACAATAACCAGAGTCATTGCATGTGTGTTCTTTTCACATACCACATATGGATCCACCAGTGTCATTGAAATGTGTGTTCTCTTCAGAGACCACACATGGATCCACCAGTGTCATTGCATGTGTGTTCTTTTCACTAACAACAACTGGAGTCATTGCATGTGTGTTCTTTTCACATACCACATATGGATCCACCAGTGTCATTGCATGTGTGCTCTTTTCACAATCCACCTATGGATCCACCAGTGTCATTTCATCTGTGTTCTTTTCACAATCCACCTATGGATCCACCAGTGTCATTGCATGTGTGTTCTTTTCACTAACAACAACGGGAGTCATTGCATGTGTGTTCTTTTAGCATACCACATATGGATCCACCAGTGTCTTTGCATGTGTGTTCTTTTCACAATCCACCTATGGATACACTAGTGTCATTTCATGTGTGTTCTTTTTCGTAACAACAACCAGAGTCATTGAAATGTGTGTTCTTTTTAGAGACCACACATGGATCCACCAGTGTCATTGCATGTGTGTTCTTTTCACTAACCACAACCAGAGTTATTCCACGTGTGTTCTTTTCACATACCACATATGGATCCACTAGTGTCATTAAATGTGTGTTCTTTTCATAATGCACCTATCGATCCACCAGTGTCATTGAATGTGTGTTCTTTTCACTAACAATAACTGGATTAATTGCATGTGTGTTCTTTTCGCATACCACATACGGATCCACCAGTGTCATTGCATGTGTGTTCTTTTTACTAACAACAACCAGAGTCATTGAAATGTGTGCTCTTTTCACAATCCACCTTTTGATCCACCAGTGTCATTGCATGTGTGTTCTTTTTACTAACAAAAACTGATTCATTGAAATGTGTGTTCTTTTCACATACCACATTTGGATCCACTAGTGTCATTGAAATGTGTGTTCTTTTTAGAGACCACACATGGATCCACCAGTGTCATTGCATGTGTGTTCTTTTCACTAACAACAACCAGAGTCATTGCATGTGTGTTCTTTTCACATACCACATATGGATCCACCAGTGTCATTGAATGTGTGTTCTTTTCACAATCCACCTGTGGATACACCAGTGTCATTGCATGTTTGTTCTTTTTTGTAACAACAACTAGAGTCATTGAAATGTGTGTTCTTTTTAGAGACCACACATGGATCCACCAGTGTCATTGCATGTGTGTTCTTTTCACTAACCACAACCAGAGTCATTGCATATGTGTTCTTTTCACATACCACATATGGATCCACCAGTGTCATTGCATGTGTATTCTTTTCACAATCCACCTATGGATCCACCAGTGTCATTGCATGTGTGTTCTTTTCACTAACAACAACGGGAGTCATTGCATGTGTGTTCTTTTCGCATACCACATATGGATCCACCAGTGTCATTGCATGTGTGCTCTTTTCACAGTCCACCTATGGATCCACCAATGTCATTGCATGTGTGTTCTTTTTAGTAACAACAACCAGATGCATTGAAATGTGTGTTCTTTTTAGAGACCACACATGGATCCACCAGTGTCATTGCATGTGTGTTCTTTTCACTAACAACAACCAGAGTCATTCCACGTGTGTTCTTTTCACATACCACATATGGATCCACCAGTGTCATTACATGTGTGTTCTTTTCACAATCCACCTATGGATCCACCAGTGTCATTGCATGTGTGTTCTTTTCACTAACAACAACTGGATTCATTGCATGTGTGTTCTTTTCGCATACCACATATGGATCCACCAGTGTCATTGCATGTGTGCTCTTTTCACAGTCCACCTATGGATCCACCAGTGTCATTGCATGTGTGTTCTTTTTAGTAACAACAACCAGAGTCATTGAAATGTGTGTTGTTTTCTCATACCACCTATGGATCCACCAGTGTCATTGCATGTGTGTTCTTTTTACTAACAACAACCAGAGTCATTGCGTCTGTGTTCTTTTCACATACCACATATGGATCCACCAGTGTCATTGCATGTGTGTTCTTTTCACAATCCACCTATGGATCCACCAGTGTCATTGCATGTGTGTTCTTTTCCCTAACAACAACTGGAGTCATTGCATGTGTGTTCTTTTCACAGACCACATATGGATCCACCAGTGTCATTGCATGTGTGCTCTTTCCACAATCCACCTATGGATCCACCAGTGTCATTGCATGTGTGTTCTTTTTAGTAACAACAACCAGAGTCATTGAAATGTGTGTCTTCTCACATACCACCTATGGATCCACCAGTGTCATTGCATGTGTGTTCTTTTCACTAACAACAACCAGAGTCATTGCATGTGTGTTATTTCCACAAACCAAACATGGATCCACCAGTGGCATTGCATGTGTGCTCTTTTCACAATCCACCTATGGATCCACTAGTGTCATTGCATGTGTGTTCTATTTAGTAACAATAACCAGAGTCATTGAAATTTGTGTTCTTTTCACATACCATCTATGGATCCACCAGTGTCATTGCATGTGTGTTCTTTTCACATACCACATATGGATCCACCAGTGTCATTGAAATGTGTGTTCTCTTCAGAGACCACACATGGATCCACCAATGTCATTGCATGTATGTTCTTTTCACTAACAACAACTAGAGTTATTGAATGTGTGTTCTTTTCACATACCACATTTGTCTCCACCAGTGTCATTGCATGTGTGCTCTTTTCACAATCCACCTATGGATCCACCAGTGTCATTGCATGTGTGTTCTTTTTACAAACAACAACTGGAGTCATTTCATGACTGTTCTTCTCACATACCACATATGTATGCACCAGTGTCATTGAAATGTGTGTTCTCTTCACAATCCACACATGGATC
The DNA here is from genome assembly GCA_023614405.1 of Avena insularis. Lineage (NCBI taxonomy): Eukaryota > Viridiplantae > Streptophyta > Magnoliopsida > Poales > Poaceae > Avena > Avena insularis. The sequence continues at coordinate 20,814 of JAJUPC010000071.1, read as the reverse complement.
CACTAGTGTCATTGCACGTGTGCTCTTTTTACTAACAACAACCAGAGTCATTGCATGTGTGTTCTCTTCAGAGACCACATATGGATCCACTAGTGTCATTGCATGTGTGTTCTTTTTAGTAACAACAACCAGTGTCATTGCATGTGTGCTCTTTTCACAATCCACATATGGATCCACTAGTGTCATTGCATGTGTGCTCTTTTTACTAACAACAACCAGAGTCATTGCATGTGTGTTCTCTTCAGAGACCACACATGGATCCACTAGTGTCATTGCATGTGTGTTCTTTTTAGTAACAACAACCAGAGTCATTGCATGGGTGTTCTTTTCACATACCACATATGGATCCACCAGTGTCATTGCATGTGTGCTCTTTTTACTAACAACAACCAGATTCATTGCATGTGTGTTCTCTTTAGAGACCACACATGGATCCACCAGTGTCATTGCATGTGCGTTCTTTTCACTAACAACAACCAGAGTCATTGAAATGTGTGCTCTTTTCACAATCCACCTTTGTATCCACCAGTGTCATTTCATGTGTGTTCTTTTTACTAACAACAACTGAGTCACTGAAATGTGTGTTCTTTTCACATACCACATATGGATCCACTAGTGTCATTGAAATGGGTGTTCTTTTTAGAGACCACACATGGATCCACCAGTGTCATGGCATGTGTGTTCTTTTCACTAACAACAACCAGAGTCATTGCATGTGTGTTCTTTTCACATACCACATATGGATCCACCAGTGTCATTGCATGTGTGTTCTTTTCACTAACAACAACTGGAATCATTGCCTGTGTGTTCTTTTCACATACCACATATGTATCCAACAGTGTTATTGCATGTGTGCTCTTTTCACAATCCACCTATGGATCCACCAGTGTCATTGCATGTGTGTTCTTTTTAGTAACAACAACCATAGTCATTGAAATGTGTGTTCTTTTCACATACCACCTATGGACCCTCCATTGTCATTGCGTGTGTGTTCTTTTTACTAACAACAACCAGAGTCAGTGCATGTACGTTCTTTTCACATACCACATATGGATCCACCAGTGTCATTGAAATGTGTGTTCTCTTCAGAGACCACACATGGATCCACCAGTGTCACTGCATGTGTGTTCTTTTCACTAACAACAACTGGAGTCATTGCAAGTGTGTTCTTTTCACATACCACATATGGATCCACCAGTGTTATTACATGTGTGCTCTTTTCACAATCCACCAGTGTCATTGCATGTGTGTTCTTTTTAGTAACAACAAACAGAGTCATTGAAACGTGTGTTCTTTTCACATACAACATATGGATCCACTAGTGTCATTGAAATGTGTGTTCTTTTTAGAGACCACACATGGATCCACCAGTGTCATTGCATGTGTGTTCTTTTCACTAACAACTACCAGAGTCATTTCATGTGTGTTCTTTTCACATACCACATATGGATCCACTAGTGTCATTGCATGTGTGTTCTTTTCACAATCCACCTATGGATCCACCAGTGTCATTGCATGTGTGTTCTTTTCACTAACAACAACTGGAGTCATTGCATGTGTGTTCTTTTCACATACCACATATGGATCCACCAGTGTCATTGCATGTGTGTTCTTTTTAGTAACAATAACCAGAGTCATTGAAATGTGTGTTCTTTTTAGAGACCACACATGGATCCACAAGTGTCATTGCATGTGTGTTCTTTTCACTAACAACAACCAGAGTCATTGCATGTGTGTTCTTTTCACATACCACATATGGATCCACCATTGTCATTGCATGTGTGTTCTTTTCACAATCCACCTATGGATCCACTAGTGTCATTGCATGTGTGTTCTTTTCACTAACAACAACTGGAGTCATTGCATGTGTGTTCTTTTCACATACCACATATGGATCCAATAGTGTCATTGCATGTGTGCTCGTTTCACAATCCACCTATGGATCCACCAGTGTCATTGCATGTGTGTTCTTTTTAGTAACAACAACCATAGTCATTGAAATGCATGTTCTTTTCACACACCACCTATGGATCCTCCAGTGTCATTGCGTGTGTGTTCTTTTTACTAACAACAACCAGAGTCAGTGCATGTGTTATCTTTTCACATACCACATATGGATCCACCAGTGTCATTGAAATGTGTGTTCTCTGATGTGTTCTTTCCACATACCACATATGGATCCACCAGTGTCATTGAAATGTGTGTTCTCTTCAGAGACCACACATGGATCCACCAGTGTCATTGCATTAGTGTTCTTTTCACTAACAACAACTGGAGTCATTGCATGTGTGTTCTTTTTAGTAACAACAACCAGAGTCATTGAAATGTGTGTTCTTTTCACATACCACCTATGGATCCACCAGTGTCATTGCATGTGTGTTCTTTTCACTAACAACAATTGGAGTCATTGCATGTGTGTTCTTTTCACATACCACATATGGATCCACCAGTGTCATTGCATGTGTGCTCTTTTCAATGTCCACCTATGGATCCACCAGTGTCATTGCATGTGTGTTCTTTTTAGTAACAACAACCAGAGTCATTGAAATGTGTGTTCTTTTTAGAGACCACACATGGATCCACCAGTGTCATTGCATGTGTGTTCTTTTCACATACCACAACCAGAGTCATTGCATATGTGTTCTTTTCACATACCACATATGGATCCACCAGTGTCATTGCATGTGTGTTCCTTTCACAATCCACCTATGGATCCACCAGTGACATTGCATGTGTGTTCTTTTCACTAACAACAACTGGAGTCATTGCATGTGTGTTCTTTTCGCATACCACATATGGATCCACCAGTGTCATTGCATGTGTGCTCTTTTCACAGTCCACCTATGGATCCACCAGTGTCATTGCATGTGTGTTCTTTTTAGTAACAACAACCAGATGCATTGAAATGTGTGTTCTTTTTAGAGATCACACATGGATCCACCAGTGTCATTGCATGTGTGTTCTTTTCACTAAAAACAACTAGAGTCATTCCATGTGTGTTCTTTTCACATACCACATATGGATCCACCAGTGTCATTACATGTGTGTTCTTTTCACAATCCACCTATGGATCCACCAGTGTCATTGCATGTGTGTTCTTTTCACTAACAACAGCTGGAGTCATTGCATGTTTGTTCTTTTCGCATACCACATATGGATCCACCAGTGTCATTGCATGTGTGCTCTTTTCACAGTCCACCTATGGATCCACCAGTGTCATTGCATGTGTGTTCTTTTTATTAACAACAACCAGAGGCATTGAAATGTGTGTTCTTTTTAGAGACCACACATGGATCCACCAGTGTCATTGCATGTGTGTTCTTTTCACTAACAACAACCAGAGTCATTCCATGTGTGTTCTTTTCACATACCACATATGGATCCACCAGTGTCATTACATGTGTGTTCTTTTCACAATCCACATATGGATCCACCAGTGTTATTGCATGTGTGTTCTTTTCACTAACAACAACTGGAGTCATTGCATGTGTGTTCTTTTCGCATACCACATATGGATCCACCAGTGTCATTGCATGTGTGCTCTTTTCACAATCCACCTATGGATCAACCAGTGTCATTGCATGTGTGTTCTTTTTAGTAACAAAAGCAGAGTCATTGAAATGTGTGTTGTTTTCACCTACCACCTATGGATCCACTAGTGTCATTGCATGTGTGTTCTTTTTACTAACAACAACCAGAGTCATTGCATCTGTGTTCTTTTCACATACCACATATGGATCCACCAGTGTCATTGCATGTGTGCTCTTTTCACAATCCACCTATGGATCCACCAGTGTCATTGCATGTGTGTTCTTTTTAGTAACAACAACCAGAGTCATTGAAATGTGTGTTCTTTTGACATACCACCTATGGATCCTACATTGTCATTGCGTGTGTGTTCTTTTTACTAACAACAACCAGAGTCAATGCATGTGTGTTCTTTTCACATACCACATATGGATCCACCAGTGTCATTGAAATGTGTGTTCTCTTCAGAGACCACACATGGATCCACCAGTGTCATTGCATGTGTGTTCTTTTCACTAACAACAACCACAGTCATTGCATGTGTGTTATTTCCACAAACCAAACATGGAACCACCAGTGGCATTGCATGTGTGCTCTTTTCACAATCCACCAATGGATCCACTAGTGTCATTGCATGTGTGTTCTTTTTAGTAACAACAACCAGAGTCATTGAAATTTGTGTTCTTTTCACATACCATCTATGGATCCATCAGTGTCATTGCATCTGCGTTCTTTTCACATACCACATATGGATCCACTAGTGTCATTGAAATGTGTGTTCTCTTCAGAGACCACACCTGGATCCACCAATGTCATTGCATGTATGTTCTTTTCACTAACAACAACTGGAGTCATTGCATGTGTGTTCTTTTCACATACCACATTTGGATCCACCAGTGTCATTGCATGTGTGCTCTTTTCACAATCCACCTATGTATCCACCAGTGTCATTGCATGTGTATTCTTTTTACTAACAACAACTTGAGTCATTTCATGACTGTTCTTCTCACATACCACATATGGATCCACCAGTGTCATTGAAATGTGTGTTCTCTTCACAATCCACACATGGATCCACTAGTGTCATTACACGTGTGCTCTTTTTACTAACAACAACAAGAGTCATTGCATGTGTGTTCTCTTCAGAGACCACACATGGATCCACCAGTGTCATTGCATGTGTGTTCTTTTTAGTAACAACAACCAGAGTCATTGCATGTGTGTTCTTTTCACATACCACATATGGATCCACCAGTGTCATTGCATGTGTGCTCTTTTTACTAACAACAACCAGAGAGAGACCACACATGGATCCACCAGTGTCATTGCATGTGTGTTCTTTTTAGTAACAACAACCAGAGTCATTGCATGGGTGTTCTTTTCACATACCACATATGGATCCACCGGTGTCATTGCATGGGTGCTCTTTTTACTAACAACAACCAGATTCATTGAGTGTCATTGCATGTGTGTTCTTTTCACTAACAACAACCAGAATCATTGACATGCATGCTCTTTTCACAATCCACCTTTGTATCCACTAGTGTCATTTCATGTGTGTTCTTTTTACGAACAACAACTGAGTCATTGAAATGTGTGTTCTTTTCACATACCACATATGGATCCACTAGTGTCATTGAAATGTGTGCTCTCTTTAGAGACCACACATGGATCCACTAGTGTCATCGCATGTGTGTTCTTTTCACTAACAACAACGAGAGTCATTGCATGTGTGTTCTTTTGACATACCACATATGGATCCACCAGTGTCATTGCATGTGTGTTCTTTTCACAATCCAACTATGGATCCACCAGTGTCATTGCATGTGTGTTCTTTTCACTAACAACAACTGGAGTTATTGCATGTGTGTTCTTTTCACATACCACATATGGATCCACTAGTGTCATTGCATGTGTGCTCTTTTCACAGTCCACATATGGATCCACCAGTGTCATTGCATGTGTGTTCTTTTTAGTAACAACCAGAGTCATTGAAATGTGTGTTCTTTTTAGAGACCAGACATGGATCCACCAGTGTCATTGCATGTGTGTTCTTTTCACAATCCACCTATGGATCCACCAGTGTCATTGCATGTGTGTTATTTTCACTAACAACAACTGGAGTCATTGCATGTGAGTTATTTTCACATACCACATATGGATCCACTAGTGTTATTGCATGTGTGCTCTTTTCACAGTCCACCTACGGATCCACCAGTGTCATTGCATGTGTGTTCTTTTTAGTAACAACAACCATAGTCATTGAAATGTGTGTTCTTTTGACATACCACCTATGGATCCTGCATTGTCATTGCGTGTGTGTTCTTTTTACTAACAACAACCAGAGTCAATGCATGTGTGTTCTTTTCACATACCACATATGGATCCACCAGTGTCATTGAAATGTGTGTTCTCTTCAGAGACCACACATGGATCCACCAGTGTCATTGCATGTGTGTTCTTTTCACTAACAACAACTGGAGTCATTGCATGTGTGTTCTTTTCACATACCACATATGGATCCACCAGTGTTATTTCATGTGTGCTCTTTTCACAATCCACCTATGGATCCACCAGTGTCATTGCATGTGTGTTCTTTTTAGTAACAACAACCAGAGTCATTGAAACGTGTGTTCTTTTCACATACCACATATGGATCCACTAGTGTCATTGAAATGTGTGTTCTTTTTAGAGACCACACATGGATCCACTAGTGTCATTGCATGTGTGTTCTTTTCATTAACTACAACTGGAGTCATTGCATGTGTGTTCTTTTCACATACCATATATGGATCCACCAGTGTTATTGCATGTGTGCACTTTTCACAATCCACCTATGGATCCACCAGTGTCATTGCATGTGTGTACTTTTTAGTAACAACAACCAGAGTCATTGAAATGTGTGTTCTTTTCACATACCACCTATGGATCCACCAGTGTCATTGCATGCGTGTTCTTTTTAGTAACAACAACCAGAGTCGTTGAAATGTGTGTTATTTTCACATACCACCTATGGATCCACCAGTGTCATTGCATGTGTGTTATTTTTAGTAAAAACAACCAGAGTCATTGCATGTGTGTTCTTTTCACATAACACATATGGATCCACCAGTGGCATTGCATGTGTGCTCTTTTCATAATCCACCTATGGATCCACTAGTGTCATTGCATGTGTCTTCTTTTTAGTAACAACAACCATAGTCATTGAAATGTGTGTTCTTTTCACATACCACCTATGGATCCACCAGTGTCATTGCATGTGTGTTCTTTTTAGTAAAAACAACCAGAGTCATTGCATGTGTGTTCTTTTCACATACCACATATGGATCCACCAGTGTCATTGAAATGTGTGTTCTCTTCAAAGACCACACATGGATCCACCAGTGTCATTGCATGTATGTTCTTTTTACTAACAACAACAGGAGTCATTGCATGTGTGTTCTTTTCACATACCACATTTGGATCCACCAGTGTCATTGCATGTGTGCTCTTTTCACAATCCACATATGGATCCAGCAGTGTCATTCCACGTGTGCTCTTTTTACTAACAACAACCAGAGTTGTTGCATGTGTGTTCTCTTTAGAGACCACAAATGGATCCACTAGTGTCATTGCATGTGTGTTCTTTTCACTAACAACAACCAGAGTCATTGAAATGTGTGTTCTTTTCACATACCACATATGGATCCACTACTGTCATTGAAATGTGTGTTCTTTTTAGAGACCACACATGGATCCACCAGTGTCATTGCATGTGTGTTCTTTTCACTAACAACAACCAGAGTCATTGCATGTGTGTTCTTTTCACATACCACATATGGATCCACCAGTGTCATTGCATGTGTGTTCTTTTCACAATCGACCTATGGATCCACTAGTGTCATTGCATGTGTGTTCTTTTCACTAACAACAACTAGAGTCATTGCATGTGTGTTATTTTCACATACCACATATGGATCCACTAGTGTCATTGCATGTGTGCTCTTCTCACAATCCACATATGGATCCACCAGTGCCATTACATGTGTATTCTTTTTAGTAACAACAACTAGAGTCATTGAAATGTGTGGTCTTTTTAGAGACCACACATGGATCCACAAGTGTCATTGCATGTGTGTTCTTTTCACTAATAACAACCAGAGTCATTGCATGTGTGTTCTTTTGACATACCACACATGGATCCACCAGTGTCATTGCATGTGTGTTCTTTTCACAATCCACCTATGGATCCACCAGTGTCATTGCATGTGTGTTCTTTTCACTAACAACAACTGGAGTTATTGCATGTGTGTTCTTTTCACATACCACATATGGATCCACTAGTGTCATTGCATGTGTGCTCTTTTCACAATCCACATATGGATCCACCAAAGGTCATTGCATGTGTGTTCTTTTAGTAACAACAGTCATTGAAATGTGTGTTCTTTTAGAGACCACATGGATCCACCAGTGTCATTGCATGTGTGTTCTTTTCACAATCCACCTATGGATCCACCAGTGTCATTGCATGTGTGTTATTTTCACTAACAACAACTGGAGTCATTGCATGTGAGTTATTTTCACATACCACATATGGATCCACTAGTGTTATTGCATGTGTGCTCTTTTCACAGTCCACCAATGGATCCACCAGTGTCATTGCATGTGTGTTCTTTTTAGTAACAACAACCATAGTCATTGAAATGTGTGTTCTTTTGACATACCACCTATGGATCCTGCATTGTCATTGCGTGTGTGTTCTTTTTACTAACAACAACCAGAGTCAATGCATGTGTGTTCTTTTCACATACCACATATGGATCCACCAAAGGTCATTGAAATGTGTGTTCTCTTCAGAGACCACACATGGATCCACCAGTGTCATTGCATGTGTGTTCTTTTCACTAACAACAACTGGAGTCATTGCATGTGTGTTCTTTTCACATACCACATATGGATCCACCAGTGTTATTTCATGTGTGCTCTTTTCACAATCCACCTATGGATCCACCAGTGTCATTGCATGTGTGTTCTTTTTAGTAACAACAACCAGAGTCATTGAAACGTGTGTTCTTTTCACATACCACATATGGATCCACTAGTGTCATTGAAATGTGTGTTCTTTTTAGAGACCACACATGGATCCACTAGTGTCATTGCATGTGTCTTCTTTTCATTAACTACAACTGGAGTCATTGCATGTGTGTTCTTTTCACATACCACATATGGATCCACCAGTGTTATTGCATGTGTGCACTTTTCACAATCCACCTATGGATCCACCAGTGTCATTGCATGTGTGTACTTTTTAGTAACAACAACCAGAGTCATTGAAATGTGTGTTCTTTTCACATACCACCTATGGATCCACCAGTGTCATTGCATGCGTGTTTTTTTTAGTAACAACAACCAGAGTCATTGAAATGTGTGTTATTTTCACATACCACCTATGGATCCACCTGTGTCATTGCATGTGTGTTCTTTTCACTAACAACAACTAGAGTCATTGCATGTGTGTTATTTTCACATACCACATATGGATCCACTAGTGTCATTGCATGTGTGCTCTTCTCATAATCCACATATGGATCCACCAGTGTCATTACATGTGTATTCTTTTTAGTAACAACAACTAGAGTCATTGAAATGTGTGGTCTTTTTAGAGACCACACATGGATCCACAAGTGTCATTGCATGTGTGTTCTTTTCACTAATAACAACCAGAGTCATTGCATGTGTGTTCTTTTGACATACCACATATGGATCCACCAGTGTCATTGCATGTGTGTTCTTTTCACAATCCACCTATGGATCCACCAGTGTCATTGCATGTGTGTTCTTTTCACTAACAACAACTGGAGTTATTGCATGTGTGTTCTTTTCACATACCACATATGGATCCACTAGTGTCATTGCATGTGTGCTCTTTTCAAAATCCACATATGGATCCACCAGTGTCATTGCATGTGTGTTCTTTTTAGTAACAACCAGAGTCATTGAAATGTGTGTTCTTTTTAGAGACCAGACATGGATCCACCAGTGTCATTGCATGTGTGTTCTTTTCACAATCCACCTATGGATCCACCAGTGTCATTGCATGTGTGTTATTTTCACTAACAACAACTGGAGTCATTGCATGTGAGTTATTTTCACATACCACATATGGATCCACTAGTGTTATTGCATGTGTGCTCTTTTCACAGTCCACCTATGGATCCACCAGTGTCATTGCATGTGTGTTCTTTTTAGTAACAACAACCATAGTCATTGAAATGTGTGTTCTTTTGACATACCACCTATGGATCCTGCATTGTCATTGCGTGTGTGTTCTTTTTACTAACAACAACCAGAGTCAATGCATGTGTGTTCTTTTCACATACCACATATGGATCCACCAGTGTCATTGAAATGTGTGTTCTCTTCAGAGACCACACATGGATCCACCAGTGTCATTGCATGTGTGTTCTTTTCACTAACAACAACGGGAGTCATTGCATGTGTGTTCTTTTCACATACCACATATGGATCCACCAGTGTTATTTCATGTGTGCTCTTTTCACAATCCACCTATGGATCCACCAGTGTCATTGCATGTGTGTTCTTTTTAGTAAGAACAACCAGAGTCATTGAAACGTGTGTTCTTTTCACATACCACATATGGATCCACTAGTGTCATTGAAATGTGTGTTCTTTTTAGAGACCACACATGGATCCACCAGTGTCATTGCATGTGTGTTCTTTTCATTAACTACAACTGGAGTCATTGCATGTGTGTTATTTTCACATACCACATATGGATCCACCAGTGTTATTGCATGTGTGCACTTTTCACAATCCACCTATGGATCCACCAGTGTCATTGCATGTGTGTACTTTTTAGTAACAACAAACAGAGTCATTGAAATGTGTGTTCTTTTCACATACCACCTATGGATCCACCAGTGTCATTGCATGCGTGTTCTTTTTAGTAACAACAACCAGAGTCGTTGAAATGTGTGTTATTTTCACATACCACCTATGGATCCACCAGTGTCATTGCATGTGTGTTATTTTTACTAAAAACAACCAGAGTCATTGCATGTGTGTTCTTTTCACATACCACATATGGATCCACCAGTGGCATTGCATGTGTGCTCTTTTCATAATCCACCTATGGATCCACTAGTGTCATTGCATGTGTCTTCTTTTTAGTAACAACAACCATAGTCATTGAAATGTGTGTTCTTTTCACATACCACCTATGGATCCACCAGTGTCATTGCATGTGTGTTCTTTTTAGTAACAACAACCAGAGTCATTGCATGGGTGTTCTTTTCACATACCACATATGGATCCACCAGTGTCATTGCATGTGTGCTCTTTTTACTAACAACAACCAGATTCATTGAGTGTCATTGCATGTGAGTTCTTTTCACTAACAACAACCAGAATCATTGACATGCATGCTCTTTTCACAATCCACCTTTGTATCCACTAGTGTCATTTCATGTGTGTTCTTTTTACGAACAACAACTGAGTCATTGAAATGTGTGTTCTTTTCACATACCACATATGGATCCACTAGTGTCATTGAAATGCGTGTTCTTTTTAGAGACCACACATGGATCCACAAGTGTCATTGCATGTGTGTTCTATTCACTAACAACAACCAGAGTCATTGCATGTGTGTTCTTTTGACATACCACATATGGATCCACCAGTGTCATTGCATGTGTGTTCTTTTCACAATCCACCTATGGATCCACCAGTGTCATTGCATGTGTGTTCTTTTCACTAACAACAACTGGAGTTATTGCATGTGTGTTCTTTTCACATACCACATATGGATCCACTAGTGTCATTGCATGTGTGCTCTTTTCACAATCCACATATGGATCCACCAGTGTCATTTTATGTGTGTTCTTTTTAGTAACAACCAGAGTCATTGAAATGTGTGTTCTTTTTAGAGACAAGACATGGATCCACCAGTGTCATTGCATGTGTGTTCTTTTCACAATCCACCTATGGATCCACCAGTGTCATTGCATGTGTGTTCTTTTTACTAACAACAACCAGAGTCATTGCATGTGAGTTATTTTCACATACCACATATGGATCCACCAGTGTCATTGCATGTGTGCTCTTTTCACAATCCACCTATGGATCCACCAGTGTCATTGCATGTGTGTTCTTTTTAGTAACAACAACCAGAGTCATTGAAATGTGTGTTCTTTTGACATACCACCTATGGATCCTACATTGTCATTGCGTGTGTGTTCTTTTTACTAACAACAACCAGAGTCAATGCATGTGTGTTCTTTTCACATACCACATATGGATCCACCAGTGTCATTGAAATGTGTGTTCTCTTCAGAGACCACACATGGATCCACCAGTGTCATTGCATGTGTGTTCTTTTCACTAACAACAACCACAGTCATTGCATGTGTGTTATTTCCACAAACCAAACATGGAACCACCAGTGGCATTGCATGTGTGCTCTTTTCACAATCCACCAATGGATCCACTAGTGTCATTGCATGTGTGTTCTTTTTAGTAACAACAACCAGAGTCATTGAAATTTGTGTTCTTTTCACATACCATCTATGGATCCACCAGTGTCATTGCATCTGCGTTCTTTTCACATACCACATATGGATCCACCAATGTCATTGAAATGTGTGTTCTCTTCAGAGACCACACCTGGATCCACCAATGTCATTGCATGTATGTTCTTTTCACTAAGAACAACTGGAGTCATTGCATGTGTGTTCTTTTCACATACCACATTTGGATCCACCAGTGTCATTGCATGTGTGCTCTTTTCACAATCCACCTATGTATCCACCAGTGTCATTGCATGTGTATTCTTTTTACTAACAACAGCTGGAGTCATTTCATGACTGTTCTTCTCACATACCACATATGGATCCACCAGTGTCATTGAAATGTGTGTTCTCTTCACAATCCACACATGGATCCACTAGTGTCATTACACGTGTGCTCTTTTTACTAACAACAACCAGAGTCATTGCATGTGTGTTCTCTTCAGAGACCACACATGGATCCACCAGTGTCATTGCATGTGTGTTCTTTTTAGTAACAACAACCAGAGTCATTGCATGTGTGTTCTTTTCACATACCACATATGGATCCACCAGTGTCATTGCATGTGTGCTCTTTTTACTAACAACATTCAGAGAGAGACCACACATGGATCCACTAGTGTCATTGCATGTGTGTTCTTTTTAGTAACAACAACCAGAGTCATTGCATGGGTGTTCTTTTCACATACCACATATGGATCCACCAGTGTCATTGCATGTGTGCTCTTTTTACTAACAACAACCAGATTCATTGAGTATCATTGCATGTGTGTTCTTTTCACTAACAACAACCAGAATCATTGACATGCATGCTCTTTTCACAATCCACCTTTGTATCCACTAGTGTCATTTCATGTGTGTTCTTTTTACGAACAACAACTGAGTCATTGAAATGTGTGTTCTTTTCACATACCACATATGGATCCACTAGTGTCATTGAAATGCGTGTTCTTTTTAGAGACCACACATGGATCCACAAGTGTCATTGCATGTGTTCTCTTTTCACTAACAACAACCAGAGTCATTGCATGTGTGTTCTTTTGACATACCACATATGGATCCACCAGTGTCATTGCATGTGTGTTCTTTTCACAATCCACCTATGGATCCACCAGTGTCATTGCATGTGTGTTCTTTTCACTAACAACAACTGGAGTTATTGCATGTGTGTTCTTTTCACATACCACATATGGATCCACTAGTGTCATTGCATGTGTGCTCTTTTCACAGTCCACATATGGATCCACCAGTGTCATTGCATGTGTGTTCTTTTTAGTAACAACCAGAGTCATTGAAATGTGTGTTCTTTTTAGAGACCAGACATGGATCCACCAGTGCCATTGCATGTGTGTACTTTTCACAATCCACCTATGGATCCACCAGTGTCATTGCATGTGTGTTATTTTCACTAACAACAACTGGAGTCATTGCATGTGAGTTATTTTCACATACCACATATGGATCCACTAGTGTTATTGCATGTGTGCTCTTTTCACAGTCCACCTATGGATCCACCAGTGTCATTGCATGTGTGTTCTTTTTAGTAACAACAACCATAGTCATTGAAATGTGTGTTCTTTTGACATACACCTATGGATCCTGCATTGTCATTGCGTGTGTGTTCTTTTTACTAACAACAACCAGAGTCAATGCATGTGTGTTCTTTTCACATACCACATATGGATCCACCAGTGTCATTGAAATGTGTGTTCTCTTCAGAGACCACACATGGATCCACCAGTGTCATTGCATGTGTGTTCTTTTCACTAACAACAACTGGAGTCATTGCATGTGTGTTCTTTTCACATACCACATATGGATCCACCAGTGTTATTTCATGTGTGCTCTTTTCACAATCCACCTATGGATCCACCAGTGTCATTGCATGTGTGTTCTTTTTTGTAAGATCCCTCCTTATTAAAGGAAAAGATCCCTGTGATTGCAATGCTAGTCCCTGGATCAATGCTAGCATCCACAGTTTAAGATGAAGTACACAGATACAAAGGTCGTTTATTACAGTCATTCCAGAGATAAAACATAGTCTTTTACAACTCATGGCAAAAGGCCTAATACAAGAGTTTATGGAATATGTAAATAAACATAAGTCTTCATCTTCATGTGCCACAGGCAAGCATGTTGAGTGTAGACTCATGACTCCTATTCATCATCAGAGTAACCTGCAACATCATAAGTTACAGCCACAGAGGGTCAATACTTTGGAATAGTATTGGCAAGTGATACCTTAGTATATTTTAAGTGGACTATAATACTATATGCATTTGGCTGGTGGAGCTTAGGCTTGCATTGCTCAAAATAGAGTTTTCCTTATCTTTTTGAAAATACTAAGTTTTTGTTTGGCAAAGACTATCCCAAGGTATCTACCAATCAAAGACTGAAGATCCACTCAGGGCATCTACCAATCAAAGACTGAAGATCCCTTAACCCTTGTTCACCCACAAGTTTTATTCAGAAATTGGAGTGATGAGATTCTTGAAGTTTCCATGTCTTGATGCTCAAATTGTCCTTTACCAGGGACATGGCTAAGTACTTAGGTTTTACACTGCAGAGGTGGTGCACTTTCCCCACAAGCCTTGGTTTCCCAAGACATGATCCTTCAAGAGCCTTTCCTTAGTCAAATGGACGCTCCAACCTATCATCCCATCTACCACCCACCCAAGAAACTAAGTTCCAAAGATCCTAAGATCATGGCAGAGCCCACATTACCAAGTGGTTGCACTTGAAGCTTCTCAACATTTGACAACTCAAATCTCTTTGTTCTGGGTGGCCATCCACAAGTGAGATACACAAGGTTCACCAAGACTTCTGGCCTTGTGTAACCACTCAACATATCCCATTCTTTCCACTCCACCTGTGTGATTCATTAACTTAGTTGTTTTGTTAAATAAAAACAAGTCCTTAGACTTAGAATATTTTTCCATAGTGTGAATATATAAACCACCCTTGTTTTCTAGTAGCTAGGCTAAGCATGGCATGGCAACTTATCTTTAGGGAATTTTCCTAGCAATTCTAGCATTCTATTCTAAATAGGATTTCCCATCATCAATTGACAAAAGTAGCATGCAAGTCCTAACAAAATATATCTAATGCAAGTATAAAATATGGGTATGGAATATTCATGAAGATATCACTTGCCTTGGTAGTGTGGAGAGTAGCACTCGTCACAATCACAATCACTAGCAAAATCTACACACAAAGTTATAGCACACAATTACACACAAATATATACAAACAAAAATATTATGAATGCATGCATGCATGAATCTACCAAGTGATGATTTTTAAAAACTCAACCAAGCAAGTGCATGAATACAGAAACTAAACAAGTCACAAAATAGCCAAGACAACTTAAATAGCCCTAAAAATAAAATACTAAACTAAACTTATATTCAAAAAGGCCTCAAACAAGTCTCTGCAATTTAAGCACATCTAACGGTTACTATTTGCTAAACAAAAAGAATAGGCAGAAAGATCTTGTTTTTCTGAATCCAACGGTATAAAGTTTGCAAAATTCTAACGTGGGATTCAAAAGATATAGGCATTTGAATTTGGATCAAATTTCTGGTTTTAAATCTATTTTCAGATCTAACCTAGCCACGCGTCATGCTCTTATTCGCCCGTACCGTTTCGCACTGGATCGAGCTCCACAGCCGTAGGATCTAAATGAAAACTAGCGGCTCAGATCGCGTACCGCTTCGGGGTTAAGTGGATCTATCCTAGCGCTACGATACAGATCTAACGACTGCTATTTCTCTGGCCAAGAACTGGCAGCGGAGTGGTGGCTACCGGCGGCGGAACTGTCGGTCGATGACGTTGCCGACGATGCAGACGGAGAGGGAGAAGGAGGAGTAGCTCACCGGGCTCAGGAGGTCACGGCGAAGCTCGTCGTGCTTGCGGTTGGTCAAGGGGCGCTCGGGCACGGCTGCGATTGCTCACCGGAGTTCGTGGCGGGCGGGTGGTCGTGGACGCCGCCGTGGATCACCCCAAGGCAAGGCGAGGACACGGTTAGATTCATTGTGGTCAAGGCGGCGTGAGCGTGAACGGAAAGGCGGCGGCGTCAGAAGCTTCCGGAAAAACTTCGTTTGAGTAGATGTCGCCGTCGGTGCTCGCGGTGTCAAGTGGAACCGGCGACCTGGGGCAGTACAAGACGGACTAGTGAGGTCAGGAGGTGCGCCAAGACACGCTGAGTCAGATTGTAAGAACGAGAGGCAGAGGGGAGCTCTGGACTCACCGGAATCGATCGTTGGAGAGGCTCTGTCACAAGGGCAAAGCTGATTGAGGACACCGTGGCGGAGTGAGTGAGGTGTTTGGGGAAAAGATCGCGAGGCGTAGAGGATCTTATAGCCGGGAATCGACAGGAAACGCCGAGGATAAATGCCCATTTACGCCGCCATTACCGCCATCATCGCTGCAGCGACGTGGTCGTCGGCGCGGGTCTGGGAAGACGAGGCGACGTGGACCGGCCCGCTTCAGCGAAGAGTGCGAGGTGGCGGTGGGGTCTGTCTGTCACGACTTAACGTAAGGCCAAGTGTGAGAAGGAAAAGGAGATCCCGGGTGGGCTCATTGGCTTGATTTGTCATTGGGCGATTCGGCCGCCGCCCTTTTCTTTCTTTTTTAGGCCTTTTCTTTTTCTAATTCCATTTTCTGAATAGAATTTGATATGAATTCAAATCCTTTTGAATTCAAACTGCTTTGGGGATTTTTGCAGGTTCTGTGGGTTCATAAACAACCAAATATCCTAGTGGTTACCTTGCAAAGGCTTAGACAAGCTTGGGTTTCAAAATAAATGAGATTTGCTCTAGTTGCAAATATTTGAAATAGGGTTTGAAACTATTTCTAAATTTGGAATCTTGGGTTTAAATGCTACTCCTAATCTTTCCAATCATGGAGGCAAGCAAACAAGGTCATGGACAAACAAATCCCAAAGGGTGGTGGCCAATTGAGACAATTTGCCCACATGAAATCATAGCTCAAACTTCGCCTCTAAATGATTTTGAGAAAACCCTGTATGAATGAATGATGCAAGGATGAAATGAATGAGTTTTTGAAACATGATTTTTGGGATGTTACAAATCTAACCCCTTAAATGAATCTCGCCTCGAGATTCGGATTGGCTAGCAAATAGGTAAGGGTGGTCTTCCAAGATCGTCTTCTCTCCCATGTTGCTTCTTCTTGAATGATGGTTCCATTGTACTTTGCAAAACTTGATGGTTTTTGTCCTTGTGACTCTTCTGTGGTCTCAAGAATCTTGACAGGCTTTTCTTCATAGGTGAGATCACTTTCTAGTTGAACTTCTTCCAAAGATATGGTATCCTTCAAAGATGTTTCTTCCATTTCTGGGTGACATTTCTTGAGCTGGCTCATATGAAAAACATTATGGATCGCTAATAAAGATCTCGCGTTCGATTTCATATGCAGCTTCTCCCTTGCGACTTAGAATGTAGAATGGTCCTACATATCTTGGTGCTAACTTTCCTTTGACTCCAAATCTTTTTACTCCACGAAGTGGTGATGCTCTAAGATAAACTCTATCCCCAACTTCGTAAGTGACTTCTCTACGCTTAGCATCTGCGTAGCTTTTCTGTCGAGACTGTGCTATCTTCAATCTGTCTCTAACCAATTTGACCTTTTCTTCGGCGTCTTTGATAAGATCTGGTCCAAACAAACTTCTTTCTCCCACACCATTCCATAGCAATGGGGTGGTACACTTTCTTCCGTATAGAAACTCGAATGGTGCCATCCCAATACTAGATTGGTGACTGTTGTTGTAAGAGAACTCTGCGTAAGGCAGACTTTCATCCCAACTTGCCCCATAGTCTAGGGCACATGCCCTCAACATGTCTTCAAGAATTTGATTAGTCCTTTCTGTTTGTCCATCAGTTTGAGGATGAAAAGAAGTGCTGAATTCCAACCTCGTTCCTAGAGATTCATGAAGCTGTCTCCAAAAGTGAGAAGTGAATTGAGTTCCTCTATCAGACACAATACTCTTAGGTACTCCGTGAAGGCATACAATTCTGCTCATGTAGATTTTGGCTAACTTTGCACTGGTATAAGTTGTCTTTACGGGTATAAAATGAGCCACTTTAGTTAGGCGATCTACGACTACCCATATGGAATCATACCCTGACCTGGTCCTTGGTAATCCGGTAATGAAATCCATACCAATATTTTCCCACTTCCATTCAGGAATAGGCATTGGTTGAAGCAAACCTGCTGGTTTCGATGCTCGCTTTCACTCTACTACACACGCCACACAAGGCAATGTGTTCGGCGATGTCCCTTTAAGATTGTTCCACCAAAACCTTTCTTTCATATCCATATACATTTTGGTGTTTCCGGTGAATAGAATACGAGAGTTATGGGCTTCTTGTAAAATCAGTTTCGCATTTCGGATCTTGTGGAACACAAATACGTTTCTCGTGCCATAAAGTACCTTGTTCGTCCATATGGAAACTTTTAGCTTTCCCTTGGCTAATCCTTTCCTTGATCTCTTCGATCTCTTTATCCGTCTTTTGGGCTTCTTTAATCTTATCCAACAGAGTGGGTTGAACATCCAAAGACATGAGATGTCCTTCCGGCACAATCTCCAACCTGAGTTCCTTGAATTGCTTACACAAGTCATCTCGCAATTCACCTTTGGTAAGGCCATTTACAAACGCTTTACGACTTAGGGCATCTGCTACTACATTTGCTTTACCGGGGTGGTATTGCAAATTCAAGTCGTAATCCTTGATAAGTTCTAGCCATCTTCTTTGTCTCATATTGATCTCCTTCTGGGTGAAGATATATTTCAAGCTTTTATGGTCGGTGAATACTTCACAACGTTTTCCCAAAAGGTAATGTCTCCATGTTTTGAGTGCATGGACTCTGCGCTAACTCTAAATCATGAGTAGGATAATTTACTTCATGAGTTTTGAGTTGTCTCGAGGCATAAGCCACAACTTTTCCGCTTTGCATAAGTACGCACCTAATCCTTGATGAGAAGCATCACAATATACTTGGAAATCCTTTTCCAAATCTGGTAGGCACAAGATCGGTCTTGACACAAGTCTCTTCTTTAATTCTTGAAAGCTGAGTTCACATCCTTCGACAAGCAAATTTCTTATCTTTCTTTAACAATTGTCATTGGTTTAGCAACCTTAGAAAAAATTTCAATGAATCTTCTGTAGTAACCTGCTAAACCAAGGACGCTAAAAACCTCTTTTACATTCTTAGGAGATTCCCATTCGTCACAAATTAAACTTTAGCAGGATCAACTGCTACACCATCCTTTGTCATAACATGACCAAGAAATCCAACTTCCTCTAACCAAAACTCACACTTGCTGAATTTGGCATAAAGCTTATGTTCCCTTAGTTTCTCAAGTATCAAGCGTAGATGTCTTTCATGCTCTTCCTTGCTCTTGGAGTAGACTAAGATGTCATCGATGAAAACGACAACGAACTTGTCGAGAAATTCCATGAACACTTTGTTCATCATATTCATGAAGTATGCCGGAGCGTTGGTTAAACCAAAAGGCATCACAGTGTACTCATACAATCCATACCTCATGGTAAATGCTGTTTTAGGTATGTCTTGCTCTCTTATCTTGAGTTCCTTAAGTTCGTCAACTGACATTTTATAAGGCCTTTTTGCCCTTGGTCCAGAACCTGGTTCCAAATCTATTATAAACTCCACATCTCTATCTGGTGGCATTCCCGGTAACTCTTCTGGGAACACATCCGGATACTCACACACAATTGGCACACTGTCCATGCTAACCCCCTTAAGAGAATTTAGCTTGCTTCCTTTAGATTTAAAATTTGACTTAAATGTTATCCTCTTACCTTCAGGGGTTGTGAGTGAAATTGTGCGATTTGCACAATCTAGTACTCCCTCATACTTAGCCATCCAATCCATTCCCAAAATTACATCCAATCCTTGGGAATTTAGGATTATTAGGTTTACTGGAAACTTATGTTTTCCGATCTCTATGACTAGATCCCGGCATCCAAGACTCACTATCATATCCCCTCCCGGAGAGCTAACTTTTATCGGACACCCAATGTTTTCAGATGCAAACCCATTTATATCAACAAATGCTTTTGATATGAATTAATGAGATGCACCAATGTCAAAGAGTACAAATGCTGAGATGGAATTGAGTCTGAACTTACCAAAGAACGGCATCAGGTTCTTCATAGCCTCCTCCACATTGATGTGGTTAACCTGTCCTTTCTGAAAAGGATTGGGCTTGTTAGGTCCTTCAACGTTCTTCTCAGGGCACTCATTAGCATAATGCCCCAGCTTCTTGCATTTGAAGCATTCAACCTGACTGTTGTCCTTCTTAGGTTGACTTCCACTTCCACTTCCACTTCCACTATGGTGGCTCTTATATCCACTCTTGTGGTTCTTGTACTTATCATTGTCATGACTGCGATGATGCTTGTTGTCATGACGGTTGTGGTTGTGGTGCTTGTT
This sequence comes from Avena insularis, assembly GCA_023614405.1. Lineage (NCBI taxonomy): Eukaryota > Viridiplantae > Streptophyta > Magnoliopsida > Poales > Poaceae > Avena > Avena insularis. The sequence continues at coordinate 244 of JAJUPC010000071.1, read as the reverse complement.
AAACTTCCCATGCTTGTGGGATCCTGAGCTGACACTATCATCATAGTGAGATCGTTTATGAGACGATCCCGAGCTATGCTTGTCGGAGTGTTTCCTCTTTCTACTCTCAACTTGCTTCATTTTATTCTCCACAATAACAGCCTTGTCACACAAATGACGATAAGTTGGAACATATGCCACGCATACCGCAGATTCAGTTCGTCATTCAAGCCTTCCAGAAACTTTTCCTTCCTTTTGGCATCAG